>CAKASE010000069.1:2856779-4143559 GCA_916720795.1 Danaus chrysippus
GATAAACTTGATATTTGAAATGGTAACCTCGTCTTGGTTTCAGCATTGGTAAATCTAAATTTGATCCAGTTCAATTATAAAGCGGAACAAAAAAAGGAGAAAATTTTATTCATGACAAAATCATGACTTATGTGTTTGTTGTGGTGTTTTGGGGTCTAAAATAATTGGGCCTATATCGTTTGAAAGGTCAAGGTTTAACGACCTCTAAAATAATTAAGGCTTAAATATACATAACTTAGTAAAGCAATATTTAATTTAATTGTGAAAGACACTAGTTCGATTCCACATAGTACTTTTAGTACTTTTAAAATTTTTGCCATAGAATTATATTGAATAAAACTGAAATATTTAATACAATCTTTCAAAAACAAGCATGAAAGATTTTGGTAGGTTAATAACTGATAATTACATAAAGCATTTTATTCTGTTTCAAAGTATGATTACAAAGATATACATGAGTAACAATAACATATATGAATAATGATGTGATCACAATATTCTAGATACGAGCACATAATATATAAGTCTCGTGACAAAGAGATTTTTCCAGTATCATTTCACGTCAAATAAACCTACTTAAAATTTCCCGATTTAACTCAGCTAAATTAGCGGAAAAATATTTAAGTATTAAGAAAAGCAAAAAAGAAATTTTTTGCCGAATGGATAGGTTTTATTCAGCAGATTTAAATAAATATCAGTAGACGAATAAGTTAGTTCCTTGCATGAGTTCCAAGGTTTTACGAGTCTCTAAATGTCAAAGTCTCGGTTACTTTCTTCGTTTGTTTTTTAAAATATTCATTAATTAAAATTTATTCTTTAAAAGTGTTTAAATTTTTTAAACTTACATAAATGACAGAATTACTTTTCACTGTATAAAAGATATTAGGACATAAAATATATCAGTAAATTTCTGTTTTAAAAGATTAATGTAAACCAGTTCGTTCCTATTAGTATTATTGTAAATAATGCCAAGGATAATTTCTTTACCATTAACATAACAAATCTTATGTTATATCTTTAAATGAGTAATTCTTGTATATGTATTATATATATACGTATATAACTGGAATCTCGGAATCGGCTACACGATTTTCATGGGATTTAGTATATAGGGATTGTGGGGGCGATAAATCGATCATCAATCGATCATCAGCTAGGAATCATTTTTAGAAAATTTCATTTTATGATAAATAAAAAAAAGTTGGCGTCTGACTCTATAAAATAATACTACTTTCTGATTATTGCTTTTACTAATTGCTTTAACGACACAACAGCAGATAGCGTTATTAAGTACCAGGAAGTCAATGAGTGTTTGTTTTGAGGTAGGACTAAGAAATTAATTGTTGATTTATAATGTTTTGTGTCTTCTTAACATGTTCACTTAAAAATGCCTAAACGAAATAAAAAAACACAAACAAATACTAATAGTTCCTAAATACCGAGCAAAGCTCGGTAACCAGATATTCTGTGTATAAAAGAAAATTATGCTAGTTACACTACTTTATTTTGTTTTCAAAAGAATTGCTGAAATCTGAAGAAAATGGAAAATTATCTTAAACGATATATTTGTTTTAAGAAAAGTATTATATTATATATTTATATGTAACTATTATTAATATATGCTATATAAGAATGAAAGAGGAGAGTGGAAAACGCTATAAATTTTCATGTAAGGTGTGATATATAATATTTTAGTATAGAAATTTCTGACGGTACTCTATACAATATTCTTAATATTCATCTTTCAATGTACTAAAATATTATAATTCTTCGTTTAATACATCAGCGGATATTTTATTCCTTTACTACAATAAATAAATCTATCTCTGAACTATCTATTTCCTAAAAAACTCAATGAAATATGAAAAAAGTATTTTATAAAGTATCATGAGATTAAAACCATATTCACGTGTTTAATTGAGATGTTTTTTTACTTAAGAAGTGTCATCTTTTTCATTTTAAATACTTGTATTTGTAAGTGAAGATAATTTAATTTCTGTCACCTCGTGTTTCATGATACAAAAATATCGCGTAAGTTAATTCTTAAGTAAATATTTAATGCATATATTAATATTTCATAATGACTTTAGGAACGTAGAAACAAATATTTTATTAGATAGTTTAAGCAAAATTATAGTAAAACTGAAAATTTAGTATTTTTCGTACATATAGGCAACAATAATATTAATAATCCAAACTTTAGGGATAATGTAGATATATCTAAGATCAGTGGCGGCTGTACCTTAAGTTCACTCGTGCGCTGAACCACCAATTCAAAAGATTTAAAAATTACAAAATATTACTTCATCTTTATTTTTAAATTACCATTTTAATATTTATTTTCTAAACATACAAAAACGTATAAAAATTAAATTTCTAATTATAGTCAAAAAGTTTGAGCGCTTTAATACATTAATATGTATCTCGTGCGCTTCGGCGACTGCACGAGGACTCCTAATACATCTTGTATGGGATACGAGTTAATACGCCTGACGCGTGAAACAAAAGATCGTTCATAGAAATGTACCGAGCAATGAGTCGGTTCTCGAGCGCCGCACGAGCGCCGAAGATTACCGAGAGCACCCGATGTATGACGAATTGGAATTGAAAAGAATCAAAACTTTTTTCCGATATACCATGCACTTGCAAAATGCACTTTCTGTGCTAAGTATTGAAAAAAATAATTATACAAACAATATCCGATTTTAATAAAAACTTGATTGAATATTTCGCTTCAGAAAAATGTCGGCGCATTGAATTAATGTATAATAAATAAACATAGTTTATGTCAATTGGTTTTTTGTTACATTTTATAATTTAATATTTTAGTAAAGTGCACCACCAGTTCGATAACCCACCAGCCGCCACTGTCTAAGATCATAAGAAATTAAAAATCATTATATCTCAATTATTGTAATATTTTAACTAAAATGAAAATATTACATTTAATGTACTTTAGTAAATTTTTAAAGGGCGATAAGATGTTATAATCTACGTAGAAACTCTCAATAGTCTGAAAAATTGTGCTTTTAAATATAAATGATGTCATTCATTGTTCTGTACACTCTCTAGAGAGCAGTTTAACAAAAGGAACTAAGTTTAACATCAAGTAAATTTAAATTTATTTCTAAAATTCATATGAAGAAAACAAATTAAGCGTATATAGATCATATATGTATATATTATTTGAAGATCTCTGAAATCAAATATTATCTCGTAACAGTAACAGTATATATGTTAAACATGTTTAATTAAGGCATTTAAAAGGTTATGCCATATAAAATAGTTAAACTGTCGCCATGTAAAAACATAACTTATTAGAATTTTATATGCAGTAGGTTTGTAGTATAAAGTCCCTTTTTCTCTTAAAATATAAAATAATTTTGATAACGCTTAGAATAACATATCGAGAATATGAATGGTGTATTTTAAAAGATAATCATTTTTATTATACAATACCACTACGAGGTTTCAACAGTGACGTCATAGTGAAAGTTTAATTAAGTTCATCTGTTAAATTGTTTCCAGTGTTGGTTGACGGAGAGGATGGGACGACACACGAGTCTTTAAACAAACTGCCCGTTGAGGAGTGACCACATCGTGTAGAGTGATGACAATAATAACACATACTCATTGATAATGAAGGATCTGGTTTTAATAGAAACAGAACAGGATAGATGTTACTTGAATGATTACTGTTGGTTATCAAGTTTTATGATTATTATATTTAACGATTTGAAAATAGCGGAAAAACAGTCAAGTAAAAATACTAAATTGTGCGTTAAATAAAAACATATGTCCAATATATAATGCTTTATACACACATATTTATATTGTGAATTTGGTAACATTCTGTTAAATATAATCAATAAAGATTATATTTGGATTTTTCCTAAATGAAAGGCCTAAAAACAAAACTGCTTTTTATTGTATATCTTTATCTTGTTTCGTAAAGATACAAAACTGTTTGTGAGCCAACGTTAGAATTGGCTCTTCAGAACTTGTGTAGGTCATCGAAGTTTCAGAAGTAGTTAGTGGACTTGAGTGAATCCTATCACTAGTTTCAATATAACATTACTTCTTGTATACATTTCATATAATATTCATCAACTAACTTGTATGCGGCGTATCACAGAACACCTGAACGTAGTACTTGACTCATATGAGAGTTTCATTATAAATATTTCGATATTTCTTTCTTTTGGATATTTCTTTTTAATGAGATCTGAGATTTTCACAACTATTATTGAAATTAAACTAATATTATTCTGACTAGAACTCGTATTTTATTATTTTAAAACTACATACTCCTAACGTTTCCATTACTTTATAGCAATAGTGTTCACGGGCAGACCATATGGGAATGTATGTATTTTTTGTTGTAAAGAATATAATAAATAGAGGGCAATCTTTTAATCGTTGTATCATATATGTTTTAAAAGAACTTCAGGTATTAATGATTAAGTTATCAAAGCAAGGCTCAAGTCATAATTCTATGACAGTTGTGGCTTGTTGACTTAAAGAAAGACGCTCGGAAGACACTTTTCAACCCAAATTGAAAACCGATTCTGAATCATTTGTTGTAAGTTTATTACAGCTTATGTATTACTAACAATAACTTGATCACTTTAATACAAACGTAACTCCAACTCGCAGGTCATCAAAATAACGGTTCTGATTACTTAACAGATTAATACAAAGTTGCTTAGTTCGTACAATTGTTTTGCGAATTGAGTCAATATTTAAAAGGAAGGAGTTAAGCACATAACCTGAGTTTAAGAAGCCTGGGGTAATGAATTCAAAATCGTTTCTAGCTTGTACAAATAGTCAAATAAAATGAGATACTTAAAATACAAACTTCCAAATATATTTGTAATAGACACGGAAGCATCTTGATTGTGGACAAACGTTTACAAACATCCAAGTTGTATGAAACAAATTCGATTAAAAGAACCAACAATAGTAAGTTTTTCTATTCTAAGTAACAGAATGGTTTTGTTATAGAGTTTCCGTGCTTACATAAAGCACATATCTTATCTTATCTCAGTATAATTTCCAACTATTCTGTTACACATAGAACTTTTATGAGAATAAGTTAAAGTTTGTATCGTTAATAGTTAGCAATCCTCCCTAAATAACAATTTTTGATTTATCTTTTGTTATAAGTAGATCGACAATAATAAAAATTGAAAATATTTTTGTAATTTTTCATAACACCGCTTCAATCATTTTTTCAATTTCATTAATATTACAGCATGTAACCTTCTTTTATTCAAAAATAAATTCTGATGTCATGTTAAAATATAACGATATGTTTTTAAACAGTTTATGGTCTACCAGTATAAATGACACTTATTGAAAAACTTCATGAACTTTCGTCAAAAAAAAGTTATAAAATATACACCAACATTCTCTCAGAAACTTTTCTTTGCAAAAAACGCAAAGAAGTAGAATTAAAAAGTGGTTAAAATACATAGGATAACTAGTAAATCTACCAGAGTATCATCCTATTCAGCAATATCTCGTAATGAAATGACAATGAAATTTTATCTATAGGTAACTTATATATCCTAAGCACTTGTATAAATTAAACAAAGGCAAACAATAACCATACCAACAATAATATAGTCAATGATAAATTAACCGCATTACCAATATACGCGAGAATTCAATTGTTTCTCTTAAAGACTTAACATATCATGTATGTCAATTTGAATGTCAAAGATATAATATATCAACTTCAATTATCAAAGTAACAAGATGAAATATAAATAAAGAGATTAAAGTAAGAAAAGACCTATTATTGTTTAGTTTATAACAATTTACTTTCAACTGGATAGATTCTTGGGGAATTTTACTTGCCACTGTTGAAATTTCTTTTGATTTTTTTTAATATCTTCTCCATTTTTCAAAAATTTGAACAATATGTACATCACAAAAAATGCAAAAATGCTACAGAATGAATCTTCTCATTGTCCAGTTTCCCATGTCAAATTAACGCAAGCTAATGGTTAGGTGATTAAAACATTAAGTTAAAACAATAAAATAAATAAAAAAGTTAATTCCATATTGAACAATACATGTCATATAAAATAATATGAATATGGACGAGAAGGTGCAAGAACTGATGATAAATAAAGTAACCTTATAACTACTGATAGATTAAAAAAATAATTTGAAAATTAATTCTAAAATATTTCAGACAGGCTTAAGGAAGCCATGAAAAAGCCTGGAAATAAAACTGACCCAAGTACCCTTGGTCCCTTTAATAAAAGAATAGTATAAAAAATCTCTGGAGTAAATTATCAAAAATATATATTAGACACTTGGTGAGGGAAGAAGTTTAATTATCATAAAAATATTAGTTATATTTTCCACAAGATGATAAAAGTGTTATATTGAAATTATAAGATTAAGTGGAATTCAATAAAAATCAGAAATTCTAACAAATAAATATATACATGCTAACAAACAAGATCTAAGCTTCATCATCACTACTAAGAATAGATATATGTGCATCAATAGTATTTATAACTTAATCGTACTATGGTGGCTGATTTTTAAACAAAAACATATAAAAAGATAATATATAATCGTAGAATTTCGTGAACCTAATAATGATCAGGACGTAAAATATATAACCAAACGTAGGGCAATGAAAATAAGGAAGCTGGTAAGCCAATTTAAATGGCGAAAATTTAAAGAATTTATTATTTATTTGTATTAACTGTATAAGTTAACTGAAAAGAGTAATCTCTCTCTACCTACCTACCTACCCAGCCGTATTCGGCTATGGTGACTTAGCTTTGTTTTATAGAAACAAAATAATAATAATAATAGTAATACCAATGACAAAAATAGTAATAACATCGCTATCAAGACAACGTGCAGCTATTTTTGATCAATTCCTTTCATATTTCCGTGATGTTGTATGTACAATGTACATTTATTATTTATATTATTAGCGATTTATTAAAAACCAATCCACCGTGTGACTTCACACATCACTGAGTTTGACGCTGCACATAATGGCAGAAGTTTTCAATTCCGGACAGGTATATAAATATGAAACGATCGTAGTATGTATTAGTATGTAGTTTATAGGTGAAAAATATTCAGCATCACTTTAATTAAACATTCAATTATTATATGGGTACATTACATTTTATCGTAAATTCTTAGCATGTTTAAATATTGATTTAAATTTGATATATCATTTGTATAGTGTATGTTTTCTTTAACTTTATTGAATAACTTTAATTAGTTTTTGTAATATAACATATAATAATATAAAAGAATACAAAATTTCTATTTATTTATTGTCAATTATTATCCTCGTTAAACGATTCACAAGTGAGAGAGAAAAAACGACATCAACTAATTTAACATTAAGAAAATCTTTATTATATTATTATTAGGAGTAACAAAATATTTCACGCTGTTATACATATCTAGTAGAGTATGTTGGGATCAGATTTTAAAAACGAATTTAGCCATTCATAAACTATCGAATCTATTTCTTAAGATAAATCAAAATGTAGTTACTTTAACAATAAATTTCTTAAAGCAATCTCACGTTAATCTAGAAAAACTAATTGTAATGAGAACACTTAAAGGTTTCCACATACTTGTATAAAATAATAAATAAATGAAGTTAGTTCCTTTTGATATCGACTTCAATAATCAAGGAAGAATAAGAAATTAATCTCATAACTTATCTATGATGTATTAACATATACTTCGGAGGCAGAATTGGAAAATTAATACGAACACAGCTGACATACTGTTTGTGACTAATCAATTTGTGACTAATCAAATTAGATTGAAATACATTTGACTTATACAAACTTTCTATCTATATTTTAAACTTTAATAATTATGTATTTGTATTATTCTTTACGTATATGTAATTATATATGCACGAAACTCATGCATGAGGGCGCGGTATCGATCCTGGCAAGTACCAATATGATTTTTCCAAGTCATATGTACATTCTGAGAGTGTTTAGACACCACTGACACACAATTTATTTCTAACGATGTTGTGATATCAAAATTAGTTCCAAATTTATGTAAAATGATAACAGAAAAAACTGTTGCAAATAAACACTATTACTACATGTAAAAAAATATATTAACTCAGTATCAGTTCAGTAACGTATCTCAAACAAAGATTAAAATTTTGTTGTTTCAAAAGTGAAAAATAAAATGATCTTCTTATTATTAGTGCTTAAATAAATATCCATCAATATTCTGCATTTAGTTCTGAACAGTCTCTTAAATGTAACTTATCAGGTGAAACCGTGGTTTACGATACTTTCTATTTAAATATTTCTCCAACATAGATATGGTGGAAATATTGTAATATATTACATTGACATTTTATTTAAACATCGATACTCTGCCGTTACTTTAAAGGACACAATTTACCTATAACTGATTTGTGAATTATAATACTAGAATTATTTTCGATCAGACACAGAGAGTTTGATTTTAAATATATTATAATTTAGTGTCAATGTAGTTAATAAAATATGTAGAAACAGCTTGCAGAAGAATGAGAATACGTTGATCGAACTAAATATGTATTATTATCAGGTCTTCAGTATGTAAAAACTAACAATATCTGCTACAAACGAGCTTTTAAACATCTATATTGTCAGTCTTTTAAGTGTTAATGAATTTGAGGTTTCATCAGTGACGTCATAGTGAAAGTTTAATTAGGTTCATTTGTTAAATTGTTTCCAGTGTTGGTTGACGGAGAGGATGTGACGACACACGAGTCTTTAAACAAACTGTCCGTTGAGGAGTGACCACATCGTGTAGAGTGATGACAATAATAACACACACTCATTGATAATGAAGGATCTGGTTTTAAGAGAAACAGAACAGAATAGACGTTTTGATTATGAGGTAATTTGTTTATTATCATTTATCGATTTAGAAGTAACGGAAAAATCTCAAGTCAAATATATGCCATTCTGCATTAGGTAAAACATATATCAAATATATTATAATGTGCAGTATGAACGTACTTACTTTGACAATTTGATAATATTTTGTTGCATATATATATAAAAATGCATTGCTGTTCCTTAGTCTCGCTAAAACTCGAGAACGGCTGAACCGATTTGGCTAAATTTAGTCTTGAAATACTCCTGGAAGTCCAGGGAAGGTTTAAAAGGTGAGAAAAATTGGAATAATGGCCGGGAAAACCCTAAAAACAGCCCTTTTCTATTTCTCATACAAACGATTTTTTGACATTAGACTTGACAACTAACTAATATGTCAATAATTCTGTTCGATTGAAACAGTAGAAATTTAATAAATACCAATACCGGGTTATTTCAGACGGGATAGAGTTCGCCCGGTCAGCTATACCTAAATTACTAATGAGGAAATTAACGCGGACGACTTCGCGGGCAAAAACTAGTAATCAATAAAGATTATTTTTTGCTCGTTCCTAAATTTTATCGAATGTCAAAAACACAAAGTGTTAAAACCAAGAAAGTTTTACATTGGACATCTTTATCGTACGTTATAAAGATGCAAAATTATTTGTGAGCCAACGTTAGAATTGGCTATTCAGAACTTGTGTAGGTCATCGAAGTTTCAGAAGTAGTTAGTGGACTCGAGTGGATCCTATCACTAGTTTCAACATAACATTAATTCTTGTATACATTTCATATAATATTCATCAACAAACTTGTACGCGGCGTGTCACAGACCACCTGAACGTAGTACTTGACTCATGTGAGAAGTTCATTATAAATATTTCTGTTTGTCTGTGTTGTTGTTGAGTAAGAGAGAGAAAGCAAGAAAAAGAGCGAGAAAGCAGCATTATCTTATTTACCTTATGTTTAAAAAGTTCTAGTAAGTATTAAAATCACTGAACGGCGTAAAACCATCATATAAATTCATTTTTCACTAGCTTGTTGATCAAAAAATAAATCAACAGTAAGTTTTCAAATAGAATATATATCGTGGTACGGCATTTACTCTATAAAATCAGTTTACAAATAAAAAAGTTCACCATGAATAATAATAATTTAGCCATCTAATAATAGTATGGATAAAATTCTTACCCTTTTTTATCATATATGTACACTTACACAAAAAATTGTTTACGGTTTTTCAATAAAAGAAAAAAAAGAGTATTAAAAAAATATAATGTGTTTCTTACAATCTTCTAGTTTTGCTTAAAGTACTATTTATAATAATTGTTTATATTAACTCTGTTTCGAGGCTATCTCGATTAATATAAAAATTATTTGACTTTGAAAGCATTTCTTTGTCTACAATTCAGTTCGATTAAAAAACTGAGAATAATGGCTATAAAAAAATCGATTCCATCGACTCGACTCCAATCGATTGCTTTTAATTTTTAAAAAAATTAATTAATGTTTCAACTATCATCGGTTAATTTAGTAGTACAGTTAGTAGTTAAATAAATATAAAATATATTTATATATTAAAAGTTAACACTAGCTATATTAACTCAGTATTTTAATTTCGACGCCGACCGTTGTTAGTTGTGACGCGACTCACCTGATGAAGCTTTTAATTTAATTTCATGTACACAATATAACGGTCATATAAACGATGTTTATATTCATCATTTAATGTGTTTTATGTGACACAAGGTATCATCAACAAGTCTAGCTGAGATGTGCTTTATCATGTACGATAAATCACATTTTAAGATTTTACAGTAACTAAAAGTTATATTTTTTAAAAGTTTCCTGGCAAACAAATCATAAATTTCAAAATCCCAACGCTAGCTGACTTTAAATCTTTTGAAATGTATTTTATATATTTTAATTTCTTTTTTAAATACTGTTATCAATGTAGTAATTGCTGATTGCGGTTATTTTTATATTTATTATAAAACATAAATAATTTATCCTTTTATTATTCTATGGGAATAACATTAAAAGTTCTCAAAATATATTGAAAAAGCTTTTGAAGAATTACTAGAATTCTCAGTTTCAGTTACACATTATTTGTTGCTTCTTTTTTGGATTCGTCGAAAAATTAATGCTCCTCTTATAATGGAAGGCTGACAAAAATTACTATGCTATATTAAACCGTGGTTACGGGTAAAAGAGATGCATGTGTGAATGATGTTTTGGTTGCTGGAAACGAACCGAAAGGTGGGCTTATGTGGTTGTAAAGAAATGAAGACCTTGTAATATCCGAAAACCTTAGTTTTATTATAATCGAACTAAGGTTTTCATTATAATGATAATTTATTTTGTATAATATACTCATTATTTATTCACAAAGTCTTAGACAAATGTATATAAAGTTTATTGAGTTCTATTTTGTAACAACACAAAGCCGAAGCGGATTGTATTGTAAAAGTTCTCTAACAGAAAGTAAGATACCATTTTCTGTCTAGAACAGTAGTTTGCATGATAGTCGATTGTATAAAACGGTTATTCAAACTGCTCTCTTTTTATTAGTTTACTAGTTTTTGCCCGCGACTTCGTCCGCGTTAGTTTGGTCAAGAGTAATATATTTAGGTATAGCTGACCAGGCGAACTCTATTCCGTCTTAGAGGCCATAAATAATCAGGTTTTTCCTGTTTCAATCAAACATAATGATTGACATATTAGTTGTCAAATCTAATGTCAAAAAAACGTTTGTATGGGAAACAGAAAAAGGCTTTTTTAGGGTTTTCCCGGCAATTATTCCAATTTTTCTCACCTTTTAAACCTTCCCTGGACTTCCAGGAGTATTTCAAGAATAAAATTAGTCAAATCGGTTCAGCCTTTCTTGAGTTTTAGCGAGACTAAGGAACAGCAATCCATTTTTATATATATAGAAGATTACCGTATGATTCAGAAATAAACACGATATTTAGCAATATTTCACATTTAAAGCCAACAGAGATTTGTCATCATTAAAGATGACATCCATTTTTCTATAAAATAGTGAATGGCAGAGGTGATGGTGAAATAATGAAATATTTCGTTTGTCAGAAAACTTAAAGAGTTGTTACAATTTGAATTTTATTGAATAAGCTGTCTTCTATCTTCTAGAGCACTAAGAATTAATCATTTATTTCTTATGTCATTCCTGAAACAGATTCAATTATGAAATAAATCTGTTTTGACTTCTGTTCTATTTCTAATTCTTTTTTCCGTACAAATTTAATTTACGGTAAGTTATGTATAGGCATCCAAATAGTACCACAACACTGTTGTCGGGATATTATTCAATCGAAATATTGTAAAAGTTTATTAAAAGATTTACTAAAAGACATTCTGTGATGTAGATTAAAGTCAGTGGTGGCCTAGTGGTTAAAAGGCCAGTCTCTTATGCACGAGGGCGCGGCTTCGATCCTGATCCTGGCAAGTACCATTGTGATTTTTCCGCATCATATTTTTTTTTTTTTTTTTTTTTTTTTTTTTTTTTTTTTTTTTTTAATGTTAAAGGTGGCAAACGAGCAGACGGCCCACTTGATGGAAGGTGGTTACCGTCGCCCATTGACATCCGCAACAAAGATGTTGCGGATGCGTTGCCAACCTTGTTTTGTAGGGATAGGGAGGGGTGGGAATAAGGATATTGTAGGAAAGGGTGGGAATAGGGAAAGGGCAACCGGCTCTCTCTCTCATCGGACGAAACGCAGCCATTAAAGGCTACTTCACGCCGATCTTCTGTGAGAGGGTGGTACTTCCCCGGTCGAGCCAGTCCGTGTTCGAGCTGTAGTAACTAACCACAGCTAGGCTCTACCACCTAACCAACAAACAAAAAAATCATATGTACTTTCTATGAGTATTAAGACATTACTGATTAATGCATTCCCAAAATGGGTTGATGTCAGGCAGGCGACCGGTCTTAGAAACAATTAGCCAAAACTGTTCACAGCATGTGTGGCAGACCCTGACTAAAGATGAGAAATTGACAAGTAGAAGAAGAAGAAGAAAAAAGAATTTATCGTCTATGTATGTTGGATCATTTTCCTCCGTCTAATGGTTTAAATTTTACGAATTATGAAAGGTCAAAGCATTTTTATAAACAAAAGACAATAGAATATTTTCTGGTGAAATAAGAACTATTTTAGAAATCAGTTATAAGTCAAAAAGTACTCGTAAAATACTTTACGAAAATCATTTTGCCCTATCAAGTAAGTAACATTTTAAAGGTTATTTCTGTTTATTTTTAATCATCCGACAATGCCATCGGAAAGATAATATAAACTTTAAATTGTGAGCAAAATATTTTTAAAAATTGTCTTCACTCCAGTCATCATTTTTGCAAAATGTTTATTTTCAGAATATTTTATATTTTTTATTAAATGATATAGTTAATTTATATATAAATAAATAAATATAAGCTTATTGATTTAACAAAATATTAGTTATCAATTATAATAAGTAACCAATTATAATATATCTTTATATATATAATTCTTCTGTGAGTGTGTATGTCACTGAACTCCTCTCAAACGACTGGACCGATTTTGACGAAATTTATTGTGTGTGTTCAAGGGGATCTGGGAATGGTTTAGATTCACAATTTTGTCCACTGGACGAAGGTTTTTTGATAAATTTTTATTTATTAGGAGTTGTTGATATGAACGTTTTGTTTGACATTAGATTTGACAACTAACTAATATGTCAATCATTCTATCGCACTTCAAAACACGGAGATTTATTCTTGATTTTAGAGCGATGCGAAGTTCGCCGGGTCTTCTTGTATATATATAGCTTTCTTCAGTAATTGAGAATTTTATAAAAACTAATTTTAGTCACTACTTTAAGGTTGAATTCAGTAAATTGACTCGACCTTCTGAAAATTTTGAGAGATTTTATTATATAAATATTATTTTGATACCTCTTTTTATTGGTTCAGAAAAAACACATCACCTAATTGAGATTTGAATCTTTCCGCCGCAAAAAGCCATCAAAAAGCCATCAAATTGCGTAGATATTCCAAAACAGACTTCCAATATTTTAAATATTTTATATGGTTCAATAGGGTTTCTGTATTTTAAAAGAATTGGTAACAAACAAATGTAATATAATGTTTTATTTTATAATATTAGTAACATTTCACAATAAGCCTTAACATGGTAGTAAGATTCAAAAAAAAAATAATCCTATTTCTTGTGAGTGTCGTCGTTGTGATGTTTTCTATTCAATTAGGTACGTAATACACTACGCCAATATTAAATATATTATAGGCTTCTCACTAATGTAAATATGGTTATCAAAATATATTGAAGCTTCGATACCATTAATAAAATAAGGAAATACAAGACTTTTCTGGATAATGACCCTTTTGGATTGTGCTGCTTGGAAATAACATATTGAAAATAAATAATTATAATCTACAGTTATCATAAAGTTTATATAGATAATCACTCTTTTTATAATTTAGGCTTACTTGTCTATTATACAAAATACAAGGATCTCTAATATATTTTATCTCGGTCATCTATGTATATGACGACTTTAAAATAAATAGCAATAATAAGACAATAAACAATATTATGTTACAAATAATGAACAGAACAAAAGACTAGCCAGCATTGACAAACTAGAAGGATCTTGTTATTACTTTAAATAGTATGTAAACCTTAGATAAAAAACAACAAGTTCTTTATTGCTGTAATTTCTAAAATACAATAAAATTTATAAAGTAAAATTTATAAATAATAATGTATACAGGCATCAACTTCTCAAATAGCTTATTAAACAAATGTGTTATTTTTAAATTACTAACTATGGCTGGTTCGTTCTAATTGAAAAATATACAAATACATTTTGATTAAGTCATTGAAATAGTCATTATATGTTTTAGCGAGGATTCAATTGTTTTCGGAGAGGGATTCTTACATATAATTGAATAAGAATATCGTAAATGTTATGTGTAATCTTTAATTAATCAAATAAATATATAAAAATAAATTAACATGAAGTATTCATTTCGTCTACCTGTGATTGTGGTTTCTGAAAAGAAGCCGAAACATCGTAAGTATATAGTTTAAAAAAAAATAAAACACGCGTTGTACATATATCCCAAAAAAAATTGTTTCATTAAAAAAAAAATATATATCAAATATACCAAAAACTATCTTATCGTTCTCTTTCGAAAAAGAAATATTTCTTTTTCTTCTAATCTTTTTCTATTTCTTAAAGTTTTAATATCTACAAGTGACAATGATTGGCAAAATAGAGGAAAAAGTCCCTGAAAAAATAAACCTAATGGTAAATTAAATTATACTACATCATAAAATTTCTTTTTTGGGCTTGTTTTCTAATAAAAGTATGACATGTTTTAGTTATTTATATATGTACTATGTTACATACTCACTTCGAGCTATCAGCGGTTTATTAAAAATCAATCTACCGTGTGACGTCACACATCACTGATGTCAACACTGTTTATAACGGGAGTGTTCAATTCAGTACAGATATGTAAATGGGAAGCTAGCGTAGATATTTATATATGAAAAAAATGTTTTTCATTATATATGAACATGTTTTTAACATTAATGAGTCTTAAATAATAAGAAGATAGTTAAACAATTGGACTCTATATTTGTTTACCTAATACTTCCAAATATGTTAAATAGTTATATTGATACATTTATAACATTTAATAGAACCATTTTTATGTACAAAACATTAAATCGATTATGGTTAATCACAGTTAAAAATAATTTTATTGTCAATTTATCGTACCTATAGAAGATTTTAAATTATACCTGGGTCGCAAATCCCAGACACTATTCAAGCCCCACTCACTACAACGATGGAACCGGCACCCGCACGGTGAATACGTGAAATGATGAGAAGTTTCACCTCATATTCAAAGTATGATTAAATTGTTAATAATACATAAGCGTATCAGAAAAAACCGTCACTTTAACCGTATTTTAGTATTTCTATGCAACGTTCCAAAATATTTTTATGTGATGTTTTTGAAAAACTTTAAATAATATACCAGGCTTTCTTGCGTCTTTCTTCACTTGGAATCTACACCTATACCTTGCCTAAACCTACACCTTTCATATCTGTGTTGTGTATAATATGAACATAATTCATCCAATATTATTTGATAGTAAAAAACTACATTTTTGAAACTGCTACGGTTAATAACTTTACTTTATTATCGAATATAACATTTCTATTACAGTCAGTTAATTACACTATTAGGTTTCATTCACACGTGAGTGAGAGAATCATGTCAACTGAATTGTGTTACCTAACATATGGAATAAACTGATAATCAACTGAGAGTTGAATATTATTACAAATAAATATAGTTTTATTAATAATAATTATAAATAATAATGAAATTTATTTACATAGGTATAAATTATTATCCTAATGACATATATATGTATTTGATTTTACTTCTGTAACATCTTTTTGTTATTTCATAAAATAATAATTGTAAAAGATCACTGAGCTACTAAGGAATTGATTTCAGTTATAATGAATTACAAGCTGAGAGATGAGACGAAACTTCTCAGCATCGCGTTGAATTGGGGGAACCTTCAACAGTGCCGGGACTTGCGACCCAGAGTCAGATTTAAGGGACCCTATCTAACGCGCGTTAAACGCTAACCTCCACCGTCCAAGCTCCTCTCTCTACCTAACTTAAATTTGAAACTAACCTACTATGGCTTCCTTCGGTGTACGTTCCAAGAATGAACCGATGTTAGTTCTGAACAGGTTTAAGTCTTTAAGTAGGTTGTAGAGAGATTTAGCTCATATTTAATTTGATATTTCTATTCGTATGTTTGAAGACAATGTTATATCTGTGTTATATTTATGAGTAATAATGAAATAAAACATTGAACTCGTGGCACACAATTTACTGCTTCAACGTAGACTGACAACTGTCACAAACATTATTTATCTACCTGCTATATGAATTTGTTACAAACACTATATCCCTCCACCACTATTGACAAAATAAATCCAAAATAACTAAAAGTAAACTTAAACTATATCTTTTTGGTCCGTGTGCTGCGGATCGGAAATCTGCGAGCTGGTTTAGTTGTAACATCAGACCCTTCATTAACAGGAAGTACAACATCAGGAGTTTGTTTGTCTGTCATTGGACTAGACACCACAGAGTCTGAACCTTCATTAGAGACCACCTCCTCCAACCGTAATTCAGAATCACCTGGGGTTGCCTCAGGCGCGGTTGAAGGACCAGGAGTATTAGCATCCGAGACTAAATCACTTATTGGAGCAGTCGGTGTCGATTCTAGAATTGGACTATTAGACTCTATTGTAGATTCAGACGCTACCTTTTGAGTTACATCAGTATTAAAATCTCCGATTGTACTTATTTCATCAGAGCCAGGAAAATTATAATCTCCCTTATGCAGTAACATTTGATCTATATGTTTTTTTACATTAATTTTAAATTCCGGAATATATATAAGAAAAAGTCTAGATCCAATTTTCTTTTTAATAATACCTATTTTCCACATATATTTTGTTCCATTTTTATAAAACTGTTTTATTAAGACTTTATCTCCTATTTTGAACTGTATCTTACGAGTTCCGCCAAACTGTTTACGCTGTGATATCTGTTTGGAAACAACATTATCATTAGCCATGGATGACGACATTGGATGAGGTAAAACTTTCATAGGTTTCATAAAATCTAGTCTAGAAAGTAATTTTCGTCCTAACAACAATTCTGCCGGAGCAAATCCGGTAGTGCAATGTATTGAATTCCTATAATCAAATAAAAATTTTAATAATTTCATTTTAATTATTTTTGGACTATTATTTTGCATAAGAATAATTTTTAGAGATTTTTTTACAGTTTTAACCGTATTCTCGGCTTGACCGTTTGATGCCGGGTGGTACGGTGCAATCGTGACATGTTGTATATTGTTCAATGTACAGAAACTATTAAACTGATTAGAACAAAAATTAGTCGCATTATCCGTTACAAGAGTACGCACTAGCCCAAACCTACTAAACAATTCACATAATTTCGCAATCACGGCTTCACTATCCGTAGTTGGCATATCAAAACACTCAACCCATTTTGAATGTGCGTCCACTGCAATAAGAAAATTTCTACCATTCAGCGAAAACATATCAAGATGCACACGCTCCCACGGGCGCTGCGGGAACGGCCAAGGCGCCAGAGGCGCGCGCGGTGGGGCGCTCCGCATGGACATGCACATGCTACAAGAACCGATCTTATCCTCAATATGTTTGTCGATGTCCGGCCACCACATACGAGACCGCGCTTCCGTTTTAGTTTTAACTATACCGAAATGGGATGAATGCAACTCATTCAACATTCGTTCACGAAATATTGTTGGAATAATTACCTTATGTCCACGTAAAATACAACCATTCTCTAGTGATAATTCAAATCGACATAAATAATAAGGTTTTAAGTTCATATCTAACACTTTACGTGGCCAACCATTTTTTATGAATTCGGCCACCTGTTTCAGAATCGTATCGCGCTCCGTTTCATATTTAATTTCATTAACTGTAACGGGTTTTAACAATGTGTCAGAAATAAAATTAATTAAACAAGAACGATCTAAATCGTCCGCCAACAATTCTGGTTTATCGTTTTGAGGTCCACAACGAGACAAGTAATCCGCGACATTGCTGTCTCCCTTATACAATTGTAAATTAAAAGCGCTAATAAAATCGCGGCCCAAGAGTACTGGTTGGTAAACGTTAGTCTGAACAACATATATTTTAAGCATTCGTTCATGACCTTCATAATTTATAGATAATAATAAGTAGCCCAACGGTGTCATTTTACTGCCATTATAACAATTAAATACAACACGACACGATTGCAGTTCATAACTTTGAAAGAAAAACTTATCGTATACGTGTTTAGGTAAAATCGAAACCGCACTACCGCTATCTATTTCACATAAAATATTTACATTACCGATTGAGATGACTTCTTGCATCGGTGCCCCATTTACACACTTAATATTAAAACATTTAAAGTTACCTTTTACAATGTCGTCACCGCCCTCGTCATCACCCGAGTACTTATCTAAATAATGGTTACATTTCATTTTATACGCTTTACACATTCGCTGTAAATGACCCTTAACATTACATTTACGACACGTATAGTTCGCGTAACGACACTGATCTTTCGTATGGTTTTTATAACCGCACACTACACAAACTTGTTTCACACTCGGAGCACTAACACGCGGTGCGGGTGCCGGGGGTCGGCGGGTGCGCAGCGCGTACACGGCGCCGCTGCCGCCGGCACCCGGTGCTCGGCCCAGGGACTGCGCCCCGTCATGCGTCGCCGACGCCGCCGCCGCCGCCGCGTTCATGAGCGCCAACCGCGCACACCGCACACTCGTAGCTAACTCCAAGGCCTTGTTAAACGTCAGATGTTCTATGTTTTCGGCAAACAATTTCTCTTTCTCTTTAGCGTTTTCTAATCCCAGTACAAACTTATCTCGTAATGCTGTCTCGAGATCTGATTTAAACTCGCAATACTGTGCGAGACTGCGCACTCGCGCCGCCCATTCCGTTAAGTCTTCCCCGGGTCGTTGTTCGGCCTTATAAAACATGTATCTCTCGGCAAAAGTACTTTTTTTTAACATAAAATGACAATTTAACTTTTGCAATAACACTCCATAATCTACATTGTCTAAGTCGGTGGGGAAAACCAAATCTTTTGCGACGCGGTATGTGTCTTCCACTAAAGCAGTCAGTAACAGTGCACGCCGTTGAATACCAGCTTTGTCATTTGCGTCGGTAATATTATTTGCCGTGCAATATTGTTTAAAAACGGCTTATAAAAATGCTCCATTCCTGTGCACGATGATCGAACACGAGGTTACCACCAAACATGATATTTGCACTCGACGTCATTATATTTTTACTCACAAAGTTCACAAAAACATTATTTAATGCGTGGATTCTTAATTCGTCGCCAAAATGTTATATTTATGAGTAATAATGAAATAAAACATTGAACTCGTGGCACACAATTTACTGCTTCAACGTAGACTGACAACTGTCACAAACATTATTTATCTACCTGCTATATGAATTTGTTACAAACACTATAATCTGAGTTTTATACTATATTATACATTACTTTTAATTATAATGTAATGATTAAAAAACATCGATATATCTACTTCCAGTAAATTAAAAATTATAATATTTATTTTTTAACAAAACGTCTTTGAATAGTATTAGTAATCTTGTCATAGATATTTTTCCATTTCAATGGACTGGAACTTTACAAGGCACTAGCCAAAGTAAGTAACGTACTTGTTTGAACAACACAGAGAGTGTTCGACGCAGAAGTTGTAGTATTGTCTATTGACAGTAAGTTGTATTTAATATTTAATAGAAGTGAGTCCGTACAATACTTTCAATTTGTATTAGACAATGTAACATAATATAAAAAGTCACGGGCAAAAATTTTTAGGTCAAACGTACAGCTGGTTTTCAATTGAATCCTCGAGACAAAAATCATTGTAGTTGAATTAACTTTATAATCAATAATTGTAAATAAGTAATATAAATGTATGGTTTAAATGAAATAATCTAAAACTCATTTAAATTTAAAAGTACTTTTTAAGAGACGCTTTCGATGAGTGAATAAAATTGCTTTATGTTTTTCCCAAGAAATGTTTTTTATGTAATTCATATATCCTATATGTATTCATAAATTGCAATAAATATAAGTTTATATGATTTGATTTTATTTATAAGATATATATTTGCAATCAGTATTAAAAACACTTGATTTTAGTTTATGATAAAAGTCCTTAAACAAAACAAAAATATACTTCGACACAAGGGCTTTTTTTAAATATCATCTGAAATCGTCTCTCATTTAATAAAATATTTAATGAATTCAATATGTTTTAAGTGTATAATAGTTTCACAATAACTAGGTTAATACTAAAGGATTATAAGCAAAGTATTCACGGAGGTATGTTGTGGATGTTCTAGACAAGCTTGAAGATTAGAGGTTTTAGTTGGAATGATTCATTTAATATTTATGTCTAAAAAGTAAACAGTTGGACTATTTGTTTCCATAACTAAGCCCTACTTTGTTATAGATGATCTTAAATGAGTGAAAATAAAGTTAAATTAATTGAGAAATCGGATGTATACACGCATTTGTAGTTGTATATTATTTTATTGCCTACTTATATCCGTCTTTAAGAATGATGCATACGTAATGTTCTTGTAAATATCTCTCTTCTTATTTGAATTGACATAACAGAAAAATGTATATTATAAAATTGGTATAAAACCTTAAATCTACACCTGGGTCGCAAGTCCCAGTCACTGTATAAGCTCCTCTCCCTGCAACGATAGACCCGGCACCCGTATGGTGAATACATTGAATGATGAGAGGTTTCGTCTCTTTTATTACATCATTATAGTTTTTTCATTTTTATTCAATAGTAAAAGTGACAATTGAGGGAAAATTAAACCATGTATCAAAAATTAAACCATATATCTAAATTAATTAAATCTTTTTACAGTTCTTGGTTTGTATTTCGTATCGTAAAATTTGTTTATTAGAAACTATATATTATATATAACTATATATTATATACTATATACTATATATTTTGTTTCATCTCGAAAAGTGATTGATTTTTATTGTACCTCCCAAACTTATCCGAGAGTTTGAGCAGTCAATTTATTTATTCTTTAAAACTTATACATATTCATGTTCATTACTTGCCCTTCGCACATATATCATTTTGTATTTAATAGTCCAGTAGATTGTGTATAAGATAAATATCAGTTGTTAATAATTTTTTACTAGGCAATAAATATCTTTTAATTATAATTGCTCAGTTTAATTATAATATTTTGTATTCTAAGAGAAGTTTTGTACTACACAGGACACAAGGCAGTGTTCTCTTGTTTCAACTAGTAATTTCTCATAACTTCTCTTGTTTGAATTATACCTCATTTAACTTGTAAAGTTTCCAAACTTCTGGCCAATTACAGATTGCATCAAATTTTTAAAGATATCTTAATTATAATACATCTCCTACTTTTATTAGACTTTTAATACAACCATAACTTATATTGAAAAACGTAGACAAATTATTTTAAGGGTGCGTTTTAAATATTGCGGTGACACATCCTTTGAATACGAGTATCTTTATTAATAAAGTTTAACCTGTGAGTGTTTGGAGTAAGGCGCTTGAAATATATGACAATATAAATTCAATTCTGTAATTGATTATTTCGACCTTTCCACGAGTTTCAGATTCATTTAGTCTCTGCGTCACCAATAGTATGTTAAATGGAGTGTTTAAATCTTGTTCTATATCTGGGCAGGTATCAGAAAATACGGCGAATTATTTTAATGTAAGAGATCAAGACAGATTTCATGAAAATGTCACAGTTTTTATACGTGGGCGGCATATATAAATATGATTAGACAAATAATCTAGTTTAGGATAAAATTACTCACTTTACACGTCAATATCTGGTTATCGAGCTTTGCTCGGTATTTAGGAATTATAAGTATTTAATTTGTGTGTTTTTTTTATTCAGACAGTTCTAGACAGTATGTTAATACAATTTGGGGAAAGTTGTCACTCCTTATTCAATTACAATGAGAAAATGCGACGCTTCATTTTAGATTTCTACTCTGACGTAAAAATATGTATAACATCTGTTTAAAGATGAATCTGTACGAGAACAACTGAATTTTTATACAGATATCACATGTGTAGATACAGAATACACGCACATGCAATCATTATTAGGACAAATAGATGATTAATATTCTATTTTTTACGTTACTTTTCATTAATTTATTTTCCTTTAAGAAACCTGAGTCGTATTATCTGAGAGAAAATATTATCATCTTTATTATAACAAGCTTTTATTATTTTACAATGAAGGTTGGTCGTGTTGAATTTAACGATTTAATTTTTATACAGACACCGTCAGATATTTGAGCAGATATTTTATTCGTCTTTTGAAGCATAATAAAGAATATCTACGAGGAATGCAACATAAATCAAATAATGTATAAATAGAAAACAAACTTTAAGAGTATAAAAAAAATATATATTGAAAGAAAATACAAAATACTACTTGGCCCATGAGGGGATCGAACCCGCGACCCACGCGTTATTAGTACGACGCTCTAACCAACTGAGCTAATGGGCCGATGTATTAATGTTTCCAATGCTGTCATAGAACACTTTTGTTTTAAATTAAACTATACGAAGTGATATTATAAACATTTTTAATTCAAGGCTTTCATTGGTATTTATCTGTGTAGAAAAAGTTTCATTAGTCCTTACCTTATGGTCACTTAGTCAGTCGTTATATAATATAAACCATAATGAATTTCGTGAATTTAAATGATATAAGGAACTCTCTTTTGCACATACTTTATTTCTTACCAGTCACGTTACATATTTTAAATTAAATTTATGGTTCCGTTGGTATTATGTAAAATATATAAATGTATATAAATTAATTATTCTTTAATAAAACTTCTTTAAAACTTATAGTAAAATATAATGAACAAATACAATTCTTGATGTTTTAAGTCCGTTGAAAAGATTATTTATGTATACATGTGAACAATTTAGTTATTAATTTGACCAGCCTTTTAATTATATACGAAATCTTTAGCAATATACTATATAATAGTATAAAATTATAAAGCATTGTTAAAACATCTATTCGATTACTTCTATTGATTTATTTTTAATAACAAAACAATATTAGTTAATAGTTATTAGACCTTAGTTACCAAATAAACTACCCGGTGTAGTTAAGAAAAGATAAATCCTTATATTATTATATAAAAGGTCACATTAATTAACTGTCACTTTTGAAATGAATCTATTCTGGACTCTACCATAATGCTATATCATTACTTCCGATTTCTTTCCATGATAAAATAATAAATCAGAAAACTAAATGTCGCATTTTTGCGATGACTTGGAAAAACGAAATATGTATTACTGGGTCAAACAAAAAATACTCTCACTCAAATAAAATAAACGCTTTGATAAAATATGTTGTAATTAACGAAGATTTGAATTTAAGTGTTAAGAATCAATAATGTACATTATTATATGTTTACGCTATATTATAATATTTAAATATGTTTATAAGTTTTGGTAGAATTGAAAAGGGTACTATGACGTTGCATAAAATGTATTTTACACAGCGCGTGTAAAAAGATCTTTAATAAAAAAGTAACTTTGATAAATTAGCTGCTAACTAACAGATTACAAGAACAAAAATGAATCTTCAAGTGGCATGCTAAGTGGAGATGTAAATAATAAGGATCAAATAAATCCAATCAATAATATGCAAATTAATAAAACATCACGGAGGAAAAACGGCTGAAATATGTGAAAGCTTATAGAATTGTTATTAATTATCGAGAGGTTCATGTGGCAAAAAGGGCAACATAGAAAAACATGAAAGTTCTCGAGTCTCTTTAATTCGGTAGTAATCAAAATAGTTCGAACAATATCGATATCGGTTTCCTCGTAAAAGGTTCTTCTTGTCAGAAGTGATTGATAGACCAGATATAGAGTATACTATTACAGAGATATATACTATATAAGTGATTACTTTCAATGTTCAACTTAGCACTAAATGTAAAAGTAATTTAAAACTTTTTCCTTTATGTAGCTTGTGCAATCCATGTCACTCACGTCCTCAATGTGTTTATGAATATATTAAATAAAATTCTGAATCAATTTATGTTAATATTCTGCATGATGCTCACATTATTTCTATATTTAAAAAAGACAACCTACATATCAGAGATTTAAATCGCTCGTCACAACTTTCTAGAAATTGAAGTAAGTATGCAACCAATTGAATTCCTCAATATATGATTCTAAGTAAGCTCACTTAAAACTCCGAAAATTTTTGTTCCTTGAAAACTATTTTAAGAAAGGGTCATTATTACGTCTATTAACATCTAATGTTTTTTATACTATGGTAGAACATTGTTTTATTTTTAGAATATGGCTACGCAAATTATTTAAATTTAATAGATTTCAATCAAATAGCCTTAAAAGTGTTCAAAACATTGCTTTCTATATTTTATCAAACGCAATAATAGCTTTATATTGTAATTTTAACGCTGAAAAAGTTTTAAATATAGGCTTTAAGTCAGTAAAGAACAATATGTCTAGACACAAGTCAAGACAAATTACTTAAATCGTTATAAATTTATCAGTTACAAACTAAAATCAAGATAAATAACTGTTTTATATGAATCTAAAGTTATTTACAAGATATATGAGAAGGATCTAGCTTCCATGATTGAACTCTTAAACTCTGTATAAAATTAATTCAGACTATTTTAAGCCCATGGATACGCTCAAGTATATTGTTTAATTTATTAAAATTTAAAGTCTTCAAATCATTATTATATGTATTATTAAACTGGTTCTCTCATTATATTTTATTGAATAGGTGAATAAATTTTGAATGTTTTTTCATAACTGTAGTTAGTCATTTTTGTAGAAACATTCGTTTTCTTGTAATCAATGATTTTCACTTCAAATATTGAATTTTGTTAAATAATATGTAGTTGTATTATTACCCTACATACTTCTTTATTTTATTTATTTCTCATTGAGAATTCATGTAAGACAGTTTTAGACATACTTTTATTGGTTCTTTGTATCACTTAATTTAAAATCACTAACTGAACATTTATATATTATATAGTAAAGATAAAAGTAAAAACTATTAAACTAATTAACTGTGAGTACACATTATCAAGTGAAGTCACTTCAGTGGATAGCATTAGGTACTATAACAAATCAAAAACAAAATAAAATAGTAAGCCTTTTAATTTTTCGTCGAAAGTTAACCAGTTATAATATAAATAATTTTATATACATATTATAAAGTATACAAGACTATACCTACGACCTAGTTTTAAACTTCATAGCATCGTGATCCAACTTGGAAGTCAGTTTTAGGTTAATACTCTCATGCTGAAATTTTACTTACATATATTACGAAATAGTTTCATGTATCTTGTGTAGACATATAAATATATATGAAGGGGATAAAACGATACTAATTAAATGTACAGATGTTGATTATAACCACTTAGGAATATTCTGAGACCGTAAAATTAATCTGGACGTTGAATTAAAAGCAATATATTGTTTTAACAACTTAATAGCACGAGAAAAAAATCAAAATAGTACGCCAATCCATGATGTTTTTTGGGAGAATAATAATTTGCAATAAAGCAAGGTCACAAAAAAGAGCGTTTAGAAAATCTCCAATTGACCATTTCTGCCAAAATTGTAGGTAATTATAAAAACAATCACATTTGAAAACATCCTAATTACTCTTGAAATTTTTTATATACTGATCATGAAACTGAATAAACAATTCAAATGTATTCAAAAATATTACTAGTTCTTGATATTAGGTCCGATTTTAACGCAATCTCTTGACTTGTACGACAGTATGTCCATTAGTTTGCCAATTAAGACAGTTGATATGCCTCACTTGGTATATGTGAATAACTAACGATGCGTTATCGTGACGTTATCCATAAGCTAAAATTATATCTCTATATTTCGGAACTGTGTACGGAAACTGGCATTTTAGCATAGTTTTTCACATAAAGTAATCTACTAAAATGAAGTAAGCGTGTTAGGCCTCGGCCTCGAATTTTGCGGGCAGCCGAGCGGCAGCGGGAGCGGCAAGATCTTACGCGTATAATCAAATGGACCGACCCTCGAATACAGCGGTGCCCGCTGCCCGCTAGTTTGGAGAATAGTATGCGTTTCCGTGCCGCCGCCGCTGCCGCCCCGCTACCCGCGAGATTCGAGGCCGAGGCCTAATGGTCGTATCTACACAAATATGGTGACTTCTCGGTAACGCTATTGAAGTCAATATGGCTACTGCAATAGTAAAGTCGAAAAAGGAATCAAAATTGTGAGTTTGTACTTTTTCAAGGAAACTTTATGCAAGGTGAATGAAATTAGCAGTTGCTGGCATTAAATTTTACTTTGAATATATACAACTTTAATTATGTTCCGTCTCCTGAAATTATTCAGACTTGAATTCTAAATCATAGTACATATAACTTATTATTTAATTCAAAGTAATGAATGTACTACGTGGTTACCTTCTAACTTGAGTCTAACCTAGACTGCTTACAACGGCTACAATAGATAATTCAGTTGACGCTGTGCACTTAATCCTTAAATATTAACCGAGTTATGAATCCATTCTCTACTTTAATGCATGTTATATTGATCGAACAATATTTTAATAAAGTTTAATATACCTAATACAGTGACTCTTTGTTTTCGTCTTATAATTTTTTTGAACCGTTGCCTACATGTCATCTGCCTGATCATGAAATTTACTTTATAAATTATGTTAATACATATCAGCCAAACTATTTAGTATGTTTTTGCAGTCTATAAATGTAATTATGTAAATTAATATCCTCATATTACTCTCATACATTTTTAGTCTCACAATTACGTCGTGTAGATGCAAAAAAAAAAACACTATTGATTTATCTTGATAATTGTATTCGATCTTTTATGAAAGGCTAAATTTGTTTTCAAAATCTGATCCCAACATACTCTAAAAAATGTAACAGCATGTAATATTTTGTTATTCCTTATAATAATATTATAAAGATTTGTGTGATATGTAAAGTAGTTGATGTAGTTTTTTCTTTCTCACATGTCCATCGTTATACGAGAATAATAATTAACACAATAATTTAATAGAAATTTTGGTTGATTTATGTTTATGATTTTTTTTATTGCGTAAATTGTAGTTGTAATTGTATACTATTGAGAAATAAGATGATTTTTCAAATGAAATCTAATCTATAATAGCAGTAAGGCTTATGTAAGCCAATGTAATTGAATATAAATATCAAATAAAACTCTTTTATTAATCAAATCTATCGAAAGGATAATAAAAAAGAACATTTAAAACATGTCCAGCCCATTTTATAGTGATACGTAGTTTAAACGTTTAGTAGAGATTTGTAAGAGGTTGGCATCGGTACTCGTAAATAGAAACAACAAAACATTTTGGAGTCAACTGCTAGTTCTGATAAATTAATTTTCTGTATTATTTTTAGGAATTTTTTAGTTATCATAGTTATAATATTTCAAATATGCTGCATAATTAACAGCAACTTGTTGCTTAATTGCCTTGTATATATATTTGTTCCGATTTCTTATAGCTAAAATAATATGTAATATTACAAAAACTAATTTAAGTTATTCAATAAAGATAAAGAAAACATATACTATACAATTGATGTGTCATAATTAAATCAATATTTAAACATGCTAAGAATTTTCGATAAAATCTATTGTACCTATAATATAATAATTCAAAGTTTAATTAGAGGCGATGCTGAATATTTTTCACCTATAAACTTCTACGATCGTTTTCTATTTATGTACCTGTCCGGAATTGAAAACTTCTGCCATTATGTGCAGCGTCAAAATCAGTGATGTGTTAAGTCACACGGTGGATTGGTTTTTAATAAATCGCTTGGAGGTTGACCCGAGGATGAAAGGATGTAATAATATAAATAATAGTACATACAATATCACGGAAATATTTAAGCAATTGATTAAAAATTACTGCACGTTGTCTTGATAATGATGTTAATATTTTCGTCGATAGTATTACTCTTTTCAGTTAACTTGATTAAGTTTGGATTCAAATAAACCATAAATTCGTCAAATTTCCGACATTTATATTGCTTAACAGCTTCCGTATTTTCGTTGACCTACGTTTAGTTACGTCTTACGCCTTTTACGTCCTTATCATTGTTAGATTCACGAAATTCTACGATTATTATTATCTTTCTATATGTTTTTGTTTAAAAATCAGCCATCGTACGATTAAGTTATAAATACTATTGATGCACATATATCTATTCTTAGTAGTGATGATGAAGCTCAGATATTGTTTGTTAGCATGTATACATATATTTATTTTTTAGAATTTCTGATTTTTATTGAATGCCCTTTAATCTTATACTTTTATCATAACACTTTTATCATCTTGTGGAAAATATAACTAATATTTTTATGATAATTTATATTCCTATCTCTCCAAGATTCTAATATTTTTTATAATTTTCTCCAGAGATTTTTTATAATATTCTTTAATTAAACAGACCAAGGGTACTTGGGTCAGTTTTATTTTCAGGTTTTTTCATGGTCTCCTTAAGCCCGTCTGAAATATTTAAGAATTAATTTCCAAATAGATTTTTTAAAACTTGTCCGTAATTATAAGGCTACTTTATTTGTAGGCAGTATCTTTATTACTACAGACATGTAATATTTTAAATGACATGTCAATACATATCACATAAAAAAAATATGAAAATTAGACATTAGACAGTTCCATTATTGGACAATTCCAATATGAAAAGTAACTTCTATATTATTTCTACTGTTTTATCTTAATGTTTGAATCATCTAACCATTAGCTTGCGTTAAATTATTGGAGCTATATGTAGCATTATTGCATAGTTTGTGATGAATTGTTGCAATTTTTTGGATTTTACAACTTGAAAATGACGAGGATATTAAAATTATCATTAGAAATTTCAATAGTGGTAAGTGAAATTCTCCAATAATCTATCCAGTTGAAAGTAAATTGTCATACACTAAACAAAAATAGGTCCGATGAAAAATTGCTTCTTTTTTTCTTGCCTTTTCGTACTTTATTTTCTTAATTTATATTTCATCTTTTTACTTTAACTATTGAAGTTGATATATTATATCTTTTTCTTCCAAATTGAAATACATGATATGGTAAGCGCCTAAAAGAAACAATTGAATTCTCGCGTATATTGGTAATGCGGTTAATTTATCATTGACTATATTATTGTTGGTTATTGTTTGTCTTTGTACAATATATACAAGTGATTAAGATATATTAGAAACTTCATGAGATATTGCTTAATAGTTTCTTTAGTATGATAGGTTACTGCTTTCAATTCGCTGCCTTGCTGTTTAAATAGATCGATTATTAATTCACTTTACAATCTATCACTTTTAAATTTATGATTTACTACTTACCCTATATATTTTAACTGCTTCTTAATTCTACTTCTTTGCGTTGTTGCGAAGAAAAGACTAGTCCAGATCTATGGAATGGCTGTAATAAGTATTAAACATTCCAGTCCAGTCTGAGAGAAAGTTTGTGTCTATTTTATAAATTTTTTTAGAGGAGGAATGTTCATGAATTCTTTCAATAATTGTAGTTTATATTAGAAGCCGCTTTAAAAACATTGTTGGATTTAAACAGTAGTTGGATTTAAATAGTTGGATTTAAGAAGTACATGTAATACTAAAGAAATTAAGAGAATGTTTGAAGCAGTGTTATCAAAAATTACAAAAATATTTTTTCTAACATAAATCAAAGATTCTTTAGGGACGATAGCTAACTTTTTACAATACAAACATTAACTTATTATCATAAAAAGTCAATGTGTAACAGAAATGTTGGAAATTATACTGAGATAAAATGAGATATGTGCTTTATGTAAGTACTGAAACTATATAACAAAACCATTCTGTTACTTAGAATATAAAAACTTACTATTGTTGGTTCTTTTAATCTAATTTGTTTTATACAACGTGGATGTATGTAAGCGTTTCTCCACAATCAAGATGCTTCCGTTACTATTACAAATATGTATATTTGGAAGTTTTTGTTTGGTTATATATATATATATATATATATATATATATATATATATATATATATATATATATATATATATATATATATGTCTCAGTCTATCAATACCTAGTCTATTAATATTAATACTAGTATAATATAGATAGTAGATAAATATATAACTATATATCAATGGATTATATAATAACATTTAAATATTTGTGAACAAACAATTGCCGAAATAACAAGAAAGAATCCATCTAGTGTACATTGTTATCACATAACAATTGTCTAGTCAAATTGGGTCAATGAATATTTAACTAATGTGGCTTCCACGTTCCATTAAATTTGGACAAATTGATCTTAATTTTGTTATAAGGCTTTCTTTGTTATAAGTTATATTGTATAACAGAAGTCGTTATCTTATCTTTGATCATATATGCAGTGAAATAAGTGAAATTGAAAAGAAAATTATTTGTTTTATCAAGAAGGGTTAGTGTCATCGGCCTATCAGAGCCCACTGCAGAGCAAAGTCCTCTTTTCACATGAAGAAGATTTGAGCATTATAATAAAAATAAAGTATCAAAATTACATCTATTATGTGTACCTTTTACGTTTACTTGAAGAAGATTAAAACCCTAGAAATAGTTAGTTAAGTTTCGTTTACTAGTAATAAATAAATCGTTAGCGTTCTAGACATCTTTACATGCATTTTATACATCCTAGAGAACCGAATCCATAAGGCAATTAAAAAGAAATTCATTTTTTTAATAAAAAATATATAATAAGATCTTATACTTTCACGAGTATTCATTAAAATAATAATAATAATAATTTCGGATTTTCTACGCGTTTATTATTAGTTTAAAATACATACCCCTGACGATGGAAGGTCTATGGAAGCGTTTTCAACTTGTCTGCCCGTGGAAACGGCTGCTGTAAAGTAATTGAAACATTAGGAAAACGTAAAACAAAATATATAAAATAAAGAATACAGTTTGATTTTTAAGTCTCATAACATTATATTTTCTAGCTCTTAAGGTGAACTGCGTTGTCTTTGAACATATAAATACTGCTCGCTATAATTAATTATTTCATTAATTAACTGCAGAGGACATGTAAAATCTTAAAAAAGCTCTTGTATTTAAAACATGGCTTTTGAAGACACTCGTCTTATACCAATTATTATAAAAATATTCTAGGGAAGCCATTTTCCTTCATATATGTTTTATTTTCTGACATCACGTAATTTTAAGAGACACAAACGTGAAACAACATTATAAGTTCGTGAAAAATAAAAAATGTTTTGTTGAATGTTAAAATATTATTAAATTACGAATAATTGGATACATATATATTTACCTGGTTTTTTAGTAGCTACGGTATAAGTTCTTTTTAAGACGATATAGTTTCATTTATATTTATATAAAACTAGCAGATCTGAACGATGTTCTATGATAAAGTAATTTATTTCTTTGTACAGCTAACTAACGCAAATTTAATACAAAGATACTTTAGAAATATTACTTCTTTGCTAATGATATTATAGTTTTGAGATGAGATTCTTTTTAAATCACTGACAGTTGTTTCAATCGTGCTCTTCAAAGTGCATTAATATATATAGTTGTCAAGTTTTACTAAAATGTCAAGTTTTTGTGTAGTTTTATGAATTTAATTAATTTAAGAAACTTACAGATGAGGAAAGGACTTTTATATATAGACGAAAATAGTTCAGTTTTTAAAGAAATATCCTTTGAGTTAAAATTTCAAATACTGTTTATGCTGAATCGGTAATATATTATTTCACTTTTATTAAATATTGAAAATTAAATGTTTTCGTGGAATCATAACATATGTAAGTAACAATAATATGACGAAACTTAAATATGAAAAATATACAAGATGAATATTGAAAGAAGGAAGAGAAAATGAGGTGATTTACCGTAAGAGTGACAAACGGGGTAAAATTTTTCCTCATTAGATATAGAATACAGAACAATGTAAGAGTTGGGTTAAAGTTAAAGATATTTAAAGACAATTAAGAATGTAGAAAATAATGAATTTTAAAATGATTTTCTTAATTCATTTAACTAACAGAATTTAAATTGAGAAAGTCATTTGGAATTCATAATTAGTTCATTTATCACTTATTCAACAAATGTTACTATATATAATGAATTTATTTAATAAATTGTAATTATTGAGTATATATATTTTGGTACGAATTGAGACATATTCTGAGACTCTTAATGAATCAAAGATGTGATTGCTAACATTACAAATACTTTGATTACACGGATAATAGTTATTTGGGTCTACATCAATGTTCAGAGATATCTTGGTAGGAATGCTGAATTACTCACAACACAACATTTGTAGACAGATGATGACATTTCAGTGATCTCATTGTCTTAATGGCATATGGTTGAGGAATACAAACATATACATACTATGATATATGTATATTTTTAATACTATTCAACAATCCAACATAAAGGGAAGACATGATTCTTGTTGTGAGATAATTAATATACATATATATGAAGAAGTGAATAAATATTCTTGTGATATTTGTAAACATAAAATGAATAGTTTTTCTATCTTTATATATAAAAGAACGTCGTGTTATTTACATATGTATTTATAATTCAAGAAAGGCTGTACGGATTTGGCTGATAATTGGTGGAGAGATAGCTTAGAACAAGGGAAAGGACATAGAATATTTTATGTCCGATTGAAAAACAAGAAAAAAAGTTGATAAAATCCAAAATCTTCTTATTTACTTTGTTTAAGGAGGAATAGAGTTCGTCCGGTCGGCTATAGATTTTGAATTCTGTAATTAACGCCGACAAAGTCACGAGCAAACACCAGTTGGTTAATAAAAAATACATCAATTTTAACATTCAAGACGTAAATATTTATCAATTTAACGTATTATTTATAACAACTATAATTAATTATAACTAGCATATAATGTATTAGCTTACGTATTTATTTTGTAACTTAGTAATAATCTTTCTTTCTTTAATAATAGTTATATGAAGTACCAATTATAGTTTCATCATTGAATATATGTATAACTTATATTTCGGCTTTGTTTATGTTTCACGACAATTCGTAATAATAATTGATAAACCTGATATTTGTAATTGTAATCTCGTCTGAACTGGTTTCAGTATTGGTTAGTTTAAATTTGACACAGGTCCATTATAAGGTGGAACGAGAAAAAGGAGAAGAGTTTATTCATGGCAAAATCATGACTTATGTGTTTATTGTGGTGTTTTGGGATCTATGTAACGTAAACCGTTTGGAAGGCCAAGGTTTGACGACCTCTTAAATAATTGAGGTTTGAACAGACATTACTTCGTAAAGGGATATTTCCTTTAATTGTTTAAGGCATAAGTTCTATCCCACATAGAGTAGTTTTTTTTATTATGGTCAGAGAATAAAATGGAATAACAGTGAAATTGAAAAAATAATAATACAATAGTTAAAAAAAAGCATAGAAGTTTTTTATAGGCTAATAACTGATAATTATATGAAGACGACGACACCTCTTAGCATCCAATGGATTCACCGTACGGGTGCTGGGTCCATCGCGTTGTAGTGAGAGGAGCTTCAACAGTGCCTGGGACTTGCGACCCAGGTGTAGGTTTAAAGATCCCCTATCTAACGCCCTCTAAACGCTCACCTCCACCGTCCAAGCTACCTAACCAAATTTGAAAAGAACCTACCAGGACCGCCTTAGAAGTACGTTCCAAGAATGAATTAATGTGAGTTCTGGACAGGCCCAAGTCTTTTAGTAGGTTATAGAGAGTGTCTATGAATTCAGGTGTATTTAAATAAAAAAACGGAGATAAGCTTGAGGTCAGTATATTCACTTGAAGGGCATAATCTTAAGAGAGTGAATAACAAAAAAGAAACTGCGTCGGTAGACATAAAATAATACAGAAAGATTAATAATATGAGCAATCACGGTGCACAATGATGTTGCTATTGAATTTTAACAGGAGTTATTAAATTAGCAAGTATAATTAGTATGTGATTTTTAGACAGAGAGATTTAGCCATTATGCCTCTCGCTCCCACTTCTACCTCCTGTTCATATCATTTCATTCCGTTACAAAGTATGATTATAAAGATATACATGCATCACCAATAAAAACATATATGAATAATGATGTGCTCATAATAATCAAGGTTCGAGTACATATATACGTCTCGTAACAACGAAATTCTTCCAGTAACATTTCACGTCAAATAAAACCACTTAAAATTTCCCGATTCAATTCAGCAAATTAGCGGAAAAATATTTAAGTGTTAAGAATAGCACAAAAGAAATTTTTGCCAAATGGATAGGTTTTATTCAGCAGATTTTAATTAAATATCTGCAGACGAATAAGTTAGTTCCTTGCATCAGTTCCAAGGTTTAAGGAGCCTCTAAATGTCATAGTCTTGGTTACTTTATTCGTTTGTTTTATAAAATATTCATTAGATAAAACTTTTTCTATAAAAGTACCGAAACGTTGGAAGTATTTAATTTTTACGATAATAAAATTACCGTAATATGATCGCAAAAATATTAGTTTCATATAAATGAATACCGCGAAGTCTTTGATATGATTCTTTAATGATTAAATTTTATAAACTAGAACGAAATGATTAAATTTTATGAACTAGTATAAAAGGTATTAGGACAAAGAAATATAACAATAAAATGTCTGTTTTAAAGATTGGTGGCCTTTTCCTTTTTATTAGTATTCTAGTAAATAACACCAAGTTATTTTCATTAACTTTAACAAAGCAGAAACAGTAGTTATTTTCAAAACAATTGCATAAATCTGTTGGTAATGGAAAATTATCTTCAACGATATATTTGTTTTATGAAGATTATTATATTATATATTTATATGAATTATTAATAATATATGCTGTATAAGAATGGAAGAGGAGAGTGGAAAAGGCTATAAATTTTCATGTAAGGTGTGATATATAATATTTAGGTAAAGAAATTTATGACGGTGCTATATACAATATTCTTCATATTCATCTTTCAATGTACTAAAATATTATAATTCTTCCTTTAGTAAATCAACGGTTATTTTATTCCTTTATTACAATAAATAAATCTATCTCTGAACTATTTATTTCCTTAAAAACTCATGAAATATGAAAAAAGTATTTCATAAATTACCATGAGATTAAAAACATATTAACGTGTTTAATTTAGATGTTTTTTTACTTAAGAAGTGTCATCTTTTTCATTTTAAATACTTCTATTTGTAGGTGAAGATAATTTAATTTCTGTCACCTCGTGTTTCATGATACAAAAATATCGAATAAGTTCATTCAAAAATATATAATCACTGTTCGTATTAATATATCATAATGATTTTAGGAACATGGAAATATATATTTAATTATATATGTAATTAAATTATAATTATAGTAAAAATGATTTTGTAGTACTTGTCACACATAGCCATTTAGTAATATTATTAATTCACTCTTAAGGGATTATAAAAATGTTATTTGGATGGTAAAAATGAAATGATACTAATCTTAATTTTTCATTTTTTTTACAATAATATTAAAGTTATATAAAATATAGAATAGTAAGTTTTCAAAGGAAAATTTTTACTTTCATTACAAATAATCTCACTCATTTATCTGTAAACTTTCTAGAAACTAGTATAGCAAAATGAAGTATAGTGAAATATATTTCTAGCATTCATATGAAAGAAACCAATTAAAAGTATATAATATGTGGTACTATTTAGTACACATATGTATATTTCATTTGAAGATCTTTGAGATGAAATACTATTTCGTTGCAGTAACAGTACAAAAATATTAAATATACCTGATTAATGAAACTAAAAGACTATGCCATATAAAAAAGTAAAACTGTCTACATGCAGGGCTAAAGAATTATACATGCAGTTAGTTATTATAATTTAAAGTCCCTTTATCTCTTAAAATATTCACCTCTCACTGAGCTTTGTGATAACAAATAGAATAACCTATTGAGAATATAGGTGGTGTACTTTAAAAGATAATCATTTTATTATGTGTACAATATCACTACGAGTTTTCATCAGTGTCGTCATAGTGAAAGTTTAATTAAGTTCATCTGTTAAATTGTTTCCGGTGTTGGTTGACGGAGAGGATGTGACGACACACGAGTCTTTAAACAAACTGTCCGTTGAGGAGTGACCACATCGTGTAGAGTGATGACAATAATAACACACACTCAATGATAATGAAGGATTTGGTTTTAATAGAAACAGTACAGAACAGACGTTACTTTAATGATTACTTTTAGTTATGAGGTGATTTGTTTATTATATTAGGTTGGTGCGTATGAAATGTCGGATTCTTAAGTGATTGTATAAAACTGCATATCTTTCTTCAAAAGCTGTTTATTCAATCAAAGTATGCTCCATTCGCTTCAATACACTTCTCCCAACGAGATTTTAAAGCGTAGATGCCTGTCTTAAAAAAATTTTGGTCTTTAGAATTAATAAACTCTGATATCGAGTTTTTTAGATTGTCTTCATTTTCATAGTGTTTGCCCCTTAAAAACAGCTCTAAATGCTTGAAAAAATGAAAATCGGTCGGCGAGAGATCCGGTGAATATGGTGGATGCTGTAAAACTTCATATTCCAGTTCGTTCAGTTCCGCAATTGTTTTGTGCGATGTATGCGGCCGAGCGTTGTACCCACTTGTCCATCTTCTTAACTTTGCCAATCTCAGAAAGGTGTCTCAATATCCTTGTATGGTCAACTTTCATCCTGATAGCAAGTTCTCTCATAGATACGGCTGGATCCGCTTCCACTAGAGCCTTCAGGTCATCATTCTTCACAGACGTGTTGGGTCTTCCGCACGGCTCATTTTGCAGTGAAAAATCGCCAGTCCGAAATTTTTCGAACCAACGCTGCACTTTCCGATAGTTACCCATATTCTCCCCAAACGCTTGGTTTATGTTGCGTGCAGCTTTTGCAGCACTATTGCCAAGTTTTTACTCATATAAGAAAATGATGCGAATGTCGGCAGAATTCATATCGACAATAAACTCAAAAGAAATAACAAAAGGGCAGACTTTCGAGAAAACCTATTTTGCTGAAATGAGTCTCTGGCAATGGACAATACGACTATGAATGAGGTTATGCCAAAGATAAAAGTATAACGAAAACAGGGAGACAAACGTCCGCATGTAAAGAGAATCCGACATTTCATATGCACCAACCTAATATTTAACGATTTAAAACTAGCGAAAAAACAGTCAAGCCAAAAATATTAAATTCTGCATTAAGTAAAACATATGTCAAATATATTATAATGTGTAATATGAACGTATTTATTTTGACAATTTGATATTTTTTTGTTGAATATAATCAACAAAGATTATTTTCGGACTTATTCCTAAATTTTAACGAATATCAAAAACACAAAGTGTTAAAAGCGAGTTAGTTTTACATTGTATATCTTTATCGTATGTTATAAAGATGTAAACCCGTTTGTGAGCCAACGTTAGAATTGTCTATTCAGAACTTGTGTAGGTCATCGAAGTTTCAGAAGTAGTTAGTGGACTTGAGTGGACCCAATCACAAGTTTCAACATAACATTACTTCTTGTATACATTTCATATAATATTCATCAACAAACTTGTACGCAGCGTGTCACAGAACACCTGAACGTATTACTTGACTCATGTGAGAGGTTCATTATAAATATTGGGATATTTCTTTCTTTGGTATAAAGAATATATTGAATAGAAAACAACCTTTTAATGGCTGTATGATTTTAAAAGAGTTTCAGGTACTGATTAAGTTATCGAAGCAGGCTTCAAGTCTTGATTCAGCCAGAGTTGTGGCTTATTGACTTAAAGAAAGAATCTCGTACGACACTTTTCAACCTGAATTGAAAACTGCTTCTGAAGCATTTTTGAAAGGTTTATACTTTTGTGAAAGGTTTGTACTTAAGGTAATAACTTTATCACTTTAATACAAACGTAACTCCAACTCGCAGGTCATCAAAATAACGGTTCTGATTACTTAACAGATTAATACAAAGTTGATTAGATTAATACAATTGTTTTGCGAATTAAGTTAATATTTAAAAGGAAGGAAGGAGTTAGTTAGTTAGTTAAGCACATAACCTGAGTTTAAGAAGCCTGGGGTAATGAATTCAAAATCGTTTCTAGCTTGTACATATAGTCAAATAAAATGAGATACTTAAAATATAAACTTCCAAAAATATTTGTAATAGACACGGAAGCATCTTGATTGTGGACAAACGTTTACAAACATCCACGTTGTATAAAACAAATTCGATTAACAGAACCAACAACAGTAAGTTTTTCTATTCTAAGTAACAGAATGGTTTTGTTATAGAGTTTCAGTGCTTACATAAACCACATATCTCATCTTATCTCAGTATAATTTCCAACTATTCTGTTACACATAGAACTTTTATGAGAATAAGTTAAAGTTTGTATCGTTAATAGTTAGCAATCCTCCCTAAACAACAATCTTTGATTTATCTTTTGTTATAAATAGATCGACAATAATGAACGCAAAAATATTTTTGTAATTTTTCATAGCACTGTTATGAAATCTATTTTTCAATTTGATTAATATTACAGCATGTAATCTTCTTTTATTCAAAAATAAATTATGATGTTATGTTAAAATATAACGATATGTTTTTAAACAGTTTATGATCTACCAGTATAAATGACACTTATTGAAAAACTTTATGAACTTTCGTCAAAAAAAAGTTATAAAATATACACTAACATTCTCTCAGAAACTTTTCTTTGCAAAAACGCAAAAAAGTAGAATTAAAATACATAGGATATCTAGTAAATCTATCAGAGTATCATCCTATTAAGCAATATCTCGTAATGAAATGACAATGAAATTTTATCTATATGTAACTTATATATCCTAAGCACCTGTATGAATTATACAAAGACAAACAATAACCAAACCAACAAAAATATAGTCAATGATAAATTAACCACATTACCAATATACGCGAGAATTTAATTGTTTCTCTTAAACACTTAACATTTATGTATGTCAATTTGAAAGTCAAAGATATAATACATCAACTTCATTTATTAAAGTAAAAAGATGAAATATAAATAAAGAGATTAAAGTAAGAAAAGACCTATTATTGTTTAGTTTATAACATTTTACTTTCAACTGGATAGATTCTTGGGGAATTTTACTTACCACTGTTGAAATTTCTTTTGATTTTTTTAAATATCTTCTCCATTTTCCAAAAATTTGAACAATACATCACAAAAAATGCAAAAATGCTACAGAATGAATCTTCTCATTGTCTATAGTCCCATGTCAAATTAGAATTAATAAAGAAGTTACTTTCCATATTGAACAATACTTGTCATATAAAATATTCACATATAAACATGGGCGTGAAAGTACAATATCCGCTTACAAATAACTACTTGATAGAACAAAAAAATTATTTGAACCTTAACTCTCAAATATTTCAGAGAGGATTCAGGAGATCATGAAAAAGCCTGGAAATAAAACTGAGCCAAGTACCCTTGGTCCCTTTAATTAAAGAATAGTATAAAAAATCTCTGGAGAAAATTATAAAAAATATTAAAATCTTGGAGAGGTAGGAATATAAATTATCATAAAAATATTAGTTATATTTTCCACAAGATCAAAATAGTGTTATATTAAAATTATTAGATTAAGTCTCATTCAATAAAATTCAGAAATTCTAACAAATAAATATATACATTCTAACAAACAATATCTGAGCTTCATCATCACTACTAAGAATAGATATATGTGCATCAATAGTATTTATAACTTAATCGCACTGTGATGGCTGATTTTTAAACAAAAACATATAGAAAGATAATATATAATCGTAGAATTTCGTAAACCTAATAATGATCAGGACATAAAGCACATAACCAAACATAGGGCAATGAAAATAAGGAAGCTGGTAAGACAATTTAAACGGCGAAAATTTAAAGAGTTTATGGTTTATTTGGATTAGGTTAACTGAAAAGAATATTAATAACATCACTATCAAGACAACGTGCAGTTATTTTTATCAATTGTTTTGTTTGCCGTGACGTTGTATGTACTATTATTTATATTATTACATACTTTCATACTCCCGTCAACCTCCAAGCGATTTATTAAAAACCAATCCACCGTGTGACTTCACACGTCACTGAGTTTGACGCTGCACATAATGGCAGAAGTTTTCAATTCCGGACAGGTATATAAATATGAAACGATCGTAGAAGTTTATAGGTGAAAAATAATTCAGCATTGCTTTTAATTAGACATAAAATTATTATATAGTTACATTACATTTTATCGTAAATTCTAAGCATGATTAAATATTGATTTAAATATGATATATCAATTGTATATAGTGCATGTTTTCTTTAACTTTATTGAATAACTTAAATTGGTTTTTGTAATGTTATTTTAGCTATAAGAAATCGGAACAAATATTCCAGTGAAAAAGCAGACTTAGAAAAAACTGTAAAATATGTTATTTTGTCATATTTATATGTCTATATATTTAGTAAAAATATTTGTATAATACCACAAACAGACAAGCCAATTTTGTGTCCTATATATATATATATATATATATATATATATATATATATATATAAGTTAATTAAACAACGAGTTGCTGTTAATTATGAAGCATATTCAAAATATTATAATTATGAAAACTAAAAATTTCCGAAAAATAACCCAGAAAACTAATTTAACAGAACCGGCAGTTGAATCCAAAATGTTTTGTTGTTTCTACATATTTACGAGTACCGATGCTAACTTCTTACAAATCTCTACTTAACTGTTAAAACTGCGTATCACTATAAAATGGGCTGCACATGTTTTAAATGTTCGTTTTTATTTTCCTTTCGATAGATTTGATTAATAAAAGAGTTTTATTTCATATTTATATTCAATAACATTGGCTTACATAAGCCTTACTGCTATTATATGTAGATTAGACTTCATTTGAAAAACCATCTTATTTCTCATTAGTATACATTTACAATTTTGGCAATAAAAAAAAATCATAAACATAAATCAACCAAAAGGGTATTATAGTCAACATTTGATAACTTTAACTTTTGAATCATGATCGAATATAAAATTCCTATTAATTTAATTTGTGTTAATTATTATCCTCGTATAACGATGGACATGTGAGAAAGAAAAAACTACATCAACTACTTTACATATGACACAAACCTTTATAATATTATTATAAGGAATAACAAAATATTACATGCTGTTACATTTTTAGAGTATGTTGGGATCAGATTTTGAAAACGAATTTAGCCTTTCATAAAAGATCGAATAGAATTATCAAGATAAATCAATAGTGTTTTTTTTGCATCTACACGACGTAATTGTGCTACTATAAATGTATGAGAGTAATATGAAGATATTAATTTACATAATTACATTTAAATATTGCAAAAACATACTAAATAATTTAGCTGATATGTGTTAACATAATTTATAAAGTAAATTTCATGATCAGGCAGTGTCATCTGCCTGTAGGCAACTGTTTTCAACAATGATAAGACGAAAGCAAAGAGTATAGTAAGAAAATATAGTGATATATTATGTATATTAAACTTTATTAAAATATTATTCGATCAATATGATATGCATTAAAGTATAGAATGGATTCATAACTAGGTTAATATTTAAGGATTAAGTGCACAACGTCAACTGAATTATATATTGTAGCCGTTCTAAGCAGTCTAGATTAGACTCAAGTTAGGAGGTAACCACGTAATACATTCGTTACTTTGAATTAAACAATAAGTTATACTATGATTTAGAATTCAAGTCTGAATAATATAAGAAGATAGAACATAATTAAAGTAGTATAGGTTCAAAGTAAAAATTAATGCCAGGAACTGCTTATTTTTCTTGAAAAAGTACAAACTCAAAATTTGGATTTTTTTTCGACTTTACTATTGCAGTAGCCATATCGGCTTGAATAGCGTTACCAAGAAGATGCCATATTTGTGTACATGCAACCATAACATGCTTACTTCGTTTTAGTAGATTTGTAAATAACTATGCTTATATACCAGTTTCCTAACACAGATCCAGAATACAGTGTAATTTTAGCTTATGGATAACGTCACGATAACGCATCGTTAGTTATTCGCATGTACCACACTTGGTATGCCTCACTAGGCATCTCAACTGACTTAATTGGCAAACTAATGGACATACTGTCGTACAAGTCAAGAGATTGCGTTAAAATCGGACCTAATATCAAGAACTAGTAATATTTTTGAATTGTATATTCAGGTTCATGGTCAGTATGTAAAAAATTTCAAGAGTAATTAGGACGTTTTCAAATGTGATTGTTTTTATAATTACCTACAATTTTGGCAGAAATGGTCAATTGGAGATTTTCTAAACGCCCTTTTTTTGTGACATTGCTTTATTGCAAATTATTATTCTCCCAAAAAACATCATGAATTGGGGGACTATTTTGATTTGTTTCTCGTGCTATTAAGTTTGTTAAAAAAATTGCTTTTAATTCAACGTCCAGATTAACTTTACGGTCTCAGAATATTCCTAAGTGCTTATAATCAACATCTGTACATTTAATTAGTATCGTTTTATCTCCTTCGTATATATTTATATGTCTACACAAGACACATTAAACTATTTCGTAATATATGTAAGTAAAATTTCAGCATGAGAGTATTAACCTAAAACTGACATCCAAGTTGGATCACGATGCTATGAAGTTTAAAACTAGGTCGTAGGTATAGTCTTATCTCAAGATTTCCTTTGTATACTTTATGATAAATAAAATTATTTATATTATAACTGGTTAACTTTCGACGAAAAATTAAAGGCTTACTATTTAATTTTGTTTTTGATTTGTTATAGTAATGCTATCCACTGAAGTGACTTCACTTGATAAGGTGTACTCACAGTTAATTAGTTTAATAGTTTTTACTTTTATCTTTACTATATAATATATAAATGTAAAGTTAGTGATTTTAAATTAAGTGATATAAAGACCCAATAAAAGTATATCTAAAACTGTCCTACATGAATTCTCATTGAGAAATAAATAAAATAAAGAAGTATGTAGGGTGATAATACAACTACATTTTATTTCACAAAAATTCAATATTTGTAGTGAAAATCACTGATCACAAGAAAGGAATGTTTCTAAAAAGATTACTAACTTTAATTATGAAACAAACGTTCAAAATTCATTCACCTATTCAATAAATAATGAGAGAATTAGTTTAATAATGTTATAAAGATTTGAAGACTTTAAATTTTAAATAAACTAAACTATATACTTGAGCGTATTTATGAGCTTAAAATAGTCTGAATTCATTTTATATAGAGTTAAAGAGTTCAATCATGGAAGCTAGATCCTTCTTAGTTATTTATCATTATTATTAGATTTTAGTTTGTAACTGATAAATTTATAACGATTTAAGAAATTTGTCTTGACCTGTGTCGAGACATATTATTCTTTACTTACTAAAAGCCTATATTTAAAACTTTTTCAGTGTTAAAATTACAATATAAAGCGATTATTATGTTTAATAAAATATAGAAAGCAATGTTTTGAACACTTTAAAGGCTATTTGACTGAAATCTATTAAATTAAAATATTTTGCTAAGCCATATTCTAAAAATAAGACAATGTTTTACCATAGTTAAAAAACAGTAGATGTTAATATGCGAAACAATGACATTTTCTTCAAATGGTTTTAGACGGATAAAAATTTTACTCTAAGATCAAAACAGTCTTCCATTTTAAAAGAAGAATCATATATTTAGGAATTCAATTCGTTGCATACTTCAATTCCTAGTAAGATGTGATGAAAGACATAAAAAATCTCTGATATGTAAGTTGTCTTTTTTAAATGAAGGAATAATGTGAGAATCATGCAGAATGTTAACATAAATAGATTGAGAATTTTATTTAAAATATTCATAAACACATTCAGGATTAGAGTGAACATGTGACATTGATTGCACAAGCTACATAAGGGAAAAAGTTTTAAATTACTTTAAAATTTTGTGCTAATCTGAAAATTTAAAGTAATCTCTTATATAGTATATATCTCTATAATAGTACACTCTATATCTGGTCTATCAATCACTTCTGACAAGAAGAACCTTTTATGAGGAAACCGATATCGATATTGTTCGAACTATTTTGATTACTACTGAATTCAAGAAACTCGAGAACTTTCATGTTTTTCTATGAAGCCCTTTTTGCCATATGAACCTCCCGATAATGAATTACATTTTCACAAGCTTTCACATATTTCAGCGGTTTTTCCTCCGTGATGTTTTATTTATTTGCATATTATTGATTGGATTTATTTGATCCTTATTTTTACATCTCCACTTAACCATGCCCCTAGAAGATTCATTTTTTTTCTTTTAATCTGTTAGTTAGCAGCTAATTTATCAAAGTTACTTTTTTATTAAAGATCTTTTTACACACGTTGTGAAAATACATTTTATGCCTCGTCATAGTATCCTTTTCAATTCTAACAAAACTTTTAAACATATTCAAATATTATATAGCGTAAACATAATATAATATACATTGTTGATTCTTGACATTTAAATTAAAATCTTAATTAACTACTACATGTATCAAAAACTATAATTTTATTTGAGTGAAAGTATTTTTTGTTTGACCAATTAATACACATTTCGTTTTTCCAAGTGAGATCGCAAGAATGCGAAATTTAGTTTTCTGATTTATTACGAAAACTTAAGCTACATAGTTTTCGTATTTAATTAAAAGGTAAGTCAATTAATAACTAAATTATTCACATGTATACATAAATTTAATCTTATCAACGGACTTAAAACATTAAGCTTTGTATTTGTTCATTATATTTTTCTATAATTTATATTTTTTTTAATATAAAAAATATATATATTATACTGAACACCAATCAAACAATAAAATTAATTCAGATATCTATATAATAACAGAAAAACATAAATGGTTACGACTAAAGTAAACAGGTAATACTTAATATCATTTCACTTCACGAAATTCCCTATGGTTTAAATCATATACTCATACGACTGGCAAAGCGACTAGTAATGTTAGGACTTCCTACTGAAACTTTTTCTACAGAGATAAAGACCAATTAAAGCCTTGAGTTAAAAATGTCTATAATATCATTTCGAACATCTTAATTCAAAAGAAAATAATAGTATATGACACTAAATAATAATAATCTGTCGGCCATTAGCTCAGTTCGCGGGTTCGATCCCCTCATGTGCCAATCAATATTTTGTATATTCTTTCATTAAAAAAAATGTTTTAAATTATCTTAAAGTTTTTTTTTATATTTATACATTATTTGATTTATGTTGCATTCCTCGTAGATATTCTTTATTATGCTACAAGAGACGTATAAAATATGTTCAAATAGCTGACGGTGTCTGTATAAAAATTAAATCGTTAAATTCAACACGACCAAACTTCATTGTAAAAGAATAAAAGCTTGATATAATAAAGATGATAATATTTTATCTAAGAGAATACCACTCTGGTTTGATAAAGTAACGTAAAAAATATAATATTAATCATCTAGTCGTCCTAATAATAATTATTTAATGTTCGTGTATTCTGTATCTGCACATGTGATATCTGTATAATAATAAAGTTGTACTCGTACAACTTTATCCTTAAACCTATGTACTATTTTTACGTTAGAATAGAAATCTATAATAATGGAGCGTCGCAATTTCTCATTATAATTGAATAAGGAATTACAACTTTGGCCAAATTGAATTAAGATACTTGACTTTTGAATCTTGAATGCTGTGAAAACTCTCAGCAATGTATTTTAAAAAATATACCTTGGACTTTTCAACAAAACTCCAGACTTAGTCACAAGGCACGAACTAACCAAATCTGACATGAAACAAACGTTCTGAACTTAATAAAAACTGAAGACTAGCCCAGACCTCAAAACTTTAGCTTTCAAATTATGATCAGTTTTAGAGAACGTGGTCTACTTTAAACAACACGGTGACATCGAGTCTCTTAAAACATCTTCGGAGCAATCAATGGCAAAACTCTCTTTAAGAACAGACGATGAATCCATACATTCATGGCTAACAGATTAAAAGTCTGTTTCAAAGCTTAAGGTAGCCACTTCGAATATTTAATAAATATGTAGGTACACATTTAACATTACTTCATAAAAAATGCTATTTTCTTTGAAATAGACCTGTGGCCTATAAATCGATTTTGAATCACAATTCATATTCAATAATATTACTTAACAATTGGTATGTACATATACATTAATATTTATGAAAGTCTTAATCATAATCTCATAATTCTTAATCTGTGTTAACCATATGAAACATAAGGTGAGTAATTTTATCCTAAACTAGATTATTTGTCCAATCATAAATATATGCCGCCCACGTTTATAAACTGTGACATTTTCATGAAGTCTGTCTTGGTATCTTACATCAAAATGATTCGTCGTATTTTCTGATACCTGCCCAGATATAGAACAATACTTAAACGCCCCATTTAACATATGTACTATTGGTTACGCAGAGACTAAACGTATCTGAAACTCCTGGAAAGGTCAAAACAATCAATTACAGAATTGAATTTATATATGTCATATATTTCAAGCGACTTACTCCAAACTCCCACAGGTTAAACTTTATTAATAAAAATACTCGCATTTAAAGGATGTGTCACCGCAAGAATTAAAACGCACCTTTAAACTAATTTGTCCACGTTTTTAAATATAAATTATGGTTGTATTAAAAGGGTTATAAAAATAAGAGATCTATTATAATTTAGAGATCCTTAAAAATATGATGTATTCTATAATTGGCAAGAAGTTTGCAAACTTTACAAGTTAAATAAGTTATTATTCAAACAAGAGAAATTATGAGAAATTACTATTTTAAACAAGAGACACAGCTTTGTGTCCTGTTTATAGTTCAAAACTTTTCCTAGACTGTATATTTCAATTAAAAATATTGTCGAGTAAAATTTTAACCAATTGATATTTCTTTATACATAATTTACAGTATTATCTATCAAATACAAAAAGATATACGATTTTCAAGTCATGGACAAGTGCGTTAGTGGTGAGTGTTAAGCGAAAAGAAAGCTACCCCTACCTAGTTACTACCACTCCATCAGAATAGCGGTTCGTGACATATAGTTAGGGATGAGTGACCATTGACGAAATTCACTTATATCTTACTCTCCTTCTAATACTATATAATGTTATAATTATTATATAATCTTGAAGAAAACATAAATTGATTGCTCAAATTCTCATATAAGTTTGAATGGAACAATAAAAATCAATCACTTTTCGAGAAGAAACGAAATTTATAATATAAAGTTTCCAATAACCATATTTTACGAAAAGAAAAACAGACCAAGAACTAGAAAAAGATTTAACCAATGTACCTAAATTAAATATGGTTTAATTTTCCTTCATGTGTCACTTTTACTATTGAATAAAAATGAAAAAACTATAATGATGTAACAAAAGAGACGAAACCTCTCATCATTCAATGTATTCACCATACGGGTGCCGGGTCTATCGTTGCAGGGAGAGGAGCTTCTACAGTGACTGGGACTTGCGACCCAGATGTAGGTTTAAGGATTTATACCAATTTTATAATAAACATTCTTCTGAGATGTCAATTCAAATAAGAAAAATGATATTTACAAGAACATTACGTCCATAATACTTAAAGACGGATATAAGTAGGCAATTAAATAGTATACAACTACAAATGCGTGTATACATCCGATTTCTCAATTAATTTAACTTTATTTTCACTCATTTAAGATCATCTATATCGTAGTAGGGCTTAGTTATTGAAACAAATAGTCCAGCTATTTACTTATTAGACATAAATATTAAATGAATCATTACAACTAAAACCTCTAATCTTCAAGCTTGTCTAGAACATCCACAAGATAATTCCGTGAATACTTTCATTAATACTTTAGTATTAACCTAGTTATTGTGAAACTATTATACACTTAAAACATATTGAATTGATTAAATATTTTATTATAGTTATAGTCAATGAGAGACGATTTCAGATAATTTTTTATAAAAGCCCTTGTGTCGAAGTATATTTTTGTTTTGTTTAAGGACTTTTATCATAAACTAAAATCAAGTGTTTTTGATACTGATTTCAAATATATATCTTATAAATAAAATCAAATCATATAAACATATATTTATTGCAATTTATGAATACATATAGGATATATGAATTACATAAAAAACATTTCTTGGGACAAAACATAAATTAATTTGTTCAGTCATCGAAAGCGTCTCTTAAAAAGTTCTTTTAAATTTAAATGAGTTTTAGATTATTTCATTTAAACCATACATTTATATTACTTATTTACAATTATTAATTATAAAGTTAATTCAACTACAATGATTTTTCTCTCGAGGATTCAATTGAAAAAAATTTATGCCCGTGACTTTTTATATTATGTTACATTGTCTAATACAAACTGAAAGTATTGTAAGAATTGACTTCTATTAAATATTAAATCCAATGCCAATACTACAACTTCTGCGTCGAACACTCTCTGTGTTGTTCAAACAAGTAGTTTGCTTGCTTTGGTTAGTGCCTTAAAAAGTTCCAGTCCATTGAAATGGAAAAATATCTAACGTAAGATTACTAATACTATTCAAAGACGTTATTATTCAATATTTTTTTTTATTATTTATAATTAAATTTAGTGCAAGTAGATATATCAACGTTTTTCAATAGTTACATTATAATTAAAAAGTAATGTATAGTATAAAACTCAGATATAACATTGTTTTCAAACATACGTATAGAAATATCAAATTAAATATCAGCTAAATCTCTCTACAACCTACTTAAAGACTTAAACCTGTTCAGAACTAACATCGGTTCATTCTTGGAACGTGCACCGAAGGAAGCCATAGTAGGTTAGTTTCAAATTTAAGTTAGGTAGAGAGAGGAGCTTGGACGGTGGAGGTTAGCGTTTAACGCGCGTTAGATAGGGTCCCTTAAATCTAACTCTGGGTCGTAAGTCCTAGACAATGTTGAAGCTTCTCTCAATGCAACGCGATGCTGAGAAGTTTCGTCTCATCACTTAGCATGTAAAACATTATTACTGAAATCAATTCCTTAGTAGATCAGTGATCTTTTACAATTATTATTTTATGAAATGACAAAAAGATGTAACAGAAGTAAAATCAAATACATATATATATTTCATTAGAAGAATAATTTATACCTATGTAAATAAATTTCATTATTATTTATAATTATTATTAATAAAACTATATTTATTTGTAATAACACAGTTGATTATTATCAATTTATTTCATATGTTAGGTAACACAATTCAGTTGACATGATTCACTCACTCACGTGTGAATGAAGCCTAATAGTGTAATTAACTGACTGTAATAGAAATGTTATATTCGATAATTAAGTAAAGTTATTAACAGTAGCAGTTTCAAAATGTAATTTTTAACTGTCAAATAATATTGGATGAATTATGTTCATATTATACACTACACAGATATTAAATGTAGGTTTAGGTTCCAAGCAAAGAACTGCGGAATAAAAAGCTGGTATATATAAAGTTTTTCTAAATTATCACAATAAAATAAATTAACTATAATCGACTTAATTTTGCTCTACCTAAGGAAAGGTTCAACTGATTTTTAAACGGGTAATTTTAAACACATTAATCAAATTCAATCTGTCTATCAAATTAATCTATAAAACTATTTATTAAAAAAGGACGTCAAGAGTCATTTAAATTATCACGTCACCTCACATCATCAGCCTATCAGAGCTCCCTGCTGATGCCCACTTCTCAAATGGAGCAGGTTTCAGTATTAATCACCACGCTTGCTCAACACGGGTTGGCGATTTCAAACTTATAATAGTGAAATTATAAGTCCAAGTTTCCTCACGAAGTTTTCCTTCACCGCCTGTCAGTGGTGTTTAAATACTCTTAAAAATTACATATGACTTGAAAAAATCACATTGATATTTGCCAGGATCGAACCCGCGCCCTCGCGCACGAGAGGCGGGCCTTGAACTGCTAAGCCACCACTAACTATCAAAATATCAAGTCGAGAGTAAATCAAAATTATGTGTGATTTTAAAGCAATACTGAAAATTACTACCAATTCAACTATAACTTCTTTCTGATTCGTTGAAGTTATTCGTATGGACACTTCATTTTAATACACTTTGAAAATGTCCAAAATTTATAAAATCTTAAATTTGTATAACTACATATTTAACAAATATGGAAGCATTAGGTAAACAAATATACAGTCCAATTGTTTCACTATCATCTCATTTAAGACTCATTAAATTAATATTAAAACATGTTCATATGTAATAAAAGACTGTTTTTTATATATAAATATCTACTCTAGCTTCCCATTTACATAGCTGTACTGAATTGAATACTCCCGTTATATACAGTGTTGACATCAGTGATGTGTAACGTCACACGGTAGATTGATTTTTAATAAACTGCTGATAGCTCGACGTGAATATATAACATAGTATATAAATAACAAAAAATATTACACTTTTATTAAAAAATAAGTCCAAAAGAGTATTTTTATGAATAAGTATAATTTGATTTACCATTAGATATATTTTCTATTCATATTAAAGTTCTTCTACAATCAATTGTTTGTGTTTTTTTTCGTGAGGTGAAATTTTTTCGCGATCACAATCCCAGAATATTTCTCTATATTGACAAGCCATTTTTTCAGGCCCATTTTCCTCCATTTTGCCAATCATTACCACTTGTAGATGTTAAAGCTTTAAGAAATAAAAAAAATGATTAACTGAAAAAGAAATATTTCTTTTTGGAACGGTAAATAAGATTGTTTTTGGATACTTCACTAATTTTTTTAAGAGAAACTAAATTATTTCATAAAAAACTACATACTTCCGACGTTTCGGCTACTTTTCAGCAACCATAATCACAGACAGGTTATATAGTATATATATGTAGTATCTATACATCTCTATATACTTGATATTTATTTATTTTTATACATTTATTTTAATGGTTAAAGATTAAAAATTAAATCTACTACATTCAAATTCAATTATATGTTATAAGCCCTCCCGGAAAATGATTGATTCCTCGCTACAACATGTCATGACTATTACAATGACTTATTTAAAATGTATTTGTATATTTTTAAACTAAAACGAACCAGCCATAGTTAGTAATTTAAACATAATATATTTGTTTATGAAGCTGTTTGAAAAGTTGTGACTTGTATACATTATTTATAAATTTTACTTTATAAATTTTATTGTATATTAGAAATAACAGCAATAAAGAACTTGATGTTTTTTTTTTTTCTAAGGATTACTTACTAAATAAAGTGATTACAAAGTACTTCTTGTTTGTCAATGCTGGCTAGTCTTTTATTCCTTTCATTATTTGTAACATAATATTTTTACTATGTCTTCTTATTGCTCTTTATTTTAAAGTCGTTATGTGGATACATCTGTCTATCTAGAGCGTTAGATCAGCGTCTGTCTATCTAGAGCGTTAGATCAGCGTCTGTCTATCTAGAGCGTTAGATCAGCGTCTGTCTATCTAGAGCGTTAGATCAGCGTCTGTCTATCTAGAGCGTTAGATCAGCGTCTGTCTATCTAGAGCGTTAGATCAGCGTCTGTCTATCTAGAGCGTTAGATCAGCGTCTGTCTATCTAGAGCGTTAGATCAGTGTCTGTCTATCTAGAGCGTTAGATCAGCGTCTGTCTATCTAGAGCGTTAGATCAGTGTCTGTCTATCTAGAGCGTTAGATCAGCGTCTGTCTATCTAGAGCGTTAGATCAGCGTCTGTCTATCTAGTGCGTTAGATCAGCGTCTGTCTATCTAGAGCGTTAGATCAGCGTCTGTCTATCTAGAGCGTTAGATCAGCGTCTGTCTATCTAGAGCGTTAGATCAGCGTCTGTCTATCTAGAGCGTTAGATCAGCGTCTGTCTATCTAGAGCGTTAGATCAGCGTCTGTCTATCTAGAGCGTTAGATCAGCGTTATCAGCGTTAGATTGAGATAAAACTTATCAGAACTCATTGTATTTTCTTTTATAAAAAACAAATAAAACTATAACAATTTTGATTGTCTATGTAAATATTTAATATATGCGTCGAGAGGACTTTCGTGTAACTTTCTGATAATTGTAGATTATAATTATTCATTACATCAAAATGAAAGCTTCTTAATTTAGCAGTGCCTTTAACATTATGGTGGAAAAATATACAACACAGTACATGAAAATCTTGAAATGTGGAAATCTAAAAAAAAACAAAAAATCATTTATTCAAGTACAATTTTTGACAAAGTAGTACACATTTTTTAACTTTACTCTCATCATTCAATATTTATGTATACAAGTTTAGTTAAGAAGTGAACTGAGATAAGCTTTGTGCTTTATATGAAAGGTTTAAAACTAGAACACAACAATTCTGTTACTTGGAATAGAAAAAACGCATTTGAAACAACACAAATATTGTTAGTTGTAGTTCTCAAGTATCTTTTATAACATGTAGATGTTTGTAATCATTCGAACACTATTCTATGCTTCCGTAACAATTTGAAAGTCCACATTCAGATCAATCATATCAGATATTTATGATAAATATAGAAAGAAAAGTTATGTATGGTTTTACAGAGTTTTTAATTTTTTGTTATATGTTTTTCTTATAGGATTTTATTTAAATTGAATAATTCAATCTCGTTTTACATCAATGTTCTTCCTAATAACGATATTGTATACTTTGTTGCTTGTATTATATAATACTATTACTTAAATATATATGAACCAGGTTTGAATCTGAATAATCTCGAATTCCAAAATATCATCAGAATAAAATAAACACGCAATAAAAATTGCAATAGAGAAGATAGCTGAAATATATTATCTAAGAACTGCGGCCCCCACACAAAAAATATAAAATCAAATGTCCGTGATCACACTGCAAGATTTCAAAACAAGCACACTAGCTGTTAACTGTTTCTGAATCAATTATTTAAAAAAAAAAACTTAATAAAAGGAAGCACATTCCAAAGGGTCATTATCCTGTAAAGTCTTGTATTTCCTTATTTTATAAATGATATCAAAGCTATAATATATTTTGATAATATCTTTACATTAGTGACAAGCCCATAATATACTTAATGAGTGTGACATCGCCTTAATATTGGCATAGTGTATTACGTACCTAATTGAATAGAAAGAAACACAACGACGACACTAACTAGAAATAGGATTACTGTTTGTTTTGATCCTTGCTACCAGGTTAATACTTATTATGAAATGTTACTAATATCATATAATAATCAAACATATTATATTTGTTTGTCACCAATTCTTCTAAAATACAGAAACTTTATAGCAAAAGGTTATTTATTATACAAAAAATGAGACTATTGAACGAACCATATGAAATATTCAAAATTCTTGAAGTCTGTTTCTGAAAACCTACACAATTATGGCTTTTTGCGGCCTTAATGTCAAGGACAGTTTAAAAGAAACAAAAGATTCCTAAGCTCAATTATCTAGCGTTAGATCAGCGTCTGTCTATCTAGAGCGTTAGATCAGCGTCTGTCTATCTAGAGCGTTAGATCAGCGTCTGTCTATCTAGTGCGTTAGATCAGCGTCTGTCTATCTAGAGCGTTAGATCAGCGTCTGTCTATCTAGAGCGTTAGATCAGCGTCTGTCTATCTAGAGCGTTAGATCAGCGTCTGTCTATCTAGAGCGTTAGATCAGCGTCTGTCTATCTAGAGCGTTAGATCAGCGTCTGTCTATCTAGAGCGTTAGATCAGCGTCTGTCTATCTAGAGCGTTAGATCAGCGTCTGTCTATCTAGAGCGTTAGATCAGCGTCTGTCTATCTAGAGCGTTAGATCAGCGTCTGTCTATCTAGAGCGTTAGATCAGCGTCTGTCTATCTAGAGCGTTAGATCAGCGTCTGACTATCTAGAGCGTTAGATCAGCGTCTGTCTATCTAGAGCGTTAGATCAGCGTCTGTCTATCTAGAGCGTTAGATCAGCGTTATCAGCGTTAGATTGAGATAAAACTTATCAGAACTCATTGTATTTTCTTTTATAAAAAACAAATAAAACTATAACAATTTTGATTGTCTATGTAAATATTTAATATATGCGTCGAGAGGACTTTCGTGTAACTTTCTGATAATTGTAGATTATAATTATTCATTACATCAAAATGAAAGCTTCTTAATTTAGCAGTGCCTTTAACATTATGGTGGAAAAATATACAACACAGTACATGAAAATCTTGAAATGTGGAAATCTAAAAAAAAACAAAAAATCATTTATTCAAGTACAATTTTTGACAAAGTAGTACACATTTTTTAACTTTACTCTCATCATTCAATATTTATGTATACAAGTTTAGTTAAGAAGTGAACTGAGATAAGCTTTGTGCTTTATATGAAAGGTTTAAAACTAGAACACAACAATTCTGTTACTTGGAATAGAAAAAACGCATTTGAAACAACACAAATATTGTTAGTTGTAGTTCTCAAGTATCTTTTATAACATGTAGATGTTTGTAATCATTCGAACACTATTCTATGCTTCCGTAACAATTTGAAAGTCCACATTCAGATCAATCATATCAGATATTTATGATAAATATAGAAAGAAAAGTTATGTATGGTTTTACAGAGTTTTTAATTTTTTGTTATATGTTTTTCTTATAGGATTTTATTTAAATTGAATAATTCAATCTCGTTTTACATCAATGTTCTTCCTAATAACGATATTGTATACTTTGTTGCTTGTATTATATAATACTATTACTTAAATATATATGAACCAGGTTTGAATCTGAATAATCTCGAATTCCAAAATATCATCAGAATAAAATAAACACGCAATAAAAAATTGCAATAGAGAAGATAGCTGAAATATATTATCTAAGAACTGCGGCCCCCACACAAAAAATATAAAATCAAATGTCCGTGATCACACTGCAAGATTTCAAAACAAGCACACTAGCTGTTAACTGTTTCTGAATCAATTATTTAAAAAAAAAACTTAATAAAAGGAAGCACATTCCAAAGGGTCATTATCCTGTAAAGTCTTGTATTTCCTTATTTTATAAATGATATCAAAGCTATAATATATTTTGATAATATCTTTACATTAGTGACAAGCCCATAATATACTTAATGAGTGTGACATCGCCTTAATATTGGCATAGTGTATTACGTACCTAATTGAATAGAAAGAAACACAACGACGACACTAACTAGAAATAGGATTACTGTTTGTTTTGATCCTTGCTACCAGGTTAATACTTATTATGAAATGTTACTAATATCATATAATAATCAAACATATTATATTTGTTTGTCACCAATTCTTCTAAAATACAGAAACTTTATAGCAAAAGGTTATTTATTATACAAAAAATGAGACTATTGAACGAACCATATGAAATATTCAAAATTCTTGAAGTCTGTTTCTGAAAACCTACACAATTATGGCTTTTTGCGGCCTTAATGTCAAGGACAGTTTAAAAGAAACAAAAGATTCCTAAGCTCAATTATCTAGCGTTAGATCAGCGTCTGTCTATCTAGAGCGTTAGATCAGCGTCTGTCTATCTAGAGCGTTAGATCAGCGTCTGTCTATCTAGTGCGTTAGATCAGCGTCTGTCTATCTAGAGCGTTAGATCAGCGTCTGTCTATCTAGAGCGTTAGATCAGCGTCTGTCTATCTAGAGCGTTAGATCAGCGTCTGTCTATCTAGAGCGTTAGATCAGCGTCTGTCTATCTAGAGCGTTAGATCAGCGTCTGTCTATCTAGAGCGTTAGATCAGCGTCTGTCTATCTAGAGCGTTAGATCAGCGTCTGTCTATCTAGAGCGTTAGATCAGCGTCTGTCTATCTAGAGCGTTAGATCAGCGTCTGTCTATCTAGAGCGTTAGATCAGCGTCTGTCTATCTAGAGCGTTAGATCAGCGTCTGTCTATCTAGAGCGTTAGATCAGCGTCTGTCTATCTAGAGCGTTAGATCAGCGTCTGTCTATCTAGAGCGTTAGATCAGCGTCTGTCTATCTAGAGCGTTAGATCAGCGTCTGTCTATCTAGAGCGTTAGATCAGCGTCTGTCTATCTAGAGCGTTAGATCAGCGTCTGTCTATCTAGAGCGTTAGATCAGCGTCTGTCTATCTAGAGCGTTAGATCAGCGTCTGTCTATCTAGAGCGTTAGATCAGCGTCTGTATATCTAGAGCGTTAGATCAGCGTCTGTATATCTAGAGCGTTAGATCAGCGTCTGTCTATCTAGAGCGTTAGATCAGCGTCTGTCTATCTAGAGCGTTAGATCAGCGTCTGTCTATCTAGAGCGTTAGATCAGCGTCTGTCTATCTAGAGCGTTAGATCAGCGTTATCAGCGTTAGATTGAGATAAAACTTATCAGAACTCATTGTATTTTCTTTTATAAAAAACAAATAAAACTATAACAATTTTGATTGTCTATGTAAATATTTAATATATGCGTCGAGAGGACTTTCGTGTAACTTTCTGATAATTGTAGATTATAATTATTCATTACATCAAAATGAAAGCTTCTAAATTTAGCAGTGCCTTTAACATTATGGTGGAAAAATATACATAGTTATCTTATCTTTGATCATATATGAAGTGAAATAAGTGAAATTGAAATGAAAATTATTTGTTTTATCAAGAAGGGTTAGCGTCATCGGCCTATCAGAGCCCACTGCAGAGCAAAGTCCTCTTTTCACATGAAGAAGATTTGAGCATTATAATAAAAATAAAGTATCAAAATTACATCTATTATGTGTACCTTTTACGTTTACTTGAAGAAGATAAAAACCCTAGAAATAGTTAGTTAAGTTTCGTTTACTAGTAATAAATAAATCGTTAGCGTTCTAGACATCTTTACATGCATTTTATACATCCTAGAGAACCGAATCCATAAGGCAATTAAAAAGAAATTCATTTTTTTAATAAAAAATATATAATAAGATCTTATACTTTCACGAGTATTCATTAAAATAATAATAATAATAATTTCGGATTTTCTACGCGTTTATTATTAGTTTAAAATACATACCCCTGACGATGGAAGGTCTATGGAAGCGTTTTCAACTTGTCTGCCCGTGGAAACGGCTGCTGTAAAGTTATTGAAACATTACGAAAATGTAAAATAAAATATATAAAATAAAATAAAGAATACAGTTTGATTTTAATTCTCATAACAATATGCATATTTTCTAGCTCTCAAGTTGAACTGCGTTGACTTTGAACATATAAATACTGCTTTCTAGAATTAATTATTTCATTAATTAACTGCAGAGGACATGTAAAACCTTAAAAAAGCTCTTGTATATAAGAATACAAAACTTGGCTTTTGAAAACACTCGTCTTTTAACAACTATTACAAAAAACACTAGGGAAACCGTTTTCCTTGAAATATGTTTTATTTTCTGACATCGCGTAATTTTAAGAGACACAAACGTGAAACATAAAAAATGTTTTGTTGAATGTTAAAATATTATTAGATTAGGAATAATAGGATACATACATATTTACTTGGTTTTTTAGTAGCTACGGTATAAGTTATTTTTAAGACGATATAGTTTCGTTTACATTTATATAAAACTAGCAGATCTGAACGATGTTGTCTGTATTGTCACAGATATTAAAGGATTTGTATGATAAAGTAAATTATTCATTAATACAGCTAATATACGCAAATTTAATACAAAGTTACTTTAGAAATATGAGTTCTTTGCTAATGATATTATAGTTTTGAGATGAGATTCTTTTTAAATCACTGACAGCTATTTCAATCGTGCTCGTCAAAGTGCATCAATATACACATATATGTAGTTGTTAAGTTTTACTAAAATGTCAAGGTTTTGTGTAGTTTTCTGAATTTAATTAATTTAAGAAACTTACAGATGAGGAAAGAACTGGAAAACTTTAAAAGAAGATGAATGACTTACGTAAAGCGAACCTCAAGTTATAGTGTATAAAAAATTTGTTCACTTTTATATGTAGACGAAAATAGCTCAGTTTTTAAAGAAATATCCCTTGAGTTACAAATTGAAATACTGTTTATAATTATTCATTTTGTTTATCTATACTAATAATTTAAACCTCATTAAACATTGTAAATTAAATGTTTTCGTTGAATCATAACATATGAAAGTAACAATAATATTACGAAACTTAAATATGAAAAATATATTTTTTTTTTTTTTTTGGGCGGTAGGCAAAGAAAACTACAACACTGTTCTGTGGTTATAAGTTTCGATTTTATTATTTATTTTCATGAAAAGTTAATAAATTTCTTCAGTTTATTAAAGAATAAGTCGGATTAAATACTCACAAGTGTTATCCCAGCTAAACATATGCATTTAGTGCTAATTTAAATATTCCACCTGCACTGTCCTGCCAGCTAAGCAAACTTTGTGTTTATAAATTACATAATTAAACTTTTCACAAATCATGGCAAACTATTATAATGTGATTGAGTCACAAAAGGCACTTGAATCATTGTTGATGAAGAAGATGACTGAATTTGAGAAGCAGCTCAAGGCAAGTATCCCAGGAAGCAATGTCAGTGTTGCCGGTCTTTATGATGAATTCAGCTGCTTCAAGGACCATGTCTGGTCAATATTAAGCCTTTTGAGGCAACAGATCTCTGATCTCAATCAAGTTGTTGATAATATTGAAATGAGACACCGAAGAAAGTATCTGTTATTTAATGGTGTACCGGAGGAACCTAATGAGGATCTTTCAAATTCTATTTCTGATATCTGCAATGATAAGCTTGGTATAAGAGATGTAACCAAGGATAAGATTATTGCTTGTCATCGTCTTGGCAAACACTCTGAGGGCAAGCATCGTCCCGTGCTTGTGAGGTTTGTCGACCTCAATCTGAAAACTGCTGTGTGGAAGAAGAAGGCTAGTCTTAAGGGCTCCCCCTTTGTGCTGTCTGAGTTTCTAACCCACCAACGTCAGGCGTTGTTCTTGCTCGCGCGCAAAAGATTGGGGATGAAGAACTGTTGGACATTAGACGGGAATATCATTGTTAAGCTTCCCGATGGCACCAGACACCGTATTGATACCGAGGAGAGCCTTTCTAAACTGACTGTTAATACCGATGTCGCTGCTGAGGCACCTTCAAGTGGAAATCAGGACTCATCATCAGGATACAATTCCAAACCCAAGCGAGCAGTGAGGGCAAAGAAATAGTGTTCCTCATTTATTTATTTCTTCGTATTTTTTCTTTTTTTTTATCATTGTATTTATTCGAGTATTAAGCTTTTTTGAACATCTTGTAATTAATAACAAATCCCCAGAGCAATTTTGGTATCGTTGCTAAGGTAAGGGTATTCTTTATTTATCATGTACATATTTAAACTATAATACTTTTTACTATTCACTTAAGCCGCTCTGGTATTATTGAATTGTAATTCAATTCATTTATGTTTTATTACTTTATTGGTTAATTTTAACTTAGAATTTTCTTCGGTATTTGTATAAATTACTTTGACGTTGACACTTGACATAAATAGTATCTTTCTCTATACTGACAGTTGACAAAGACAATATACTGTGTTGCCTAGTCGTGCATGTATTCATAAATTGTAATAGATTATAAATTTAACGTGTCAACTAATCATATTATATTACAACTATATTTATTTTAACCTATGTAAATATATGACACTTTCATTTTTAATAATTTTTAGTCTTAGTAGATATGTTAGATATAGGTTTTCTATTGTAATAAAAAAGATTATTAGATTATGTACTTTGGTGTCGCTCTTAGAAATAATAATTAAGAATACCCTTGTTAACAGTAATTAAGGTTATCTGTCATTGTTAAGTCTACTGCTCTGGTCATTTAAATTTTAGTGTGTAATTTTTTTTTTTTATTTCTTTAACTTTTTTTTTTTAATTATTTATATATATATTTTTTTTTGTTATCATTAGTGTTTAATGATTAGTACAGTTTTAATGTAACCGTCAGCTGGCGGGACAAGCAGGAATAATTGTTATTATTCTTTTTTTTGTTTTTTTGGTTTTTATATATACCTATTTTTATTTATTTTTTATACATATATATTTAAATCCATTTATTTAATAATTAATTTATCATATACGTATTTTTATCTTATTTATAATATAATTGTAGTATTATGTCTGATACAGATGATGATGTATTTTTATCAGCACGCAGTAGTAGTTGTTCCTCGTACACAGATGGTGATTCTTTCCATGTTCCTGAGACGCTTGGGACTTTGCTATGTAGTTCTTTTCTTAACTCTCCTAGCTCTTTTAATGTCTGTCATCTTAACACTCAAAGTTTACCTTCTCATTTCTCTGATTTTCTTGAAGCCTTTTCATACGCCCCTGTAGACGCAGTATTGATCTCCGAAAGTTGGTTGAAACCCTCACTTAATTCCACCTTATATAGTCTTCCCGGCTTTGTGCTGATTCGGAACGATCGGGTAGGCAAAGGGGGAGGAGGTGTTGCTATCTACCTTCGTTCGGATATTGCTTATACTGTTCTTTTTACTTCTCCTTCTTCTTTCTCGTTTTCTGCTGAATTTATATTCCTTGAAATCCGTCTCAGGGGTGTAAAAGCTGTTCTTGGAGTTATCTATTGTCCTCCTACTGTTGACTATTTCTCTTCACTTGAACCTATCCTGGAATCCCTTTCTTCGGATTACTCACATCATATTATCATGGGCGATTTAAACACGGATCTGTTGAAAACCACTCCACGTTCTCTTAAACTTTCCCAACTCATAGATTCGGTGAATTTCAACATTCTTCCCTCTGAACCTACTCATCATAACTCTGACTCGCCTGACACTTGGTTGGACGTTATCATAGTTTCTTCTAAAAATTCTGTGATTGAATATGGTCAACTTGCAGCTCCCGGGTTTTCTCGTCACGACCTTATATATTTATCATACAAGCTTAAGTCACCTAAAGCTAAAGCTCCAATAGTATCGATGCGAAACCTAGCTAAAATTGATCTTGAGGCTTTGAAAGAAGATGCAAGATCGCTGGACATGTCCTTGATGTACCGTTCATCGACAGTAGATGATAAAGTCTCTCACTTTAACTTGTCTATTTTATCACTGTTCGATAAACACGCACCTTTGAGACCTGTTAAGATCAGGCGTCCGCCTGCTCCTTGGATTACCAAAGGAGTCCGAATGGCCATGTCACGACGCGATCGCGCTTTCCGCAAGTTTAAGCGTGATAGGAGCAAAGAAAACTGGGATTTGTATAAGGTAGCTCGCAACAGATGTAATCTAATGGTAAGAACAGCCAAACGCCACTATTGTCACGTTAATGTTAGCAATGCATCTTCGGCCTCAGTATGGAAATTTCTTCAAACTCTAGGTATAAATAAACGGAATGAAGACATTGCTGTCTCTTCGTTTTCTCCTGATATATTAAACAGATATTTTTCTTCCAGTTCTCCGTTATCTCCCAATACTAAATTATCAACTATTTCTGAGATTGAATCCATGGCCTCTCTTCCTTTTAACGACTTAGTCCTTTCTCCAGTGTCTGATGATGAAATTCGTAAAATAATCATTTCAATAACATCTAATGCTACTGGTGTTGATAGTATCAATCGACCTATGATTTTACTTATTCTGGACTATGTACTGTCGGCTATTACTCATATTGTAAACTTTTCCATTTCATCTGGAGAATTCCCTTCCTTGTGGCGTACAGCTTACATCATTCCACTTCCTAAAGTTCCCAATCCTTCCCAACTAAATAACTTCAGACCTATTTCTATTCTTCCTTTTCTATCGAAAATTGTGGAGCTGTGTGTCTACAAGCAAGTCTCTTCCTTTGTTTACAATAATAATATTCTCACCTCATATCAGTCTGGCTTCCGACCAGGCCATAGCACAGCTACCGCTCTTCTCAAAGTATCTGAGGATATTCGGGTTGGCATGGAGAATAGAATGATCACCATTTTGGTCTTAATTGATTTTTCCAATGCTTTTAACATGGTTGATCATGATATCGTCCTGGCCATATTCAAGCATTTAAAATTTTCTTCATCAGCTCTGGAATGGTTCTCCTCTTATCTTCGCGGCCGCCGGCAAGCGGTTAGGCTGAATCAGTCCCTCTCCGAGTGGCTTGATCTTTCTGCTGGCGTTCCGCAAGGTGGCATTTTATCTCCTATAATTTTTTCTCTTTTTATAAATTTCCTTTCTTTTCATCTCGACTGTTCTTATCATTTTTACGCCGACGATTTGCAACTATACTGTAATTCAGAGATAGACAATATCGAAACAGCTATAAATAAAATAAATCAAAATCTTTCTTACGTTTACAACTGGTGTAATAAATTTGGCATTGTAGTTAACCCTACTAAGTGTCAGGCGATCATTGTTGGTAGCTCACGTCTCATGTCTAAGTTAAATATTTCTTCTTTGTCACCTATCGTTTTTAACAATACGACTATTCCATACTTCCACCGCGTTAAAGATCTTGGTCTTCATATTGATAGTACATTAAGTTGGAATGTGCATATTTCTGAAGTTAGTCGTTCTGTCACTGCCACGTTAAGGTGCCTTAATCGTTTAAGGAATTTTTTACCTATTAAAACTAAAATCTTACTTGTACAAGCCCTTATATTTCCTATTATAGATTACGCTGATGTGTGTTATCCTGATCTCAATGAAACCCTTTTGAACAAACTTGACCGTCTCCTAAATAACTCCTTACGTTTTATCTTTTGTCTTCGTAAATTTGACCACATTTCTCACTGTCGAGCAGAGCTCAAATGGCTTCCCATCCGCCAACGCAGAGAATTACGTCTATTGTGTCTTCTTTTCTCTATTCTTTTTGATCCCCAATCTCCTCTTTATTTAAAAGATAATTTTAAATTTCTCTGCGACAATCATGATCGACAGCTACGCTCTAATGACTCTCTCCTCCTCTCTTTTCCCAGCCACCACTCTGGTTTCCTCTCCAACTCCTTCTCTGTTAAATCTATCAGACTGTGGAATAAACTTCCACTAGAAATAAGAAAGGCACCTACAAGGGCAATTTTCAGGCGTCGCTTACAGGAACATTTTGCTCAGAATCTGTGTTAAGTCTCTGTTTTTATTATTGTTTCTGGTGTATTGTATTTGTATGTGTATGTATATGTATATGTATGTGTATGTATGTGTATGTATATGTATGTGTATGTATGTGTATGTATATGTATGTGTATGTATGTGTATGTGTATGTATGTGTATGTATATGTATGTATATGTATGTGTATGTATATGTATCTATATATATGTGTATATATTATGTATATATCAATGGAAATTAATATGTATAGTTTTACTTTTACATACTACCGTCTTCATGTCTTTCTGCTTTGCCTAAGGGTTGACTGGGAGAGAATGCCTTCAGGCATTAAGTCCACCTTTTGTTTCTACGTGTGTAGTTAGACAATAAAGATTTTAAATAAATAAATAAATAAATATAAGATAAATATTGAAAGAAGGAAGAGAAAATGAGTTGATTTACCGTAAGAGTGACACGGGGTGAAATTATTCCTCTTAAGATATAGAATATAGAACAATGTAAGAGTTGGGGTAAAGGTCAAAAAGTTAAAGATATTTAAAGACAGTTAAGAATGTAGAAAAGAATGAATTTTAAAATGAAATTCTTAATTCATTCAACTATCAGAATTAAAATTGAGAAGATCATTTGGACTGCATAATTAGTTACATTCATTTAACACTTATTCGACAAATGTTACTATATATCATTAATTTATTAAATAAATAGTAATGCAATAAAAAAATAAGATATTTCTGTTTCGTAATTAATATTAATTAAATTGTAATTATTGAGTATACATATATATATTGGAACAAATTGAGACATATTCTGAGACTCTTAATGAATCAAAGATGTGATTGCTGACATTCCAAATACTTTGATTACAGGGATAATAGTTATTTGGGTCTACATCAATGTTCAGAGATATCTTGGTAGGAATGCTGAATTACTCACAACACAACATTTGTAGACAGATGATGACATTTTAGTGATCTCATTGTCTTAATAGCATATGTTTGAGGAATACAAACATATACATACTATGATATATATTTTTAATACTATTAAACAATCCAATATAAAGGGAAGACATAATTATTGTGGTGAGACTACTAATATATATATATATATATATATATATATATATATATATATATATATATATATATATATATATATATATATATATATATATATATATATATATACATATATATATATATGAAGATTGAATAAATGATAGTTTTTCTTTCTTTATATATAATAGAACGTCGTAGTATATATGTATAGTAATAATTCAAGAAAGGCTGTACGGGTTTGGCTGATAATTGGTGGAGAGATAGCTTAGAAAAAGGGAAAGGACATAGGATACTTTTTATCCGATTGAAAAACAACAACAAAAAAAAGATAAAATCCAAAATCTTCTTATTTACTTTATTTAAGGAGGAATAGAGTTCGTCCGGTCGGCTATAGATTTTTAATTCTGTAATGAACGCCGACAAAGTCGCGAGCAAACACCAGTTGGTTTATAAAAAATATGTCGATTTTAATATTCAAGACGTGAATAATTTCAATTTAACCTACTCGTTATAACAACTAGAATTATTACACGCATAGAATATATTAGTTTATGTATGTGTATTGTAACTTAGTGATAATCTTACTCAATAATAATAATCATATGAAGTAGAAATCATTGCTTAATCACTGAATATATGTATAACTGATACTTGGGCTTTGTTTATGTTTTACGACAATTCGTAATAACAATTGATAAACTTGATATTTGTAAGTGGAAACTACTTTAAACTGGTTTCAGTATTGGTAAATCAAAATTTGATCTAGTTCAATTAAAAGGTGGAATAAAAAAAAATCGTAGATGTTATTCATGGCAAAATCATGACTTATGTGTCTGTTGTGGTGTTTTGGGATCTATGTAAAGTAAAGTAATTGGGCCTATATCGTTTGAAAGGTCAAGGTTTAACGACCTCTAAAATAATTAAGGTTTAAATATATATAACTTAGTAAAGCCACATTTAATTTAATTGTTGAAGACACTAGTTCGATTCCACATAGAGTACTCCTAAAATTTTTTCCATAGAATTATATTAATTAAAAGTGAAATTTTTAATACAATCGTTCAAAAACAAGCATGAAAGATTTTGGTAGGTTATTAACTGATAATTATTTAAAGCATTTTATTCTGTTTCAAAGAATGATTACAAAGATATACATGAGTAACAATAACATATATGAATAATGAAGTGATCACAATAGTCGAGGTAGGAGCACATAATATATGTATAAGTCTCGTGACAAAGAGATCTTTCCAGTATCATTTCACGTCAAATAAACCCACTTAAAATTTCCCGATTCAACTCAGCTAAATAAGCGGAAAAATATTGAAGTATTAAGAAAAGTACAAAAGAAATTTTTTGTCGAATGGATAGGTTTTATTCAGCAGATTTTAATTAAATATCTGCAGACGAACAAGTTAGTTCCTTGCATCAGTTCCAAGGTTTTATGAGTCTCTAAATGTCAAAGTCTCGGTTACTTTCTTCGTTTGTTTTATAAAATATTCATTAATTAAAACTTATTCCTTAAAAATGTAAAATTTTATCAACTAACATAAATGACAAAATTACTTTTCACTGTATAAAAGATATTAGGACATTTTATATGTCAGTAAAATTTCTGTTTTAAAAGATTAATGTAAACCAATTAGTTCCTATTAGTATTATTATAAATAATACCAAGGATAATTTCATTACCATTAACATAACAAATCTTATGTTATATCTTTAAATGGCTCTTAAATGGAATCGGCTACAACGATTTTCATGAGATTTAGTATATAGGGATTTAGGGGGCGATAAATCGATCTAGCTAGGAATCATTTTTAGAAAATGACATTTTATGAAAAATAAAAAAGTTGGCGTCTGACTCCTTCTGACATCTATTGGTGAAAATAATGCTAATTACTGGTTATTGCTTTAACGACACAACAGCAGATAGCGTTGTTAAGTACCAGGAAATCAATGAGTGTTTGTTTTGAGGTTAGACTAAGAAATTAATTATTGATTTATAATGTTTTGTGTCTTCTTAACGTGTTCACTTAAAAATGCCTAAACGAAATAAAAAAACCACAAATAAATACTAATAATTCCTAAATACCGAGCAAAGCTCGGTAACCAGGTATTCTGTGTATAAAAGAAAATTATGCTAGTTACACCACTTTATTTTCTTTTCAAAAGAATTGCTGAAATCTGAAGAAAATGGAAAATTATCTTAAACGATATATTTGTTTTAAGAAAAGTATTATATTATATATTTATATGTAACTATTATTAATATATGCTGTATAAGAATGGAAGAGGAGAATGGAAACGGCTATAAATTTTTATGTAAGGTGTGATATATAATATTTTAGTATAGAAATTTATGACGGTATGTACTCTATACATATATAATGGTAATATTATTAATATTCATCTTTCAATGTACTAAAATATTATAATTCTTCGTTTAATACATCAGCGGATATTTTATTCCGTTACTACAATAAATAAATCTATCTCTGAACTATTTGTTTCATTAAAATCTTAATAAATAACGAAAAAATAAGTTTAAAGTGTCATGAGATTAAAACCATATTCACGTGTTTAATTGAGATGTTTTTTTTTTTATTTAAGAAGTGTCATCTTTTTCATTTTAAATACTTCTATTTGTAGGTGAAGATAATTTAATTTCTGTCACCTCGTGTTTCATGATACAAAAATATCGAATAAGTTCATTCTTAAATATATTATTATTGCACGTATTGGTATTTCATATTGATTTTTGGAACATAGAAATATATATTTAATTTTGTATTTCAAGCATAATTAAAGTAAAAATGAAAGTTTAGTACTTCTCATACAAATTGGTATGCAAAATATAATTAATTCAGTTCTTATTGATTATAAAGATATTATCTTCTATATATATAAAAATGGATTGCTGTTCCTTAGTCTCGCTAAAACTCGAGAACGGCTGAACCGATTTGGCTAATTTTAGTCTTGAAATACTCCTGGAAGTCCAGGAAAGGTTTAAAAGGTGAGAAAAATTGGAATAATTGCCGGGAAAACCCTAAAAACAGCCCTTTTCTATTTCCCATACAAACGTTTTTTTTGACATTAGATTTGACAACTAACTAATATGTCAATCAGTCTGTTTGATTGAAACAGGAAAAACCTGATTATTTATGGCCTCTAAGACGGAATAGAGTTTGCCTGGTCAGCTTCTTCTTCTACCTGGCAATTTCCCAGCTATAGCCAGGGTCTACATGTTTGTGAATAGTTTTGGCTATTTGTTTTTACGACCGGCCGCCTGCCTGACATCAACCCTCTCTTTGGGAATCAACATAAATCAGTGATGTCTAAATACTCTTAGAAAGTACATATGACTCGGAAAAATCACATTGGTACTTGCCCGGGCCAGGATCGAACCCGCGCCCTCGGCAACGAGAGGCGGTCCCTTTAACCAGTAGGCCAACACTGCCTGGTCAGCTATACCTACATATATTACTCTTGACCAAACTAACGCGGACGAAGTCGCGGGCAAAAACTAGTTTAGATGATAAAAATAAACAGTGATCTTAATCTCAATTATAGATTTTTTTGCACAAAAATGATAAAGTTACGTTATACAAGATTAGTATGTTTTTAAATAGCGATAAGATGTTGTAATGACCTTCATAGAAACTTTCGGTCGTCTGTAAAATTTCGTTTTTAAATATAAATAATGTCATTCATTGTTCTGTATACTCTCTAGAGACTAGTTTCTAGAGAAGTAAATTGAAATATATTTCTAGCACTCATATGAAGGACACAATTTAAGGGAATATAATATGTGGCATTGTTACAATTGAATATAAAATATATATGACTAATTCGTATAAATATTTATGCCATAATAATAGTTTAACTGTCGACATGCAGGGCTAAAGAATTATATGTGCAGCGAGTTATTATAATTTAAAGTCCCTTTATCTCTTAAAATATATACCTGTTACTGGGCTTTGTGATAACTCTTAGAATAACCTATTGAGTATATAGATGGTCAGTGGTCTACTTTAAAATATAATAATTTTTATTATAGATTACCACTACGAGGTTTCATCAGTGACGTCATAGTGAAAGTTTAATTAAGTTCATCTGTTAAATTGTTTCCAGTGTTGGTTGACGGAGAGGATGTGACGACACACGAGTCTTTAAACAAACTGTCCGTTGAGGAGTGACCACATCGTGTAGAGTGATGACAATAATAACACACACTCATTGATAGTGACGGAATTGGTTTACATAGAAACAGTACGGAATAGACGTTTTGAGTATGAGGTAATTTGTTTATTATATTTAACGATTTGAATATAATGGAAAAATAGTCAGGTCAAAATTATGTCATTCTGCATTAGGTAAAAGTTATGTCAAATATATTATAATGTGTTATGCACACGTATTTATTATGTTAATTTGATAATATTCTATTGTGTTTAATCAATAAAGATTAGCTTTGTATTTTTCCTAAATGAAAGGCCTAAAAACATAACATCTCTATATAGTATATCTTTATCGTATGTTATAAAGATACAAAACCGTTTGTGAGCCAACGTTAGAATTGGCTATTCAGAACTTGTGTAGGTCATCGAAGTTTCAGAAGTAGTTAGTGGACTTGAGTGGAGCCAATCACAAGTTTCAACATAACATTACTTCTTGTATATATTTCATATAATATTCATCAACAAACTTATACGCGGCGTGTCACAGAACACCTGAACGTAGTACTTGACTCATATGAGAGGTCCATAATAAATATTGAGATATTTCTTTAATTGGTATGAGAAAATATATTCAATAAAGAACAATCTTTTAATGGCTGTATCATATGTGTTTATAAGAGCTTCATGTACTGATTAACTTATCAAAGCAGTACTCAAGTCATGATTCAATCACAGTTGTGGCTTGTTGACTTTAAGAAAGACGCTCGTTACACAATTTTCAACCCGAATCGAAACAGATTCTGAAGCATTTATAAAAGTTTATTACAGTTTACATATTCCTAACAATAACTTTATCTCTTTAATACAAACATAACTCCAACTCGCAGGTCATCAAAATAACGGTTCTGATTACTTAACAGATTAATACAAAGTTGCTTAGTTCGTTCAATTGTTTTGCGAATTAAGTTAATATTTAAAAGGAAGGATTTAACCAATAAACTTGTATTTAAGAAGCCTGTGGTAATAAATTCCAAATGGACTTTAGCTACGATTAGTCAAATAAAATGACTTATTTAAAATCGTTATAATCGTTAACTATTTATGTATCCACACAAACTTCCGAATATATTTGTAATAGACAAGGAAGCATCGTGATTGTGGACAAACGTTTACAAACATCCACGTTGTATAAAACAAATTCGATTAAAAGAACCAATTATAGTAAATTTTTCTATTCTAAGTAACAAAATGGTTTTGTTATAGTTTCCGTACTTATGTACATAAAGCACATATTGCATCTTATCTCAGTATAATATCCAATTATTCTGTTACACTTAAAACTTTTATGAGAATAAGTTACAGTTTGTATCGTAAATAGTTAGCAATCTTCCTAAAATAACTATTTTTGATTTATCTTAGAAAAAATATTTTTGTAAATTTTATAACACTGCTTCAAACATTCTCTTAATTTCGTTAGTGTTGCATGTACCTTCTGTTTCTATTAAATAAATTGTGATGTTATATTTAAATCCAACAATGTGTTTTTAAACAGGCACCTAATAAATACTACAATTATTGAAAGATTTCATGAACATTGCTTCTATAAAAAGATAAATATTTATACACTAACTTTTTTCAGTTTTGTCAAACGAATATAATTAGGTTGTTTTAAAAAGCAGTTAAAATACATAGGGTACGTAAGTAAATAATAAATTTAAAAATGATAAATTATAAAGTGATTTAATAATCATATTATTTTTAGAGGATAGTAGCTAATGAGATCTAAGATTTTCGCGAGTACACATTTAAATGAAACTAATATTTTCGGATTTCTTAATTCGATTTCTTCCGATTCGATTTCTTAATTCGATCTTAATCGATGGCGCTAGGAGATAAAATGATCAGACCAACTGACAGACACTCACATCTCGTCTGCCCGTGATCACGGTTGCTGAAAAGTAGCCGAAACGTCGGGAAAACGCGAAGTAAAATCCGAAAATATTAGTTTCATTTAAAGGATAGTAGCTAATTTAAAATAAAAATCTATCAGACTAACAGCCTATTAAGCAAGATCTCATGTTGAAATGGCTATGAAATTTTATCCATAAAGAACTAATCCTAATCACTTGTATGAATTATACAAAGACAAACAATAACCAAACCAACAATAATATAGTCAATGATAAATTAACCACATTACCAATATACGCGAGTATTCAATTGTTTCTCTTAAGCACTTAGTATATCATGTATTTCAATTTGAAAGTCATTTATATAATATTAAAATCATAAGATTAAGTGGCATTTAATAGAAAGATAGAAAACGGCAATATATTCTATGTATATGCGGAAGTCTCTTCTAAGAAACAAGGTCTGGGATTTATGGTCACAACCGAGAATAGATATACCTACTTCAATAATATTCCTAACTTAGAAACATAATAATAATAATCGTAGAATTTCTGGAATCTAACAAAGATCAGGACGTAAAAGACATAACCAAACGTAGGTCAACGAAAATACAGAAGCTATGTATTAATCTACGGTATAAATTAATATATAAATAAAATTTAACACTAGCTTTATTAACTCAGCATTTTAATTTAAACGCCAACCGTTGTTAGTTGTGACGCGACTCACCTGATGAAACTTTTAATTTACTTTCATGTACACAATATAACGGTCATATAAACAATGTTTATATTCATCATTTAATGTGTTTTATGTGACACAAGATATCAACAAGTCTAGCTGAGATGTGCTTAATCATGTCCGAAGGATTTTACAGCAACTAAAAGCTATATTAAAGTTATATTTTTTAAAAGTTGCCTAGCAAACAAATCATAAATTTTAAAATCCACGAGCTAGTTGACTTTAAATCTTTTGAAATGGCTATAGTTGATTGTAGATTTTAATTTCAATTTTAAGTACTTTTATCAATGTAGTAGTTGTTGATTGCGGTTCTTTTATATGTATAGTAAAACGTAAATAATTTATCTTATTATTATTCTATTGGAATAACATTTAAAGTTTTAAAAAATGTATCGAAAAACTTAAAACTCGTTATATGGATTGTGATAACGAATACTTACATCATTCATTATGTGAATGGGGGGATGTTTCTTTAAATGATTAAGGATAAATTAGGTAATATGAATACTGTAAGGCCATATGTTAGTGCAAAATTATAATCATCTTTTCCAGTGTGGTCAATGGTACAATATTTGGGTTACTTAAGATCACTACCGGGATACCGCTAGGGCATACCGCTGAAGCACAAATTCAGGAGCCGTCTGGAAGTGTCCAAAAAGACGAACAATTTCATTTACTACTATGAGATTTGTAATAACACTGATAGACACAAGTTATTCCATAGCAATTTACTCGCAACCATAGAATTAATACGTCTTGCTGTTCAAGGCTGTGAAGATGTTATCAATTTTCCTTAACTTACAAACATCGGGCTTGCAGGAGGAATAGGTAAATAAGTTTGTATCCGGGATTGTATAGGTGTATTTGTCAACAAGATTTGATATCTCGTTCACTGTCAAGAATTGTCACCGTCAAGGTAATAGTGTGAGTGAACTTCGCTACGCAGAAATCCAAATTTAAAGTGGAAAGTGGTGCTGCTGATGAAGATATAATTTTCATGAAGCTGCCTTGAAAATTTTTGACCCAAATAAAGGTTTTTTCTTTTGTGAATATACATTTAGTTGATTTTCATGAAGATTTAAAAAAAAATCACTATATTAAACCATGGTTACGGGTAGACGAGATGAATGTGTCAAAGATGGTTCGGTTGCTGCAAACGACCCGAAAGGGGGGCGGGCTTATGTAGTTGTAAAAAAATAAAAAGTTTGTAATATTCGAAAACCTTAGTTTTATTATAAATAAACTAAGGTTTTCATTATAATGATAATTTTTTTTTATATACACTCATTATTTATACATATATAATGTTTATAAACGGTTTCAAATTGTACTTAGCTTCACAAAATCTTAGACAAAAGTATATAAAGTTTATTGATTTCTATTTTGTAACAACACAAAGCCGAAGCGGATTGTATTGTAAAAGTTCTCTAACAGAAAGTAAGATACCATTTTCTGTATAGAACAGTAGTTTGCATGATAGTCGATTGTGTGAAACGGTTATTCAAACTGCTCTCTTTTTATTAGTTTTTCACTGTATTATTTAGAAATAAACACGATATTTAGCAATATTACTCATTTAAGGCCAACAGAGATTTGTCGTCGTTAAAGATAACATCTATTTTTCTATAAAATAGAGAATAGCAGAGGTGATGGTGAAATAATGAAATATTTCGTTTGTCAGAAAACTTAAAGAGTTGTGAGAATTTTAATTTTATTGAATAAGCTGTCTTCTACTCGTATATCTAAAGCACTAAGAATTAATCATTTATTTCTTATGTCATTCCTGTAACAGATTCAATTATGAAATAAAGCTGTTTTGACTTGTGTTTTACTTCTTATTTTATTTTTTCACGTAAATTTAATTTATGATATGCAGTGTATAGACATTCAAATAGTACTATACGCTGTTGTCGTGATATTATTCAATCGAAATGTTATAAAACGTTTGTTAAAAGATTTACTAAGAGACATTTTATAATGCAGAATTTATCGTTTATGTACATTAGATCATTTCGCTCCGTCTATTAGTTTAAATTTTACGAATTATGAAAGGTCACAGCATTTTTATAAACAAAAGATACTAGAAAATTTTCCAGTGAATCAAGAACTATTTTAGGAATGAGTGAAAAATTAAACAGTACTAATAAAATACTTTATGAAAATTAATTTTGTCTTATCAAGTTACGTATATTTTAAAGGTTATTTCTGTTTATTTTTAATTATCAACAATGCCATCGGAAAGGTTATATAAACTTTAAATTGCGAGCAAAATGTTTTTAAAAACTGTTGTCATTCCAATCTTCATTTTTGCAATAATGATTGGGATGTTTATTCGCAGAATATTTTTTTTATTAAATGATATTTACTATTATATGTGTTTAATAGTTTTATATTAAAATATTTTAATTTATATATAAATAAATATGAGCGTATTGATTTAACAAAATATTATTAATCAATTTTCGTGATTTAAAAGTTATAATAAGCAAAATATACTAAAAATAAAATAGTTTTCTTCAGTTATCGAGAACTCTATTAAAACTAATTTTAGTCGCTAATTTAGAGTGAGTTCAGTAATTTGACCTTTTGAAAATTTTGAGAGGTTTTATTTTTTATAAATATTATTTCGATACCACTTTCTATTGGTTCAGAAAAAAAAATCACATAATTGAGCTTAGAAATTTTTTGTTTCTTTTAAACTGTCCTTGACATTAAGGCCGCAAAAAGCCATAATTGTGTAGGTTTTCAGAAACAGACTTCAAATAATTTTGAATATTTCATATGGTTCGTTCAATAGTCTCATTTTTTGTATAATAAATAACCTTTTGCTATAAAGTTTCTGTATTTTAGAAGAATTGGTAACAAACAAATATAATGTTTGATTTTATAATATTAGTAACATTTCACAATAAGTCTTAACCTCGTAATAAGGTTTCAAACAAACAATAATCCTATTTCTTCTCAGTGTCGTCGTTGTGATGTTTTCTATTCAATTAGGTATGTAATTCACTATGCCAATATTAAGATGATGTCACACTCATTGAGTATATCATAATGTAAATATATTATCAAATTATATTATAATTTATAGCTTTGACATCATTAATAAAATAAGGAAATACAAGACTTTACTGGATAATCCCTTTGTATTGTCGCTCCTTTTATTAAGGTTTTTTATAATTCTTAAAGAAACAATGAAGTACTAGAAATATTGTCTTGAAATCTTGCAGTGTGGACAAGGACATTTGATTATATAAGTATTTTTTGTAGATTGTTGCAAGTGTTAGATAGATTCCAGCTATCTTCTCTATTGAAATTTTGCTGTGTTTAAATTTCTGATAATATTTTATTGGACATTATTCAAATTCAGACGTGGTTCATATATATGTAAATAATTATATTATCCAATACAGCTAGCAAAATATATATAACATCGTTATAATAAAGAACATTGATGTAAAAAGAGATTGAATTATTCAATTGAAATAAAATCCTATAAGAAAAACATATAACAAAAAAATTAAAAACTCTGTAAAACCATACATGATTTTTCTTTCTATATTTATCATAAATATCTGATATAATTGATCTGAATGTAGACTTTCAAATTGTTACGGAAGCATTGAATAGTGTTCGAATGATAACAAACATCTACATGTTATAAAATATACTTGAGAACTACAACTAACAATAGTTGTGTTGTTTCAAATGCATCTTTTCTATTCCAAGTAACAGAATTGTTGTGTTCTAGTTTAAAACCTTTCATATAAAGCACATAGCTTATCACAGTTCACTTCTTAACTAAACTTTTATAAATAAATATTGAATGATGAGAGTAAAATAAAAAAAAATGTATACTACTTTGTCAAAAATTGTTCTTGCATAAATGATTTTTGTTTTTTTTAAGATTTCCACATTTCAAGATTTTCATGTACTATATATTTTTCCACCATAATGTTAAAGGCACTGCTAAATTTAGAAGCTTTCATTTTCATGTAAATGAATAATTATAATCTACAATAATCAGTAAGTTACATGAAAGTCCTCTCGACGCATATGTTAAATATTTACACAGACAATTAAAATTGTTATAGTTTTATTTGTTTTTTTATAAAAGAAAATACAATGAGTTCTGATAAGTTTTATCTCAATCTAACGCTGATAACGCTGATCTAACGCTCTAGATAGACAGACGCTGATCTAACGCTCTAGATAGACAGACGCTGATCTAACGCTCAAGATAGACAGACGCTGATCTAACGCTCTAGATAGACAGACGCTGATCTAACGCTCTAGATAGACAGACGCTGATCTAACGCTCTAGATAGACAGACGCTGATCTAACGCTCTAGATAGACAGACGCTGATCTAACGCTCTAGATAGACAGACGCTGATCTAACGCTCTAGATAGACAGACGCTGATCTAACGCTCTAGATAGACAGACGCTGATCTAACGCTCTAGATAGACAGACGCTGATCTAACGCTCTAGATAGACAGACGCTGATCTAACGCTCTAGATAGACAGACGCTGATCTAACGCTCTAGATAGACAGACGCTGATCTAACGCTCTAGATAGACAGACGCTGATCTAACGCTCTAGATAGACATACGCTGATCTAACGCTCTAGATAGACAGACGCTGATCTAACGCTCTAGAGAGACAGACGCTGATCTAACGCTCTAGATAGACAGACGCTGATCTAACGCTCTAGATAGACAGACGCTGATCTAACGCTCTAGATAGACAGACGCTGATCTAACGCTCTAGATAGACAGACGCTGATCTAACGCTCTAGATAGACAGACGCTGATCTAACGCTCTAGATAGATAGATAAAGAGCAATAAGAAGACATAGTAAAAATATTATGTTACAAATAATGAAAGGAATAAAAGACTAGCCAGCATTGACAAACAAGAAGTACTTTGTAATTACTTTAACAAGTAAGTAATCCTTAGAAAAAAAGTTCTTTATTGCTGTAATTTCTAAAATACAATAAAATTTATAAAGTAAAATTTATAAATAATGTATACAAGTCACAACTTTTCAAACAGCTTATTAAACAAATATATTATGTTTAAATTACTTATTATAGCTGGTTCGTTTTAATTTAAAAATATACAAATACATTTTAATTAAGTCATTGTAACAGTCATGACATGTTGTAGCGAGGATTCAATCATTTTCCGGGAGGGCTTATAACATATAATTGAATTTGAATGTAGAAGATTTAATTTGTAATCTTTAACCATTAAAATAAATGTATAAAAATAAATAAATATCAAGTATACAGAGATGTATAGATAATACATATATATATACTATATAACCTGTCTGTGATTATGGTTGCTGAAAAGTAGCCGTAACGTCGGAAGTATGTAGTTTTTTTACAAAAATAAAATACAGGTAGTATATCCGAATTAATTTAGTTTCATTTAAAAAAATAAATTAATTAAGTATACCAAAAACTATCTTATTTACCGTTCCAAAATGAAATATTTCTTTTTCTGCTAATCTTTTTATATTTCTTAAAGCTTTAACATCTACAAGTGCTAATGATTGGCAAAATGGAGGAAAATAGGCCTGAAAAAATGGCTTGTCAATATAGAGAAATATTCTGGGATTATGATTGCGAAAGAAGTTCACCTCACGAAAAAAAATACAAACAATTGATTGTAGAAGAACTTTAATATGAAACGAAAATATACCTAATGGTAAATTAAATTATACTTATACATAAAAACACTCTTTAGGACTTGTTTTTTTTATAAAAGTATGACATGTTTTTGTTATTTATATACTATGTTATATATTCACGTCGACCTATCAGCGGTTTATTAAAAATCAATCTACCGTATGACGTGACACATCACTGATGTCAACACTGTATATAACGGGAGTGTTCAATTCAGTACAGCTATGTAAATGGGAAGCTAGCCTATATATGTATATATGAAAAAAATGTTTTTAATTATATATGTACATATTTTTAACATTAATTTCATGAGTCTTAAATATGTAATAAGAATATAGTTAAACAATTGGACGGTATATTTGTTTACCTAATTCTTCCGTATTTGTTAAATAGTTATATGTATATATTTAAGATTTTATAGATTTTGGACATTTTCAAAGTGTATTAATAATGAAGTGTCCATACAAATAACTTCAAAGAATCAGAAATAAGTTATAGTTGAATTGGTAGTAATGTTCAGTATTTTTAAAATCACACACAATTTTGATTTACTCTCGACTTGATATTTTGATAGTCAGTGGTGGCCTAGCAGTTCAAGGCCCGCCTCTCGTGCCCCTCGTGCACGCGGGTTCGATCCTGGCAAATATCAATGTGATTTTTCCAAATTATATGTAATTTTTATGAGTATTTAAACACTACTGACAGGCGGTGAAGGAAAACTTCGTGAGGAAACTTGGACTTATAATTTCACTATTATAAGTTTGAAATCGCCAACCCGTCTTGAGCAAGCGTGGTGATTAATGCTGAAACCTGCTCCATTTGAGAAGTGGGCATCAGCAGGAAGCTCTGATAGGCTGATGATATGATGTGACGTGATAATTTAAATGACTCTTGACGTCCTTTTTTAATAAATAGTCTAATGTATTAATTTGACAGACAGATTGAATTTGATTAATGTGTTTAAAATTACCCGTTTAAAAATCAGTTGAACCTTTCCTGAGGTAGAGCAAAATTAAGTCGACTACAGTTAATTTATTTTATTGTGATAATTTCGAAAAACTTTATATATACCAGCTTTTTATTACGCAGTTCTTTGCTTGGAACCTAAACCTACCTTTAATATCTGTGTTGTGTATAATATGAACATAATTCATCCAATATTATTTGACAGTTAAAAATTACATTTTTGAAACAGCTACTGTTAATAACTTTACTTAATTATCGAATAAAACATTTCTATTACAGTCCGTTAATTACACTATTAGGTTTCATTCACACGTGAGTGAGAGAATCATGTCAACTGAATTGTGTTACCTAACATATGGAATAAATTGATAATTAATTAATCAACTGAGAGTTGAATATTATAAAAAATAAATATAGTGTTATTAATAATAATGGAATTAATTTATTTATACATATTTTATTATTCTAATGAATTATATATTTTATTTTACTTCTGTAACATCTTTTTGTTATTTCATAAAAAAATAATTGTAAAAGATCACTGAGCCATAAGGAATTGATTTCAGTAATAATGTATTACAAGCTAAGAGATGAGACGAAACTTCTCAGCATCGCGTTGCATTGAGAGAAGCTTCAATATTGTCTGGGACTTACGACACAGAGTCAGATTTAAGGGACCCTATCTAACGCGCGTTAAACGCTTACCTCCACCGTCCAAGCTCCTCTCTCTACCTAACTAAAGTTTGTAACTAACCTACTATGGCTTCCTTCGGTGTACGTTCCAAGAGTGAACTGATGTTAGTTCTGGACATGTCTAAGTCTTTAAGTAGGTTGTAGAGAGCTTTAGCTCTTATTTAATTTGCTATTTGTATACGCTTGTTTTAATAATGAAATTGATATTTTTAACACAAATCAAGCGATCTTTGTAAAAACTGTAAAAATATTTCTATCTTAAAAATGCAATCTTGTAAATTTAAAAAACTGTAATTATTAACAATTTATATTTCTTTTGTATTTTTTTTTGTAACTTCAAACAAAAATTGTTTATTATACCATTTATTTTTCTTCTTGTAAATTTAATTCCTGTAACTTTATTTTTGTCTTTTTTTTTTGTTTAGTACTTATATATAGTTATCTCCTGTATAATTATAATTGGCAATCCCGTCTTGTTGTGCATGCACCCTTATGGTCATAATCTGTTCGATGCTATTAATGTTTAAGAAATATTCTGTATGTGATTGTGACCTGTTGTGTTTGCCTTAATAAATAAATAAAATCAAAAGTAATTTCTGAATTTTATACCACCCTTTCTTAATTCTAATGTAATGACTGAACACCGTTGATACTTCTACTTGTAACAGATTTATATTATAATTTTATTTTGTAAAAAAACGTCTTTGAAAAGTATTAGTAATCTTACGTTAGATATTTTTCCATTTCAATGAGCTGGAACTTTACAAGGCGCTAACCAAAGCAAGCAAACTACTTGTTTGAACAACACAGAGAGTGTTCGACGCAGAAGTTGTAGTATTGTCAATGGATTTAATATTTAATAGAAGTCAATTCTTACAATACTTTAGTTTGTTTTAGAGAATACAACATCATATAAAAAAGTCAGGAGTATAAGTATGTTAGGTCAAACTTACATCTAGCTACTTTTAAATTTAATCATCGAGAGACAAATCACTGCAGTTGTATTTACTTTATAATTAATAAATGTAAATAATTTGAATATATTTATATTTTAAATGAAACAACAACAAATTTAAATATCAAATTTCTTTGTTATAGACAGGAATAAATACTATAGAGGAATTAATAAAATTGCCGTCTGTGTTTGTCTCAACGTATTCTTTATTTATTTATTCATCCTAAAAGTATGCTAAATTACAATAGATATATGCTTAAATGTTTTTAATTATTTGATAATATAACACTCGATTTTAATTTTAGAAAGAAATCCTTTTAAATCAAATAACTTCAAAACCACGGCTTTTATAAAGTGTCATCTGAAATCGTCTCTCATTTACTATAATTTCAATAAAACATTTAATCAATTCAATATATTTTAAGTGTACAATAGTTTCATAATAACTAGGTTAATACTAAAGGATTATAAGCAAAGTATTCACGGAGTTATCTTGTGGATGTTCTAGACAAGCTTGAAGATTAGAGGTTTTAGTTGGAATGATTCATTTAATATTTATGTCTAATAAGTAAACAGTTGGACTATTTGTTTCCATAACTAAGCCCTACTACGATATAGATGATCTTAAATGAGTGAAAATAAAGTTAAATTAATTGAGAAATCGGTTGTATACACGCCTTTGTATGTAGTTGTATACTATTTAATTGCCTACTTATATTCGTTTTAAGTATGATGCATACGTAATGTTCTTGTAAATATCTCTCTTCTTATTTGAATTGACATCTCAGAAAAATGTATATTATAAAATTGGTATAAAGCCTTAAACCTACACCTGGGTCACAAGTCTCAGTCACTGTAGAAGCTCCTCTCCCTGCAACGATAGACCCGGCACCCGTATGGTGAATACATTGAATGATGAGAGGTTTCGTCTCTTCTATTACATCATTATAGTTTTTTTCATTTTTATTCAATAGTAAAAGTGACACATAAAGGAAAATTAAACCATGTTTAATTTAGGTAAATTGATTAAATCTTATTCCAATTCTTGGTCTGTTTTTCTTTTCGTAAAATATGATTATTGGAAACTTTAAATTATAAATTTCGTTTCTTCTCGAAAAGTGATTGATTTTTATTGTTCCCTTCAAACTTATCTGAGAATTTGAGCAATTAATTTATGTTTTCTTTAAGATTGTATAATAATTATAACATTATACAGGGTGACTGGTGAATTACTATCGATATTTGAGGACGTGATATTTGACGATCATATATGACAAAATAAAAATTAATATAACACAAATATTAATAAACTTCTAAGTAAAGTTAACCAAAAGTTATGTAAATAATTACGCATCGTATGAGCACCCTACAGATTAGGTATACACACACACACACACTCGCGCGCGGCGGCGTGTTGTTGTATCAGCACGCCGCCGCACGCGTCCACACTTGGAACACTTGGAACGTGTACACACTTTATTTATTTATACGGAAATTTGGTCAAAATTAAGTACCAATTTTTTTTACATAATTCGAATGAGAATTATGTACCGAGTATGCTCCTTAAATATTGATAGTAATTCACCAGTCACCCTGTATAGTATTTAAAGGAAAATAAGATATAAGTGAACTTCGTCAATGGTGACTCGTGTCTAACTATGTGTCACGAACTGCTATTCTGATGGAGTGGTAGTAATTAGGTAGGGGTAGCTTTCTTTTCGCTTAACACTCACCACTAACGCACTTGTCCATGACTTGAAAATCGTACATCTTTTTGTATTTGATAATACAGTAACCTATGTATAAAGAAATATCAATTGATTAAATTTTTACTAGACAATATTTTTAATTGAAATATACAGTCTAGGAAAAGTTTTAAACTATAAACAGGACATAAAGCAGTATCTCTTGTTTAAAATAGTAATTTCTCATAACTTCTGTTGTTTGAATAATAACTCATTTAACTTGTAAAGTTTGCAAACTTCTCTCCAATTACAGATTGCATCAAATTTTTAAGGCTATCTTAATTATAATACATGTCTTACTTTTATTAGCCTTTTAATACAACCATAACTTATATTGAAAAATGTGGACAAATTATTTTAAGGGTGCGTTTTAAATGTTGCGGTGACACATCCTTTGAATACGAGCATCTTTAGTAATAAAGTTTAACCTGTGGGAGTTTGGAGTAATTTGACCTTTCCACGAGTTTCAGATTCATTTAGTCTCTCCGTCACCAATAGTATGTTAAATGGAGCGTTTAAATCTTGTTCTATATCTGGCCAGGTATCAGAAAATACCGCGAATCATTTTAATGTAAGAGATCAAGACAGACTTCATGAAAATGTCACAGTTTATATACGTGGGCGGGATATATAAATATGATTAGACAAATAATCTAGTTTAGCATAAAATTACTCACTTTACACGACAATATATGGTTATCGAGCTTTACTCGGTATTTAGGAATTATTAGTATTTATTTTGTGTGTTTTTTTTTTATTCAGAAAGTTCTAGACAGTATGTTAATACAATTTGGCCAAAGTTGTCACTCCTTATTCAATAACAATGAGAAAATGCGACGCTTCATTTTAGATTTCTACTCTGACGTAAAAATGTGTATAACATCTGTTTAAAGATGAATCTGTACAAGAACAACTGAATTTTTATACAGATATCACATGTGTAGATATAGAATACACGCACATGCAATCATTATTAGGACAAATAGATGATTAATTTTCTATTTTTTACGTTACTTTTCATTTATTTATTTTCCTTTAAGAAACCTGAGTGGTATTATCAGAGAGAAAATATTATCATCTTTATTATAACAAGCTTTTATTATTTTACAATGAAGGTTGGTCGTGTTGAATTTAACGATTTAATTTTTAAACAGACACCGTCAGCTATTAGAGAAGATATTTTATACATCTTTTATAGCATATTAAAAAAATCTAAAAAGAATGCAACAAAGATTAAATAACGTAAAAATAAAAAAAAAACTTTAAGACGGTAAAAAAAATTTATATATATAAAGAAAATATAAAATACTACTTGGCCCATGAGGGGATCGAACCCGCGACCTTCGCGTTATTAGCACGACGCCCTAACCAACTGAGCTAATGGGCCGATGTATTAATGTTTCCACTGCTGTCCTAGACCACTTTTGTTTTAAATTAAACTATACGAAGTGATATTATAAACATTTTTAACTCAAGGCTTTCATTGGTATTTATGTTTGTAGAAAAAGTTTCATTAGGAAGTCCTAACTTTATGGTCACTGAGTCAGTCGTTATATAATATAAACCATAATGAATTTCGTGAATTGAAATTATATTAGAAACTCTCTTTTGCAGATACTTTATTTCTTACCAGTCACGTTACCTATTTTAAGTTAATTTTATTGTTTCGTTGGTATTATGTAAAATATATAAATGTATATAAATTAATTATTCTTTACTAAAACTTCTTTCAAACTTATAGTAAAATATAATGAATATATAAATACAATTCTTGATGTTTTAAGTCTGTAGAAAAGATTATTTATGTATACATGTGAATAATTTAGTAATTAATTTGACTAGCCTTTTAATTAAATACGACAACTTAAGCTATGTACTATATCATAGTAAAAATTATTAATTATATCATAGTAAAAATTATAAAGCATTCTAAAAACTTCTATTCGATTACTGCTATTGATTTATTTTTAATTACAAAACAATATTAGTTATATTAATAAAAAGCTATAAGATTTTAGTTATCAAATAATCTTCCTTGTCTAGTTACTAAAAGATAAATCCTTATATTATATAAAAGGTCACATTAATTAACTGTCACTTTTGAAATGAATCTATTCTGAACTCTAGCATAATGCTATATCATTACTTCCGATTCCTTTCCATGATAAAATAATAAATCAGAAAACTAAATGTCGCATTCTTGCGTTGACTTGGAAAAACGATATATGTATTATTTGGTCAAACAAAAAATACTTTCACTCAAATAATATTAAAGTTTTTATTACATGTAGTAATTAACGATGTTTTTCATTTAAATGTTCAAAATCAACAATGTCTATTATAATATGTTTACTCTATATAATGTCTGAATATGTGTATAATTTGTGATAGACTTGAAAAGGACACTGTGACTTTGCATAAAATGTATTTTACACAGCGTGTGTAAAAAGACCTTTAATAAAAAAGTAACTTTGATAAATTAGCTGCTAACTAACAGATTAAAAGAAAAAAAAATGAATCTTCAAGTGGCATGGTTAAGTGGAGATGTAAAAATAAGGATCAAATAAATCCAATCAATAATATGCAAATAAATAAAACATCACGGTGGAAAAACGGCTGAAATATGTGGGAGCTTGTGAAATTGTAATTCATTATCGGGCGGTTCATATGGCAAAAAGGGCATCATAGAAAAACATGAAAATTTCTAGAGTCTCTTGAATTCGGTAGTATTCAAAATAGTTCGAACAATATCGATATCGGTATCCTCATAAAAGGTTCTTCTTGTCATAAGTCATTGATAGACCAGATAAAGAGTATACATTCTTCCCTCACTACTAACTCCAAAATTAAAACCGATTTCCTTCATTTTTCAACTTTGCATTAAATGTTAAAGTAATTAAAAACTTTTTCCTTTATGTAGCTTGTGTAATCCTTGTCACTCACGTCCTCAATGTGTTTATGAATATATTAAATTAAATTCTCAACCTACATTTTTATGTTAATATCCTGCATAATGCTCACATTATTCCCAAATTTAAAAAATATAAACTACATATAAGAGATTCATGTCTGAGTTTTATACTAACTTTCTAGAAATTGAGATAAGTCTCCAACCAATTCAATCCCTCAATATATGATTCTCCTTTTAAAATGGAAGACTGTTTTGATTACTATGAGAGTAATCAAAACTTAAAACTCCGGAAACTTTTATTCGTTGAAAATCATTTGAAGAAAATGTCATTATTACGTCTATTAACATCTACTGTGTTTTACTATGGTAGAACATTGGCTTATTTACAGAATATGGCTAAACAAACTATCTAAATAGCCTTAAAACTGTTCAAAACATTGCTTTCTGTATTTTATTAAACACAATAATAGCTTTATATTGTAATTTTAACGCTGAAAAAGTTTTAAATATAGGCTTTAAGTCAGCAAAGAACAATATGTCTAGACACAAGTCAAGACAAATTACTTAAATCGTTATAAATTTATCAGCTACAAACTAAAATCAAGATAAATATCTGTTTTATATGAATCTAAAGTTATTTACAAGATATATGAGAAGGATCTAGCTTCCATGATTGAACTCTTAAACTCTGTATAAAATTAATTCAGACTATTTGAAGCCCATGGATACGCCCAAGTATATTGTTTAATTTATTAAAATTTAAAGTCTTCAAATCATTATTATATGTATTATTAAACTGGTTCTCTCATTATGTTTTATTGAATAGGTGAATAAATTTTGAACGTTTGTTTCATAACTGTAGTTAGTCATTTTTGTAGAAACATTTTCTTTCTTGTGATCAATGATTTTCACTTCAAATATTGAATTTTTGTAAAATAATATGTAGTTGTATTATCACCCTACATACTTCTTTATTTTATTTATTTCTCAATGAGAATTCATGTAGGACAGTTTTAGACATACTTTTATTGGTTCTTTGTATCACTTAATTTAAAATCACTAACTATACATTTATATATTATATAGTAAAGATAAAAGTAAAAACTATTAAACTAATTAACTGTGAGTACACCTTATCAAGTGAAGTCACTTCAGTGGATAGCATTACTATAACAAATCAAAAACAAAATTAAATAGTAAGTCTTTTAATTTTTCGTCGAAAGTTAACCAGTTATAATATAAATAATTTTATATATTATAAAGTATACAAAGGAAATCTTGAGATAAGACTATACCTACGACCTAGTTTTAAACTTCATAGCATCGTGATCCAACTTGGATGTCAGTTTTAGGTTAATACTCTCATGCTGAAATTTTACTTACATATATTACGAAATAGTTTAATGTGTCTTGTGTACACATATAAATATATGTGAAGTGGATATAACGATGGTATAATAAATGTACAGACGTTGATTATAAGCAGTTAGAAATATTCTGAGACCGTTAAGTTAATATGGACGTTGATTAAAAGCAATATATTGTTTTAACAACTTAATAGTACGAGAAACAAATCAAAATAGTACGCCAATCCATGATGTTTTTTTTTTTTTTTTTTTTTTTTTTTTTTTTTTTTAAACCAAAGGGGCAAGCGAGCAGACGGCCTGCCTGATGGTAAGCAGTCACCGTCGCCCATGGACATCTGCAACACAAGGGGTGTTGTAGATGCGTTGCCGGCCTTGTTTGTGAAGGAGCCACCTGAACACGTGATGTTTGAAAGACCCCATGTTGTAGCTCTCTGGAAAAGCCTCGGGCGGAAGATCATTCCACATCCTGCACGTGCGTGAAAAGAATGAACGCGACGCACGTACAGTCCTGCAACTGAATGCATCTAGATGATGTGGGTGAAATCCAACCCTACGCCGAGTAGTGCGATGGTGGAATGTGGACGATGGCACTACATCAAACAGTTCCTCGGAACATTCCCCATTGTACAGACGATAGAACACACTAAGGGAGCTTACATCCCTTCTGAGACTTAGGGGTTCTAGATCGTCTGTGAGCATGGGATCGTTGACAATACGAACTGCCCGACGTTGAATGGAGTCAAATGGAAGAAGTTGGTACTGTGGGGCACCGGACCAGAGGTGAGAACAATACTCCATGTGGGGACGAACCTGTGCTATATATAACAAAAGCAAGTGTCCCGGTGTGAAGTACTGCCTCGCTCTACTCAGTACCCCTAATTTTTTTGATGCTAGTTTAGCCTTATCCTCCAAATGTCTCCGGAATTGAACGTCGTTCGCTATGTCAACCCCAAGGATCCCAATGCTCTGTTTGATCTCAAGGGGAACGTCCTGGAACTTTGGAGCTACAGTGAATGGGGTCTTTTTAGTGGTAAACGCGCAGACTTGTGTCTTCTTGGGATTAAACTGAACAAGGTTCAGCTTACCCCATTCGGAGACCTGCTCCAGGGAGGTCTCAATTTCAGACACAAGTCTCTTTCTGCTCTCTTCTACTTGGTCACGAGGAATATTAGCTCGGCCCATGTAATAAGCGTCACCAGTACTGTCATCTGCATAGCACCGAATGTTGCTGGTATGCAGCATGTCGTTGATATGCAGAATGAACAGCGTTGGTGACAGCACTGAGCCTTGGGGCACACCAGCGTTGATGGGCTTGGGTTCCGAGCAAGAACCGTCAACAACAACCTGTATGCTCCGCCCATGAAGGAAGCTGGCTACCCAGTTGCATAATTCCTCGGGAAGTCCGTACGATGGTAGCTTCGATAGAAGTGCGCGATGCCAGACCCGATCAAAAGCCTTTGCGATGTCTAGGCTGACCGCCATGGCCTCCCCTTTGCTCTCAATGGCTTCAGCCCATCGATACGTGAGGTATACTAGAAGATCACCAGCGCTTCGTCCGTGGCGAAAGCCATATTGACGGTCGCTAATAAGCTGGTTATCCTCTAGATAACCTAAAAGTTGCGTATTGATGATCCGCTCCATCACCTTTGAGAGTAGGGAAGTGATCGCAATAGGCCTGTAATTGGATGGGTCTGTGCTGTCACCCTTCTTGGGAATAGGGTGGACATTGGCCACTTTCCACGAAGACGGAACTTTACCAGTAGTATAAGAGAGTGAGAATAGGCGCGTTAAAACCGAAGTCAATTCAGGAGCACACATCTTAAGCACAATGGCTGGGATACCGTCTGGGCCGCTGGATTTCTTGACGTCGAGGGATGACAGGGCGGCACGCACAGCGCTCTGCGTAAAACGTACATTGCGCATATTTTCCCTGCACCGCGGGATGGTAGGCGGTGCTTTTTTTCCCCCATCGTCAAGAGTTGAATTCGACGCAAAAAGAGTGCACAGAAGATCAGCCTTCTCTTTTGCGGAATTAGCCAGCGTTCCATCAGGATTGTGCAAGGATGGTAGGGAAGACTTACAGAAATTGCCTTGCACCGCTTTGGCGAGAGACCAAAAAGATCGAGTTCCTGAGGGAACGTCAAGTAGTCTCTCTCCAATTCTGCGAACGTGCTCCTTCTTTGCTCTGGTAATCTCCTTTTTGCAAGACCTGGAGGCAGCATTATAACCCTTTTTCAATTCGGACGTTTTTGGATCCTTCGCAGCTGATGCCTCAGCCCATGATCGGTATTTCAACTGTTTCGAGCGCAACGCTCCTGTACAGGATTTACCAAACCAGGGCTGAGACTTACCCCCCGTGCGAATAACAGAGCTGGGAATGAAACATTCCATTCCCTGCAGAATAGTATCCGCAACGGCGTTCGCGCAGATCGAAGGATCGTCCGAAGAAAAACAAAGCTGCCTCCAGGGGTAGGATGCGTAAAATACTCGCAATCCTTCCCAATCTGCCGACTTGTAGTGCCAAACTAGACGTCTTCCGGGTGGACGGGAAGTCGTTGTTGGCACTAATTGTGTCTCGGAGTGCACCAGGCAGTGGTCAGATGACCCAAGGGGTGCATTGACGGACACCTTGTAGCGATCCGGACGACTGGTCAGCAGAAGGTCCAACAAAGAGGGGTTATGGTCCTCAACATCAGGGATCCGAGTGTGTTCTGGAACTACCTGAGTTAACCCATAAGCCAGAGCAAAGTTATTTGCGGCTTTTCCAGCGTAGTCTGTGGTACGTGATCCTAACCATTCGCAATGGTGGGCGTTAAAGTCACCTAGGATCACTACCTCCGCGCTGGGATACCGCTGGAGAACAAAATCTGTAGCCTCCTGGATGTGTCCAAAAAGACGATCGACTTCGGTGTTACCACTATGGGACCTGTACAGGCACGCGTAGACACGGTTTGAGCTACCGTTGTAAACTCGCACCCACATCACTGACAGGTCCTTATGTTCAAGGCTGTCAAGACGTTGACAACAAATATCCTCCTTGACGAATAAGCACACCCCGGCCCGCGGCAGAAATAGGTGCTCAAGTCTGTAACCGGGGTAATGTAGATACGAGGTGTCTTGAGGATTGGATATTTGCGTCTCGGTCAAAAATAACAAGGCCGGCTTAGCCGTTTCTAGGTGGTAATGGACGGCATGTAGATTAGAATGTATACCCCTTATGTTGCAAAAGTCCACTACAAACGTGGAAGGGGGTGCCGCTGTAAAAACCTTAATTCCTTTTTTTTTGACAGCCATAAATTTGAGTTTTAGTTCAGGAGATGGGATTGAAGGAGGAATGCTGATGGCCCATCAACTATCCTGTCAAAGAACATTGCCAATGGTCTGAATTGAGAGTGGAGTTTAGTGTGTCGCTGGCATGAGGCACGGAAGGGCCCCCGATCCGACCCGCGGTTGAAAACTGGGTTCCACTCCGGTCTCCCACTCCGGCACAGTCAACAACCGACGAGCTTTTGTCATTGGCGGTGGGACAGCCTCCTAGATCGGGACAGTCTAGGTTCGGGTCCCCTACGAACCAACGGGCGGCCAGCGGTAAACCGTTTCATCGGGTCTCCCTGGACCCCATGCCAATGAAACACGCTCAACACCTCAAAACAAACTCAGACTAATGTAGGACAGAAAGTCAATACACACATCAACATTCCGGGAGAGGGAAGGGTGGGGAAAGGAAAAGGGCATCCGGCTCTCTCACTCATCATACGAAACGCAGCCATTGAAGGCTACTTTACGCCGATCTTCTGTGAGAGGGTGGTACTTCCCCGGTCGAGCCAGCCCATGTTCGAGTTGTAGTGATTAACTACAGCTAGGCTCTACCACCTTGAATGTTAAAATTAAAATGTTTTTTGGGAGAGTAATAATTTGCAATAAAGCAACGTCACAAAAAAAGGGCGTTTAGAAAATCTCCAATTGACCATTTCTGCCAAAATTGTAGGTAATTATAAAAACAATCACATTTGAAAACATCCTAATTACTCTTGAAATTTTTTATATACTGATCCTGAACCTTAATATACAATTGGGTTTTTGAAAAAAAAAAAGTATTGATTTTTTTTATGTATTTTAAAACTTTATTATTAATTATATTGGATTTTTAATGCAAAAAACTTGAAATATATTTTTTAAATTAATTATAAACAATTAAAAATTGATAAAATTCAAAAATATATCACGTGACTGTAAACGCGCCATGATTGGTCAGCATACTTGTGACGTCATAATGTTAAAGCAATTTCATAATAGTACAGTGTTTATGGCTATTATCTTTAACTTGATAAAAATATCTCAAATTTATTAGTGAAAAACGATTTGAAAAGTTTATTTCGACTATGTGTGATAAAGGATTTATAAAAGCAAAATCGGATAATATTCCTGATGTTAATATATTTTTATGATAACTAATTTTTTAAAAAGTGCGGTTTAATTTTGCTGAAGTTCGAGGTGCTAAGACATCAAGGTAAGTCTGTCAAAAAATACTATTCTAAATGAAAATTAGTATTTATTCTCTATTAAATATAATTAATAATTATTTCATTAAATCATTATTAATAAAATGTTATTATAACATTATAAAAAAACCAAAATAACATATATGTACTTTAAAAATTTAAATGTAGTCTGATACAGAACCTAGAATGTTATAAAATTATGAAAATATCTATTAATTGAAGTCCAATTATTAGACAAACATATACATATATAGATTTACTATTTAATCGCTTTGAATTATCAATTAAAATTTTTTAATGCTACGATTCTAAAGGTTATGATTTGGAGCCCAGGTAAAAAAATTAATTATTGAACTATACTTATTCGATTTATACACTTAGATAAATAATAATTAATAACAATACTATTATGAAAACTTACAACGAAATGATCTTCACAACAAAAAAAAATGATTTTGTTTTTGAATAATCTCGATGCACTGCTTGAAACCATTTCTTTCGACGTTTTTCGTCTTGTGGAACATTTAAAAACATTTTTTCAGGAGTTGTTTTTGTAGTCTTTGTACATAATGGTACAAAACTTTTGATTATTTAACAATGCCAACAGAATTTACTAGATAAAAACTCGAAACACTGTACTAATTATTATATCTCTGTATGCTACAATGAGCAAAAACTAACATTGTGACGTCACACGCGCTCGGGTTTATTCACGAGCTGTCGGCTTGTCTTCGGTACTGAATTTAAAATTTAATTTTTATTTTGAAATAACTTTTTAAATATTGCAAAAAAAAATAAAATAAAAATAGTTTTGTTATTAAACTTATATATGATCTTTCCATTTATCACAAAAAAAAAAATAATTCAAAAACCCAATTCAAATCTATTCAAAAATATTACTAGTTCTTGATATTAGGTCCGATTTTAACGCAATCTCTTGACTTGTAAGACAATATGTCCATTAGTTTGCCAATTAAGACAGTTGAGATGCCTCACTTGGTACATGCGAATAACTAACGATGCGTTATCGTGACGTTATCCAAAATCTAAAATTATATCACTGTATTCCGGATCTGTGTAAGGAAACTGGTATACTAGCATAGTTTTTCACAAAAAGTAAAAGTAATCTACTAAAGCGAATTAAGCATATTATGTACGCATGTACACAAATATGGCGGTACATGGCTTCTCCTTAGCGCTATTTAAGCCAATATGGCTACTGCAATAGTAATTAAAAAAAATAAAAAATTGTGAGTTTGTACTTTTTTAAGAAAACTTTATACAAGACTAGCTTTTGCCGCGACTTCGTCCGCGTGTAATAGTGACTTCCGGCAGATTTTTGGTTCTCACCACATAGTTCCCGTTCTTGCGGGGTTTTCGGAATGGTCGAGTTCCCGTAGAGTTTTCAGGATAAAACCTATGTTTTTTTTAATTTACAATGAAGTACTCTTAACCAACAACATATTTATTTGTTTATTTGAATAAAGATTAATATTATTATGTTGATACAACTTAAACAAATTATTTCGACCAAATTAGATACCATAAAAACGGTGTGTGTGAGTTAATCTTAAAAGATGGACATATACTGTCGTGGACTGTTTTTTAGATCATTAAAAGAGCTATTATCTTTATTACATATTTTTTGCGTATCTTGAACCGTTTTCACAGTGCACGCAACGGAAGGCTTCAAAGATGAAATAATTTCTCCTGTTTTTTACACACTTACCACTATATCTTTGCTCCTTTTGGTCGTAGCGTGATGTTATATAGCCCACAGCCTTCCTCGATAACTGGACTATCCAACACAAAAAGAATTATTCAATTCGAACCAGTAGTTTCGGAGATTAGCGCTTTCAAACAAACAAACAAACAAACTCTTCAGCTTTATAATATTAGTATAGATGAATAAAATAAGCAGTTTCTGGCATTAAATTTTACTATGAACCTATACTATTGTAACTATGTTCTATTTCCTTAAATTAATAACATTTGAATTCTGAACCATAGTATAACTTATTGTTTAAGTCAAAGTAATGAATGTACTACGTGGTTACCTCCTAAGTTGAGTCTAATCTAGAGTGCTTAGAACGGCTACAATAGATAATTCAGTTGACGCTGTGCACTTAATCCTTAAATATTAACGTAGTTATGAATCCATTCTATACTTTTATGCATATTATATTCATCGAATAATATTTTAATAAAGTTTAATATACATAATATAGTGACTCTTTGTTTTCGTCTTATCATTTTCGAAAACCGTTGCCTACATGTCATCTGTCTGATCATTATATTTATTTCATAAATAATATTAAAACATATGGGCTAAAAATGTATAAAATCTGTTTTTGTAAGTTATAAATAAATTTAAAGACAGTAAATTAATACCTTCATATTACTCTCATAAATTTGTGGTAACACAATTACGTTGTGTAGGTGCAAAGAAAAAACACTATTGATTTATCTTAAGAAATAGATTCGATCTTTTCTGGATGGCTTAATTCGTTTTTCAAATCTGATCTCAATAAACTCTATTACATAAATAGTTATAATAGCATGTTTTGTTTTTCTTAAATGTGGGTTATTTTTCGGAAATACTTAGTTTTTATGTTTAGAAAATTTAGAATATGCTTGATATTTAACGACTACTTGTTGCTTAATTACCGTAAACACAATACGGGACATAGAATTGGAGTGTCTGTTTGAGGTATTAAATAAGCACTTTTTATTAAATACATAGATATACATATAAATATGATAAAATAACATCTTTTACACTCATTTCTACGTCTGCTTCTTCTCGAGAGTAATAATATCACATAAAATTATCTAAATTATTCAATAAAGTTAAAGAAAACATTCATTATACAATTGATATATCATATTTAAATCGATACGTAAACATGCTAAGAATATACGATAATATGTACTGTAACTTCAACGATCGTTTCTTATTTATATACCTGTCCGGAATTGAAAACTTCTGCCATTATGTGCAGTGTCAAACTCAGTGATGTGTGAAGTCACACGCTGGATTGGTTTTTAATAAATCGCTTGAAGGTTGACGGGAGTATGAAAGTATGTAATAATATTAATAATAGTACATACAACATCACGGAAAAATTAAGTAATTGATTAAAAATAATGGAACGTTTTGTTGATAGTGATGTTATTAATATTTTCGTCGTTAGTATTACTCTTTTCAGTTAACTTAATCCAAATAAACCGTAAACTCTTTAATTTTCGCCGTTTAAATTGGCTTAACAGCTTCTGTATTTTCGTTGACCTACGTTTGGTTATGTCTTTTACGTCCTAATTTGTGTTATCTTTATTAGATTAAGAAAATTATACGAATTTTTAATATATTTCTATATTTTTTTTTTGTTTAAAAATTTGCCATTAAAGTACGTTGAGCGATAAATATTCTTGGTAGTGATTATAAAGCCCAGACCTTGTTTGTTAGAAAATATTTGGGCATATATATATGTATTTATTGAAGTTTCAGACATTTCTATTGAATGCCACTAAATCTTAGGATTTCAATATAACACTTTTATCAACTTGTGGAAAATATGTATAACGAATATTTTTATGATAATTAAACTTCTTACCTCTCCAAGATTCAAGAACAGGTCGGATTCAATAAACTCTCCAATAATAGGTCCGATGGAAATTATTATTTTTTAACTTCTCTCTTAATACATCAATCTATTAATTCATTATTATATCTTTTAACTTCAGTAATTGAAATTGAAATATTCTATCTATGACTTTCAAATTGAAAAACATGATATGGTAAGTGCTTAAGAGAAACAATTGAATTCTCCCGTATATTGGTAATGCGGTTAATTTATCATCGACTATATTATTGTTAGTTAGGTTATTGTTTGTCTTTGTATAATTTATACAAGTGCTTAAGATACATTAGAAGCTTCGTGAGATATTACTTATTAGGCTGTTAGTATGATAGGTTTATTGCTTTCAATTCGCTGCCTTGCTGTTTAAATAGTTCAATTATTAATTTACTTTAAAATTTATCACTTTTAAATTTATGATTTACTACTTAACCTATATATTTTAACTGCTTCTTAATTCTACTTCTTTGCGTTGTTGTGAAGAAAAGACTAGTCCAGATCTATGGAATTGCTGTGGTAAATATTATACATTCGTATGACAAGCCAGGCCAGTCTGAGAGAAAGTTTGTGTCTATTTTATAACTTTTTAATAGGAGGAATGTTCATGAATTCTTTCAATAATTGTTGTTTATATTAGTAGCCGCTTTAAAAACATTGTTGGTTTTAAACAGTAGTTGGATTGGAAGTTGTTGGATTTAAATAGTTGGATTTAAAAAGTACATGTAATACTAACGAAATTAAGAGAATGTTTGAAGCAGTGTTATCAAAAATTACAAAATATTTTTTCTAATATAAATCAAAGATTCTTTAGGGATGGTAGCTAACTTTTTACAATACAAACTTTGACTTATTATCATAAAAGTTCTATGTGTAACAAAATAGTTGGAAATTGTACTGAGATAAAACGAGATATGTGCTTTGTGTAAGCACGGAAACTATAACAAAACAAATCTGTTACTTAGAATATAAAAACTTACTATTGTTGGTTCTTTTAATCGAATTTGTTTTATACAACGTGGATGTTTGTAAACGTTTGTCCACAATCAAGATGCTTCCGTGTCTATTACAAATATATTTGGAAGTTTGTTTGGATACTCTTACATAAATATTTAACGATTTTAAAAGTCATTTTATTTGAATAATCGTACGAGCTAGAATCTATTTCGAATTCATTACCCCAGGCTGCTTAAATACAAGTTTAATGCTTAAGTCATTCGTTTTAAATATTAACTAAATTCACAAAACAATTGAACGAACTAAGCAACTTTGTATTAATCTGTTAAGTAATCAGAACCGTTATTTTGATGACCTGCGAGTTGGAGTTACGTTTGTATTAAAGTGATAAAGTTATTATTAGTAATACATAAACTTTCACAAATGCTTCAGAATCGGTTTTTCGATTCGGGTTGAAAATTGTGTAACGAGCGTCTTTCTTTAAGTCAACAAGCCACAACTGTGATTGAATCATGACGTGAGGCCTGCTTTGATAAGTTAATCAGTACATGAAGCTCTTTTAAACACATATGATACAGGCATTAAAACATTGCTCCATATTTAATATATTCTTTATACCAATGAAAGAAATATTTATTATGAACCTCTCACATGAGTCAAGTACTACGTTCAGGTGTTCTGTGACACGCCGCGTACAAGTTTGTTGATGAATATTATATGAAATGTATACAAGAAGTAATGTTATGTTGAAACTTGTGATTGGCTCCACTCAAGTCCACTAACTACTTCTGAAACTTCGATGACCTACACAAGTTCTCAATAGCCAATTCTAACGTTGGCTCACAAACGGTTTTGCATCTTTATAACATACGAAAAGATATAAAGATCTTTTGTTTTTAGGCTTTTCATTTAGGAAAAATACAAAGTTTATCTTTATTGATTATATTCAACAAAATATTATCAAATTGTCACAGTAAGTTAGTGTGTATTACAAATTATAATATATTTGACATATATTTTATCTAATGCAGAATTTAATATTTTTGACTTACTGTTATTCCGATACTTTCAAATCATTAAATAAAATAAGAATAATACTTTATAACCAAAAGTAATCATTAAAGTGACGTCTATTCCGTTCTGTTTCTATGTAAACTAAATCCTTCATTATCAATGAGCGTGTGTTATTATTGTCATCACTCTACACCAGTGATTCCCAAAGTGGTCCAGGTGGACCCCCAGGGGTCCACGGGAGACTTGCTGGGGGTCTACGTAGGCGTGAACAAAAAATGGGGGTCCACGAAAATTTATCTGCTTTTGATAGTAAAGAGCAAAAATGTAAGCATAGTTTTTATAAGGGCCTACCTACATTGTTTTAAATACCTAACTAAGCAGATAATATTTTAATAAGGCAAGCGACTGTTACTTGTCCAAACTTGCGTATTCGATATTCGATATTTATTTTACCTATCGGAATATAGAGACAGAACTCAGAAGTGACACAATTTTTATTTTTTGGCGACTTTAAGAATGTGGGGGTCCACCGAAACCAGTAAATGTGGGGGTCCAGCGAAACCAGTAAAATTTTGAAAGTGGTCCACGAGAAAAATAAGTTTGGGGACTACTGCTCTACACGATGTGGTCACTCCTCAACGGATAGTTTGTTTAAAGACTCGTGTGTCGTCACATCCTCTCCGTCAACCAACACTGGAAACAATTTAAGAGATGAACTTGAAATCTGTATATAACGGAAACGGAAGATTGTAACACACTCCGAAAATCTATGTTCGGTTTTTCGTAAGGTGGTAGAGCCTAGCTGCGGTCAAGTGATTGCAGCTCGAACATGGTCTGGCTCGACCGGGGAAGTACCACCCTCTCACGGAAGGTCGGCGTGAAGTAGCCTTAGTGGAGGCTCACTCTTCCCAAGGGTGGTGACACATCCGCAACATGTCTTATGTCGCGGATGTCCATGGGCGACGGTACTACCTCCATCAGGTAGGCCGTCTGCTCGGTTGACCCCTTTAACATAAAAAAAAATCTATCAAAATTATGCGCGTTACGAACGAATAGAGTCCTGATCTCTTTCGACAATTGCTTACATATGGATCGTCGTAGAGATACAACCCTCTCATTTTCAGTATGAAAAAGTGTAACTTAAAAATTTATGAATTGCATTTTTATGATCGCCATTTGACAACTATTATGATTGTATCAACCTTTAATTTACTATATTTTTGAACTTGTTTTTTATAATTATGATAAAAGTTTTAACCCTGTACATTTTTGCACCAAGTGATAAATATTTCATTTAAAATTTAATCTGGCGTGCCACTGTTTTTGTAAACCTTACAAAGTTTTCAGGAGTTAAGGATAAAACCGAAATTCATGTTTGTTCACAAAATTAAAAAACTTTATAAAAATTTTCGCGTTAACTTGAAATAAAGATTTAAGTAATCGTTTATTTTCGATGAAAGTTATTTGTTAAGTTATGAAGTAACTAAGAGTTTGGTATTCATGAAGACGGTAGTGTAAACTTTAAAGTTGGCAGAATAATGAATCATTTGTAGATTTATAATTTAAACTTACTCAATGATTTAGTTTTAACCCTTCCATGTATTAAAGACACTTTGTTTATACTAAGATTCTTTTTCTAATGTAAAATATGTCAATTATTAAGACATTTTAAATGAATGTTTCAACCACTCTTGTTTAATTTATTTTCATGTGGTATTAAATGCTTTCTCTTTATTTGTCATTTCATTTCTAATCACTATATATCATTTAATTTCAATAAATTTGATCCGGTATAACAATTTTATAATGTCTTAAATTCCTCTCATACGTAATTGTAATTACGTTAAATGTAGAATGACAAATAATAATTAAAGTTTGTAATGTAGATATAATATTCGAATAAGTCAAATATGTTTAACTCTAATTTATCAGTATACTAGTAAACTCGGCGAACTCCGTTTCGCCACCAGAAGGCTTTTATATAACATTTCGTTTGGTGATTAACAGATGAAGATTTTTTTTTTGTTTTATATTTGAAAAGGAAAATTTTTATTTCATTTCACAACAGTAATGAGTTCATGTCGATTACAAAAATGAAGTGTTATTTAGTTGAACTTCTCTAAGTAAATGAAAGTGAATCCAAAGTAGATACCGAATCGAAGCGTTATACGTGTCCGCAAATTATCCGTTTCATTGAAGTGGTCCTTTGTAATCATATTTTTTGTTTATTGGTCTAACGTTAACACAAATAAAGCGGATGATTTCCAAACTCGTGAACACGCAAAATATAACGCCCATGTGAAAAACTATGTTTTCTTTTATCCCACAAATACTTAATGGTTTTAAGAGTTCAAAATACAAACACAATACCGGTTTGTCACATGAAATTAACTGAGCAGAGAATAATGAGTAGCTGTCAACCAATGTATCATCAACCGCCACCATTACTTAAAATATTGATTTGTAGTACATGTTATATATGATGGCGCTGTATGTGAAAAAAAATTTTCCCGCTTTTCTGTTGAAATTTTTTGTTATATACCTCACGGAGCTCGAGACCTTTCCAACGAATGCAAAAACGTGGAAATTAGTTCGTTCCGGACCGGACTTATTTTTATATTGTAGATCTCCTACAAATATATATTTGTCATCATTACGTCATTAGTCATTACATATCTGTCATTATACGTCAATTGCATAGATGTCAATTGTGTTTCGTTATTCCACGTTTTATAGTGACTGACGTTTCATGTCAAGTCCCACGGGAATGCTGTCGAACGGGATAAAAAGTATCCTATTGCAATTTCCTGGCTCTAAACTACCTCCCTGCCAATTTTCAGCTAAATCGATTCAGCCGTTCTTGAGTTATAAGTGGGGTAACTAACACGACTTTCTTTTATATATAGATGAGAGACGATCTCAGATGACATTTTATAAAAACCCTAGTTTCGAAATTATTTCATTTTTAAACACTTCTTTCTGAAATTGAAATCAAGTGTATTTCATACTGATTTGAAATTTGTATATAATCAAATAATTAAAAACATTTAAGCATATATCTTTTGCAATTTAGCGTTCTTTTAGGATGAATAAATAAATAAAAAATACGTTTCTTGAGACAAACACAGACGGTAATTTTATTAATTCCTATACAGATAGTATTTATTCCTGTCTATAACAAATAACTTTGATATTTAAATATGTTGTTGTTTCTTTTAATATATAAATATATTCCAATTATTTACATTTATTAATTATAAAGTAAATAAACTGCAGTGATTTTTCTCTCGATGATTCAATTTAAAAGTAGCTAGATGTAAGTTTGACCTAACATACTTATACTCGTGACTTTTTTATATGATGTTGTATTCTCTAAAACAAACTGAAAGTATTGTAAGAATTGACTTCTATTAAATGTTAAATCCAATGCCAATACTACAACTTCTGCGTCGAACACTCTGTGTGTTGTTCAAACAAGTAGTTTAAAAAGCTTGCTTTCGTTAGCGCCTGGTAAAGTTCCAGCTCATTGAAATGGAAAAATATGTAACGTAAGATTACTAATACTTTTCAAAGACGTTTTTTTTTACAAAATAAAATTATAATATAAATCTGTTACAAGAAGAAGTATCAACGGTGTTCACTCATTACATTAGAATTAAGAAAGGATGGTATAAAATTCAGAAATAACTTTTGATTGAAACATACGTATACAAATAGCAAATTAAATAACAGCTTAATCTCTCTACAACCTACTTAAAGACTTGGGCCTGTCCAGAACTAAAATCAGTTCATTCTTGGAACGTACACCGAAGGAAGCCATAGTAGGTTAGTTTCAAACTTTAGTTAGGTAGAGAGAGGAGCTTGGAAGTTGGAGGTCAGCGTTTAACGCGCGTTAGATAGGTCCCCTTAAATCAGACTCTGGGTCGCAAGTCCCAGGCATTGTTGAAGCTTCTCTCAATGCAACGCGATGCTGAGAAGTTTCGTCACATCTCTTAGCTTGTAATACATTATTACTGAAATCAATTCCTTAGTGGCTCAGTGATCTTTTACAATTATTATTTTATGAAATAATAAAAAGATGTAACAGAAGTAAAATCAAACATATATTTCCTTAGAGTAATAATTTATACCTATGTAAATAAATTTCATTATTATTTATAATTATTATTAATAAAACTATATTTATTTGTTATAATAATTAACTCTTAGTTGATTAATTATCAATTTATTCCATATATTAGGTAACACAATTCAGTTGACATGATTCACTCACTCGCGTGTGAATGAAACTAACTGACTGTAGTGTAATTAACTGACTATAATAGAAATGTTATATTCGATAATTAAGTAATGTTTCAAAAATGTACTTTTTAACTATCAAATAATATTGGATGAATTATGATTAGATTATACACTACACAGATATGAAAGGTGTAGGTTTTGGCAAGATTGTTTCACTATCTTCTAAATATTTAAGACTCATTAAATTAATATTAAAACACGTTCATGTATAATAAAAGACTATTTTTCATATATAAATATCTACGCTAGCTTCCCAATTGAACACTCCCGTTATATACAGTGTTGACATCAGTGATGTGTCACGTCACACGGTAGATTGATTTTTAATAAACTGCTGATAGCTCGAAGTGAATATATAACATAGTATATAAATAACAAAAAATGTGTCCCTCTTTAATTAAAAAACAAGTCCTAAAGAGTGTTTTTATGTATAAGTATAATTTAATTTACCATTAGGTATATTTTCTATTCATATTAAAGTTCTTCTACAATCAATTGTTTGTATTTTTTTTCGTGAGGTGAACTTCTTTCGCAATCACAATCCTAGAATATTTCTGTATATTGACAGGACTTTTTTTCCGGCCTATTTTCCTCCATTTTGCCAATCATTAGCACTTGTAGACGTTAAAGCTTTAAGAAATTGAAAAAAATTAAAAGGAAAAAAATATTTTCGAACGAGAACAATAAGTTTTTTGGTAAACTTGATATTTATTTATCTGTATGTTATATTGATTTCACTAATTTAAGATAACAAATTACATCTACGACATTCAAATTCAAATTTGTATGTTACAAGCCCTGTATGATTTTCTGTATGATATATTTAAAATATACGTCGAGAGGATTTTCTTGTAACTTATAATAATTGTAGATTACATATCACGACAGATCTTTTAAAGTATGAATAAACATCCCAATCATTATTGCAAAACTGAAGATTGATTGAAGACAAAAAAAAATTTAAAAAATTTGTTCACAATTTAAAGTTAATATAATCTTACCGATGGCATTTATGGTAAATAAAAATAACCAAAAATAAACTTTAAAATATACGTAACTTGATAAGACAATAAATTTGGTAAAGTATTTTACGACTACTTATCAATTTTTCACTGATTCCTAAAATAGTTATTGATTCACCAGAAAATATTCTAGTATCTTTCGGTCATAAAAATGTTGTGATTTTTCCTAGTTTGTAGTGATTTGAAAGTTATAATTGTGAAATTATAAGTCCAGTTTTCCTCACGATGTTTTCCTTCACTGTTTGTCAGTGATGTCTAAATACTCTTAGAAAGTACATATGATTCGGAAAAATCACATTGGTACATGCCAGGATTAAACCCGCGCCACGAGATCCGCGCCTCTCGGGCACGAGAGGCGCACCCTCTAATCACTAAGCTATCTCTGACTTTTTTGCGAATACTTTAATGTCGACAAATCTCTTTTGGCCTTAAATGACAAATATTGCTTAATATCGCGTTAAATTCTAAACACTCGGTAACAAAATAATAATAAGAGAGCAGTCTGAATAAACGTTTCACCCTATCGACTATCATGCAAACTACTGTTCTAGACAGAAAATGGTATCTTACTTTCTGTTAGAGAACTTTTACAATACAATCCGCTTCGGCTTTGTGTTGTTACAAAATAGAACTCAATAAACTTTATATACTTTTGTTTAAGACTTTGTGAAGCTAAGTACAATTTGAAACCGTTTATAACAAACAATATATATAAATAATGAGTGTATTATACAAAATAAATTATCATTATAATGAAAACCTTAGTTTGATTATAATAAAACTAAGGTTTTCGAATATTACAAAGTTTTTATTTCTTTACAACTACATAATCGCCCCCTTTCGGTTCGTTTGCGGCAATCGTAACATCATTGACACATGCATCTGTTTTACTCGTAACCACGGTTTAATATAGCATAGTAATTGTTTTCAACCTTCCATTATAAGAGAAGCTTATTTTTGTTGATGAACCCAAAAAGCAATAAATAACATGTAACTGACACTGACAATTCAAGTAACTTCAAAAGCTTTTTCAATATATTTTGAGAACGTTTATTGTTATTCCCATAGAATAATAAAAGGATAAATTATTTACTTTTTAGTATACATATCAAAATAACTGCAATCAACTACTACTGAATTGATAAGAGTATTTAACATCGACATTAAAATGTACAAAAGCAATAACAAAAGATTGAAAGTCAGCTAGCGCTGGGATTTTGAATTTTACGATCTGTTTGGTAAGCAACTTTTAAAAATATAACTTTTAGTTACTGTAAAATCCTTCGTACATGATAAAGCACATCTCTGCTAGACTTGTTGATATCTTGTGTCACATAAAACACATTAAATGATGAATATAAACACTGTTTATATGACCGTTATATTGTGTACATGAAAGTAAATTAAAAGTTTCATCAGGTGAGTCGTGTCACAACTAACAACGGTCGGTTTCGAAATTAAAATACTGAGTTAATAAAGCTAGTGTTAACTTTTAATATATGAATTATTTTAAAATATTTATTTAACTACTAACTGTACTACTAAATTAACGGGTGATAGTTGAATAATTTAATTAAATTTTATAAAAAATAAAAGCACACGATTGGAGTCAAATCTACTTATGTTTGCAATATTTGTTTGTAGTTTTTATTCTCAGTTTTTTAATCGAACTGAATCGTAGACAAAGAAATGCTTCCAAAGTCAAATGATTTTTATATTATTATCTAATCGAGATCTCCTCGACAATGGAGTTAATATAAACAATTATTATAAATAGCACTTTAAGCAAAACTAGAAGATTATAAGAAATACATTATATTTTTTAATACCCATTTTTTTCTGTTATTGAAAAACCATATACAATTTTTTGTGTAAGTGTACATATAAAAAGGGTAGAAAAGGGTACGAGTTTTATCCATACAATACTTAAATGAGTAAACTATTAATCATTACTGCTATTTTATGTAGATTAGAATTCATTTGAAAAATCATCTTATTTCTCAGTAGTATACAATTACAATTTATGCAATAAAAAAAAATCATAAACATAAATCAACCACAAGGGTATTATAGTCAATCTTTGATAACCTTAACTTTTGAATCATGATCGAATATAAAATTTCTATTAATTTATTGTGTTAATTATTATCCTCGTATAACGATGGACATGTGAGAAAGAAAAAACTACATCAACTACTTTACTTATGACACAAACCTTTATAATATTATTATAAGGAATAACAAAATATTACATGCTGTTACATTTTGTAGTACTCTACATACAACATACTTGTTGGGATTAGATTTTGAAAACGAATTTAGCCTTTCATAAAAGATCGAATACAATTATCAAGATAAATCAATAGTGGTTTTTTTGCATCTACACGACGTAATTGTGAGACTAAAAATGTATGAGAGTAATATGAAGATATTAATTTACATAATTACATTTATAGACTGCAAAAACATAGTAAATAATTTGGCTGATATGTATTAACATAATTTATGAAGTAAATTTCATGATCAGGCAGTGTCATCTGCCTGTAGGCAACGGTTTTCAAAAATGATAAGACGAAAACAAAGAGTATAGTAAGAAAATATAGTGATATATTATGTATATTAAACTTTATTAAAATATTATTCGATCAATATAATATGCGTTAAAGTATAGAATGGATTCATAACTAGGTTAATATTTAAGGATTAAGTGCACAGCGTCAACTGAATTATCTATTGTATCCGTTCTAGGCAGGCAAGATTATACTCAAGTTACAAGGTAACCACGTAGTACATTCATTACTTTGAATTAAACAATAACTTATACTATGGTTCAGAATTCAAATGTAATTAATTTAAGGAGATAGAACATAGTTACAATAGTATAGGTTCATAGTAAAATTTAATGCCAGAAACTGCTTATTTTATTCATTTTGTATAAAGTTTTCTTGAAAAAGTACAAACTCACAATTTTGTTTTCTTTTTCGACTTTACTATTGCAGTAGCCATATTGGCGTAAATAGCGCTAAGGAGAAGCCATGTACCGCCATATTTGTGTACATGCGTACATAATATGCTTAATTCGCTTTAGTAGATTACTTTTACTTTATGTGAAAAACTATGCTAGTATACCAGTTTACTTACACAGATCCGGAATACAGTGATATAATTTTAGCTTATGGATAACGTCACGATAACGCATCGTTAGTTATTCGCATGTACTAAGTGAGGCATCTCAACTGTCTTAATTGGCAAACTAATGGACATACTGTCGTACAAGTTAAGAGGTTGCGTTAAAATCGGACCTAATATCAAGAACTAGTAATATTTTTGAAAAGATTTGAATTGTATATTCAGGTTCATGGTCAGTATATAAAAACTTTCAAAAAAAAATTGAATATTTTCAAATGTGATTGTTTTTATAATTACCTACAATTTTGGCAGAAATGGTCAATTGGAGATTTTTTAATCGCCCTTTTTTTTGACATTGCTTTATTGCAAATTATTATTCTCCCAAAAAACATCATGAATTGGGGTACTATTTTGATTTGTTTCTCGAGCTATTAAGTTTGTTAAAAAATATTGCTTTTAATTCAACGTCCAGATTAACTTTACGATCTCAGAATATTCCTATATGCTTATAATCAACGTCTGTACATTTATTATAGTATCGTTTTATCCCCTTTGTTTATATTTATATGTCTACACAAGACACATGAAACTATATCGTAATATATGTAAGTAAAATTTCAGCATGAGAGTATTAACCTAAAACTGACATCCAAGTTGGATCACGATTCTATGAAGTTTGAAACTAGGTCGTAGGTATAGTCTCATCTTAGGATTTCCTTTGTATACTATATAATATATAAAATCATTTATATTAAAATTTGTTAACTTTCGATGAAAAATTAAAAGGCTTACTATTTATTTTTGTTTTTGATTTGTTATAGGACTGTTATCAATGAAGCAACTTTATTTATTTGGTGTACTCGCAGTTAATAAGTTAAATAATTTTTCTCCGTTATCTCAAAATAAATAATAGTTTAAAAAAACTTAAAAAATACGGTCTTATAGCAAACCGAACTAAAAACTTAAAGATATTTTTTATTGACAAAGAGTTTATATTACTAAAGCAGAAGGTTAAACAATCAATCATGGCTAATTACTTTAAAAAAAATTTATAATAAAATTTAATTTACAAACAATTATTATATTCAGAGTGATAAGCGTGGGGCGCATTTTACTTTATTTCCATAACTCTCCACTCATACCTATAGAATGATTGTATAACCTTTAATATGTCAAGCACATTAATATATAACATTCTAATAAATACTACATCAGTCAAGATCTTTGTATACAAAAATTTGATATTAAATAATAATTTGTTATCTTCAAGGATAAAATTACTTTTGAGTTAGAATTAAACAATGTATTGGAAATATAGTACTTTGTAAGAAAGAAATAAAGTGGTATTATTACCCATAATTCTTATTCTAGTATAATAAACTTCAACTACATCTAATCCATTTATTTTATTATATTATTAAAATTGAAGGAAAAGTCGAAACCTAATCACTCACTATTTTCTACACTATTGTCTATTTTACGCCTCGACCTGTATTAAAGATATACGCTGTTATTAAGGTGACAAATAAAGATATCGTAGTGAGACCACACTTCACTTGACGCCGATCATAAATAGCCAAACTAAAGTTTAAATGACCCATTAGCTCAGTTGGTTAGAGCGACGGGCTAGTAAAGAAAAGGTTGCGGGTTCGTTCCCGTCATGGGCCAGAATACGATTTGTTATTGCATTTATGATTATTTACCAGTATAGGAATACAGAAAAGATTCTGTTTTGTTGTTTATGATGAAAAGAATATTTAAATTTAAAATGTTAGCAATTGGTGAAATTAATCATTTATAAAGTGTTTGCAAAACAAGCAAGTTAATTATTAACTTGCTTGTTTTGCAAACTTGGTTTAGTAGTGTACAAAATCATAATTTGACAAATCAAAAGTAACACGCTTGCAGGATTGTGTGATTTTTTTTTACTCGACTCAACTATATATGCGATGATAGTTCCAATTTTTATATATTTTTAAAACTGACACAAATTAAAACACACATCTCATTCGTTTGTTATTTTAAATGAAGACTTACAAAGAACCAACGTTCAGACTGTCTTGAATGTTCTAAAAGTATGGCTAGTAGTACGCTAAATAACTTCTCACTGAATAATAAAGAAGTCCACATGTAGGGTAATATAATAGCGCCATTTTATTAAACTAATATTTAATATTTGCAGTGAAAATCATTGATCCCGAGGAAGCAAATCTTTCTTCAAGAATGGGTAAGTATAAAACAAACATCCAAAATTCATTCACCTATTAATAAATAATGAGAGAACCAGTTTAATAATATAATAAAGATTTGAAGACTTTAAATTTAAAATAAACTAAACTATATACTTAAGCGTGTCTATGGGCTTAAAATAGTCTGAATTCATTTTATACAGAGTTTAAGAATTCAATCATGGAAGCTAGATCCTTCTCATGTATCTTGTAAATAACTTTAGATTCATATAAAACAGTTATTTATCTTGATTTAAGTTTGTAGCTGATAAATTTATAACGATTTAAGTAATTAGTCTTGATTTGTGTCTAGACATACAGTTCTTTGCTGACTTGAAGCCTATATTTAACTTTTTCAGCGTTAAAATTACAATATAAAGCTATTATTGTGTTTAATAAAATACAGAAAGTAATGTTTTGAACACTTTTAAGGCTATTTAGATAATTTGTTTAGCCATATTCTGTAAATAAGACAATGTTCTACCATATTAAAAACACAGTAGATGTAAATAGACGTAATAATGACATTTTATTCAAATGATTTTCAACGAATAAAAGTTTCCGGAGTTTTAAGTTTTGATTACTCTCATAGTAATAAAAACAGTCTTCCATTTTAAAAGGAGAATCATATATTGAGGGATTGAATTGGTTGGAGACTTACGTCAATTTCTAGAAAGTTAGTATAAAACTCAGACATAAATCTCTTATATGTAGTTTATATTTTTTAAATTTGGGAATAATGTGAGCGTTATGCAGGATATTAACATAAAAATGTAGATTGAGAATTTAATTTAATATATTAATAAACGCATTGAGGACGTGAGTGACATGGATTGCACAAGCTACATAAAGAAAAAAGTTTTTAATTACTTTAACATTTAATTCAAAGTTGAAAAATGAAAGTAATCGGTTTTAATTTTGGAGTTAGTAGTGAGGGAAGAATGTATACTCTTTATCTGGTCTATCAATCACTTCTGACAAGAAGAATCTTTTATGAGGATACCGATATCGATATTGTTCGAACTATTTTGAATAATACCGAAATCAAGAGACTCTAGAAATTTTCATGTTTTCCTATGTTGCACTTTATGCCATATGAATCTCTCGATAATGAATAACAATTTCACAAGCTTTCACATATTTCAGCCGTTTTTCCTCCATGATATTTTATTTAAGCCCATTATTGCTTGGATGTATTTGATCCTTATTTCTTTATATCTCCACTTAAACATGCTACTTGAAGATTCAATTTTCATTCCTGTAACCTATTACTATGTTAGCAGCTAATTTACGTCAGTTACTTTTTTATTAAAGATCTTTTTACACACGCTGTGTAACATACGTTTTATGCAAACTCATAGTATCCTTTTCAAATCTACCAAAACTTATAAACATTATACAGACTAAACATATTATAAAAGACATTGTTGATTCTGAACATTTCAATTAAAATCTTCGTTGATTACTCCAAGTATCAAAAACTATAATTTTATTTGAGTGATAGTATTTTTTATCTAACTAAATAATACATATATCGTTTTTCCAAGTCATCGCAAGAATGCTAAATTTAGTTTTCTGATTTATTATTTTATCATGGAAAGGAATCGGAAATAATGATGTAGCATTATGATAGAGTCCAGAATAGATTGATTTCAAAAGTGACAGTTAATTAATGTGACCTTTTATATATAAGGATTTATCTTTTATTAATTACACCAATTATTTGATAACTAAGGTCTAATAACTAATTATTAATATAACTAATATTGTTTTTTAATTAAAAATAAATCAATAGCAGCAATCGAATAGAAGTTTTTAGAATGTTTTAGAATTTTATTCTATTATATCGTATATAGCTTGAGTTGTCGTATGTAATTAAAAGGCTAGTCAAATTAATTACTAAATTATTCACATGTATACATAAATAATCTCTTCTACGGACTTAAAACGTCAAGAATTGTATTTGTTAATTAAATTTTACTGTAAGTTTTAAAGAAGTTTTATTAAAGAATAATTAATTTATATATATTACGTAATACCAACGGAACAATAACTTTAATTTAAAATAGTTAATTATAGTATCTGCATAAGAAAGGTCGAAATATCATTTCACTTCACGACATTCAATAAAGTATTATGTAACGACTGACTAAGTAACCAATAAATTTAGGACTTGCTATTAAAACTTTTTCAACGGAGTTAAAGACAAATGAAAGCCATGAGTTAAAAATGTTATTAACATCACTTCGCACATCTTAATTCAAAAGAAAAGAGTAGTATATGACAGTAAATAACAATTATCTGTCGGCCAATGGGCCGACAGCTCAGTAGGTTAGAGCGTCGTGCTAATAACGCGAAAGTCGCGGGTTCGATCCCCTCATGGGACACATCACCTTTTGTATATTTACAGGGAATGTGTTGCGTATAATAGTACATGTAACTGTAAGGGACTGTCGGCCCATTAGCTCAGTTGGTTAGAGCGTCGTGCTAATAACGCGAAGGTCGCAGGTTCGATCCCCTCATGGCCTCATGGGCATATATATATATATATATATATATATATATATATATATATATATATATATATAATGAAAGCTTGTTATAATAAAGATGATACTATTTTCTCTCAGATAATACCACTCAGGTTTCTTAAAGGAAAATAAATGAATGAAAAGTAACGTAAAAAATAGAATATTAATCATCAATTTGTCCTAATAATGATTGCATGTTCGTGTATTCTGTATCTTCACATGTGATATCTGTATAAAAATTCAGTTCTTCTCGTACAGATTCATCTTTAAACGTATGTACTACATATTTTTACGTCATAATAGAATTCTAAAATGGAGCGTCGCAATTTAACATTGTTATTGAATAAGGACTGACAATTTTGGGCAAAATTGTATTATAATACTCTATTGAATGCTGTGAAACTATCAGCAATGCACTTTTTTAAAGTATACCGTGGATTTTTCAACAAAACTCCACACTTAATCATAAGGCACGAACTAACCAAACCTGACATGAAACCAACGTTCTGGACTTAATAAAAACTGAAGACTAGCTCAGACCTCAAAACTTAGCTTTCAAATTATGACCAGTTTTAGAGAACGTGGTCTACTCTAACTAACACGGTGACATCGAGTCTGTTAAAACATCTTCGGAGCAATCAATGGCAAAACTGCCCTTACAAACAGCCGATGAATCCATAAATTTGTAGCCAACAGATTAAAAGTCTGTTTCAAAGCTTAAACTGGCCTCTTCGAATATTATATATTCTTATTTTTTAGTGAACTCTACTAAATATGTAGGTATAAAATTTAATAATCTCATATGTCTTCATTAAAAATTGCTATTTTATTTGTATCAAAGCTTATGGCTGGACTATGGCTTATAAACACGAATGGTATTGCAAAAACTAAACTAATCTAAAAAAAAAAAATCTTATTTGTCTAATCATATTTATATATGCCGCCCATGTATGTATATAAACTGTGTAATTTTCATGAAGTCTGTCTTGATCTCTTACATTAAAATGATTCGCCGTATTTTCTGATACCTGCCCAGATATAGAACAAAATTTAAACGCTCCATTTAACATACTATTGGTGACGCAGAGACTAAATGAATCTGAAACTCGTGGAAAGGTCAAAACAATCAATTACTGAATTGAATTTATATTAATATTATATATTATTTCAAGCGACTTACTACAAACACCCACAAACATACACAAACACAAACTTTATTAATAAAGATACTCGCATTCAAAGGATGTGTCACCGCAAGATTTAAAACGCACCCTTAAAATAATTTGTCTACCTTTTTCAATCCAACTTATGGTTGTGTTGAAAGGGTAATAAAAGTAAGAAATGTATTATATTTAAGATATCCTTAAAAAATTGATGCAATCTGTAATTGGCCAGAAGTTTGCAAACTTTACAAGTTAAATGAGCTATTATTCAAACAAGAGAAGTTATAAGAAATTACTAGTTTCAACAAGAGAACACTGCTTTGTGTCCTGTTTATAGTTTAAAACATCTTCCAGACTACATATTTTAATTAAAATGAACTATTATGAGTAAATACAAAAAGATATACGTACCTAAGCAAGTAATCCATAGTTCTGTTAGTGGTGAGGTGTAAATAGTGATGAGAGCGGCCCAGCTAGTCAGTACTTATTATTATTTCATTAGAATGACGGTTTGTGACACAAAGTTAGATATGTATAAATCTCCATTGACGAATTTACACTTATCTTTTTCTCTCTACAATACTATATATATAGTCTTGAAGAAAACATAAATTGATTGCTCAAACTCTCTGATAAGTTTGGGAGAAACAATAAAAATGAATCACCTTCCGAGATGAAACAAAATATATAATATAAAGTTTCTAATAATCATATTTTCACAAAAAGATAAGCAAATTGGATAGTAGTTTGACAAATTTGGATACATTATACCTTGTTGATTTTTCTTTCATTTGTCACTTTTACTATTGAATGAAAATGAAAAATCTATAATGAGGAAATAAAAGAGACGAAACCTCTCATCATTCAATGTATTCACCATACGGGTGTCGGGTCCATCGTTGCAGGGAGAGGAGCTTATACAGTGACTGGGACTTGCGACCCAGGTGTAGGTTTAAGGATTTATACCAATTTTATAAAATACATTCTTCTGAGGTGTCACTTCAAATAAGAAAAGAAATATTTACAAGAACATAACGTATGCATAATCCTTAAACAAGCAGACAAAAAATAAATATTATACAACTACATAAAAAATAGTATACAACTACAGAGGCGTGTATACATCCGATTGCAAAATTAATTTTATTTTATTTTCAGTCATTTAAGATCATCTATAACGTAGTAGGGCTTAGTTATTGAAATAAGTACTCCAACTGTTCACTTATTAGACATAAATATTAAATGAATCATTCCAACTAAAACTTCTAATCTTCAAGCTTGTCTAGTACGTCCACAACATAACTCCGTGAATACTTTGCTTATAATCCTTTAGTATTAACCTAGTTATTGTGAAACTATTATACACTTAAAACATATTGAATTGATTAAATATTTTATTATAGATGTAGTAAATGAGAGACGATTTCAGATGATATTTTATAAAAGCCCTTGTTTCGAAGTATATTTTTGTTTTGTTTAAGGACTTTTATCATAAACTAAAATCAAGTGTTTTTTATACTGATTGCAAATACATATATATCTTAAATAAAATCAAATCATATAAACATATATTTATTGCAATTTATGAATACATATAGGATATATGAATTACATAAAAAACATTTCTTGGGACAAAAACATAAAGCAATTTTATTCACTCATCGAAAGCGTCTCTTAAAAAGTACTTTAAATGAATTTTAGATTATTTCATTTAAACCATACATTTATATTACTTATTTACAATTATTAATTATAAAGTTAATTCAACTACAATGATTTTTCTCTCGAGGATTCAATTGAAAACCAGCTGTACGTTTGACCTAAAAATTTATGCCCGTGACTTTTTATATTATGTTACATTGTCTAATACAAACTGAAAGTATTGTAAGAATTGACTTCTATTAAATGTTAAATCCAATGCCAATACTACAACTTCTGCGTCGAACACTCTGTGTGTTGTCCAAACAAGTAGTTTGCTTGCTTTGGTTAGTGCCTTGTAAAGTTCCAGTCCATTGAAATGGAAAAATATCTATGACAAATTACTAATACTATTCAAAGACGTTTTGTTAAAAAATATATATTATAATTTTTAATTTACTGGAAGTAGATATATCAATGTTTTTTAATCATTACATTATAATTAAAAGTAATGTATAATATAGTATAAAACTCAGATATAACATTGTCTTTAAACATACGAATAGAAATATCAAATTAAATTATAGCTAAATCTCTCAACAACCTACTTATAGACTTTAAACCTGTTCAGAACTAACATTGGTTCATTCTTGGAACGTACACCGAAGGAAGCCATAGTAGGTTTGTTTCAAATTTAAGTTAGGTAGAAAAAGGAGCTTGGACGGTGGAGGTGAGCGTATAACGCTCGTTAGATAGGAGCACATTAAACCTACACCAAGGTCTCAAGTCTCAGACATTGTTGAAGCTTCTATCAATGCAACGTGTTGCTGAGAAACTACTTCTCGTCTTATTGCTTGTAATAAATCATTACTGAAATCAATTCCTTAGTGGCTCAGTGATCTTTTACTATTATTATTTTGGGAAATAACAAAAAGATGATACAGAAGTACCATCAAATATATATTTCATTAGAATAATAATATGTATGTTAATAAATTTAATTATTATTTATAATTATTAATAAAACTATATTAATTTGTTATAATATTCAACTCTCAGTTCAGTTGACATGATTCTCTCACTCACGTGTGAATGAAACCTAATAGTGTAATTAACTGACTGTAATAGCAATGTTATATTCGATAATTAAGTAAAGTTATTAACCGTAGCAGTGTCAAAAATGTTTTTTTTTTACTATCAAATAATATTGGATGAATTGTGTTCATATTATACACTACATAGATGTTAAAGGTAGGTTTAGGTTCCAAGCAAAGAACTGCGTAATAAAAAGCTGGTGTATATAAAGTTTTTCTAAATTATCACATTAAAATAAATTAACTATAATAGACTTAATTTGGCTCTACCTAAGGAATGGTTCAACTGATTTTTAATGTGTTAATGGTCCAACTGATTTTTTATGTATAACTTTTTAACAAATTTGAAAGAATGAGGTAAACAAATATACAGTCCAATTGTTTAACTATCATCTAATTATTTAAGACTCATTAAATTAATATTAAAACATGTTCATATATAATAAAAGACTATTTGTTATATATAAATATCTACTCTAACTTCCCATTTACATATCTGTACTGAATTGAACACTCCCGTTATATACAGTGTTGACATCAGTGATGTGTGACGTCACACGGTAGATTGATTTTTAATAAACCGCTGATAGCTCAATGTGAGTATATAACATAGTATATAAATTACAAAAAAATGTGTCCCACTTTTATTATAAAACAGGCCCAAAAAAGAAATTTTATGATGTAGTATAATTTAATTTATCATTAGGTTTATTTTTTCCAGGACTTTTTTCTCTATTTTGCCAATCATTGTCACTTGTAGTCGTTAAAACTTTAAGAAATAGAAAAAGATAAGAAGAAAAAGAAATATTTCTTTTTCGAAAGAGAACGATAAGATAGTTTTTGATATATTTGATATATTTATTTTTTAAATGAAACAATTTTTTTTCGGATATACAACGCGTGTTTTATTTTTGACGTGATAACGTCTTTAAAATCGTTTTAGTCGGGTGACATGTTCAGAAACTTGTGTCACACCAAAACCTCACGAGCGCGATCGCAGGTATAACGAGAGAGAGAGAGACGGACCGATCTCCCGTCCCATCTCGAGCGCTGTCAGTCATTCCGTGAAACTTGTCACGCGGAATCCTCACGAGCGGAGGCAAGCATAGCGTTCGAGTGAGTGGACCGATCTTCCGTCTCTTTCACTCTAGCGGCATACAAACGAATGGAGATTTTCTCGTGCGGTTAAGTTTTCGTTGAATGTTTAACAGAATTTTTAACTTGTCATTTTACACCCGAAATTTATCATCAAAAGTGTGAATAAATCGATAGATGTAATTTAAAATTTGAAAAAATTGTTATCTTCATTAATTCCTTACTTCCCAAAAACTTATATCATCAATAAGACGTTATCACGTAAACATCTCGATCGTAAACCTACTTTACAAACAACCAATTTTTTTTTTAAACTATATACTTACGATGTTTCGGCTTCTTTTCAGCAACCACAATCACAGGTAGACGAAATGTATACTTGATGTTTATTTATTTTTATATATTTATTTTATTAATTAAAGATTACAAATAAGATCTACGATATTCTAATTCAATTATATGTAAGAAGCCCTCTCCAAAAACAATTGAATCCTCGCTAAAACATATAATGACTATTTCAATGACTTAATCAAAATGTATTTGTACATTTTCAATTAGAACGAACCAGCCATAGTTAGTAATTTAAAAATAACACATTTGTTTAATAACCTATTTGAGAAGTTGATGCCTGTATACATTATTATTTATAAATTTTATATATTTATAAATTTTACTTTATAAATTTTATTGTATTTTAGAAATTACAGCAATAAAGAACTTGTTGATTTTTTTCTAAGGTTTACATACTATTTAAAGTAATAACAAGATCCTTCTAGTTTGTCAATGCTGGCTAGTCTTTTGTTCCCTTCATTTTTTGTAACATAATATTTTTTATTGTTTTATTATTGCTATTTATTTTAAAGTCGTCATATAGATGACCGAGATAAAATATATTAGAGATCCTTGTATTTTGTATAATAGACAAGTAAGCCTAAATTATAAAAAGTATGATTGTCTATATAAAAATTCAATACATTTATCTAGGGGATTTTCATGAAACTTTATGATAACTGTAGATTATTATTATTTATATTCAAAATGTTATTTCCAAGCAACACAATCCAAAAGGGTTATTATCCAGTAAAGTCTTATATTTCCTTATTTTATTAATGGTATCGAAGCTTCAATATATTTTGATAACCATATTTACATTAGTGAGAAGCCTATAATATATTTAATATTACATACCTAATTGAATAGAAAACATCACAACGACGATACAAGAAATAGGATTATTTTTGTTTTGAATCTTACTACCATGTTAAGGCTTATTGTGAAATGTTACTAATATTAGAAAATCAAACATTATATTACATTTGTTTGTTACCAATTCTTTTAAAATACAGAAACTCTATTGAACCATATGAAATATTTAAAATATTTGAAGTCTGTTTTGGAAAATCTACGCAATTTGATGGCTTTTTGCAGCCCTAATGTCAAGGACAATTTATAATTAATGAAAGATTCAAATCTCAATTAGGTGATGTGTTTTTTTTCTGAACCAATAAAAAGTGGTATCAAAATAATATTTATATAATAAAATGTCTCAAAATTTTCAGAAGGTCGAGTCAATTCACTGAACTCATCCTTAAAATAGTGACTAAAATTAGTTTTTATAAAAATCTCGATAACTGAAGAAAGCTATATATATACAACATGTAACGTAATTAACGCACACCCTCAAACACCCCAATTAGAATATAATAATATAAACGCAAATATTATTTATATGTGCGCTTGCATTTTTTATTTGTGAAATTAATTATCCCAATTTCGTGCAAATAATATGGTCAGTTAGTTATTCACCAACACTCCGCTGCACACGCACACACAGACAGACACAATGTACTCGCCGCGCCCGCGCCCCTCTCTCCGAGTGCCGTCCGACAATAATAAGAAGTAGGTAATAATAAGTACACGAAATAACATAAGATTTATGATTTTTCTTTCCATCACCCTTTTCAAGCTTTAGATTGTTGACATTGAATTTTCTTTATAATGTGAAGCCAATATTTTATAATTACTGATTTGTTAAATTAAATTTGTAAATAAGAATTATTAAACAGCTGATAACGCGTGATTTGATTAGACACCACAATACCTACGAACAAAGTCGGCGTGTTTAAATGGTGTGAATCAAAATATTAACAATAATTTAAAGGTCATAAACAAACTTACAGTTTAATTTGCACTCGCACGGCGTTGTCGTTTTAAAACATTTTCAAAATGTCCACCGCCTTGTTCAATGCACTTTAATGACCGTTTTCGCAATTGAGGTTTTATTTTAGATAATACTGCAGTGTCACTTTTCACTTTTACAAAGGCGGTTATTATCTTATTTTTTAGTTCCTCGGCACTTGTTATCTCTGTGCTATAAACTAGCAATTTAATTCGCCCCCACAAAAAAAAGTCGGGTGGCGTCAAATCAGCTGATCTAGGAGGTCAATGGACACGTGCGCAGGTATTTGATGTGTGCCGGCTGTCGCTGTGCGTGCGTGGATATTTTTAAATACTATTTTAGCCGTGAAATAAGTATCAGTTTTCTTTAATTGAATGATGATTACTAATTAAATATTTCATTTTAAAAATCTTAATACCCTGACTTACCCATTTCCATTAATTTTCGTTTCTATGAAGTGTTTAGATAACTGTGTGTAGGGTGACTATAATTTACTTAGTTCTATCTAAATTTGAGAAAAAAAAATGACCTACATAAAAAACTATCAAAATCGATCCAGTATCCGATTCTGATCAAACTACTTTCAGGGTGTGCGTTAATTATGTTACACGTTGTATAAGTAGTCTAGAGACTGTTTAAAATATCGTAGGATTTAAACATAACATCACAGTTTTTTTAAGAGTAACGGAATATGCTGTAACAATAACGAAATTAAGAGAATGTTTGAAGCAGTGTTATGAAAAATTACAAAAATATTTTTTCTATGATAAATCAAAGTTAGTTATTTAATGATGACAGCTAACTATTTACGATATAAACATTAACTTATTATCATAAAAGTTCTATTTGCAACAGAAGAGTTGGAAATTATGCTGAGATAAGATGAGATATGTGCTTTATGTATGTATGGAAACTCTATAACAAAACCATTCTGTTACTTAGAATAGAAAAACTATTGTTGGTTTTTTTAATCGAATGTGTTTTATACAACGTGGATGTTTGTAAACGTTTGTCTACAATCAAGATGCTTCCGTGTCTATTCAAATATATTTGGAAGTTTGTGTGGTTACATAAATAGTTAACGATTATAACGGTTTTAAATAAGTCACTTTATTTGACTAACCGTATAAGCTAGAATCCATTTGGAGTTTATTACAGCAAGCTTCTTAAATTCAAGTTATGTGCTTAAATCCTTCCTTTTAAATATTAACTTAATTCGCAAAACAATTGAACGAACTAAGCAACTTTGTATTAATCTGTTAAGTAATCAGAACCGTTATTTTGATGACCTGCGAGTTGGAGTTACGTTTGTATTAAAGTGATAAAGATATTGTGAGGAATACATACATAAACTGTAATAAACTTACATAAATGATTCAGAATCGGTTTCGATTCGGGTTGAAAATTGTGTAACGAGCGTCTTTCTTAAAGTCAACAAGCCACAACTGTGATTGAATCATGACTTGAGTACTGCTTTGATAAGTTAATCAGTACATGAAGCTCTTTTAAACACATATGATACAGGGTTTAAAAGATTGCTCTCTATTTAATATATTCCTTATACCAATGAAAGAAATATTTATTATGAACCTCTCATATGAGTTAAGTACTACGTTCAGGTGTTCTGTGACACGCCGCGTACAAGTTAGTTGATGAATATTATATGAAATGTATACAAGAAGTAATGTTATGTTGAAACTTGTGATTGGGTCCACTCAAGTCCACTAACTACTTCTGAAACTTCGATGACCTACACAAGTTCTGAATAGCCAATTCTAACGTTGGGTCACAAACGGTTTTGCATCTTTATAACATACGATAAAGATATACAATGTATAGACCTTTTGTTTTAAGGCCTTTCATTGAGGAAAAATTCAAAGTTAGTCATTATTGATTATATTCAATAGAATGTTACCAAATTAACAAAATAAATGGGTATTTATTTCACATAACATACATTGGAAAATTATTATTTTTGACTTGACTGTTATTCCGATACTTTCAAATCATTCAAGTAACATCTATTCTGTACTGTTTCTATTAAAACCAAATCCTTCATTATCAATGAGTGTGTGTTATTATTGTCATCACTCTACACGATGTGGTCACTCCTCAACGGACAGTTTGTTTAAAGACTCGTGTGTCGTCACATCCTCTCCGTCAACTAACACCGGAAACAATTTAAGAGATGAACTTAATTAAACTTTCATTATGACGTCACTGATGAAACCGAAAATTCATTAACTTTTAAAAGACTTACAACATAAATAAAATGACTGACAACATTTTAATATAGATGTTAAAAAGATCGTTAGTAACAGAAATTGATAGAGTTTTTAAATACTGAAGACCTCATAATTATACATTCATATTTAGTTCGATCAACGTATTCTCATTCTTTTGTAAGCTATTTCTTGTTTGTAGAAATATTTGCACTAAATTATAATATTTTTATATCAAAAGCCTTTTTTATATCGAAAGCTATTCAAGTGTAAGTCATAAATCAGCTATAGTCAAAATGTGTCCTTTAAAGTAACGACTTAGTATTGTTCTTTAAATAAAATTTTAATCTAATATTTTACTTACTAAATATCTGCCATATCTGTGTTGAAGAAATTATTAAACAGGCTTTTAGTAAATAATGGTTCCATGTGCTAAGTCACTGACTTAGCACATGGAACCAAAAGTACCATGTAACAAAAAGCAGTATTATTTATCGTTCATAGCAAATATTTTCAGTCCCTAGATTGTTTAAGGATATTTATTTAAATACACTAATAAGATCGTTGTTTTAATATTCATTTTTGAAAAAAACACTTCATTTTTGAAAAAAACACTTACATGCTTTATGTATGTATTAAGGACTTATGCTTTGAAACAAGATTAGAAAAGATTTTTTTAAAATAATACGCCATACAATTATGTACTCTATTTATATATTAAACTTACACAACGTTTAAAAAGAATATAAACTTATCGTGAAATTAAGTTTTAACACACTCCGAAAATCTATGTTCGGTTTATCTATCAAAATAATGCGCGTTACGAACGAATACAGTCCGGATCTCTTTTGACAACTGCTTACATATGGATCGTCTCTCTACTATGCTCTCATTTTCATACAGTGTGATTTCGAAATTTATGAATAGCATTTTTATAATCGCCATTTAACAATTATTATGATTGTATCCACCTTAATTTACTATATTTTTGAACTTGTATTTTATAATTATGAGAAAAGTTTTAACCCTGTACATTTTTGCACCAGGAGACAAATATTTCATTTAAAATTAAAATCTGGCGCGGTACTTTATTTGTAAACCTTACAAAGTTTTCAGGAATTAAGGATAAAACCGAAATTCATGCTTGTTCACAAAATTAAAAAACTTTAAGTATAAAAATTTTCGCGTTAACTTGAAATAAAGATTTTAGTCATATTATATTTCTGTTGAAAGTTATTTGTTAAGTTACAAAGTAACTAAGAGTTTGGTATTAATGAAGATGGTAGGGTAAAATTTAAAGGTGGCGGAATAATCATTCATCTGTAGATTTGTAATTAAAACTAACTCAATGATTTAGTTTTAACCCTTCCATGTATTAAAGACACTACTGAGATTTTTTTTTCTCATGTAAAATATGTACATTAAGAAATTTTAAATGAATTTACTTGACATGAAATGTATTGCAGTTTCAACCAATCTTGTTTAATTTATTATCACGTACCTAGTATTAAATACTTTTATCTTTGTGTGTTACTTCATTTCTAATCACAATAATTTCACTATATATCATTAAATTTCAATAAATTTGATCCGGTATAACAATACTGTATTAGAAAACAACCAGTCTGTAACTCTAACTGATTTTATAGTGTCTTAAATTCCTCTATTTTTTTTAAACACTATTTAAATTTGATTTAAATATTGAGATATTAAAATTAATGAAACGTTATAATTAATTATTTGTTATTACGTTAAATGTAGAACGACAAATAATAATTAAAGTTTCTAATGTAGATACAATATTTGTATAAGTCAAATGTGTTTCAGCCTAATTTATCAGTTGATTAGTCACGAACAGTTTGTCAGCTGTGTTCGTATTAATTTACTAATTCTGCCTCTAGGTATATGTTAATACATCATGGATAACTTATGAGATTAATTTCTTACACTTCCTTGATTATTAGAATCGATATCAAAAGGAACTAACTTCATTTGTTTTTAATTTTATACAAGTATGTGGAAACGTTTAAGTTTTCTCAGTACAATTATTTTTTTCTAGAATAACATGAGATTGCTTTAAGAAATTTAATTGTTCAAGTAAGTAATACAAATAACTTTATTTTTCTTGTAGAATCATTAAAATAATATCTTTCTTTTGATAAATATACCGCTTACACTGAACCTAACATATATTGTCTTTGCCTTGATATTCTTCCAAGATCCTAGTAACATTGACAGATTTCAAGTATTTTGTCAAAATATGAAGCAATGAAACTCGTACAAATTCGTTTGTTACTGTTAATAACTTATAAATTTTATAATGAACTAAATCATCCAATTAATTTCCATCACGTAACGCCTGAAATATATATCTTAAGGTATTGGCTAAAATATGAAACATTATGGATATTATTTATACTTTGTACTGCTATATGTTGTACGAAAATGTAGTGAGTTCAGTAAAAGTTTTTTATGTGAAAACAAATGCTTTTTTTTAAGATATGAGTAAAATACAAATAGATTTTCTAATATTTTTTTTTATTTTCTTAATATTTCTATATGACTTAATATTTTTTCAATAATCTTTCAAACGAGTGCTATAAGGGAGAAGGTAAATTAGTAGTGAAAAGATTGTTAACAAAACATGTATGATAGTTTTAATTAATATTCAGAAAATATTTAAAATAAATTGGAATATTCAGAACTTTTAAATGCTCATAAATGGGCCTGAAAATATAAATGTCCACCTGATAAATGAATACACTATATTGAATTTTTAATGAGATTTAGGAACTCAGTCAAGTAAATGTACAGCAAGATTGTAGTAAAATTAAAAATAATAATAAAATTTTATAAAGATTATTTGGTTCAAAGGAGAGACGGAACCTTAGCATTCAATGAATTCACCGTGCGGGTCCATCGTTGCAGGGAGAGGAGCTTCAACAGTGACTGGGACTTACGACCCAGGTGTAGATGTAAAGAAGACAGTGTAAAATATGTTATGTATTTTCATAGGATTTATAATGAATTCTAAGATTCTCTCATTTTTCATTAGCCGGTAAAACTTATGTTTTTGCATAACCCATGTATAACAAAGGTGTGTTATGTGTATTGTGAAAAATGCTTGGTGTTATAATTTGAAAATTTTCATATATATCTCCCGTTATACATATAGGTATGATTTATTTTGACAGCGAAATCTTTCTAATAAAAAGACGTCGCCTTTTATAGAAACTTAAGATAAACAAACTGACTGCTAGATTAAACTAGATTACTAAGACAATACTAGTTCAAAGATACGGATATCTTATGTATTTAAATTAATGTTAGCCTTCCTTTAGCAATTCAAAGTTTTATTGATATATCATTTTATTAAATTTACACATTAACACAATGAGATTTTGCCTAGTATTCATTAAAATAAATATAATATTTTTCAGATTTCCTACGCGATTATAATTATTTTTAACTACAAACTCCCGACGTTTTGGTTACTTTACAGCCATCGTGATCACGGGCAGACGAGATGTGGAAAATTTCATAGTAAATCCGTAAATATTAGATATATTTCAATACATTAATATACTCAAACTTATGGACAACTTTCTACAAACCTTACATCTTCGTGAGTAATTTAGCATGTCTGTCAAGATTCCTCGTTGGACCCTGATCTAGACCCAAATAACAATTATCCAGCTTATTGAAATGTTTCAAATTCCAATAATTACATAGTAGTTTAACCGACAGTTTCTCAAAATACTATACAATTTAAAGTATCAATCTAAAATTATTATTTTGCACATAAATACTATGTGCGTACTAGGATTTCATCGGAAATTCTTTATGCCTATATAAAAATAAATCACCCTAAATAATTCCTTTGTAAGGAATCCAATTTTCCTCACATATACTTAGGTAAATAATTTCTGTACATGAATAATGGTATTTGTATTTACTTTTATTTTTCATATGATCTATTAGGATTTTTAAACTTTGTAAGTTTAAAGAATACTATAAAACGGTAACTACCGATATGATATTTATATTTTAATTCACATCATCAGAATATATATTTAAAAAAAAACCAAAAACCCTAAATAACAGTAACCAAACTTTCCAATTACATTAGTTTATAAATTATTGGTTCTAAATATATTTTTAAGAATGTAGTAACTGTAAAAGGTGTTTAGGTTGAACTACTATTCAGTTGTGCTCCTAAATTCTTATATCTTCATTTTACATTCGGCATTTAAACACTTTCATAAGTTTTAAAGCAAATATTTCGTTCTTTAGATTATTTGTTACTACACTTCCCTGAATATTTGGAACTGTTCACAGAATATGGTTGTAAAGCGTACAACTATTAAGTTGAATATTTTACAAAGAACTTCCTACTTCTTTATTTAATAATATGCTTAAATAAACTTTCAGCTGTTTCATTATGCATGTAATGAGATCTAAGACTTTCGCGAGTATTCTTTTAAAGGAAACTATTATTTTATTATTTTTTAAACTAAATTCATATCTCGTCCTCCCGTGATCACTATTTCTGCAAAGTAACCAAAACGTCGAGAGTAGTAATCCGAAAACATTAGTTTCTTTATAATAGCATGTACATAAAGAAAATTTTATTAATTAAATTATATCACTGTGTAAAGCTTATTGTATAAGTAGCGTGATTTTAAAGCCATAGTAAGTTACAGTAAACAGAGTAACATTAGTAAAATACTAATTAACCATTTTGTACAAATGGTTTCTGTAAATACAGTTATAATAAATATTCCACAGTATGAATTCAGCTCGGCGTTGTCTCGTGTGCCTTAATTGGATGAATAAATAAAAAAAACATTTCACTGACGAAATACAAGAAATGTTATTATGAACATGTTTTGTTTTTAACTTTGTAAACATAAACAGTTGAATTAAAGTAAAATAATTGTAATATCAAAAAGTAAAACTTCAAAGATATGAGGCGTTTTTTTTTTTGTGAAGCAACTCTCGAAAAAGCCTTGTAATATTTTTAATAATATTCTTAATTTTATAACGACAAATTATTTATTATCACATTTATTTTTACGTCACAAATTTCAGTGGTAATTTAAAAATGTAACAGATTTTATGCTGAATAATGTGAGACACAATTTTTTGACTACACAAGTTCAAAGTTTCATTTTTAATCTCGGCCATATGACACGTGCATAACCAACTAACTTCCCGAGAATTATTATCTTATCCCACCAATATATTGATAAATGATAATGTTTTTGAGGAAATAATATGACTTATATTTTGGTTGCAGTCGATGTTTTAATTTGTTTTGTAAGGAAGTAGTCTCAACACTTTTTTGAGACGGATTATTTTCTATCAACTGTTTTTTCTCAATTTGAATATTATCATGTGATTCAACAAAACTGTTCTCACTAGAAATACATAATACATTATTTCGGTACTAATGTAATAATTATTTGGATAAATATATGAAGATCTATATATAGTTTTGTAGTTAGGTAATATCTTGTAAACAAAAAGAACTGTATATAAAGAAATTGTGGTTAAAAATATTTTTGAAAATATTTTGTTAAGATATAAGGTTAACTGTAACCTTTTCATTGACATCATTGTATAATGAAAAGTCAACAGAGAAAACCTTAAAAATAATACGTGGAGAGAAGAAATGGATTTCATAAAGTACAGTACAGTACTTTTGACTTTTCAAATTCCCTCGAAGTAGGGTAGAGTAGGGTAAAAAATAGGTAACAGTGTTTTGTCTTATGAAAATATTCCTATTATGTAATTTAATACAATAAAATTTTAGAAAACAGATGGTCAACTAAGGTGACAACTGTATTTCAGAAAGTATATAGAATTCGCTCTTTTTGGTATAATTATTTAAATTTCCAAGATGATTTATATGCGTAAAGAGAACAAAGTATCAAAACAAATTGCAGTAGAAATTACAATGAAAAGGAATAATGTCTAAAAGTAACTAACATTATTATAATAAGTGAGGGAAAATTTTATATGCTAATTTTAAAATGGTGTCCACATTTGAATTAAATAAGGTTAATATAATGCAAAACACTTGGACTTTAAATTTTAACGAAAAGTATCTTTTTCTCTTAATCCTTTTTAGGTTTTAAATATGTTACTTTTTTCGATTTTTACAGATGCGTCTGTATGAAAATATAAAAAACACATCCCTATTTATTATTCCCATTTTGTGACAAAATAAAATGTTATGAATATTAAAGAGTAAGCATGGAATGTATGAAAAATTAATAACTTTATCTTAGAATATAGTTTCTTTTAGAAAACCATTTTCTCTATAGTCATAACGAAAAGTCTTATTTAAATAATTGATTTTTTACAGGAAATTTAATTTTTCACGTAACAATTTTGAGTTATATAACACAAATTTAAGCCGAGGTATGTAAGATAATCAGAGTCTGTTGTATATAAAAGTTAAATAATAAATACCTATACGGTGAAGAAGCACAACCATCGATGGTTTTAAAAATTAGATGCCAACAGTACTAACATCACGAATACCTTGTTCTTAACAGTCGTCCATTTTGTAGATTTGTGAAGAGACCCCATTGAAATTTCTATACTCTGTAGTATGACACGTGAAGTACCTAATAGTTAAATAAAAGACGGCTTATAATTATTATATTATTATAACCTACACCTAGATCGCAAGTCCCAGTGCCTGTTGAAGCTCCTCTCCCTGCAACGCTATGGACCCGACACTCGCACGGTGAATACATGGAATGTTAAGAGGTTTCGTCTCTCTATATCAGTTTGTTTGTATACAGTGATAAAATTTAAGTTTCAGTAACAGCTAACGAACTAAATAAAAGAGAGATGTGCTAACCTACAACTGGCTTCCAACTTGGTTCGTCATTTCACAAAGTTTAGAATGAGGTCGTTGGTATATTACTTTATGCTTTCATAAGTTTTGTCTGTACAATTTGAGATTTGTCTATAAAAATAAAATTAATTATTTCTACTTTGTGGTGCTTTATATTTGCTGAGAGATTTCTTCTCATAAGCAAGGCTTGATAAAACTATTAATATAAAAGATGTAGTTTTAAATGTAATTTAGTATTTCTATGCAATTTTACAAAATATTTGTATCTGTTATTCTTAAAAACTTTAAATATACAAGCTTTTGTAGAAGTAGATTTTACGTGAACGCAGTTTTACGTTCATACCTCATCACAAGACACTAACTGTGGGATCTATTATACATACAAGAAGAATGCAATTAAAGAAAGCATGGCTTCAGATATGAATTAATAGATTTTGTTAAATAACCAAAAGCCCAATAACGGGAATTGTCTTTCTAAAATGTACTAATTGAAATCTATTTACAATAAAGTTTATTTTAACATTATATATCATTGAAGTGAAAGTATAATTAAATGCTAATTCTCTCCTATTTCTTTTTTTAATAGCCTAAAATGCATTTTACCATATTAATTCCGATGGTATGATTAACTTCTCATAGGACTTAATTATATTCAGACTATATTTTAACATCCAAGTCTATACATCCAACGAATACTCGATAGCTGATCTGTATTCGGTCTAGCGATTGCTTTAATTATATTCGCCCGAAAATTGAATGTTCAAGTAATAAATTTTATAATGTACAAGAGACTTAGAGAATTCAAACCGGTTTCATATAAATTTGCTCTATTTATAATATTTTTGCCGCATATTCTGTGAATAAAATGGTTATGTATCTTTGCATTTTTATCAGAATTTAGATACGGAGCTCGATTTATCATATCATGTACTATTCAGACACTGTTTCTTTTGCATAGAGACTTCTTATAAAAATAAGAAATGACAAGGGAAAATTTACTAGTTTGAATACTCCTTTGAGTGCTGTTTAATGTTTATACATTATCTAACTATGGCTAAAAATGTACAAGTAAAGCGTTACTTATAACAGTACATGTAACTGTAAGGGACTGTCGGCCCATTAGCTCAGTTGGTTAGAGCGTCGTGCTAATAACGCGAAGGTCGCGGGTTCGATCCCCTCATGGGCCACAACACCTTTTATCATTTTAATTATGGGTTTCTTTTAAATGTCTTCAATGTTTTCATATTTTCATAAAAATATGTTAAATAAAACATATTGTATAATTCTTTGCCTTCTGAAGTACACCTTAGACTCGGTTTTATCAAAAAATGTTAAATAAATAAAGTCTTGTTGAGGCGTTTGAATGACTGTTGATTGTGACGAGGGTCCCTTCTTGACAAGTCTTTAATATTAATTCCTGCTCTGAAGGTTCATCAAATGGGTGATGGACTCTTAATCGTTGCATTGACAAAACACAAATTGCAGTCGCAGCTTACTACTTCCTAAATTGTGGATTTTGTAATAATAATGTTTATCATAATGAACTCGAAACGATATTGACAAATTTAGACAATTGAGACGTTTTACATAATATTGCACACCGACCAAAAACCTTTGCAGAACGGCGGAATCCCTACTAATATTATAAATGCGAAAGTAACTCTGTCTGTCTGTCTGTCTGTCTGTCTGCTACGCTTTCACGCCTAAACCACTGAACTGATTTTAATGAAATTCGGTACAGAGATAGAGTTGACCTTGAGAAAGAACATAGGATAGTTTTTATCCCAGACTTTTGAAAGGTTCTCTTGGAAACGCGATATAACCGAACTCCACGCGGCGAAGCTGCGGGCGGAAAGCTAGTTACTTTATAAGAATACGAAGAAGTCGACTTTTTCACAAGATTTCAGTTATTAAAAGAATGTACTCTTTTTTGCAATTAATAGAATACAAATTTGGGCAACCATCAAATCGGTAAGTATATACTTAATTTAAGGTTAAAAAAAATGGCTTAAAGCTTATCTTTTACCAATGTCAATACCTTATTGTCAATACTATAAGGTTTTATATAAAAACACATACTACCGACGTTTCGGTTACTTTACAGTAACCGTGATCAAGCGCAAACGAGAAATAAAAAATCGCGTAGTAAATCCGAAAATATTCGTTTCATTTAAGAACGAATAAATTGATAATCTGTCATTTAACAATACATTTAATTTTTCATCGTGGCACGTAAATATCTTGACAAACTTATATTTTTGAAGATTCATTAATAAATGACTCGTTTAAATTTAACAAAAAGAGGTTGATGGAAATGAGTCAGTGGTGGCTCAGTGGTTAAAGGGCCCGCCTCTCGTCACCGAGGGCGCGGGTTCGATCCTGGCCCGGATTTAGACATCACTGATTAATGTTGATTCCCAAAAAAGGGTTAATGTCAGGCAGGCGGCCGGTCGTAAAAACAAATAGCCAAAAAACTATTCACAACATGTAAGGCAGACCCTGGCTGTAGCTGGGAAATTGCCAGGTAGAAGAAGAAGGTTGATGGAAATGGGTCTTAAAATTATTTTTTATTTTATGTAAATGCATAATTTTTAACATTATATAAATAGGTGGCTTGTCATTTTGAATAAATGATTTAAATGTACATATTACATTTCTCTCGAAGCTAGAAATCAGACGACAAAGGCTATATCTTCTTCTTGTATGAAGTAATTACCTTCAGAGACACAAAACAGCTATTTATCATTACTTTAGTTTGCAAACGACAGATTGGTAACAATTCGTAATTTGTCTTGACTTGTTTTAAACTCATTGTTCTTCGCTAACTTTGTGAGATCAAAAAAAAAAGGTTATTTAACTTTCAAATTTAAATAAGCCATTATTATATTTGGAACGATGGAATTTGGGTTTTTTATAAAAATATAAAAAAAATTAACATGAGAAAACCATATATTTCTGGATGTTTTATTTTGATAGTTAAAAGTATAGAAAGTAATTCGTTTGAACATGTAACAAATTATATTGTAATTAAGCTTTTAGATTTTGTATTGTATCTTGAAAGGTTATTTAAATAATGATATAGAATTTTAACAAAACAGTCCAAAGAGTATTTTATTAAAATATCACAGATTTAATACAATTTATTGTTGACACTGTAAATAATATTTTATTGTGTTTAAAAAGCTACAAAAGTATCGGCAAAATAAACTTTTAATATTCAATTTCGAAATAAAAATATTTTTATTGAAATAAATTTTATTCTATTTCTAGATCTATAATTCTAGATTCTAGATTTTACTATACTATTTTTAGTATAAAATCGGAAAATATTTAATGAAAATCACTTGAAGAACACAAATTTATAATTAATTATTAACATATATATCTGAATATTGAATATGATATACAGATATTATTAACAAACTGTTTCTTCTCCTGTTATTTAACTTATTTCTTATTTAATGAACACTATATTAAAAATATGTATCTATTCACTGCTTTAAATATTTTAGTTCGTCTCTTTCTCTTTTCGTTGTCAAATAGGTAAAGATATACATATACAAACAAACATAATGTTAAAAGCATTTTTAAGGGATTTTTGTTCGATAATAACATATATATACAAGAAAAAAAAGGTGATGTTTCAAATTATAAATATATGGGATTTTCTTGATAAATACTTTTTCTTGCCTCAACTATTATGTAATTTTCTGTCAGATTAAAAACAAAATAAATGTTTAAAGCTAGATTAAATTCCTAGAGTAATTAATTAGATTGTCAGCTATATATAATACAGGTTATACAATTAAGAATAGAAATAGAAATAACATACACACGGGTGAATTCATAAACAAAAGCTTGTACCAATTATATTTTAAAGATTAAAAATTCTATGAAAGCAAAATATGTACTTTAAATTTCAAGTTATAATCGTTGGAATTGAACAAAACAGCTATTTATTACACTTGAGTTTTATTTTAGTTTAGATTCCTGTAAAATGTTTTATCTTGTTTTATCTCGAAACACATTTTTCTGACTACTTTCGACAAGTAAATTTTGTTTTGTTGAGTTATTTTAAAATTAAAATAAAGAAGTTATTTATGTGTAATAGAAAGTGACTGATGTTGTTTACCAAAAATTTTAAAGATAAGGAAAATAAAAGATGCGGGAAATATGGAGAGGATCAAAAGTTACTTAACTAAGTAATTATGAGATGAGAGTGTGTTGTCTTGTTTATATTATGTTGTATTATAATTAAATTGGATTCTGTAGACTAATTACATAGAAGTTGTATAAATATGTAGTAAAATTAACTATAAGATTATGAAGGAAATAAAATCGAATATAATTTGTTTAATCGTTTTATATCTCTTCAAAAGCTAATTATTTTGGTCGTTGTTATATATTTTTATTTGATATTTTTTTTAAATTAGCTTGCAGCACGTGATTCTCTAACGGTTATTTTAATAAATTAAGAAAACAATTTGTAGGATACTTAATAACCCATTCCTCAAAAATTGGGCATTTGATATTGTTTTTGATGTTTTATTCAAATTCATTCTATTATATTATACAGGGTGACTGGTGAATTACTATCGATACTTGAGGACGTGATATTTGACGATCATATATGACAAAATAAAAATTAATATAACATAAATATTAATAAACTTCTAAGTAAAGTTAACCAAAAGTTGTGTTATTAATTACGCATCGTATGAACACCCTACAGATTAGGTAAACACTGACACTCACACATACGCGTGTCGTGACGTGGTGTTGTATCAGCACGCCGCCGCACGCGTCCACACTTGAACACTTGGAACGTGTCAACACTTTATTTATTTATAGGGAAATTTTGTCAAAAATTAAGTACCTATTTTTTTTACATAATTGGAATGAGAATCATGTACCGAGTATTCTCCTTAAATATTGATAGTAATTCACCAGTCACCCTGTATAAGAACATTTGACAAATTCTGATATTAATCGTATATAGAATTATTTTTACATAAAATATCATATTCTTGCTATCAAATAGTATCTCACTTTAATACGTTTTCCTTATTAATATCTTCATTTGTAATCTCAACAACATCATTATATATATTTCATTTAATTTCAATCAATGTAGTACAGTACTGTACTACAGAAAACCCAGCCTAATCAACTAAGCGATATTAAATAACTCTAACTGATCTTACAGTGTCTTAAATAGTCAGCTGACTACTTACTCACCTTTAGAGTTGGTTAAGTTATCAGTCAGTAGATGAAAATCAGTGTCTTTTATACATATTATTATTATTAGCTATGGCTTAGATGTATATAAAAACACATATAAACACAGTTAGATTTTAATATCAATATTACTAACTTGAGGTTTCTTAGGGAAATATTGTCTACGATCGTAAATAGCATATTATAAATGAGAAAACTAAGTCTATTTCATGTCAAGGTGCCGAAATTTGTACAATATACCGATCCTCGAATAAAATTAACGAGTGTTTTGAATATTTTTAAATTGGTTTTAATTAAGAGAAACTCTCATGACAAAAAATTACTTACATAGGGTATGCAATGAAATTAAGAACTGTTCGACATAAAAACTTTCCTTTTGATAATATTCACTTAAAATACATCATCTCTATTTTTATTCACGTATGCATAAAAATTTAAACAAAAATTATAAAATCTAATTAAAGCAACCTAAGAAATCAGTTTCTTACTTAACTTACACAGTTTTTTCTTATTTTTGTCTTATATGCGTCGCTTCTTATGTATTTATAGTAAGTTGTCTTTCATAAAGGTTACAATTGGAGAGGACCCAGACGAAAATCTTTATTCAAAAGCCTTATCCTTTTATTTAATATTAAAAACTTGAGACTAGTCATAAAAACAATAGGATTCCTACAATTTTTTGTGACAGAAACCTTGTTTTTAAAGACGTATGTATTATCTAGGTAAATCATTTTATTTATCACTTGTTTTTAGTCAATTTTATATTTATAATTTTTAAGTATAAGGGTTTTTTGTTGTTTTGGACTTTTTTTCTTTCTTACAATACGTTGCATATTCTATATATAATATCCCAAGATATGTTCTTCATATTGATAACTGTCTAAGAATCGTTAGCTCTATGACGAGGTCAGCTTGAAAACAGATTAATTACTTAGGGACTCTTAAAACAAAAGCTAAAAATAAATAAGAAAAAGTCGACATCGTTCGAATTCTTTTTAGGTTAATTATAAAGAATCAGTTATTATGATTCTATTATTAACTTATAATATGAATAAGCGAAAGAGTAAATTATTTAAGACTATATTTATAAGAAACTTAAAGGTATTTTTAATATATATAAGGGAAAAAAACTATTAAGTTGGTAATTTTTCATTCCATAAATTAAATTTTTGCGTTATTTTTTTCAAGTTACTCATATTTCTTTACTGAGATGGATCTATACATTTTTCAGTATAAATATATTTTTATAGGACTTTTTTACTACAACTCTTCATAACTAAACCATATATACGAATTAAAACTTTCCTAGGTAATATTTGAAGGAAAAATAAACAGCCCATTTCAGATAAAACATATGCCTGATCACAAATAATTCCAATTTTCTGCGAATTTTAGAATTAAAATTTAGACGTGGCCGCTTTATCTTCACAGACCAATTTTCTACATTTATTTTGTCCCTGTCATTGTGTATTCCCTGTTATTAAATGCTTTTATTACGTAGAACAAATAGAACTCTAATTTTAAGGTATAGAGTTTTAGTATTCAGGCTTTAAAACCCGATAACCGTTCTAAATTGCCTCAAAACCAGTGAAACTTTGTCTCTTAAAATATATATTTACAGGGAACGTGTTGCGTATAACAGTACATGTAACTGTAAGGGACTGTCGGCCCATTAGCTCAGTTGGTTAGAGCGTCGTGCTAATAACGCGAAGGTCGCGGGTTCGATCCCCTCGTGGGCCACACACCTTTTGTAATTTTAATTAATGTCTCTATCTAAAATTCTCTATTTATTTCGCTATATTATTTGTCTGCCTTATTTTGATACCTTTACATTACATAACATAATATACTTTTGTATTAGTTTTAATAAAATTTTCCTGGTATTTCAATAAACTGTCGATACTTTAAATTAACTTTGTATTACGTTCACATTAAGGGGATACCAAATAACAGAACATAAACATGTGTAGAACATTAAATTTGTTTATTAATTACGTTTGGTGGCAGAGTAGGATGAAAGTAAAATCGGTGTCACTTATAAAACTATTTTCAAGTTACGAGTACAATTAAGATTTCTTAGATTTGTACTTGACATTGTAAAGAGATGTCTGTAAGTCAAATTGATTTAAGACTTAATATGTATATAATAAAGTCTCCTAACTGCATTCTAAATAGTTTTCTGAAAGTCATGGGTTGACTCCAGACTGAATGTATGTTAAAACCCATTTCCCACTCCCACCGATGGTGCAAAGTATGCGGCGTCGTCTCCTCTTTTCCATTCCCATCGATGACTCAGAGTCAGCATTTGGTACTTAGTACCATTGATGTATTATTAAGTTACGAGTATGTCTAGGCTAAGCTTACGTAACAATTGTTTAGTTACGTAACACATCTTTAGATATTTTTAATCTGAATAAATTTCCAACCAAGCCTTACTGTATGGTAGGATTAAAGCAACCTTTAGGCTACAAATATTACGGTGTAAGTTCTAAAATGAAACTTTGTATTTATCTATTTGATTTATTTGTATTTTTTAAATATAAACTTAGCTGCCAATAATAATTCGTATTCGGATATAAAATTAGACTGCTGGTGTCAAAATATAATATATATAGAATTTAAAATTAAAATAATTCATTAAACGCTAAGTTAATATTTAGGAATTGTAATGTCAAATATATTATACCTATGAAAGTTTCAGATAAAACAAAAAAATTAAGAATCCTTTATATTTTTAGTAATAGAAAAGTTTCCGCCAAAAGCAGTTATAATGGTTAATTTGTTGGAGAGGAGTTTGTAAGGATTCATATAATTTGTCTAGACTTATTTCGAGATACAATTTTCGTTGTCACTTGTTCCAACTGTTGTTTAAATTCCACTTTTATGGTTTGAAAGTTTCGTTTCAAATCTGGTTAGGTAGAGAGAGGAGTATAGACGGCAAAAGTAAGTAATTAAGGTTCTTTATGTAAAGGACCTTTAAACCTACACCTGGGTCGCAAGTCCCAGGCACTGTTGAAGCTCCTCTCACTACAACGCGATGGACGGATAACCGCACGGTGAATCTATAAAATGCTGAGAGGCTTCGTCTCTGATATTTAATTCATTTTTTATATACAGACATTTATGTATTACTCGTGAAATTACATTGAAAGTCTTTTTTATAACAAACTAGAAGACCTGGCGAACTTCGTATTGCCCTATAATAAAGAAATATGAATTACGTTTTTTTATTTATATTTTTGGAGTTTACCTGTAAGCCATAAATCTCCGCGTTTTGAAGTGCGACAGAATGATTGACGTATTAGTTAGTTGTCAAATCTAATGTCAAAAAAAAAAAACGTTTGTATGGGAAATAGAAAGGGCTGTTTTTATGGTTTTCCGAGTAGTGAATAATTTTTTTTCAGCTTTTATACCTTCCCTGAACCTCCACGAACATTACAAGACTAAGATAAGATAAATCCGTTCAGTTGTTCTCGAGTTTTAGCGAGACTAAGGAACAGCAATCCATTTTTATATATATAGAAGATATAGAATATAGATTATTATAAAACAATATATTAGACAGCTCCTTGTCAGGTTACTCTTACATATACATTCTTTTCATTTAAGATCTATTGTTACGTATGTCCATGGGCGACGGTCACTACTGCAAATCAAGTAGGCCGTGTGCTCGATTGCCACCTTTGATATACAAAAAAAAACAGAACATAATCTGGGTAGTAATGAACTTTCCTATTTTTTTTCACAGGTCTTAAAAAATAAACTTTAATATCTGTATTAACTACTTTTGGGTTGAACCCTTTTTCTCAACCATTTTTTTACATTTCCCAATCTAAATTCCCAAAGACGGCAGTTGATGACAGTTTTTTAATCAAAAACAAATGGGCGTCTACTAACTTTTTTATCAGTTTTAATTTTATTTTTCGTTATGTACAACAAGAAGTTTGTGAAAGTAATAAGTATAATTTTGTACCCGTACAGTGTAAATTTTCCGTTTCTTCTATACATAAATAAATAATGTAAGTAAATAAATTTAAATTGAAATTAGTTTTGACAGAAAAGAATCTGTCAAAGAGTTATCTTATATTATACTTTTGTTTAATTTCAGTTTCTTGGTTCACCAAGAATCTTATAGAATTTTTTTTATAAAAAAATTAAATTAGCAACCAAAATATTAATTTATTTATTGAAATAAAGAACATTAATTTAAACGGTTTTATACAGAAAAGTTTAACCTACGGCTACTGATTCCCACAAATTAACGTAAAATTTTAGATCCGTGCCCTAAATAAACCAAAACGTTGTAAAAGTTTCGTCATAGTCATATTTCAATAATTACTTTAGTTTCACAGTTAGACAACGCCATCTGTTGGTAACAAGCGTAAACATGAGTGATCATTTTCAAGAATATTTTCAGTATGAAATATTGTTTTGACAGGTTCACGCAATGTGTATTAATAATTGTATGAAGTAATTTGTACAATTATAATGATATTTTAGTTATAATTACTATTGTCAACGCTTGGTTCATGAATAAAAATACATTTATCTGTTTTGATACATTTTGCTTAATATTTATAGCTGATAATACATTTAATTCTGAAAATTTTAATATGGTTGACAAATAATATCCATAATGTGGATTAATTAAGGAAGATATATTATTTACTAGCTTTCAACCAGAAGCTTCGTCCGCGTGGAGTTCGGTTATATCACTTTTCCAAGAGAACTTTTCAAGTCTGGGATAAAAACTATCCTATAGTTTTGCTCGAGGTCAACTCTATCTCTCTACCAAATTTCATTAAAATTAGTTCAGTGGTTTAGGCGTGAGCGTAACAGACAGACAGACAGACAGACAAACAGAGTTACTTTCGCATTTATAATATTAATGGGGATGAAGGAAATACTACTGTGCTTATATTCTGTTAAATTAATGTTCCGTAAATACTTTAAGGGAACTTTGTTTTTTTAGAATATTGTATCTCATGAAAAATGTTAAATATAATTTGTTTAATGCAATACATTTTGACGGATACGTTAAGTTTTCTGAGATATTACGTAATGTAGTTTCATTTAAAATAATGTGATTACGTTTGATTCCCATCATTTTAAACATTATACATAATGAAAAAAAAAACAGAGAGGCGTGTGTGTGTGTGTGTGTGTGTGTGTGTGTGTGTGTGTGTGTGTGTGTGTGTGAGAGAGAGAAAGAGAGAGAGAGAGAGAGAAAGAGAGAGAGAGAGAGAGAGAGAGTTATTTATGCTGCCTTGTATTTTCTGCTGAAAATACAAATATATATTGTATTTTTTACTATATTATAATCTATTAAATTTATGGAAATAGGTCAATAGGACGAAATAAATACGGCTTACGGTTTAGGTGAAAGGTCCAAAAGTTCATGACGTTAAGACCTTTTCTGTCATAAATGATTGGAAAGATTTTGGGTTGGCTTATAAACTTGATTGAGAATCTATTATTTTTCTCATAGAGATAGAAAAATTGGTAAAAATATAACTATGTTTTTATACACGATCATAAAATATATGATTTATTTCATATATGTATATAATATATTAGAAAAACAGAATCTTTTACTCGTATTGTCTGTATCAAAACCACAGCAAAATTCTCTACACGTGACAAGTATATTATGAAGAATGATAGTGGTGGAAATACTCAGTTCTTCTTTCGCTTATTTATACACCTGGAGATATAACTACAGTTTATTGTACATACAGATGTGAATTTATTTTTTAATTAAATATGTTTTCATTTATTTAATATAGTAATCCATATCAGAAATATTATTATGAAAATATCAGATAACCGCTATACAATATATCTTTAATTGTTTTTGAACATAAATATTAAAATTCTCTTTGTGTAAAGTTTTTACCTTTATTTATTTTTCTCACCTTACTTTACTTTCTTGGTTTGCCAACGGCTGTTTAAAATACACGAGTAAAATATTATTTGTGAATAAGTTAATTTTATTTTTATTTTTCCAGTTCATAAATTCATTATAATATCTTAAATAGGTGATTTTAGATTTTACGGGAAGCAAAACGATTAATTAAATAAAGTATATATATCTTTAAAACAGTGTTCATGATATGTTGTTTTAAAAAAGAATCAAGATTTCGCACACATTGAACTTAAGTACACTTAAAAAAGCTATTCTTCAAGTGTTTATATCATTTGTTATTAATAAAAGTATTTATGAATAAAGTCATATTGAACTAAACTTAACTACAACAAGTCGTAGATAACTTCGGAAAGCTGTCCTGATTGAATGAGTATAAAAATATATCTTCATTACTTTAGACGACAATTTTCCTCACTACAACTACTCAGAGAATTTAGATGGTAAATATTACAATTATTACAACATTTGAGGGATTTTAACTATATTAACAAATATTTAACATTGTACTTGTGAATATTATGATTGTAAAAACCTTGTATACGAAACAAACGTTAATCATCTAACAAAATTTAATTAATTTCGGGGTCAGACATTATAATTCTCTCCGGTTTTCAATTCCTTCACAAAAAGCTCAATACAGATTTTAACGCTTCGTTTCTTTTGCGGTGATGTGAAATTACTTAATATTTTGTCATTTCAAAGGGTCACAGTAATCGATTGTTGTAGGAACATTTGACTAGATTTTATTACTAGTTTCGCTCGCCAGATATTTTTATGTTATATTTCATTTAAACGAAGTAATAGTTTTATCAAAACATAAAAAGAAATCATTTGAATACAGTATGTAAAAGTTTCTTATTTATTAATTTAATAGCTATTTAGAACTTTAGATTAACTGATAGGTATACGTATGCCACAGTTGATGCTGCTTTATGTATTCATTAAATGATGAATACCAACTTTTCATAACGCCTTTATCACAATTCAGTTTTACTTTAAATAGAAGAAAATCATGAAGTTCTGTCCCACTTTTGAGTTAAAAATTCAATTTATTTATATTATTTTAAATATCATCTTTTTGGATATAAGCGTACTGCCATATCGAAATTTGAAAGTGTATATATATATATATATATATATATATATATATATATATATATATATATAGTTGAAAGTATATATATTTTGATTTTAAAGCGAAAATTAAGTCATTGTTTTTCGTTTAGGTTTATTTTATATAGAAGTAGTTTTACATAAACTGTATGGACAGATATTTATTACAGGAAAGTATAAATTACAAGGAAAACAAGAAAACAGATAAGGTAAGTTCTGAAAGCGATTTAATATAACTTATTGTGGAATTGATTAAATCTTACGTAGTCTTTAGTGTCTTATGTAATTTGAATACCTGGTATCACATGAGAAAGTTTACAAAATATAAGAATAAACATTTAAATTTGTATGTTATGTATATTTGTTTTGAGAAACAGAACAGTAGCATTAGTCACAGACACTTGCTCAATTCTGATTTGTTTTAGACATTTGTCAAGGTAAGGTCTTAAAGAACATGAGAAGTTAAACAAAATATTACGTGTCATCTATTTAAAAATAATTTTAATTTTCTATCTCAATGCGTTCCAGATGACTCTCCCAGATCAGAGTAATTTAGTAAGATGGGGTAAAATACCGAAAAAACTTTCTATATCTGTGGAAAGGCAGTTGGAACTGCTAAGCATCTGCTGGTGGGATGTAGGGTACTCCTGGACAGCGGTCAATACTCGCGTCGTCACGATAGGGTTCTAGAAATCATACGTGAAGCGGTTAGTCTTTCGGTAGCCAGAGCACAAAAGGAAATAACCACAAACGAACGATCAGTAGGTTTTGCGAGAGAAGGCACTAGAGCTACAAAATCAAACGTCAATCCTTACTCCATCCTTAAAGCGGCGTCGGATTGGACTATAATGATGAACACGTATGAAAAACAATACAAAATCCCCGAGGATATTTGTGCGTCGGCCTCCAGACCGGATATATTTTTGTTTTCGCGAATTTTAAAGCGCGTAGTGATGATAGAGCTTAATGTCATTTGGGAAACCAACATCCCCAAAGACCATACCATCAAGGTCAACAAATATTACGAGCTCACAAACGAACTCACTCGAAAAAGGTTCGTAGTAGATTTGTACGCGGTAGAGGTGGGAGCGAGACGTATAAGAGCGAAATCTCTTTACAACCTACTAAAGGACTTGGGCTTGTCCAGAACTCACATAAATGCATTCTTGGAACGTACATCGAAAGCAGCCCTAGTAGGTTCTTTTCAAATTTGGTTAGGTAGGGAGAGGAGCTTAGACAGTCGAGGTGAGCGTATAACGCGCGTTAGTTAAGGGGCCTCTTAAACCTACACTTGGGTCGCAAGTCCCTGGCACTGTTGAAGCTCCTCTTCCTGCAACGCGATGGACCCGGCACCCGCACGGTGAATCCATGGAATGCTGAGAAGTTTCGTCTCATATCAAATAACTTTTCGAGTTATATTTTTTACAAAAAGTTTAAAACTTATAATTCATTACTTTATCGCATAAATAAGCTTCAACCAAGTAAGTAATGCCACGGATAAGTCTCAGTGTAGAGTGATCTCCTAAATTTTCCACACCAAATTCCTTAACAGAGAATTTAAATGCCAAATATGTACGTATATCTGAATATATGCAAGATCATTTGTTCAGATAACCCTTTAATTACTTAACCGATAAACTCATATATTAATAGTATAATGAAGTCACAAGAGATTATGAATGAATATAAACATCTGTTAAACTTGTACTATATCATAACCAGAAGATATCCATCAATAAATAGATTACAACTTCAAACAGCTTACAAATTAACCTGATATCTTAAAAACTGTGATAAACATTCTTATTCCATTGTAATAAGGGTCAAAATAGATTAAAATTGTATGTGAAATTTTTCCAGTAAGATGTCAGAGGGGTGAGGAGGGATTTTCAGTCGTGATAGCGAAATACCTCAGTTGGATTTCGCCTCTCGACTTGGACGGTCATACGTTGTTATCTACCAAATAACTGCGTTCGTACTGTAATATAAAATAAAAACAAGGTTAATGTATATGTGAATTTTATTGATTTAGAATTGTGCTTTTTATTTTATTTTCATTTTTATTCTGGTTTCGTTTTGTGAGTGACTTGGTTTTATTAGTTTTTTTTTCGTTATTTCAACGGGGATACTTTAAAGGTATGTATTTTTGTAGCTTTTATTTTTCAAAAATACTATTTACAGTATATACATATGTATATTGTAGAATAGTTTTTAATTAATGTTAGAAGCTATTAGTCGTTATTTAATGACTTTGATAACTGAAAGAGATAAAATACGTAGTTGCAATTATATACGTACATATAATTTATAAATATGTATTTAATAAATTGGATTTTAGAATAAGGATTTATAATAAAAACATAAATAGACTTATATGTAAGATAGATGTAATTCATCCTTTTAAAGACAGAACTTCCAATAAAATGTTATATTTAAAACTATTATTTTGTGTCTTGTGTCTGTAGGGTTTTTCCTTAAATATCTTTTGCGTCACTTTAATAGAAGTATATAAATGTATATATATATAACATAGTAATTATATATTATACATATTTCGTTTTAATTAAGAGTACAATTAAAATGAATGGATCCTCTGTGCGTCAAAAGGTAATTAGTTCTTTCTTATAAGGTTGCTTTTTTACGCTTTTAGCCGCAGGATGTTCAGTAAATTAATTAAGAATACGCAATTTTGTATAAACTCAATAATTAATTGGTCTAAACATCACATTCAACAATGATGATAAGACATTGGCTTTATTTAAAATATTTTATCAATGATTTTAATATTCATTTAAGGTATTAACAATGTTATTCGTATAACTTTAACTTTTCAATATTATTATATATAGAATTGAAACTACTCGTAATGGAGAATTTATGTTATAGATGAAAATTAAATTAAGTTTTGATTAAAATTTAAGGCTCTTGCCAATTTAAGAGATATTTAAAAGAGGTAATATTAAAGTTATTGTTTAATTACAGGATAGTTTGCGAATTTTTAGATTTTGCAGGAAAAATAATGGTAACGGTTAAATTAATGAAAATATTTATCAAAAATACGAAATAAATTAGCAAGAACTATCAGTTTTGGATAAAATTACATTAATTTTTCTCATTTTCAACTGAAGGTTATAAATGTAGCTATTTTAACCATTTTCTATAATGTCAAGCATGTAAAGTAATTTCAATAAATATTTATTTTTTATGTTCGAAGTCATTCTTTTGTATCCGACTTATTTTTCTATATTTCCAAATTATCTGTTACATATTAATGCTGTATTCGGACTGATCATAAACTGCAAAAAATAATTCTCTGTCTCATAATATTTTAATATTATGAATTTCAATATTTGTGTCAGAATTTGAATTTTTAATAGAAGTGATAGGAGTGTAAGAAAAGCAAAACATTGGATTTACCAGAAAATATAGTTTCCTTAAATGTGTTCTACTTAAAATTTGGAAAGTACTAAAAATATTTTTTTCTCTTCATTGATTAAAATCTCTAGAAGAAACAAAAAAATATCGTTATTCTATAGATAGCCGTGTGTATAAACTACATTATAACCTGACAAGCAAGCATGAACCGATAAAATTGGGAAATATTTTCATCATTTATGCTGGAGATTCACGAATCTAGCACACAGATCTAAGATTTCTGGAATTGAAATGAGAAGTATTGCGAGTAGAGCCTAGTTCAGGAATAATAGTAATATTATTTTAGGAAAACATTGAATCTGATATTAAATTTCTTACATAAATTCTTTTCCATTTATAAAAAAAAGTCTTTTTATTTCAGAACTAGTTTTTGCCCGCGACTTCGTCCGCGTTAGTTTCGTCATTAGTTGCTTTAAAGTAATATATGTATACCTGACCGGGCGAACTCTATTCCGTTTTAGAGGCCAGTAACAATCAGGTTTCTCCTGTTTCAATCGAACAGAATGATTGACATATTAGTTAGTTGTCAAATCTAATGTCAAAGAAAACGTTTGTATGGGAAATAGAAAAGGGCTGTTTTTAGGGTTTTCCCGGAAATGAATCATTTTTTTCAGCTTTCATTTCAAGACTAAGATAAGATAAATCCGTTCAGCTGTTCTCGAGTTTTAGCGAGACTAAGGAACAGCAATCCATTTTTATATATATAGAAGATAACCTGAAAGTGAAAATATTTACCGTTCGCTTCCATACTAATTGTTTTAGGAAATTTATTTTAATAATGCGATTTAACCAGAACTAGATCCACTCAATGTTAAATGGAATGGATGAGATTGTTTGCATTAGCTAAACAGCTTCTGACTCAGAATAGTTCATTAACTGAAACATAAGATGTTTGTTATCAGATATAATAGAATACTTTATCAAGAATACCAAACGTGCCACCCATATACTGAAATTAATTTAAATTAAATTGTATGCAATTTTAATTTAATATACAAATCATTATTTAACATCGAGAACTGTAATAGTATACATTTATTGACCACCTTGTTTTTAGGTTTTATTTACAAATAATAGTAAATATTAGAGTAAATATTATATGTTTTGTTTGGATTCATTCTCGTTGAATCAGCGTAATATGTTCAATTCAGCATAAGTTTCTGATATAATAGCCATAGTTTGGTAATTTCCCAGTATCCTTGTTCCTTGAAAACAGTTTACCCCAATTAGAACAATTTACAATAGCTTCGGGAACTGTCCTTACCTTTATAAGCCTTATCGTGACAGTACTGTTACAATACAATTGTTAATACACTCGTATTATACAATATTTAAGATGTATAAGATCGTTTCGTGTTTAAGATCAATACGAAATTCGTAACATGAGTAATTTATTCCCAAAACTCAGTCGGAATGTACAGAAAGTATTTGATGAAGGGTATTCTATCTTGGTATTTCTAAAAGTCCATCCGACAAATGCTTCTCCAGAGACATGACCTCGGAAAATTAGGGAACTCTGGAGCTAACTTGGCTTACGTTGTAATGCAAAATAAAAATTTTAAGGGTTTATATGAAGGTCATTTTAACATATATACTTTAACTTTATATAGTAATGGCGTTACCGTTGATTTAAGCATGGGAATATTGATTACAGACCTTGAAAAACCCAGATAAACTAAGCGTTGACCGCAGTACTTTTTGATCGGTAATTTAAAATACAATACATTAGATTTTTCTGCATCGTGATATACTCGATAGAAGCGAATAAAAGACTATATCAATATTATTTCTCGTATTTTTAATTGCTAGTGAGGTAAATTAATACTGGTATGTGCCCGCGACCTCGGCCGCTTGGATTTCAGAATAAGGTTGAGAAAAAAATTCATATATATTTTGGCACAATAAACATGGTTACCAACCCGTAGCGAGATCTATTGTCTGCGTATCGTCACTTCATATACAGTACAGCTGTTATGCCTTGATCCTGCGAAAATGATAAGAACTTTCTCGATAAATTACGGGCTTTATCTTATTCTGATATCTCACGTAATTTGCTGATGTTGCTGCAGTTTCATTAAAATTTGTAAAGTAGTTTTTACCGAAAGAGCTACAAACATCATTCGGAAATCTTTGCATCCTCAAAGTGTCGAATTTAGATTAAATAAAAGAGGATTTTTAATGTATTATTTTAACATTTTGAAAGCTATAGTTGATGTAAAATGGATGTTAATCAGAATTAATATAAGAGAACTTATGACCTTAATGTACCTTATGACTTAAAATCCATAAAATATAACAATTTTAATTAGACCTAGTATACTGGAAATATATATAGGTATACTGGAAAGTATTTTTTGTTTAAAGTTTATGTTCGTTTGGGGTTATTTTTATGTACGGATGGGTAATTTTTCAACTTCGAAAATTATCCATACTCAGTCTAGGAAGCGAATTCATAGGAAATTGTGAAGGTGGTAAAATCTAGCTTTTATCAAGTTACTACGGCTTGAATTGGCTCCACTGGTTAGTTACCACCCTCTCAAAGAAGATCGGCGTGAAATAACATTTAAAGGCTTCGTTTCATTCGACGAGTAAAAGAGCCAGTTGCCCTTCCCCTTTTTAAACCTTCTCCTAACATTTCCATTTTCTCACCCTTTCCTTTCCCTCTTTCACCTGACACAACGTAGGCTGACTACCTTCCATCAAATAGGGCATCTGCCCTTTTGCTACCTTTGATATATAAAAAAATTGAATCCACTCACGTTACACCAGTATTTAATTAAAAATTGTATGTAAAGTTAACTATGTGAAGGAATATTTTTTAGTGACCAGTTGTTCTTACCACTAATTCCGTAAAATGATGATACAGTTAACCATCAAAGTGTCAAGACATTTAATATTGTTTCTTTTTGTATATAAATAAACGAAAATATAAAAAATATATTTTCTATTATATTTGCAAAAGAATTGTTGATAATATTAAAGTTGTTCATAGAGATCATAAAGAGAGAACAAACCAGATGCACTCAATGTTTAATGGCATGGATGAGGTTGTTTGCATTAGCTATATAGCTTTTGTCTCAGACTAGTTCATTAACTGAAACATACGATTTTTGTTATCAAATATAATAGAATACTTTGTTAAAAATACTTAACATGGGTCACTTATACTGAAATTAATTGAAAAATATATCATATTCTCTTCCTAAATTTTACAAGAAATCGTGATTCTGCCTCTAATTATTACATTGATTGTCTAGTTTGTATTTAACCGTGTCAATTACAAAGGATAGTTATTTTAGAGTAAATATTATCCCGTGGGTTTTGAATTCTCATTAAAACAGGTCAATATACTCAATTCAGGCATAAGTTTCTGATGTAATTGCCATAGTTTGATAATTCTCCTGTCCTTATTCCTTGAAAACAGTTTACCCCAATTAGAACAATTTACTACAGCTTCGGGAATAGTCTTTACTTTTGTTTACCCTACCTGATCGTAAATTGCAATACAATTGTTAATGAGTTTGTCTTGACGAAAGATATTACTTTATTTTAAGTTTAAGTTGTACCCTTTCTTGAAGATCAATACCCAAGTAATTTATATTCCCAAAAGTAATTTGAAATGTACAGAAATTATTTGATGAAAGTTATCTCTTTGACTTCTAAAGGTATATCTATAGAATGCCGCCCTAGAGAAATAGTCTTACAAAATTGAGTAACCTTAAAGAAAAATTATTATGAAAAATCGTTTCATTTGAAGAAAATTTTATATCATCTTTATTTTAGTTTTGAGGTTCCGTATATTTTATGAATATTAAATTATTACATAGTAGAAATAAATTAAATATAAAACAAGAATTAAATCAGAATTCGTGAATTATTAATCTGATAATATTGTTAAATAATCTAATTATCGTAGTGTTTCTATAATCATGTATTTGAAAGTAGAAAGAGGAATATAAGTGGAGTGATATTTCAATAAGAATATTTTAGGATTTTAAACTAACAAAACGAACTTCGTGTCACAAATTGCTCCTTCGGTTATTTCGTGACATTTAAAACACATGCAATCTAATTTATTATTTAAATCACTTATATTTATCTATAACTAGTTTTTGCCCGCGACTTCGTCCGCGTTAGTTTGGTCAAGAGTAATATATGTAGGTATAGCTGACCAGGCGAACTCTATTCCGTCTTAGAGGCCATAAATAATCCTTTTTTAAATAATTTTTCCTGTTTCAATCCAACAGAATGATTGACATATTAGTTAGTTGTCAAATCTAATGTCAAAAAAAAAACTTTTGTATGGGAAATAGAAAAGGGCTGTTTTTAGGGTTTTCCCGGCAATTATTCCAATTTTTCTCACCTTTTAAACCTTCCCTGGACTTCCAGGAGTATTTCAAGACTAAAATTAGCCAAATCGGTTGAGCCGTTCTCACGTTTTAGCGAGACTAAGGAACAGCATCCATTTTTATATATATAGAAGACTAGCTTTTGCCCGCGACTTTGTGCAAGTTAGTTTTAGAATTTAAAATGTATAGCTCACCGCGCGAACTCTATTCCTTCTCAAAGATTTTGGATTTGACCAACTTAGTTTTTTAGTTTTCAATCGGATAAAAAGTATTCTATATCCTTTCACTTGTTCTAAGCCATCTCTTCACCAATTTTCAGGCAAACCTGTACAGCCGTTCTTAATTTATAAATAGAATAACTATCATGACTTTCTTTTATATATAAAGATGAAAAGAAAATAATTTGAATCTTGATTTTATTGAATTTATTTTATTTGAATCTTGATTTTATAATTACGAATATATTAATTAAAATGATAATGTATATACATATATATTTAAAAAAATATGTAACCATTATATAACCATTTTGTATTTGTAGTCTTAAAACTGACTGTAGTTATTTTTTGTGACTGTACCATTGTTATTCTTTATAGTTTTGACTATTCTGTGAAAAAGTTCAGACAAAAATAAACTCAAGCGCTTCAAGTGTGTGTTTTCATTCTTAGCAGTGGCGGAGGCAATTTGAATTTTTTATGGTTTTGACAAAAATTATTACTACTTTTTAACGCGACTTCGTCTGTAATATTTGGTTTGTTTTCCATTGAGACGATATGTAGCCAGGGTCTGCCTAACATGTTGTTAATAGTTTTGGCTAATTGTTTTTACGACCGGCCGCCTGCCTGACATCAACCCCTCTATGGGAATGCATTAATCAGTGATGTCTAAATCCTCTAAGAAAGTACATAAGACTCGGAAAAATGACAATTTCAATCACAGAGCCGGGCCTTTTAACCACTAGGCCACAACTGACTATCGTCTTGTATATGAAATGTAAAGGTTTGATTATAATATTATTGATAAGGAAAATATGTATGTTGTTTCGAATATTTAGTGAGATATTTACTGCTTTAATATGCAAACAAAATGAACCTAATTCTCAAGCAATGTAAACGGGCCATATATTTTCTTTCTGTGCTAATTGACCTGGTTTCTGGATAATATTCTATCCACAGAGAAATTAAGTTTGCAATAAGAAAAATGCTGTTGAATGTTCGGTATTGGATGAGATGTAATAAATGGGACTTTTCTAAATTATTTGCTGATCGTTTTAACTGACAACGTTAACTTTGACGATTTCCCCTGCTGATAGAATAACTTCTTAGAATCAATTTTATTGTTACCTATAACGGTGAATTTTTTATGATACTAACTTTTTAATACGGTTTTCTTGTTTGTTTTTGACAACGGCCAAATTAAACTATGCAATAAGATTTTAAATTTTGATAAATTGATTAATGGAAAGAACAATAATTTGTTTATTAATAATTTTCATAACTACAGAGTTTAAATTATTGATTAATTATTGAAATTACTTGTAAGTTGTAAAAAAGTGACTTGTTTTTTTTCTGATAAAAATGCACTTGTATTGAGTGTCACAAAACAAGCAATAGTAAAGGAAAAAGATAAAAAAGAAAGAATTAATTGACGTTACAAGGAAAATAAGTGATTTTATCTCACTCATACATTAAAAATGAAATTTAATAGAGGTGAAATAAACAGACAGAAGTAATTTTATACATTAACTTAAAGATGTAAAATTTGAATTATTTCTATTATAAAATAAATTAAGAAACTTGTTATAAAGGACTCTCAGGTCAGAACGTGTTTCAGACATTCAAACTGAATGTATGTTTACAGATTGTAATATTCACTTTTAAAGCTTTATTAACTTTTTTGGAAAATATCACGTCATGTATAAAATGCATTTTCTGTAGTTAAAAATAAATAAAATAAAAATAGAGTATGTATATAATCTTTTCATGTATTCTGTTAACAAATATTTGATTATATAGAATTTTCCACCACGATATTAAAAACCCTTCAAGTATTTACCAAGCCATGTAGAACATTCATGACATCGGTAATTAAAAAAATATCGATTCGACTTTCACGCGTTTATTTTAACAACACATAGTAAAGTTTCATATATATTTTTTTGTTTTTATCACCAACAAAGTAAACCATTTAATTTAAAAAAAATACCAGAAAGTGATAGCTATAAGGAATATTTTTCATTTGACAATAAAGTTTCAGTGAGCCAATTGAAATGTCTATGCAATTTCCTTCTTATAGTTGGCACCTGTTAGCATGTGCATTATATTTGAAAATGTTGCTCAGGTTCTCAAAATTCATTATTATGTATGTATTTCTTATAAGTATATGAGGCCTTATGTGTGTTTGAGTGTATGTATGTGTGTTTGTGTGTGTGCGTGTGTGTGCGTGTGCGTGTGCGTGTGTGTGTGCGTGTGTGTGTGTGTGTGTGTTTATTGCCACAAACAGATTCGATTACTAATATTACGCAGATTCGTAAAAAATGTTTTTTTTTATGTATTAACATTTTAGACATATAAAGTTTATAGCAAATATTATGTTTTTAATCATGCTTTACTTTTAAATAATTTATTGTTTAATTTAAATAAAAATATGATATACCTTTATATCACTTGTTCTCACTTGAAAATCTTATAAAATAAGCAACAATTAAATATAATTTCCTTTGACAAAACGAAGTATTAATTTAAATTACAGTGACAATATTCTTGTTAAAGAGAAAATGATTTATGTACAAAATAAGTAACCAATACTAAAGCTGAATGCCAATTAACTTTACAAATTGTGAAGAATTATTATCACAAGTTTATTTTGCTATAATTATTCATACAAAACTTCAAAGATTATAAAAAAGGCTTCGTTGAAAAAAATGTTTTGTAATAAATATATTGACGTACTGACAAACTTTTATATGACGAATTTTTGTTTAAAATGTAAAATTATATAAAAATATTCGTAATATTATGTACCAAAAATCATAGTTTTATTTTTACCGATATATTTGAAATACTATTATTCCTGTATATCTTTCGGTACTATGTTATATTGTACTGACGATGAGTTAAAAGGGATAAGAGATACATATATTGTAAAAGGTCTAGCCTGAGGGTTTTTTTATTTGGAAGAGATTCACTCACTAACTGAGTGTTCTGTGTAGGTAATGTAGGCTTTTAACGATCGTGTAATTTGTAAATAGCTCTTTATACCGTTAAGAGAAAAAAAGGATTTAAGATTTTAATGCCATTAGACCTTTTTGATGACGGCAATTTTGTTAAAAGAAGAAAATAAAAATGTTAAACATTGAAATGTTAATTTTAATATTAAGATTAAATTGAACGTAGATTGTTTTCAATTTTTTATGGCAATATCAATGTTATATTGTTATTGTTACAATTACAAAAAACGTTAAATTTGAAAGTGTTATTTTATTTCTTTTATACAAGCTGTTACCTACGACTTCGTCTGCGTAAAAAAATAAAAAAACCTTTTAATCGCCTCGTGCGTTCTGAATCCCACTCGCGATAGCACTTAATTTTCGGATCAGGACAAAAAATTGTCTAAGTTACTCTTTATTATATCTTCTTTTACCTGCCAGTAAAAGTCCCGTCACAATCGGTCCAGCCATTCAGAGATTAGCAGGAACAAACAGACGGACAGTATACATATTCATATGTATATTGTTAAAAAACGTTTTTCCAATATTACAAACAGACACAACAATTTAGTTTATTTCTATAGATAAACAGATTTACTATCCCTATTTATTACTACAGTCTTCTGGCCATACCATTTGATACACATTTTATAGATTGTTATGGTAATCATATATCGTCATGGATGATCACAATGAGTTTTCAATGTAAGCAAATCGAGTACATGTTCGCTACATCGTGGATATGCAAATTGGTTTCATATAAACACTTCAACTCATTAACATTATTCATTCAATATTCAGGTTTGATCTCATCCGCGTGTTATTAAATTTTACTGCACTATACGGAAGTATATGTGTATATAAGAATTATTATGACAGTCATTTTGCAGCTTTTTGCTTTAAATTACAGACACACATGCTCACTACACACACACAAACACACAGTCACACAAATATGTATATACGAATTATTATAGGTAACACTCCATTTGCAGTTTTGGCTTTAAACTACGGACAGACACACTCATACAACACAAACAAACACATACTCGTATATGTGTGTTTGTGTGTGTTTATATACATATACATACGAAAAAGCCCACGTACGGATAATATATTTAGGATTTGTCTCATTTCACAAAAATACCTGAATTTTTATATCCAGATATTGTTACAATTTAGTTACATAATTAAATTTTACCCGAGAGTTTTTAAGTTACTTAAATATGCAAGCAATTTTACAGCGTAGCGAGGAAATTGAGAAACGGTTCTCAAATGGTTTGAAACAAATTATTTTTCCAAATAGGTGTAAGTGGTTTGAAAATTGCTTTCCCACAAAACTGCTAATTAATTTTAATACATTAATTTGTTTTAATTTTTAAATTATTTATTTTAAAATGTATGTACTTGTATGTATGTATGACTGATTGATGAAATTATTTCACAAAATTATTTCACATAAAGAAAAACTTTGTTGAAGAGACATTATAAAACGTAATTTGATACATTTAATGCTCTTATTCTGGTTTGGTTCGAATATTTTTAAAATATTGAGTTAATAGTTAAAATATATTATACCTCGTTATTGTTGGAAATTTATGATAAGTTTTTATAAGGGAGAATCGCAGTTGAATGTCTTTTAATATATTGAAAAGTGGTTTCCAAGGCTATATTTGATGTTTTTCAACAATGACATTCACTGGTTACTCTTTGGGATTAGTGTATAAACTTCTGTCGTTTTTAATACTACTTGTTATTGCTCTTATGAGAGTTGACAAATTTGGACAATGGTGGTCGAGAAATTACAATTACTACATCTCTTCTTTTCTGCATGAAAATAAAAGATTCCAAAAAAATAGTTAAGCTATCCTTAATTTTAATGGATCGTAAATATTATTAAATATTTAAGTTATTTTTATGATATAATCATTAATTTATTTTAAGATACATAGTTACAAAATATAAGTAAAAGTGCATTCATGTGTATTATATATTTTTGTTATTTAATATATTGTTTTTAACGATCATTAAAAATTATAATTTTATTATTATTAATTGCTAGGAAAAAATATAGTTATTTTAAAAAGATATCCAAGTTAACAATAAAGTTTTAAATATATTTGTCACAATATTTATCCCTAGAGTAATGAATAATAATTAATTTATACGATTTAGGTCATCATAAATTATATTAAGTTTATTAAAATTGTTAATACTCGTAATAAATGTATATGACATATTAGTTAAATATTTGATTTTAAATTATAAAATAACTATATAGGGTCAATTAAACAAACTTTGTCAATTTACACTGCAATTATCTAGATGAGAAAAATTTACATATTAAATACTAATTATGTATAGCCCTAAAGAGAAACATTCAGATGCTTTTTATATTAAATATAACTCTACCGGGCAGTGATTAGAGTTGAATTTAACTTGTACCTGACACATTCATAATTTAATATATACAAATAAAACTTAATTACATAAAACCTCCTATTTTAAATTAAAAAAAGCTCTTAAAGAAAACGGTTTAAAATATAAAAAAATAGTCGTTTCTCCGTGAAGTGAAATTTCGTTATTTTAAAATGAAAACAGGAAAGTTGTTCGTGTTTCTTTAAGACAAACTTTATTAACATTACTTACAAGTCACAATTAATTGCCCACACGCGTTCTAGCACCACGAATTCCCTCTCACTCTGTCTCTTTTTATCCCTCCCTTCCAGGTGCGTTGAACGTTTAACGCAACCTCGTTGTAAGTCGTATAAGAAGTTTCACTTCAAAACAACATCAGCAGTTATCGTGCAACAGATATATGTGTCAAATTTTATTATAATATGAGCCTTTTTATTTTTTAAGTCATATTTCTAAGTTTTAAACTTTCTAACTTTCTTAATTTTAATTATTTTATTAAAATACGTACATTTAAAGTGACTAAATGAAAGTTTTGTCATTTAATAGAAAATTAATTATCCTATATTTAATGAATCCCTTTTCATAATAAAGATAAATACAGCTTAATGAAATGAACTGAGTAACTTCGTACTTATTTAGTGATAGTACAGTAAGGCCATTAGATACATTTTAGTTTATTTATCTTGATTCAACCTTTATTATTTCAATCATTTTAATAATTTTAACGCTATAACAACCATTCGCACATCTTCACCTACAAAGTTTAATATATAGTGAGTTATTTATGAATATGATTCAAATTCATGTTCTGTTTACGTAAATCGTTGTATTACTGTTCAGATAATATTTTGTTTTGCCAGGATTGCTAAACGTATCTGGCGTTAGATGAAATATCTTGTGTAAATAAATTGATTAGGTGATGACGGTGGTGTGGCTGTGAGGTCGACGATATATATATACTAGCTTTCCACCCGCAGCTTCGCCCGCGTGGAGTTCGCTTATATCGCGTTTCCAAGAGAACCTTTCAAAAGTCTGGGATTAAAAACTATCCTATGTTCTTTCTCAAGCTCAACTCTATCTCTGTACCAAATTTTATTAAAATCAGTTCAGAGGTTTAGGCGTGAAAGCGTAACAGACAAACAGACAGAGGTACTTTCGCATTTATAATATTAGTAGGGATATACATATATTGTGAAGGCTATTTCGAGCTTTAAATTAAATATACATATATACGATAACACGAATATTCTAATATAATATATAATAGTTTAAAACAAATGTCTTTCAAAGTAGTGCATCATTTGAAAAGATATAAAGGGAGTAAAGTAAATAATTCTAACATATGTATTTACATCAGAAATTTATGTTATGGTAATTTATAATTTACATTTCATTATTTCATGTTTTTGAATCAAATTTCATGATTTGAGTGGTTGAAACCATACTTTAAAACGATATAAAGGATAATTATTAATTATTTGTAATAAAATTATATTCCGCATCAACGGTATCATATTAAATTAAATTTTAATTATATAGAAAATTTCAAATATCCACAAACCTCGTTTAAAAATATTATAAACTGTATCCATTCTTGTATTGCATGCTTTGTATGAAAGTAATCTTTTATTAATTTTATTTTGTGTATCATTACTGTGGCAAGTAATGTAATGGCTAAAATTAACATACTTTATACCTCGACGCCACTTGTACGGTTTGTTACGACATTCTGTGACCACTTCAATGACACGACAATGCCCACGTATCTCAGTCAACAACCTTCACTCTAGCGTAGCTCTCATGAAAATGACGTGTAGTTATGTAAAATAAAAATATTCTTTGTATCACACACTGCAAATTATACACATGTTTGAGATACTATGTAACAAATTTATCTTTTTATTCATCATATGGAAGTAGAAGTTAGGATTGAGGCAGATTTTCAGCAATAAATTTTGTTCATTTAAATCAAGAATTGTAAATCAAAGAGAGGAGATAAAAATCAGGCAGTTAGATTAACCCAGACATTGACCAAAGAGATATTTAGCGAAAATAATTATTGTTATGTATTGAATCAGTGGTGGCCTAGTGGTTAAGAGGCTCGCCTCTCGTTGCCGAGGGCGCGGGTTCAAACCTGGCAAGTACCAATGTGATTTTTCGAAGTCATATGTACTTTCTGAGAGTATTTAGACACCACTGACATACGGTGAAGGAAAACATCGTGAGGAAACCTGGACTTATAGTTTCACAATTATAAGTTTGAAATCACCAACCCGTCTTGAGCAAGCGTGGTGATTAATGCTCAAACCTTCTCCATGTGAGAAAGAGGCCTTTGCTCAGCAATGGGCGTCTGATAGGCTGATGATGATTGAACAGTGCTTAAATATCATATAAAAGAATAATTTCTAAGTAATAAGGTTATACATTTTGTTAAAATGTAAAAGGATTACACAAGAAAATCTATTCCAGATATTTGTAATAATAATGAAGACTATTGATCGGTAATAATAATACTAAAAGTCTTATGGAAACTTAATATTATTTGATAGGTAATTTTTATAGTTTTTCCTAGATTTTCCAAATAGTAATAAGAATAAGAGTATTCCTCCCATAGCTATCGATAATTGATTTTGTCTATTATCATGAAAAATCCCTATTAATGGTAATCATAAACCTAACACATTCCATACATCTGAATACAATTTATAGAAATTAAACGATAGGAGAGTAAATTAAAATAATTATTAAATTCGCAGGATAATTAATTCCTTTAATGCAGATAAATGCTTACCAAATTCTGTCAATGACTTAGCTTATTCTTGTAATTTTAGTTTGTAAATATTGTAATTAAGTAGATACTGAAATAGAAAACGCTTTTCATTCAAAATATAACTGCCAGAGAGATTTGGATCCTTGGATCTTACATGTTTGGGATAATTAAATATTTTCTTTATAAAATAATTTTATCTCACCTCTACTTAGTTAAAAGTTTATGAACATTTAATATAAAACATATGTTAGAAACATCTCCCATTAACAGTCAACCGAACAGTGTGGTTACCATTGATATAAAGATATAAATAGATGAAATAAATTTTATTAAATGCAAGTCCACGTGTTGTTTTTATGACCTACGTTATAAATTTATACGATTTAAATCAATACAGCTTTAGAAAAAGGAGCATATTATTTGAAAGTAAAATATATAATAAGTGGCTAACGAATTATAATATTTCAGAAATAAATCCGATGTGGTTCTCTAATATAAGGAAGGTCTTCTTAGATTGCGGTCGAAACTTTAATGGTCGGCGAAAGATCAAGATGCAGAAAATATGGCCTTAATAACACTGGAAGGGAAAACGATAAAACTGTGTAATCATAAAACGACGTTGAGATGCTGTTCATAAAAAAGATCATTATGGAATACTATTATAGTTTCCCGGCACTCTTTATGGAGATACAGATAAAATGCATTCTTTACTGTTTTAAAAACATAAAGTTCTCTAAAGATTTCAATGATTATTTCGGCCTTAATTTACCATTTATGGTTAATTTGTTAATTTATCAATCTTTAAAATATATATTATTTTGTAATTATGGATAATTTTACATCAGCTAACTTCTTGTGTAACGATGAGAAAAATTAAAATTTATAAGTAAGAATTTAGCATTTCCTATTAATGGACATTGCTTCTTTCGAACAAATCTATATCAAATATTTTCTTTGAGTAGATGTAATGTACTAAAATCATTAATAGATATAATTTTATTGTAGCAAATTTAGTATCAAATCAAATAATATTGAGAATACTATGTCTACTATTTATATCTTATGCCAAAAATCGACTCATTACTGCGTCTAGCGATTATGAGTTTTTGGTTCTAAAAAAAAAAGTCCGAATCAGCTTTTCCTTAAAAGTTTTCACCTAAGTAATCATAACACTCGATAAGACTACTCTTTTTCATACTAAAAGAAAATAACAAAAGCTTCAGATAAAAAATAAAAAAATATCTTATGTTATCTTTATATATTGTCAAAGTTTTCCTATCATGTAACCAATATACGATGATATCCAAATTGAATTTGACTATTCTCCAGATATACATAATATTACCATTAAACGTTTCAAAATGTTGAATTGAATTTAAACGTTTAAAATGTTGTTTGTAATAATATTTAATTTGGGAAATTACTTTAAATGGCTTTTGGATGTATATAATTTTGTTCGTTGATACAGCATGCAGCCATTGAGACGTATTGAAATCCAATTTAATAAGTTTGACTAATATTTTAGAGATTATACTACGCGTATTCACATCTCGTCTGCCTATGTTCAAAGTAACCGAAACGTCGGTAGTATATAGTTTTTACAATAATAAAATGGAATATAATTCGGTAATGGTGTCAAAAGAGCCTTCGATTTTTGCAGATATGTAAATATATGTAAATGAAATATTAAGTTTCTTTAGAAATAACGATATGAGTTTTATAACTTTGAATTAAAAATCACTCCATATAATTACTACATTTGTCACATAAAGTACAAATTTAGATATAATAATTATAATAATGTATTTAGAACATTTTGATTAAGATAAATGTAATGTAATATCACATCTTGAAGCATTAAAGCTTACCTGATGTATGTCAGAAGTTTTGACAGCTTGAAATAAAGACATCTACGGATAAATTATTCAGATTCCATTACTTAAGTGTTCTTTTACGAGTTTATAAATTTATAATCGTTTTTACTAAAGGGCAACCAAAAAGCAGATGGTTATAGGTAGAGCCATGGTACTTGGAAGTGCCATACTTAATTGCTATGCTTAAGTGAATGATAGACAGGTAGAATGTGAGAGAAAAGAAGGTAAGTTATTTATTTACTGTTGGTTGGTTTACAGTTATAAGTTACCACTTACAGAGGGTAGTCTTAACTGCTTAGTTAACATAGTTTGTAAGATTGTATCTATTAGAACTAACTCTATAAGATATAACCTTACAAACTGGTGTTAGAGTATGGACCTCTGCTCTAGATGAGATCTCATTTCATTCAAATCCTATACTCTTACCATATTTCAGGATAAAGTAATTTTAGTGAGTGTGAAAGATAGGTTTTTTTATTTCGTGTAAAGTTTGCAGTGAAAAATGTAGAATAGGAAAGTCGGGCTTAAATTTTAAGTATAAAAATTTTGTAGCCGTGAATATGTATGACAGTATATAGTCGCTAATATTCCTCCTATCTTGAAAAGGTTTACAACTAGTAATTTAATATTTAGTAAACTTAAGGTTCTAATTAAAAATCAGGCTTAACAAAGCGTTTCAAAGAGTACATAGAGCAGGTTTTTTATTACAAAAAATTGTTTAGTTTAAAATTATATTGAAACTTTGATAGTTGAATCCTATCTCCTATATCCTATCCTATCTACAAACTCCTTTAATATAAATTTGTAAAAGGAGTAACAAGGTTTCCATTAACACTGTAATATTTGCTAATGAGATTCAAATTTATTACTATAATGCTGCCAGTATTATCACCACTAGTATTATAAATCGTTCACCTATTATGTATATATCGATTTGGAGTAACTTAGTAGGACGTTTTTTACAAAATTACGTACTGTTTCTGTCTCAGAAACACAATATTACATTTCTTGAACGCTTTTGACAATATTTAGTAAAATTCAAGTAGATTGGCTCATCACGGAAAACATCAATAACCTTAATTTCAGTGAAATTTTAGTGATGCATTTAGTCTTATCTTAGTTGACATAGCAATTTAGGTACAAACACAAAAGCTGATAAAACGGCTTATCTCATAACGCCTATTTGATTCGGTTGCGAACTGAAAATAATAGCATTAAAAAGTGCTAAGAGATTACTAGTAATCGCTATCGTTCATTTTTTTGGTAAAAATAAGTAAAACAACGCTGAAATAACTTATAAAACTGATAGATATATTGTTTCTAGTGAAAATGATTTTCGATTGCGTTCAAAACGGTTCCTACGTCTAGGAATACTCGGAAAATGTTGAGTAATCCTATTATTCTAGTAAAATATGTGATACAAGTTTTTGTGCACAAAATAATAGTCAAAGAAAATGTTTTCAGTAATTGTTTAGTCTAACTGAGCAGTTGTTTTATTAAAATACTCAAATAATAAACAATTATATCGTTAAAGCAATACTGTTTTTTAATCTATTCGTATTTACGTAGAATGTATTATGTAAACAACTCCAGAGCCTTTATTATTTATAGACATATGTACTTTTGTTTCAAATTCATCTATTTTTGGATGGAACGACATATCAAGTACTTATTTTTGTAAAAATATCTCCATCTAGTAAGTATAATCGAGTAATTATCTATCATGACCACTGTTAAAATTGAAGTTACAAATATTATTTAACTCAAATCTATTATTAATCTTTACAATTTCCATATAGATCTCACATTAATTTCTACATGAAAGACTTTATTAATTTCTTCCTAATATTATGTATGCTATGCTAATTGCTTTTGTTTAAAGGTCGTCGCTGGCTTGACGTTTAATTTTCTTATGTTGACGGTTACGTTGGTTTTACTCTGTTAATATTACTATATATATTCAATTAATGAGTTTTCCGTCTCTGCTGTTCTTACATATAAGTTTAATATGAAGATATATATGTAAAAAACATAATATTGTCCTAAAAGACTTGTGTTCTCATTTTGTTGTTAAGACAAGATGTATCACAAATTGTCCAACCAAAGAATTAACTAGTTTAGTAGTATAATTTTATCTAGAAAACGTCTTTATTAAACTATTGCTTGCTCAGAAAGTATTTTCTTGTAAGCTGAAGGGTTAAAATCCAAGAAATTTTGATTTTCTCAGACCCAACGGTATAAGGTTTACACACAAGTTAAGTGATCGGGTTGACCCATGAGGATTGAGAATTTGTTATTTGAGAAATCATTCCGTGGAGCGGTTGTCAAGTAAGGGAAATTGGTTATTGTGAATTATTTCGAAAGACGAATTCATTTAATATACTTTTTGTATTTCTTCCAAGAAATATACTGATTGCTTGCTTGTTATGAGTTATTACGTTAAATCAAATGTCAAGAATTTATATACTGACATATATCATCAGGTTTTGAATTAAATGAGAATATTTCTGATAGAGCCTATCTATATATAATTATAAAATTTTTTCGTCTGATATGTGACATATTCTGTAATTATTGATTTTTTTTTCTACGAAATGTCTGTTTCGTTAAAAACAAAATACTTTTAATTTGAATTGTATGGAAACTTTGTTAAGAGATTGTTTAATGTTAAAGAATTTTAAAGTTTTTTTATAACCGTTATCAGTAATCGATATATTCGTACAATATGAAACTAAATAAATAATATGAATATTCTTGATTTTTTAAGGAAAACCTATATATTCATATTGCTTAAATTATGTTATAAAACAATTTCGGTCCAGTTAAATTTAAGTTAAATTTAAACCGAGAAGTTTATTCCCACTGTATTATGCGACGCGAAGCTTTTCAACGGCTGGAGTTTTAAAACTGTTATACTAAGAATAAATTTTCTCAACGAACTCGTTAACAGCTCGTAAAGTGAAACGTTAAACGTAACGTTAACCAAAACTGTGTAATGAAAACATTGAGATCCGGTATTTTTTCATTTTTTTTTTTGTAAATAAATTTATGCAACATCAGGAGTCAGTGGTGGCCTAGTGGTTAAAAGGTCCGCCTCTCATGTACGAGGGCGCGGGTTCGATCCTGACCCGGGCAAGTACCAATGTGATTTTTCCGAGTCATATGTAAGAGTATTTAGACATAACTGATTAATGTATTCCCAAAGAGGCTTAATGTTAGGCAGGCGGCCGGTCGTAAGAACAATTAGGCAAAACTATCCACAGCATATAAGGCAGACCCTGGCTAAAGCTGGGGAATTGCCAGGTAGAAGAAGAAGATTATGCAAAATCAAAAAAATCACTGATGAGTGGTGATTTGTATTAGGTATGTTTAATTAACAGCAGAAAACAAATTAACACTTAGATATGACGTCTCAAAACAAGAGTAAAAAAATTTCAATATGTGGAAAAATATTTGTTGTTATAATTAAATATGTGTCCACTTTAATAAAAACTTTAAAAAGAAAGTATAATGTTGTGTTTAAATTGTTGCAGTTCTTGAAAAAATTCTCTAAAACGCAGGTGAGAGAAAAAAATACATATCAAAGTAATAAATCAAAACGTTTTTATTTAGGTACATGAATCATGTCAGTAGTTATTCAAGTTTGAACTTTATATATATGTGGTTTTGAATTTAATTTTATGCAAACCTATCGAAGGTTCGACCAAATATTCACAATACACTCGTTTGCAAGTTCTTCTCCTTGGTGGAAAAAACTTTTACTCATTTGAATATTTCTTTCGGATTTTCTATAGTTCGTTTTCCTGACACATTTTTACAGCATGAGCAATATTTAATATGTTAATATAAATATAGATATTGCAAATATATTATCGCTTTGTATAAGTAATGTAGATACATTTATTGTTAGTTGATTAAATAGTGTTTCTGAATATTTTATCGAGCTCTATCGATTTTAGAACGATTAAGTTTCTTTACTGGCTCACATATATATTTTTTACATTATATGAAAAGACTAAGCGAAAAAAATTAAACAATACTGTGAATTGTTTTCATCACAATTGAAAAATCATAATTAACAAAAAAATCTAAAAATCAACAAAAGATATCTGAGGTAGTTTAGTGGGATTGGTGCATTGAGTGTTATTCATGCAATAACATAAAAAATGTATAGCAATTTTTATTCAAATATTGGTGAACTAACAATGCAAATAAAAAAAATAATATTATTATTTAGTTCCATTCAAAACCGAACGAGCGTCCTCGACGATTTTATAAAATGATACAAAATAAATTTCCTCAAGAATTTCATACTTGATTTTTTTTCTTCACAACATTTTTGGTGTCATAAAACTTAATTTTGATGATTTTGTTGTATGTACATTTTAAACCTTTTTTATTTATTACTAATCTATCACTATCTCAAATTGACTGCCTTATTATCATCGTAATGTAGTCTCAGGAAACAAAAAAATAAAACTTTATAACAAAGAAACTTATAGTTGTAACATATTGGAAACTTATATTTGTAGATATTTCGGACACAATTGAGGCAACATAATAGTGTTGTTAAAATATAATATGAAGTAAATGGTTGCTCACTTTGGGCTATCATCACCTCACTATTGGAGATACTTGGAAATATGTAGATTATAAGTTTTGAGACATACTTGACAAGTGCGAGTAGACTTGATCATATCGTAGGGTTCCGTACAAAATTTATGGTTTTAAACGGTTCCTCAAAAAAAATTTTTTGTAAACATGTATTATAAACTAGAAGACCCGGCGAACTTCGTTTCGCCCTATAATCAAGAAATATCTGTTACGTTTTTTTATTTATATTTTTGGAGTTTACCTATTAAAGCCATAAATCTCCGTGTTTTGAAGTGATTAGGAATGATTAATAGTTAATATGAGAGTTACACTGAGCTAGCAAAATAATAATTGTCAACGTTACTACTACACTTGATGCACAAACAATAACGATGGCCGACAACTGTGTAGGGAGTGAGAGAAGTCTAATTGTGTGAGAGAAACAGAAGACCGGCTTCGTTCTCATCCCTCCCTACTCCGTGCTGTTTACTGGGTCAGAAGTGACACCTGTAGATATCTGGCGGGGATAACTTATTAAATGACGATTGATCAGTTATCGACCGGAGATGAAAAATGATTAAATTACTAAAATAGCTATTAAAAAATAAGGGTTGATCGTAGAAGGGTGAAAATTTAGGATTGTATGTATTTTTGTACGTTGTATCATAAAAAAATAGTAATTAAAAATTTTGTCTAAAAAATAAAAAAAAAAAATTTAGGGGTGGACTACCCCTAACATTTAGGGGGATGAAAAATAGATGTTGGCCGATTCTCATAGCTACCGAATAAGCACAAAAAATTTCATAAAAATCGGTCAGGTTGTTTCGGAGGAGTATGGGCACGAAAACTGTGACACGAGAATTTTATATATTAGATTAGACATCATAATCTTTGATGTAATATTTTTGAAGCTATTAGCAGTTTATTTTCTGTTCTATCTAATAATCTACAGCCAATGACTTCATCCGCGTGGGCTTTCAATGGAGTTCAAGCTAAAAAAGACTATTATACACAGAATTTAGGAATGAATTATAATCTTTATGTATTTTAGTAATAAAACTGAATATAATTCATATTTGATTGTTAATCTTTACGTGACAGAGTTAAACACAGACTATTGTTCCAATCTTCCTTTCCTACTTTACATTTTTTCGGCCTCCGCGTGTGTTATCTTTTAGTTTCCAATTACCACTGATCTTATGTACTATTCAATTATTTCTCAAAATAGTATTACCACTATGTACACGCTTCCAAACATTAAATGCACCCTTGGCTCCTTAAGTGCCTTTGTATTATCTCGTCTTGCTATATCTCTAATATATTTGTTTTTCTTTTGTCCACTCAAACACATTACCGCTGTTTTATTGTCATTGTTTACCAAATTTTACTAACCTATTCTCTCTTATACTACCAACTAAATGACTAATAATTTCGAAATATTAATTCTTGATTTAGTTCTTTAATTATTCTCATACAAATATTTTATTGATTTTTGTTTAAAGTTAAAATTATTATAAAAGAATGAAGGTTATTTGATAAGAATAATTTAATTTAATTACAGATTTAGTATATTTTTACTTGTTTATAATATCTGTATACTATCACCTACGAGTATATTAGCTTGTTGAAATAAAGTAAAATTTGGCGTGACTTTAAATTGGGTTATAACATAAAAGTAATAATATACATATATATATACATGTAAGTGCAGTAAAACTTTTATCCGAAATCATCCTACTTGAAAAAGTTACGTAACAAACTTGTATTATCCTCTAATTTATGAATACCAATTTATTTATTAGTTAAAAAAATATAAGTAAATAAATTTGACATTTAATAGAAACATTAAACCATCTAATTGTTAGCAATAAAGTGTTATCAAAGATCTATTAGGTCATAGTTTATGTGTCACATGACGTCAATATATGAGACATGTAAGGAAAGATGTGTATTGATCTTTCGAATAGCAATATTTCATAGTATGCTTTCTCCTATTGAAATAAGGTATAGAAAGTCAAATGTTAACAGTATAAATTTAAATTCACGATCAATTCCAAATTCATTAAATTCAAATAATTTCAAAAAATTAATATATCATAACAAAAATGATTCATGATGTAATTTATTATGGGAATTGACAAGCTTTAAGTGACTTTCGTCTTAATAGCTATTTTTGGTAGGAGTCGCTATATGAATACATAATTGTTTCATTTACAAAAGTATTTTTCATCATAATTCAGACATAAATAAATAAATCAATATAAATTTCGCAGATATGTGGCTACAGTAATCAGTTTTTAAACTATTGAACATTAAGACAAAAAACAGAAATGTTATTAATAATATTTTCAGGTTAATAACTTTGGGAAGATTCAATTTTAACATGATATGAATCTATTTTAGTTAACTAACGCAACTAGCACCTACATCGTCTATCCACGAAGTTGTAAAAACGTTACGTGGGTTTGGATATTTTGTAAATGATCCGTTTTAAATAGTACCGATTGATGTAACGAGTTCTATTTAAAACTACACTAAATAACTCAGAATAAGATGTTACGTAGTTCGTTAAAATATTTAACGATTTAGTTCTGGACTTGCTTGCATCAATCGCCTAAGCGTTAAGTGTTAAAGCTATTTCATTCATACATTTTTGGTAATTTGGTTTTACATAGTTGTAATGCCGTGAAAATATTACTTAGGTTGGCATTAAAACCTCGTAATATACTTAATGAGATTTAAGGCTTTCGTCAGTATTCATTTAAATGAAACTTATAATTTTAGGATTATAGTAACCGTATTTTATTATTTTAAAAACTACATAGCGTGATCATGGTCGCTGAAAAGTAACCGAAACTTTGGGAGTAAGTAGCTTTTACAATAATAAAATACGCGTAATATAAATCCGAAAAGTATTACATAGTTCAATCGTAATATGTACAATGTTTCTATATTTTAAACCTAATGCAGTTAGCAACAATCAAATGTTTAGATTCCAATAAAAATGTTAAGTAGCATTACTTTTATTTCAGCGACAAAAATAATCAGGAAATGGAATGTTTCATTTTCAATTTCATGTAAAAGCAACAAATATTTAATTAACATATTTATCACGAACAGGTCTTTGTGGTCTCAATTTAAAGGAACTTGCTCAATTATTGCACAAATTGGTCACGTTGGAATAAAATAATTGGTTAAATTGCTACAGAAAAAATATGTACAAAGATACATGACATTTATCAGACGCTAATTGACAGCTCGAAATAAGTAGGTTACAATACAGCAGTGTGACTTAAATTCTGTTTATTTGACATAATACAAATATGTATCGTAATATTTGGAAGCTTAGGATTTGTTTACTTATTCTGTTATACTTTTTGTATAATATAAAACGATACATGAATTCATGGGTACGCACGAACGGGTGCGTGCTCTTAAAAATTATGTGTTATCATAATTCTACAAGTTATTCTACAAATGACATATTAGAAGTTTTAAAAATATATGGAAAATGCTATTAAATTGTATTTTGTTTTTTAATTTGAATATTTAGGTACATTTGAACATTTATTTTTATAATAATGTTTTTTTTTTATCATTAAAAATTTTATTTCGCATATTGTACTAAACTATCTATTATCAAAAATAAGAATAGAAAAGAGGATTTGTGAATATTTTTTTCTGTAATAATACTTTAATAATATCATTTAAACGAATAATTTATGAATAAGACGAATATTATAAAACATTCTCAAGCAGATTCTGTAATTACGTTAGCAACAAATTTTAACGGAGCTTCTGTTTCAAAGAACAATAACGTAAATGAAGTAGGTAGCGTTTATTAAAATGTGTGGTTTTCGAGCTCGTCCCCAGATTTAGGAAAAATTATTCACCAATTGGAGAATATGCCATTGACATAATTATTTATCCTACTTTCTTTACCGACACCTATTTTAATTCCCATGCATTCGTGTAGACTTTGTATTTTAGGTTTGCTATTTTCATAGATTATTATTACGCTGAAGTTAAAAAGTAGCACATGATCTACCTGATAATGTCTACAGTTGCCACGGATAAATTAAGCTATTTTTATTATGTGTTATGTCCCTTAGGAGTACCCTAGGGGGGTTGGAAGTTTTGCGGTAGGATATGAGGTACGAGTAGGAGCCTCTGAGTTCGCACAGAGGATAATAATTGGAATTCAACTAATGGTTGACTTTACCGTTGACCTCAAACAAAAGTTTGGTTCCTTCATATAGTTAAATATTTAAAAAGATTTTAATTCATAGATCTCACTTGAATATCTCTATATAGAATGACGAGGTATTCCGTTAACAAAATAATATGCTTCGGAATATATGTAGTTCAAAAAAGGAGGATAATTGCTACTTTGCATACGGATTACAACTATATTGGAACTCCCCATAATATCATTACCTGATTATGCAATATGCATGCACACCTTTAATACATAGCTACAAAGTTTCAGTAAATAGATTCAGAACTATGTATTCGCGCGACAGTCACAAGCTTCGAAATGGACACTTCTATTGCAAACTACTTAATTGAGTCCGCACCCGAGGCTACGCGAAGACTTAGGCACAGCGAAGCGATTCAGGGACTTGGTTACGTTTTTTGCTTATAAATACTTTTAAAATATTGATAACATCATCATTATTTAAATACTTTTTCTTGTCTTTGTCAACGAAATAGATGAATAAACTGCAATTACTTTTTATAAGATACAAAATTATAAAGTGAAAATTTAGTTTATATATCGTTTTCTTCTAGATTTTACATATGTATTGAATATAGTCCTTATTTCATATATATTTTGTTGTTCATTAAAACAAGTTTTGGAGCGACGTTAAATTTTCTCGTATTGACATATCCGACATATTGAATTCAATGTCCGCGTTAGTGGATATGGAAGTAAAATTTTTCTTCAAAATATTGTAAACCTGAATTCGGTTTTTACATACATTCTGACTCTCTTTGTTTCATGTATATAATGCCACTTTATTATTTCGACATGAGAATCAGATCCCAAACTTATGAGAGTAAAGAGGGGCTTGGGACACGGCTTTGTTTTTACTTGACGATATCATTAAAGTAAAAGGGACCAACCATTAACGAAATTGGCGAGTACTTCACCATAGATTCCTTGGTGGAAATTAACCTTATGCACGGGGATATCAGTCGAGCTAAAGGAAGGTCAGCTAGCTGTGTTCAAATTACTATGTCAAAACCATGGACCTGCTCGACCGGGTAGACCCAACCTCTGACAGAAGATCGACGTGAAGTTGGATCGGAGTCTCTTTCGTACTCTGTGCCACCGACACACGAAACTCGAAACACAGTTTAGAACAAGGACAATACTCTTTGAGAGGATGGTTCTTGGAACGTCCCAATCCTTCCATTCGGGAGGATGATGATGATAAAAGGGATTTTACCTTCAATTCGTCTGGCAATGCATCCGCAACACCACGTTGCAAATATCCATAGGCTACAGAAGATCGACGTGAAGTTGGATCAGAGGCTCTTTCGTACTCTGTGTCAAGGACAGACGAAATTCGACCCACAGTTTAGAACAAGGACTCTTTGAGAGGATGGTTCTTGGAACGTCACAATCCTTCTATGCTGAAGGATGATAATGATAAAAGGGATTTTACCTTCAATTCGTCTAGCAATGCATCCGTAATACCATGTTGCAAATGTCTTGACTACCTTCCATCACGTAGTCTAATATTATTTCCAGTGATTCCTAGGCCAGTCGAACGAATTTGTGTTTGACTAGGTAGATGAAATCAGGCAAAGACTGGCAGAGGTTGCCGAATTCATATACCCTTTAGTGAATGATGACGACGATGGCACTAACGGAAGATTTGATTAACAATTTTTTTTTTTCAATATTATGTCAAAACTTGATGCTTTCAATAAAATATGTACACATATGCGACTATCTCAAAATTATTGAATATCTTAAATAGGTGCATATTTTTATTTAAAATTAAAAGTTACTTTGCGTAATTCTGATGCGTCTATCCTTTATTCGTTACTAGAAGACCTGGCGAACTTCGTATCGTCCTATAATCAAGAAATATCTATTACGTTTTTTTATTTATATTTTTGGAGTTTACCTGTAAGCCATAAATCTCCGTGTTTTGAAGTGCGACAGAATGATTGACATATTAGTTAGTTGTCAAATCTAATGACAAAAAAAAAAAAGTTTGTATGGGAAATAGAAAAGAGCTGTTTTTATGATTTTCCCAATGAATCATTTTTTTTCAGCTTTTATACCTTCCCTGAACCTCCACGAACATTTCAAGACTAAGATAAGATAAATCCGTTCAGCTGTTCTCGAGTTTTAGAGAGACTAAGGAACAGCAATCCATTTTTATATATGTAGAAGATATAATTTTAGTGTATACAAAAAAAGCGTGATTATGCTGACACTGTGAATAAGCTGACACTTTTACCAACTAAAACTTCATTTCCATCTTCCAAAAGTGGAATGACGGTTAAATACGATTCAGTTGGAATTGAAAAAAGTACTTCTCTCAATAAATCATTGGGATACATTGAACAATATTTATATAATTCATTAACATTCATAATACCCATTAAACCACTTTACTCTATCAGAAATATCAAAACAGCTTGTTAATAACATCTGTTTATATGCTATAAATACGAGCGAACATAATATTTATTACATATGTACATGTTATTACATAAAGCATACACAATGAACTATTTGTTTGTGCTAAAATAAGTATCGACCCAGCTCGTCTAGACTGGAAGCTTTGCATTTTTAATGAATTAACTCTCATATATGTATATTGTTTTAAATAATAACTGTTTTAGGAGAATTAAGTTTGAAAAAATAGAAACTGTTTAAATTGAAAACGGTTTATGTATTCGTATGTGGAGTTTTTTGGACTTTGCATGATCATGTTAGAAAAACCTTATATGAATTTACACCCAAAATAATATTGTGACTACAGAAAGATAATTTATATCCGAACAAAAGGCATTTTTTATTTAGAAAACCTCGTATTTACATCATCTATGGAAGAATATGTGTATTATCTTGTTAATATATTTTTATAAAATACATGATTTTTCATTAAATTCCGACTTAGTGTTAAAAATGTTATTACTTAATATTATACTGAAGTTTTTGTTGTGATCAAAATTAATATGCCGTGATGTAAAATCTCGTTTTATTATTAATTTTAATCCATTAGTAAGAACAATTGGAATATTATTTTATATTTGAAAGTAAAATACCTTATTTCTATGCTTATATTCATGTGTGATCTACATAGTTTTTTGTGTTATAAAAATATTTCTGCGTATTAAGTTATTTTGTTGTAAAGGTTTCTATGTTTTATTTTTTTTCATTTCACTGTTCTAGTTCGTAACGAGAGAAACTCAGAATTTACTTTTATGTCCTAACTAATTAGGGCAAAGTGGAATGTTGCTAATAGGCCTTTTTGAAATTCATTCTCACATTGTTAGCTAGTTTTTAAATTTAAAATGTTCGACAATAATTCTTGATTTTAATTGAGGGGACCAATGGGGAATTTTTTTTTTCCTTTAAAATATGGCTCCATGTATCTCTCAATTATTTATTATAATATTTATAAGATTATCGTCATTATTGTTTGGGACTTGAATAAATTGTTTATTTAATATGGAAGGGAAATGATTGCTGCGGTCAAATTTCGTATGCCAAAGAAAATTGAGGCCATTCGAATTATAGTTATTTGTAACAGCCAGGATAATCTTGTGCTAGTGTTACATAATATAAAAATAAGGAAATTTTTAAACCTATGAAATTTATTTTTTACTTAGATTTTTAATAAATAACAAAACCAATTTTGACTTCGGATAGAATTTCATCGGAATTATTTTTTAAATATTTCAATAAACAAGAAACATATATGTATGGTTGGATGAAGAATGTTGTCATACTACAAAATATAGATAAAATTTGGTTTCTCTGTTTGTTACTTCTTCAAGTAAAATTTACTAAACTTTATCTTTTTATTAATGGTATAAAACTTCAAAAACATTTTAATTGTGGTACATTGGAACATCGATTAAAATCCTTCATTTATACCCATACCGGGACTGGTGAAACTTTAAATAACAAATAGTCCACATAAAATGACAAAACTTTTAGGAATTCTACATATTACCTGTTATTCAATAACAGCAAAATTAAAAACATTTCATTCGTTTATTTTAACATAAACGGTTTAATTAAATGTTGTGTTTTTATGAATATAAAAACATTTTCGTGGAAACATTTCTTTTCGTATTTTTGATGGTTTAGTATTGTTTTAACTTGTATGTTAATTATTCATGATTTAGAAGTGAAAATATAGGAGTTTATTAAAAATATATAGTATATAAAATATATGTATATAATAATACATATATTATCACTTGTAAGTCTGTCAGTGGTGGCCTAGTGGTTAAAAGGCCCGCCTCTCATGCATGAAGGCGCGTCTTTGATCCTGAGCCTGGCAAGTACCAATGTGATTTTTCCGAGTCATATGTACTTTCTAAGAGTATTTAGATCACTGATTAATGCATTCCCAAAGAGAGTTGATGTCAGCCAGGCGGCCGGTCGTAAAAACAATTAGCCAAAACTATTCTTAACATGTAAGACAGACCCTGGCTAAAGCTGGGAAAATTGCCAGGTAGAAAAAGAAGATATTATCACTTATTAAATTTTCATGTACCTTGTGAAAATGTTGTAAGGAATCTCTGTAAATTAATTTCAAGAAAAGTTTTCATCTCCTTAACATAACATGAGCTTTACTTATTAAATGTAAAATGTGTTATATCTGATGCCTGAAATGTTAAGATTGATAAAATATTTACTTGATAATAATACTTGAAAACAGTGCAGTCACATTTGAAATTAACACTTCAAAAACACGATTATTTTATACAAATTGGTGACTAAATATAATAATAATTTTCTATATTTGAAGCAAAATTTATTTGAGATCAAAGTAACATCAACATTTCACTGAAAAGCTTAAAATATTTTAAATCAAACAAATTCGCTGCATTACGATATAAATGGAAAATGTAATGGAACATTTAAGTTTAATTTAGTTATAGAAAATTTACTTTGATATAATTATTAAAACATTTCTATTTCTATATAAGATAATGAGAATTGTAATTACTATTAATGTGAAATGTTTTACAGTTTTCCTCTCATTACTGTTTCATTATGAAAGCCAGACCTATAATGTTATATGCAAAAAAGACATTTTATTTCTATAATGAACTAGAGTAATATATTTAAAATTTAAGACTGTGTTATGATAATATAACTTTGCATACATGTCTAGACGAAAAGTTTTGTATCAGAGAAAATAGAGAAGATTTATATATTGTATAAAATTAATCTTGTCTACCGTATAGAGTAAAAGACTAAGAATTCAAGAATATACCAGTTTACAAACTAGCTTTTGTCCATGGATTTGTTTATATAATTTGTTAAGATATAGTAATTGTTAATTGCAAAGCAAGTGTAAACTTTATTTTGGATTTTTAATATATTTTCTCTAAGAAGTTTATAATATAATACATATTTTTAAAGGGATTTGTGTTTAAAGTCGTATGATTAGTTTTTATCATTATTGTTAGAATTCAAAACTACTCTTGATAATTATATTCGTTATTTAAATAACTTCAGTTAACTCAATGAAACTGACTTATAATTAAAAGCAGAAATTACTTATTCATTTCAAAAAAAATATACAAAAAATTATGTGAATATTTCATGCTACTATGAAATCTCAAAAACTATGTAATCATAAACACATGTGATTAAAAAAACAAGTTATTTTGAACATATTATTCTTATATATGAATTCATTCGAAATAATTAATTATTTTAATTAAGTCTATTAGACGAGACTAATAAATAACATTTTGAAATCTGATGAGTTTTCTATAATTATAACGGGTTTCAAATAATAAAAAGTAGATTTATGTTATTTTCATCGTATCAGAAACCTATCAAGAGTTTTATTGAGAAAAAAGTAGTTTCCCTAAGAACAGTCATGACATAATTTCCCGTTCCGTTTCTTCACATTTGTCGTTAGTGGAATTTGTTGTAAGAGCGACGGTTTACAAAACAAAAATTTAACATATTTCTTACTTTGAACATTAAGAATTACTAGTATAAATGTTAAAACTATGTACAGCAACTATTGTGTATATTAGAGTTGGAAATAAATAAAAATGTAAAAGTAATAAACATTGATCTTCTTACATCTACCTCGTTTAAGTTACAAGTAAAAACAATTTCTTAAACTAAGAGAGAACCTAAAAAGCCAATAAGGCAATCTTAATACGTATATGGTTAAATGGAAATAATAATTGTGTACCTTACAATAGTTTAGTTATTACATTCATACATCAAGCTATAACACAGTGCCATTAACTTTGGAAAACCGCGGCACAAGATATTATATTATAGATTTTTTTATGTTTTATATGTATACATAAGAATTTTAAAGAGCTGTTTTTTTTTTGCAGGTAAGAAAACAAGAACAGTCAATGCCTAGTGAAAATAATCCAACTTTAAAAGGCTGTAAGTTTTATAATATGAATGAAAACATAATTATGTTCCATATGATTAGGGAATAAATGGAGTTTTGAAGGAATATCTCTGTGAAGATGAACATATGACGCTTGGTGCATAAATTATAGGTATAAGTATTTCACTGTCGGTAGTCGTTTATGCAGATATTATTTTACATATTTAATACCCATCTGAAGTAATAACTTTTTCTTTAACGTTTATCTGAATAAATGGTGTCTTTTAGAAAAAAAATCTGGTACACAAATGACTGTTCTTAAGTGCTTCGTTAAAAATAATAATGATCACATTACATTGTAGAATTTTTTTTCGTTACAAAAGGATTGAAAGATTTTTTATATTTAAGAAAATAATCAAAATCGAAACAAGCAGACAATAATTAATACGTTTATAGAATTAAAGAGCATTCTTTGTGATTTAGTTAAGTGTCTTTGAAATGAATTTTTAATATAATACTAAATAGTTATCTGAAATATTGTTTAAAATAATAATAAAGATTAGTTAGTTATAGTTAATCAATCTGTTTTGTTTAAATTAAACTCCCATTGGCCATGTGAATGATTTAAATGTTACTATTATTTTTTTTTCTATTTTAATGAAATAAATAATTACATTATTGAAAATGATGAATTTAAAAATTTATTTTTACAATATTTTTAATAACATTTAGTTATGTAGAGTTAAATTTAGCATTAGTATTTATTATTGGAAGTTCATTATATTCATGCATTTCATTGACTGTAGCTAAAACCGTTTTATACTATGTGGTATACTATCAGATATCAGAATAATTTATTATGAATTTTTCATATAATGTGATGTTACACGATATATGTACATATTCATACCTTTTTATATTTTCTTAAATTCAAACAAATTTAACACAAAGTTTGAAACATCTCTGAGATTTTCGCGAGTCAATTAAATGAAACTAATATTTTGCGGATATACTCCGCGACTTAATGTTTTATAAAAACTACATACTCCCGACGTTTCGGTTACTTTTCAGCTACCGTGAGCACATCTCGTCGTCGGTTGGTATAAAATAACCGAAACGTCGGGAGTTTGTAGTTTTTATCAAAAATAAAGTCGTGTAGTATATCCGCAAAATATTAGTTTCAATGTTTGAAACATCTATCCTTAATGAAGATATAAATTGTCACTCTGTATTATGTCATTTCTTCGTGAAATGTCCTAAATCTCGTAATTTCCCCTTCCGTAACGTTATGAACAGAATTTCAGTGATGATTTTATTTAAGAGATATTAAACTCTATTGCTTTGGATTAAGGTGCAATTGAGAATGAATTGTTGAGGCATACATAAGTAAGTATATTAAAAAATGTTTTTAGTACTTGTTCCACACACGTTTCTTGCTGAAGTATTTAATGATTTCAGTATGTCAAAAGTTAAGTCAAAATATATTTATGTCGTCATTTATTTAAAGAATATATTTTGATAATTTTATATAAGTATTTATGTGATATAGACAATATTTTGACAACGTATCAAGAACTTCAGGAGAGCAAAAACTAGAAAAATATATTTTGTCAAAAGTTCCACTGCAACAGTTTTTGCTAAGCCGAATATTTTTTATTTACAATAATCTGGGGTATAGCTGGAATTGGAATGGTTTCTATGTATTTTGTTTAAACCTTGCAAAAGTTGCAGCCGGATTAACAGTTTGATGAAATTCGTGAAAATAGTGGATTTGGAATTGCGTGTAGTTCATAGAAAACTTATTTACATTTTCATTAAAACACGTCAGATTCACAAAGGGAAAGTTACGTAATCACTCCCGTATTAAAAAGTGAGGCCGCCGCCAACGTACTTGCAAATGTCCCTAATTAGGTTCCACATTTAGAATATAATATATTCTCTAACTACAAGTTTTCTTTGTTACACAATATACGTTGCTTTGCAAGTATTTCCTTGTTATATCTTGAAACGAAACTGAAAATCTGAAAATTATATATGTAGCGTGTAAGTGAAAATAAGTGGTAGAGTTAGCAAGTATTTCCTTGATATATCTTGAAAAGAAAAACTGAAAATTTTGTTTGTAGTGTAAAGTTGGAAATAAGTATTAGGGTTACTTGTTTAACGTTTAGGTAAAGCCATTAAAGTTTAGTGACCCGTACCTTCTGTTGCGTCAGTGTGTTTTAAGTGCGTGTTACTGTGATGATTCTTTATGATCGTAAAAAATTTATAGACAATTCCGAAGTTACGTCGTATAATTTGTTTATGCTAAGTAAGCTACTTTAGTGAGTTACATATTGAATATAAACGCCAACTGGCTTAACTTAAACTGGGAACATATCAATATATCATATGAAATTAAATGTTAAACATTTTATTCGCTGATAATCTTTTACGTATTTTAAAGTAACCAAATATTTTCAGATTGAAGTAAATAGTTCACGAAGCGTAAATAAAAGGCAGTAAACAATTTATATAATTAATCTGAAGCGCCTGTTAATTTTTAATTGGAAATTCATTTAACACTGCTATAATAAGCTTGCTTTTAATGCATTCGAATAAAACAAGATTTAATTTCTTTCATTGTTTTATAAATTATTTTTCTTTTTGGAAAAAAATATTGCTATGTCATGTCATCAGCCTATCAGAAGCCCACTGCTGAGCAAAGGCCTCTTTCTCACATGGAGAAGGTTTGAGCATTAATCACCACGCTTGCTCAAGACGGGTTGGTGATTTCAAACTTATAATTGTGAAACTACAAGTCCAGGTTTCCTCACGATGTTTTCCTTCACCGTATGTCAGTGATGTCTAAATACTCTCAGAAAGTACATATGACTCCGAAAAATCACATTGGTACTTGCCAGGTTTGAACCCGCGCCCTCGGCAACGAGAGGCGGGCCCCTTAACCACTAGGCCACCACTGACTTTTTTATTGCTATGTATATATAACAATATTTATGTAGTTTTAATTATATTTGCTCAAACCTAGGTTAAGAATATTGTTTCCCTTTCGGTAAAGATGAATATAACTTTTACAAATTTTTAAAAATAATTATATTACATTGCGTATATTTTAAACAAAAATCATATATTTTAAAAATGTATCTAGTTACCAATTAAGACTTTATAAAAAATATGTTCAAAACAGTTTTCATTAAACAACTCATGTTTGGTTTACAAGAGCAACGCATTCGAAATATCTAGTCGTTTTTAATTAATTAAAATGTTCTCTCAACATACTACATAGATCGAACATTTCGCTTTGCAAGTTGAAAATTTCAAACAAAATTCTGTTTGAATAAATTCTTGCTTATTATCTGGATATTCGATTGGAATTTCATTAGCTTATTTTAGTGATAAAACATATATTTAGAGTTAAAAAAATTATAGGTATAATGCAAGGGGTGCAATTAATTGAATACTCTATTCAATCTTGCTTTTCACTTTGAATTAACTAGATTAGATTTTTTTGATTATGTATTTTTTTAAGGAATTATTAAATCTCCCCACAAAGTACCATTCTTGGTATGTGCGTTTTTGTGATACTTTTTGAAATTCCTTCATTGATTTTCAACTAAATAAATGGTTTACAATTTTATATCTATGTCATTTTTAATGTTTTAAAGTGTGTGGAATCGTTGATCTGAAAATTTGGTGCAAACTTGACAGTGTCTTTTAATATTAATTTATATAATAAATTAAAAATATTTATTTGAATAAAAAGGTAAATAATAATAATAATACTAAAACAGGATATCTATTCTTGATATCTAGCTGAATCTATTTAATATGTCGTAATAATGCATAATTAAATAGAAGTTTCAAATTGTATTAAAACTTTAAGCAATTTATTGATTTTTAAAGCTATAGGTTTTCTTTTAACTTTTTTCAATATACATTTAAGCTATAAGCTTGGAGCTGAATTTGAAGAGATATCCTGAACAAATTTTCACGTGCATCCATTTTATGATAACGTCAAATCCGGTAAGGCAGATTAGTTTTCTATGGACAATCCAACAATATTGCTATCAAATGGAACGTTTCATCGGGAACAATACAAATGAAAGCAAATTTTATTAAAATAAATGTGTATATATTCTTATATTCTATGCTTAAATAGACATAATTGAGATAGAATTTTATAGCTTTTATTACACTCACTAATCCAATATAAAGGTTTTGATTTATTCATGAAACTTACTTCAATAATTGTATTGTGGTAAGCGAAATCAAGTTTAAATTAAGCCTTGTTTATTTTATTTGAATTCTATCTCAGTAGTATCCATTACTTTGACTTTGATAGAATAGACTTTTTAATTATATTATAAGAAAATTATTTATCGTTGTAAAAATAGCTAAAGTTAGTAAAAAAATACGTTGAAATTGAGATCCATAACTCTTATTGAAGTTCAATTATAAGATAAATATCGAAAGACTTCACGTACAAATTTAATATCGATTATATATTACATACTTAAAAAGAATATATACATAGCATTGTATAATATAAGGAATTTCTGTTGAAAATAATTTAGGAAACTAATACTGGCGTGACTCACGACTAGCTTAATTGGTTGGGTAACGATTTCATATACCCTTGTTGGCAGTGATTGGGGTAAAACTGTAATATGAGGGTGAATATTAGTGTAGTGGGTGCTAGAGTTACAACCATCCATCTTTACACATTGTTACTAACTAACTCAAACTAAAATGTCACACGTCAATGTGGTGTGTATAAAATTATATTCGGGGAAATTTGCTAGATAAACTCGAATTCTTATGCTCAAATAAGCGAATAAAAACATATTCTTATGTCTCATCCTTGACATATTTACAATCTACGTTTTGTTTAACGAAATTTGTTATTTTTTCTTTCATTAGGGAGTAAATGAAGTATTGTTTGTTTAGACTTAGTCAAGTATTCTATTTACATATACATATATACATATTACAATGGACTTCTAATAACGTCTTATTCAAAGTTTCATTATCTATTAAAGAAACCTCAATTATATGTCATTTTAAAAACTGTTTGTTTGTTTATATACTTTCTTCAACCTTTAATTTTTTTCATGTTTTGAAAACTATTTAAAAATCATTGGAGTCAGTATTATATTTGGGTTTTAATATTAAACCTTGTATTTACAATTCTTGTTTAAAATGCAATAGAAGTGAAAATAATGTGTATGTCCTAACCTATGTATGTATGTCCTAAAGATTAAAGTGGCGTCCCGATTAGAACAAAAAGGGACACTATGTTAATTAACTAGTGCCTAGTTAAATACTTTTATAGACAAAGAAGACAACATAAATAGATTTTTTTTCAACCTTAACAGATTTTATTCCAGCTAAATTAAAATAGGTGTCTCGAACCCAGTGACGCTTGCAATTAACTTGCCTTGACAAAGGCCACATTGTATAAAATGTCAAAGTGTTGATTAAAGACGTTAATTAATAGCTCTTCATTATAAAATGTCGTCATACAGTGAAATGCAATACAAAGGATATTTAAGTTAAGATAAAAACAGGCTCAACGAAATATACTCGGAAAATAAACTTCGACATAATAAACAAAATATTCATTTTCTGCTTTAAAAGTGTGTAGAGAAAATGTTTCACTTTTAGGTATTCAAAAGAGATCAAATAACTTCGTATGAAATGGCATTATTTTGGTTAAAAAAATATTGCTACTATAATATTTACTCATGCTTTTCTCGTAGAAATTGAATTAATAAATATAGAACTATTAAATATTCAGCAATAAAAATATATATTACATACATTTGAAGACAAGACATTGAAATAAAATAATTAATTAATTAAGCAAGACGGAAAATAATTAATTTTAAAAATATTATATATATATATGTATGTTAACAACTACATAAAAAATGTATGAAAATGTTATGTAAGATACTTATAAGAAAAGTTAGGTTAAATTCTGAGAAATTTTTGACATTTATGAACTCTTAATGTGATCTTAAAGACTTTGTCTTTACGTAAAGCTATTTGTGGTTTAACTATTTATACAAAAACAAGCGTTAACTTTAGAATTAAATTTGTTATAAGAACCTTTGTTCTTATATATTTTGGTTAAACCAAAAGAAAATAAGAACGCGGTAAATACAAAGGTTGCTTGGAAATTATAAACTTTTGATACAGGTTTATGTATTTTTTAGGTTTTTAACTGCTTAAGAATTTGTGGTTTATATTTAATTCAATTATATATTAATGCAAGAATAATATAATACAAAAGACTATGTAAGTTTATTGAAACAATAAATAATGATTTTTGTATTTATTATAGCTTGAAAACCTAATTTATAACTGCATTTCTATTTTGCTTTTTAATTTCAGGCATTTCTTTGTTAATACACTAATTTCAAATTTTCAACTGCTCTTCCCGTAATCATGGTTGCTGCAAAGTAACCAGAACTTTGGGAGTATGTAGTTTTCGATAAAAATACAAATCGCGTAACACATCTAAAAATATTAGTTTCATTTGAATGAATACTCGCGAAAATCTTAGATCTCATTATAATTTTAATAAACTTAGCAAAATTTTGGCCGAAATTTGAATTTATAGAATTATTACTGCGAAGATTTTTAAGGATTTTTTTTTTGGTAGCAAATTAAGACGAATTGAGCAATCACTTCAAAGTGATATTAAATATTATTAAGCTTTATTAGTATTAAATTTCTTGACTTTAGAAAAATATTAATTCAGCGAGTTTTTTCCTTATTGATATTTTTAATCTATCTGGAGAATATTGTTTCATCTCGAAAACAATAATTAACCACTAATTACTCATAATATAAAGTATATGAAAATATTTTAAACTTATTATTAAATATGATAATAAAACTCTTGCAAAGACCTTTGTTTTATAAAACTACTATGAAACTAAATTTTATTAACGGTTATAAGAGAATCATTATATCTATACTAATATTATAAAGCTGAACAGTTTGTTTGTTTGTTTGTTTGAAAGCGCTAATCTCCGAAACTACTGGTTCGAATTGAATAATTCTTTTTGTGTTGGATAGTCCAGTTATCGAGGAAGGCTGTGGGCTATATAACATCACGCTACGACCAATAGGAGCAAAGATAAAGTGGTAAATGTGTAAAAAACGGGAGAAATTATTTTATCTTTGAAGCCTTCCGTTGCGTGCGCCGTGAAAACGGTTCAAGATACACAAAAAATATGTATTAAAGAATAATAGCTCTTTTAATGATCTAAAAAACAGTCCGCGACAGTATATGTCTATCTTTTAAGATTAACTCACAAAAACCGTTTTTATGGTACCTAATTTGGTCGAAATAATTTGTTAAAGTTGTATCAACATAATAATATTAATCTTTATTCAAATAAACAAATAAATATGTTGTTGGTTAAGAGTACTTCATTGTGAATAAAAAAAAACATAGGTTTTATCCTGAAAATTCTACGGGAACTCGACCATTCGATTCGAACTATGTGAGAAGAACCAAAAATCTGCCGGAAGTCACTATTCCACGCGGACGGAGTCGCGGCAAAAGCTAGTATATATATATCTTTAGGCTTTCTGGCTTTTCATAGATAGAACTGTCTAAACCGAGCTAAAGAAAGATAAAATGATTACTAACAAAGACCAGTTAAAAGTAAAAATTACATATCATGTTTGTCGTACGACCGTTGAATCACAAATCTCTAAGAAACGAATTTATCGAAGCTTCCAATGCTTTTTTATAAAGATCCTCTCCCTCTTCAAACTGTCAGTATAGTGTAAGGTGAAGCATCTGCAATTTATCACTCTCGAAGAAAAACCTTTTAAGGAAATATTTTATGATATCATGTAACTATGACAACTTAAGTTATGGACAGTATAGATTCCAGTTTTTGGTATGGATACCTTTTTGCCAACATATTTGGATGTCGTTTAAAGCAAGTAGTCTTTTCCGTATCTAAGATTTTGGTTTTACACATTAAATTTCATTAGAAATCTTTTAACGGTTATACATATGTTAAAAGGTTACAGGAAAGACAGAAATATTTTCACCATTAGAATTTATTCAATTACAAATACTAGAGGCTGCCAAATAGCGAATAATAAATTTCAGTGTTTAATTTTCTTCTGCGTCATATTCTAAAACATAAGAAACCATATGAAATATATCTTTTGATGTAAAAATAACAATCTCGTGTTATTACAATACGCTTTTGTTTTCGTTGTACGATGAAAAATTTACCTTATGATATTTGGAATAAATTTTAAAATCATTTATATGTTTATGAAATGCGAAAGATCGGAAAGATTGTACGCTTTCCAGCTATCTTTTATATACAATCTGTCATTTGAAATTTATCAGGAGAAGAAATAGAGACTGCGAAATTTTTTGAAGGTAATTTCAACTGCGTTTAATAAGGGATTGCGTTCAGAGTAAAATGTATAAAGTGTTTTTTGTTTTAGTTTCGACTTTTCTGTTGCTGTTACCAGCATAAAGTTTTTAAATCAATGATGTTGTAACTAGCGGATTGTGACAGCTATGTTCTGTCACTTGACTTCATATAAGATTAATTACGACCCATAACATGTCACCTATTATGGCTTACTCTTGCGGTTACTACACGGAATTTCAGAATTAATTACAGCCTACATCTTATTCTTATGTCTATACTGTCTATACTGCAATATTGTAGTGGTATAAAATTAATTTTGTACTTTTTGTGCGAAAGATCAACAAACATACGCAATTCTCACACAATATTGCATAATATTAGAAGAATAGTGTAATAGTTAAGTATTTTAACAATTCTCAACTTAATTGAAAGCACTGAACCCTTAAACAATGCTGACAATGAATAATCAGATTAAAACGTAGAGAAGTATGTACGAAGGTTTATCGATCAACAAAATAATTGTTTCTGACAGCTCTTGAACGATAACCGACAAAATGAGACTCAAATTGTACTCGCAAACTATTTTTATACTTATCAACATAATTACATTGTCAATACCACTATTTTTAGCTAATTTCTTCGTTTAAAGTGGATTAATATTTATCGGATTATATGTACTACGTATATTTTATTATTGTAAAAACTACATACTCCCGACGTTTCGGTAACTTCAGTAACCGTGATCACGGGCAGACAAGATGTGAATAATGTCTTAGATCTCATTAATTTCTGCGTGTTTATTAGTATGAGCGCGATATATCTTAATCACATCACATGAAGACGGCTACAGCATTAATCACCACGCTTGCTCAAGACGGATTGGCGATTTCGAACTTATATTTTTAAATTATACGTCCAGGTTTCCTCACGATGTTTTCCTTCACCGTCTGTCAGTGGTGTCTAAATACTCTTAGAAAGTACATATGATTCGGAAAAATAACATTGGTACTTACCAGGTTTGGAACCCGTGCCCTCATGCACGATAGACAGGCCTTTAACCTCTAGGCAACCACGACCTTATTTGAAGTTAAAATCGAATAAATTATCTGGCAACAAGTACCATATCTCATTTATTTGGGTTGAATAAATAGCTGAACTTTTTGTATGCTTGTGTGAGTAACTCATGTATTTTGTTCCCAAAACTTCTTTGGAATGGCAAAACAAATTTTAATTTTACCATCGTTTTGTACAATACGAATGAACTATTATTTTATTAGTGGAAATGTTTTATTTGTTATAAACTAAATGATATTTGTTTTGTTCTGTTTTTGAAGTAAATATTTTCTATTAAGGATACTTTATTTGAAGTTATTAATACATACAATCAGTGATATACATATATATAGATATTTTGGATTTTGAGGTTGAGTTATTAAGGGAAGATAAAGTGGGTAAATTCCCGCCTCTCACGCATGAGGGCGCGGGTTCGATCCTGGCAAGTACCAATGTGATTTTTCCGAGTCATATGTACTTTCTAAGAGTATTTAGACACCACTGACAGACGGTGAAGGAAAAAAATCGTGAGGAAACCTGGACTTATAATTTCAAATTATAAGTTTGAAATCGCCAACCCGTCTTGAGCAAGCGTGGTGATTAACTCTCAATATTTTCTCCATGTGAGAAGAGGCCTTTGCTCATCAGTGGATTCTGATAGGCCGATGATGATGATCATATGTATATATTCTGTATGAACAAAATTATACATATATACTAGTATAATATTACTAAATTATATGTATGTATTAATGCATTATTTGTACGGGTAGCCGTGCAGTCTACGTTCTGTGTAAACAGGAAACTTGACCTACCCGTCTATATATTAACCACAGGATTAAACTAATTTATAGCCACATAGCAGTAACTGTCTGTTTACTGTGTAAATATGAAAATACCTTTCTAAAATAATTTCGTTTGCAAGTGAAATTTGATAGTATAATTATGTGAGCACAAAATAAAGTATCAAATATATAAAAATAGACAAAATTACTTTATACAATATTTAAAATTAATTTACATTAATTTTATAAAATATTTTCTTTCCAACACAGTACATATTATTTATTGTGGTTGTAATTTTAGTTTATGCAAAACCAATACAAAAAAAATTTCGAAATCTACACTTTGTACTTGAATCAATCAATTTTAGACTTTAATACCATAGACATAGAATATTTAGTACAATCCAGATATTTCCTCCTTTTTATTGAAGTATAAAAATTTTAACCAATTGGACTCTTCATAACGTGGTTGGCAAAGAGACTGGGCTTATATATAATAATCTGCGCGTGTTAGAACTTTTTTCTTTCTTCTTTATGTATTTCACTATACATTTTTAAAAGATTAAATGTTAAAAATGTTGTAACATACATTAAAATCTCTATTTTCATCCGAGGATGTTACGAGTAACATTCTAGTTACAGTAGAATAAAATAAATGTTTATCCTTTGTATAATTTCATAAAAGTTTTAACTACACTACTACCCTTTCGTTCTGATTGTAAGTATGTGATATTTCTGATCATTGGATTATTATGAAATAAAACTGGTTAAAGAAATTAGTTTCTGTATATACATATATATTTAACTAGTTTTTGCCCGCGACTCTGTCCGCGTGAACATTAGAGTTGCGCTAAAATATGTTATAGAAATGTATGTATAATGTATAAAACAGTACATATTGTAATATACGTTGCAGCCTTCGCTTTTAAAAACCTAGATACTACATAATTGCAGTAATATTTGCCGTGCTGATTCCTGATTCTAAGCCATCTGAGTCGCCACTCAAATACATGTATACAAAACACACACACACACACACACTCACATATATAATATATATATATATATATATATATATATATATATATATATATATATATATATATATATATGTCTTACTTTGTGATATAATTAGTCTTCATCACGTCGTCTCATATGTGCGGAGGCTTGGCCATTAATTACTAATTATAATATATACATATATATATACAACAGTTGAACATGTTATATCCTGAAAATTAATGCTCGGCTGCCTACATAACTGTTGTTGCGATTCTCATTCCCAAGTAAATTTTCTATTAAGTATGAAATTCTTAAAACGCTACGTTTTCAATATAAAGTTGCCTTCGTTTATTACAATTTAAAACTTCTGAACATTTTATTTTGTCATGAATTGAGTTGCAACATAAAATTTTACAGAAATATTAAGAATTCTTTCTATATTTCTAGTAGTGCTGTTAAAATTAAATGCTCTCCGAATCAAATATTTCAAGTTGTAATAAATGGGATTGTTAGCAGATTGCTAAGATACCTTTAGAAAATGCAGAATCTTGATAATTAAGATAATTTGTACATATTTTTTTTTTCCTTTATGATTTTTGTGAATAATTGATTTGATGAATTAAATAATGGTTATGGTTTTATATTACTATTATTATATATTTATATAACTATCGCTTATATTGAGTTATGTGGTCTATTACTCTGTTAGTGATTTTTTTTGATTAGATATTAAATTACAGAACGAAGTATACAAACGTTCCTGTAGAGAAAATTTTGATAATGAAAATTTACTTAATGTCATTATCGCGTTTAAAACAATGATTTTGCAGAAACATATCCAACATATTTTCTATATCTTTTCTATATATAAAAAAAGAAAATTGTGTTATTTACACTATTTATAACTCAAGGACGGCTGTAGGGATATATGCTTGAAAATTGGTGGGGAGATAGCTTAGCACTAGAATACGGACGTATAATATTTAATTCTATTTAATCTGAAAAAAATTATTAATTCCAATATCTGGTTATTTATGGCCTCTAGAGCGGAATAGAGTCTACCTGATCAGCTATACATATATTACTAATTCATCAGTTCGCTCGGACGAAGCCGCGGACTAAAATTAGTACATAATAACTATTTAAATTCAAACATTAATAAATACAAGGTAACAGTACCTAACCATCCCTATCTCCTTCAGAACAGACATTGGTATTTCTATCTTGAAAACCACACCCGACTTGTTTTCTGAAGATAATTATTTGAAAAACGACAATCTCAATGTCATCTGAAATTTTGGTAACAAGAATAGAAACAAAACTGTTTTCTGCCTTCAAATATTTTGCAATTATTTGTAATATATAGTGATGATATTTTATGTTTTTATTTTTAGAACAGTAAATATATGGTTATTCTATATAAATAAAAAATATAATAAAAAGAATTTATATATAAACTAGAAATATATAAGATTATTTCTTTAATAATATTGACGGAAGAATACAGTTAGTTAGTTAAAAATCTAACTTAACTTCTACAAGAATTTAGAAAGGCACCTACTAGGGCATTTTTCAGGTGTCGTTTACACGAACATCTTGTCAAGAATCTGTGTTAAGTTTCTGTTATTGTTATTGTTTTTTGTATATAAATGTATATGTATTTGTATGTATGTGTATGTATATGTATCTATATATATGTGTATATATTATTTATATATCAATATAAATTTGTATGTATATTTTAACTTTTATTGCTACCGTCTTCACGATTCACCGTGTGGGTGCTGGGTCCATTGCGTCGCAGGGAGAGAAGCTTCATCAGTGCCTGGGACTTGCGACCCAAGTGTAGGTTTAAGGGGTCCCTATCTAACGCGCGTTAAACGACGAAGGTTTTTTATTCAATAATGTTTTAAAAACTAGTAGGATTTCAGAGTCTTTATATGAAGTACGTAAGGAATGTATGGTGTATAGAGATGGTATGTATGAGTCAATCAAAACTTAAAAATATATATAAAATTAAATCATGTCCTTATACAGAGCTCATATTTTACAATGTGAAGAAAAATCTGAATAATTTCAATAAAACATTTGAAATTGTTTCATGATATTTCGACTTACTTTATCACAATATAATATAAACTATTTTTAGTTTCTTAAACAAAAAGTATCATATTTTTCATATATATTTTATTACAACAATAGAGAACTCAAATCCATCCGTGTGTTAAAGTTCATATAAATAACTTCGACTAGTAATGAACCCAGAATTATTGAAAAAAAATTCAATAGCCTTTCAGTTTTTGCATTCAATATTTTTAAGCAATTTCGAAAACGAGAGAAACGCTCAGTAAAATATTTTCAATTTCACTCAAAGTTACATTTCGGGTTCGTGATGAAAATAGAGTCTAGCGTATTATGAAAAGTTGTTTTATTAAAATTGTGAATAAAATGTCATAAAGAGAATTTTTTTCATCATAAATTCAATAAATGCTTGATTAAATTAGGTATATAAAATGGATCCATATGAAATTCTAATGATTCAGTTAAACGTGTTCAAGTGTCTAAAAGCAGAAACATGATTAACATATTCGTAAGGACAGAAGTGCCATTATAAGTTACGATACTTTAATTGGTAAGCGAGCCTACATTTGATGACACAATTTAAACTTGAAGCGTTAAATTACTAGTGTGATAAAATGACTAACAAGAAATTGTATTTGTATTATACAGTGCTTCTTCTTTGTCTACTACCTAGCAATTTCCCAGCTTTAGCCAGGTGAATAGTTTTGGCTAATTGTTTTACGACCGGCCGCCTGCCTGACATTAACTCTCTCTGGGAAAATTGTTTCAAATCAAATAAAAATAAGCTGAATATATTATAAGATAATTTTATATCTTATTTTTGCAAAATCCTTCAGATTCGTCTGTAAATTCAATAAGTCTCACAATTTAGTTTTTAAATAAAAGATTATGACAGAGTTGGTTTGAAGTAACTTAGTATTTTGATGTTGTTATTAGTATCCTGGCTGTAATTCTCGGTTAAATTCTTCGTCTAAATTACCGACATCAGGCCAATAAAGTCAGTTATGGCTTAAGTTACAAGCGGTAGCGATTTACATATTACTTTTTTTATTTTATTTAAATGTTTCTTAATCAGATTTTGGTGAATAATTTACTATCCTAGTACCGTATACTATGTGTAAAATCATTTTCATTAAAATAAATACAGTTTTGTTTACGTTTTGTTACTTTTTTGATACAATTCCAATTATAGATTTTAATCTTTAAAATAAGTTTGCAATCACTATTTGTGGATTCGCCAATTAATCTTAACTTAAACCAAACGTTAACAAGCACTTTAAGGCTGCCCGCATCTTTTGCAAGATAGCTCCGTGGGATGACCGTTCAAATTTTGTCTTAAATGGAATGATAAAATATTTTTATTTCCTTCGTTCTAGGACTTTATTTAGAAAGGTCTTACGTTCAAAATGAAACATTGAGATGTACAACATATCGGTTTTTGAAACAGGTTGTATGTAAGAATATTCAAGTAAAGCAGAATATAATTTTATCAAATGTTTATCATAATAATTGATATTTTTTAACTACCAGCAGATGAGACAGTTGTTGTCCTATGACGTAATATGGCATAATTCTTTCTCAATGCTGATTAATACAATTAATTCAGGCCAATATAATACTACTTTCAAATAACTCAATGTTTGAAAACAAATTTGATATACGCTTGGTCTAAGTTACTGACAGAAAATTGTCAAATAAGTGACATATTAAACGTACTTTCTAAAGAGAACTATATATGTCGTTATAGCAAAACTTCGTAGAATTTTCTAAGTCTTGATTAATAATTTTTTTTTATATAATTTCTTAAACTCTCCCCATAGTACTAGAAAAAAAATAAAGATTTGAATGAAAAACATAAGACCATTTTAAGATATATTGTGACCATCATAAATAGCAGTATACATTATGTATACATGTATAAGAAAAATAAACGTGAAAATGTTATTGTAAGAATAACTTATTAAAAGATTCTTCGAAGTGTTTTACGAAAATTATTCAATGAGTTTAACAACAATATTTTGTAAATTTATTAAAAGGAGATCTAGTTTTTTGATATAGGAAACATATAAAATATCTAATTGAATATAAACGTGTTTGAACAATGACATTAGGAGGAGCCAGGCATTTGACATTAAGTTGAAAACACTGTGAAAGACAGATTTATCTGATATGGACGATGAGATAAATTTGTATCTCCAATTTTATTAGGAATCAAAAATAATTTAGTAATATTTAAACGTTAATCTGAGATTATTATTTGGCCTTAAATTCTTAAGTAAAACCAATTATATATATACATAAAATTTTCCATAACACAAACATTTATTTTTTCTCATTTCATATATTTCTTTTAAAATAGAAATCCTATAGTTTAATGGTACCTTATTATCACTTTAATAATAATGAAAAGTACTCAAGTTTCCATCTGAGATATTTAATATAATTCTAGCTTCCACTACTATGTTTCTTGAATTGATGCAGCAATGACACTTAATAAATTCTATCTTAAGCTAAGAAAGTCAAATAATGAAATGACGAATAAGGCGCAAAATATTTCTATGAAAAAATAGAAGATAATTGACTTGTTTAACATTTAAAAGACGCCAATTTGAATTTAATTTGAAAGAAAGAAAAACAATTGAAATTATATATGTACATAATGTTGAATTATTATAGTTTTAGATATCAATACGAATGTAATTAATAATTAGTTTTACTACTACTTTTTTGTAACTAGTGTTCTATTGTGGGAGAGGATATTAATATCCGGGCGAGTAAAATACTTCCATCAGGGAATTTTCATAATTTTAAAAGTGAGATTCAAATTAAATTAGCTGTGCTCTTAAGATCTAAGACTTTCGCGAGTATTCATTTAAATGAAACTATATTTTTTTCACTATACAATGCGTATTTTATTATTGTAAGATCTACATGCTACTGACGTTTCGGTTACTTTTCAGCAACCGTTATCACGAGCAGACGAGATGTGACTCGCATAATAAAATACGTGGTATAATCCGAAAAATATTAGTTTCATTTAAATAAATTATACATTAAAAATGACCATTAATATTAGAAAAGAGAATATGGATATAGGATATACTATAATAAATGTGTACTATGTAAGCGATCATATACGAAGCAAGATTGATAAATGATTATCAAGAAGTTACTAAGGTATAATATATAATGAAGATCTTTGATGGATGGCTCTGCGATCAAAGCAGAAGGCAAACCACACTTATTACACACACCGTTACCCATGAGAAAGGATTTTACTATAATAAAAGATATTGATTGCTCTCCGACAAAACATAAAATGATATATATGTATATATATTGTATTAAGAACAAAATATGGATAAAAATTACGTAATTCAAATGTCCATGTTTAAGGTTTTTAAAGACAATTTCTTACTAATGTAAATTTACTTAAAAATCAAAATTAAGCATAGTTTATAGGTACATATACATATTAAGCAGACAATTAACTTATTATTGAAATATTTTATGAATTTGTGATTTTGATTTTAATAAAAAAAAATATTATGCTTTCTGAGTACCAAAAACTATAAGAAAAATAAATCACAATTGCGAAGAATTGATTGAACTGGTCCAAATAATTACCTTACTCTATATGTATATTATAGTAAGAAAGAAACAAAGAAAAATCATTGGTATTAAGATAAAATCGCACTTTTTGGCAAGACACGCGATATAGAAATTTCAGTTTTGAAGGTTCGATAAAAGATCAAGGAATATATATTTTTGTTATTTGTCATTTTAAATATACTTATAAGTCCAAATATCTGGTAATTTATTTCTTTACAATAGATTAATAGCTAAACTTTATCTTTGTGTTAGCAATGCGAAATAATAGTTCATATTAAAAGTAACTTTATAAAAAAAATTTAAGTTAAAAAACAATATGTTTTTTTCATATATATATAACCGTTTTAACAATGGTAGTTTAAACGAAGAATTTAATTTTACAGATGCTCGCTCAGTAAAGATATCACAGACAAAAGGGACTTAGAATACATGAGATTCTTCAAGGAGTACCTTTCTGTTCTAAGCTTTTAAATAATAAGGTTAAGTTACTGATATATTTTTACAGTTATATTTTATTCTTTCAGCATTGTGCCAGGAGTGTCATTAACTGTCAAACCAATAAATATTCCTGTAATGTATGAATTTTTTCTTATTGTATTATAATTTTTTTTAAGAGAATTGAAATATATATTATATAATTTCTAACTAAAACCGTGTGTAATGAAGCATGTAAGACAAATGGGTATTCAATAGATATTTTTGTTAACTCATGTAACGTAACAGTTTCTACAAAGAAGCGATGCTGATTACATGCCTAGCTTCTTGTGACTACAATCATTAATCCCCGCCAGTAATTGCTGGTTTCGGCATCAATTTGCTAATAGAAATCATTTTTTATTTGCCCTCTAATCCAACTTCGACCCTATCTATTTCGTGTATACAGTTTTTTTCAATTAACCTCATCCTTTCCGATTGTTCTTTTAAAACTAACTCGTAAAATAAACTTTAAGTCAGCAATAATCGATATTCACAAAAGATAAATTAAATTTGTATGATTTCCACAAAAATATTCGTATTTAAATAACACAAGAAAGGTTTTCTTACTAAAATGTATCATTAAAATATGTCAGAGTTATTATTGAAGGTTGAAGGAGCTGGGACCAATTTCTCGTTTTCATATTTTCTTCATCTGTCTATTTTATGATTGTCATAATTATTAAAATGTTGAATCATTTTTTATTCAGTCCTTTACTTTAATATCACTCCGAAGTTATTTAGAAAGATTTTAGGCAGTGAAAAAAATACGTTTTAGAATTCATAATTATTATAAGTCTGTGAAATATTCTCTAAATTATTGATTTTAACCTCAATTTATGGTAGATTATATATTAATATTACTACGGTCTAACTATCCTATTTATTTTTACTTACTTTATATTATATACAAAGCATTTAAGAAAACAGACATGTTACATTTTTTTTTCACAAATGTTTTCAAAGACCGACCTTCCGAGAAGTCAAACACTTTTATATATTGTTATTTAAACGAGTAGGATTTCGCAGGGGTATTTTATAATTGTATTTTTATTATAAGATTAATATTATTCTTTATACATATTTTTTGCTTGAATTACACAATTATATTTTTTTCAAACCACATAATTAAATATTTTTATTTTACAAGTACCATCAAAATAATTTTAAGGAGAATCATATTAGTATCTTTTTGAAATTATAAATGGAATAATAAATCTATAACGATTTATTTGAAAAGGGAAAAAAATACTCTTATATTTTCCGAGTATTCTACTACAAAGCCTTGGAATGCAACATCGGAAGTATTTAAAACTGTGCTTGAAACTTTCCAGTGAATATTTTCTAAAATATCTTCCTTTTATACCTATCTTTCACTCTATTCACATTTTGAATATAGTACGTTAATGAAAATTTTAACCAAAATAAACTCTTTTAACTCCTTTACTCAAGGAAATAAGTGTTGTTTTTCCAGTTTATATAAAAATAAAATTATCTCTATTTAGAATATCATAAGACTGAAATTTCTACGAATCATAATGCTTAACATATTTTTGATTTAAAAGAAATGGTTTCAATAACCAACAAAAGTAGACAAATTTTATTTCATGATAAGTTGTCAGTATTGTATAAGTATTTGGAAATTCGTTCTTCATTAAAATTAATGGAAAATTTCTCGTTCTAAGTATTTGCCAGTTATAATTGTTCATTTGTTTGTTTTATGTACATATACATGTATTTATCTGAATATGAAATTTTTTTATTTTGGATGTCTACTACAATTTAATTCAAAAACTATAAAATTAATAATCCTCTTGTAAAAGTTTTATTTATGTAACAATTAGTACATTGCCCCTTATCGACTGACTTCTATTTGAATCCGTCAAAGAATTAATCCTTACCTTAAAAAGGACGAATTTCTAAATTGTAATATAAGTATGTCTGAGAATTTTTAATTATTCTTAACACAAAGCAAGATTAAAAATTCTCAGACTAAGTAATATACTATCTCTAGTTATATTCCTTTCGTAAAAACATAAACGTTTTTGACTCGAGTACAATTTTCTTTAATTCATAACTCTAATAAAATTTCTCTCATAAGAAAAACCCTTTTTTGGAGTATTTATTCCACTGAAACAAAAATCAATAGATTTTATTTTTGTATCAATAGATTTTATTTTATTTTTGTAGTCTAAAAATTTTTTTGGCTTTTTTATCTTGCAGAGTCAAGATGCTCAACAATTGATCTTCACATATTTTTATTACACCGTAAAAGATAAAAGGCCACAATTGTTCTTCAAACAAATCAATATAATCAATTCAGGAGTTCTGAAGATTTGATTTGATACAAAACTATCTTTAAAGTAATATATTATATATATAACATATCACATATTTTTAGGTGGTAGAGCCTAGCTGTGGTGAGTTACTACAGCTCGAACCACCCTCTCACAGAAGTGGGAAGTACCACCCTCTCACAGAAGATCGGCGTGAAGTAGCCTTTACTAGCTGCGTTTCGTCTGATGAGTGAGAGAGCCGGTTGCCCTTTCCCTATTCCTACCCTTTCCTTTCATTTCCTTATTCCCACCCCTCCCTACCCCCAAAAAACAAGGTTGGCAATGCATCCGCAACAAAATGTTGCGGATGTCCATGGGCGACGGTAACCACCTTCCATCAAGTGGGCCGTCTGCTCGTTTGCCACCTTTCACATCACATATGATATATAAATAAATATATAAACTTTGACCTCTTCAGAAATCTATTCAACTTTAGGAATATATATATAACTAAATATTTTATTTGTCTTTTCTATAACTATAAAAATTATCATTATTTTAAAATAACTATTATGAAATAAATATCCTCTAAATAAATATATAGCTTATTTATGTTACGAATGTCAATATCCAACTCTAAGAATACACGTATGTTCATTAATATTAAACAAAGTAAGTTCTAGTACATAACTTATCTCATTAATCTAGACTTGAATTCTTAGGAAGTCGTTAAAGTATGTAAATCTTGTTACGTAGACATTTAAGTAACTGGAAGCAACTACAGCTTTATTATAAAATGCATTCTATCCTATGCAATCCATGATTCGCGTTACCAAAACAAACCAGAATAGATTTGAGGAAAACTTTTGAAAGAAATGCTCTTTGTTTGTAATGAATAATACAAGCTTACGTGAGAATAATTATTCTTTGAAAGACAATAAAACAATTGACGCACGACAGACGCACATCTATTTTATATAAAATAAAACCAGCTAGTACACATCTCGTAGATTACACTACTCCAACCATTTGTAGAATAGTTTATAAATTTTTAAGACTTCTTTAGTAAAACTAGATATATTTCTACACCCTTGTATGTATGTATGCGATGTAAACCTACATTGTATTGACAGTGTGAATAATCGATACCTTTCAATTCACGTAAGAGTATAATGTACGCAAATTTGCATAATTGATTCAGAGCCTGCTCTGTAATAGTATTCTGGTTGTATTATAACTTTTATCACACTGTGACTATAAATTTAATTTATAACTTACCCTTAGGTAGTAAAACTACTTTTGTCAGTAACTATACTAAAGATTTTAAGTTTAAAACAACGATTTATTAAGAAATTGAAGAATAATGTTTGTGTTTGCAAGGAATTTGAAAGGAAACAAATTGAAACTTTATTTTATCTTTGTTCAGTAAACATACGAGCAGAGTTCGAATTGGCTCATAATAAGATGAAAAGATTGCTGCAAGTTATGTATAATATGTCGACCAAAATAACTTATGAGTTTGTCTGGCTATTATTGACGTATTTATTATGTTAAGAATATGAGCTACAAGATATATACATATATATTTATATATGTACTTTCATTAAATGGAATATTTTTATATAAATAGTAAAGATGAAAATAATGATTTTTTTTTTTATTATAAAAAACCGTATAAATCAAAGTAAAGTATTTTATATAATAAATATCAAATCATTTTAAGACACGACATCGAACGTATATTCCAATATTTTCCAATCACATTTTCGGTTCTGTTAATACATCAATGTAAACAATCTTACTTAAACGTCCATTTGGTTGTGTGTTGTAGCTGAAAGCGGAAATTAATATCCGGTTTATTGAAATATCTTCACTGCATTGAATGTGTTTACTAGAATATTAAAAAATGTATGTAAACATACCTTATAATATGTGTAATGATCATCCAAAGTAAAAGAAATTCTACATTTAAATTATTACTCTTTGTAAACTGCCTAATGATTTATAACATGTTTACATAACTATTCATTTCTGGATGAATGCTTCATTTAGTATGTCCGTATTAGTAATTTATAATGATTAATTAAGTTAATATTTGTTTAGTCTAAAAATTGTTGCCTCAAAGCCAATGGTAATTTAAAAAATTCATTCATTTTTGTTTATGAAATTTGTAAAAGTACAACAAAAAGATGTTACTATGATCTAAAAATCGGTTTACTGTGAATATTTTGTCAGTACCTACATGAAAATTTAATAGGATTAGCTTATGTGATATTAAACGTTTAAGGTACGAAATAAAAGCATGTTACTTATGTTTTATAGTGCTTAAAAGTATTAGTATTTAATTTATTTTACACCATCATTAATTTCAATAGAAAAATATCATACGTTAAATCTGTAGTTTAAAAAAAAACAGTCAAAAGTCGCAAAACAAAGCTTAAAGGACGTACTAATAATTAATACTATTTCTGATGCTTACTAAATTAATACAGTTTTTAACTGGAATAAGTCTGATCGGTAGTTGAGAAAGAATGTAAGCCAATTTATTTATCCGTATTCCTTTTATACAAAGCATTCGACATACAGAACAATAGGTTATTGAGCATACAATTTTTACTCGTTGTTACCAACGAAGAAAATTTCTCAGTATTCCATGAATTCACCGTGCGAGTGCCGGGTTCTTTTAATTACAAGTGAACTAATGAATATTTAAATGAAATTCTTGTCTTATTTTATAGAGAATTTGAATTTGTTGGTAGTTATCAATATTTACTTTATAAATATTACCAATTGTGGATGCAAAGTCTCTGAACTCGCTTCAAACCCTTTTAGATGCATTTTCATAACTGCGTCACTGAACTATTTTAAAAGAAATTCAACTTGTAGTTTGATGAGACAAAGCCAAGTTTTTGTCAACTGAATCTGTAAGCGTTGTCAAAATGTTCTACATTAGGTATTCAGTTAAACCCAGATAGCAAACACCAATTTGTTTTATTATCATCTCATTCCTTGAAATATTATAAACTTATGCTTAACACACACACACACACACACACACACACACACACACTCACACACATATATTCCAAGACACATATCACAGCTTAATTTCGACAGAGATACGTTTCACATACCTCATTAATTAGAATCGTAGTAAGAAAAAAACAATTGCTTGTATATTACTGATATATTATATAAATACAGCTAGATCTAAAACTTTGAAAGACTAAACAGTAATGAATCAAAGAGAAAATATCTTTACTATTACTTTGAACTTGATATATTACATCAATTATTATTCCCCGTTAAATAATTGTTTTGTAACCTCCTGCCTTTTACAATCGAATTATTAAAAATATTTTCTTGTATTGTAATTTTCATTATATATTTTCTATTAGAATAACAATTAAATTGCTAAAATAATAATTAATCATCCAAATAACTATATTTTGATTAAATCTAGAAACAAAAATAGCCGAAATTAACAATTAAGAAATTAATTTAGCAAATTAACTAGTCTAAGATATTAATCTGTAGTCTGTTGTAACTTAAATTAAATAAAATTTAAAAAATAAATATATTCAGTTGCTTATTTTTTGTTATTATAAATATTTATTAATTTTATATAACGTAAAAGATAAAAGATACGTCGTTATAACGAAGTTAATTTAAATTTACAAACTCTATTAAAACTGGATAAGTCTTCAGGTTTCAAAGAGACAGATTTCCACTACACGTGGGAGTTAACTTTATGATATTTAGAAAATATATGGACACCTTTTTAAAAAAGTTATATCTTTTAGGTGTTATGCTTGTTAATTTTTTATTTAAATACATTATAAAATATGAAAAAATGTATATAAAAATGTCTAATTTTGTTGCTTATATGTATTCAGAATGATTTCAAGAATTACCGAGCAAATTTTCCAGCAGCTTCTACTTATGGATGGAGGTTAGCATCTTTAAAAAAAGCCTTTGAAGGCACAATATATTACTCTTATCGTTTCAAATTTATATTTATATACACGTTATAAAGTTTGATATAGACCACTGTTAAAGAAATAATCCTAATCAAACCATTTTAATACTTCAGTTGTTACCTAAGAATATGCGATAGGTTGAACCCGTAACTTAGATTTTACTATATGATTTTATTCATACATAAATTACTTTTTCAGTATAACATTTTCTTATTTAAGTTTCAGCACTGCTTTTTCTATTGTCATACGCTTCATGATATAAATCCTGTTTAATTGTTAAATATATTGTGCTTTAACGTTATTAAATAAATCTATTCATTCATTAAACCACGTGACGTAGCAATTCTAAGATCAATCGACCGCATTTATTGGACCATTTGTGCCTCCCACGTCTCGCTTCAGTTACATCACATATAATTCAATATCAATCTGACATAGATATAAATACACTAAGACTATGTAATATTCCATTTTTTATATATATAACTAAAATTTCTCATATTAAACATCGTCTCATCAGCCTATCAGAGCCCACTGCTGAGCAAAGGTCTCTTTCTCACATAGAGAAGGTTTGAGCATTAATCACCACACTTGCTCAAGACGGGTTGGTGATTTCAAACTTATATTTGTGAAATTATAAGTCCAGGTTTCCTCACGATGTTTTCCTTTACCGTTTGTCAGTGATGTTTATATATGATTATACATATTTTATAATATTATAAGTAATAGAGAATATAATTTATTAATCAAAATCTTTTTTACATATTCTATTCTACTTAAAACCGTATTAAAGACAAAATTTAAAGTTGAGTACAAAACGTTGATGAGTGGCTACTTGGACATTCAGTTATTGTTTGAAAATTTTTCGCAATATCATTTAAATTTCAACCTTATTTTTATAAAATTAAATCATATTATGCTTCGTTATTATTAACTTGAAAATTGTGGTTTACAAATTGAGATATCTCTGTGAATTCGTCCGTTTCCTCTTGATAAAATTATATACCAGTTTAGCAACTCCGTGGAAGTTTAATAGTAATTACGTAATAAAAAACAAAAGGAACGAAATATAAAAGAAAAATGTCTCAATTAACTAACCAGATATCGTCTTATTTCTCAATCATAGTTATTGAGATTCAAGAATAGAATGGAAATGTCGTTATATTGCAAATTAAATGTCAATACACAAATACACTCATACGCACACACATACACACACACAAACACACATTGTGGTATCTACACGAACTGGCGTCTTATTTGTATGTGTCAAAATCATTGTATCATTTTAAGTTAATATATTGTATTTATTAAACATTTTATATATAAAATAGATTTGTGTTCTACTCTTTAAAACTATCATACCATCTGACATCGTGGTTAACACTACGTTTAATCGAAGTAGCATTAAGATAGAAGATTGATAAGAAACTTGCCAATGCAGGAATTACTGTTCTAAATTAATATTAACAGACTTCTTATGAGTCTAATATCGTGATTCTCTTAATTTCTTAAAAAATAAAGTGTATTTTTTCCGTCACCCTTAGGACTTTACATAAATATTTCTTTGTTATTTTTTCAGAGAACATTAACAGAATATAAGATGTGAATGTGTCTGTGAAATGTTTACAATTTTTTTGTAAGAAACGCTCTGAAATATGCAAACCAAAGAAAGAATTTTATATTTCGTAGTCCAAGAATATTCTGCACGTACAACTTCATAAGAATGGAAATAGGTCTAGTTTCTTACAAAAAATCTTAAAATATTTTGATGACTAGTTAAAATTTTTATATTTTAATTCTCTTATATTTTCGTTAAGTGTACAGTTTAAATATTAAATTATTCCCTGTGATACAAATTGAGCTATTTCGTGGGTTATGCATCTAATGTTTGAATAATATTTTCGATTTATTTGAAACACTTATATTATGAGTACAAGGAAAGATTTCGTGGGAAGGTTATTTCGGCATCAAGCAATACTACATATATCGAAAAAGCGATGGATCTGTTAAAATTATGTTTAAAGGTGCTAATAGACCAAGAAAAATATATTGTAGTTTTTTTTAAATACCCATTCATTAATATTTCATACATCTTTAATCACATGTCTCAACTTATATGGATAATTTTTCCGTCGGGTAAGCAACGTACAGAAAACCTTGTTAGGAGTTTTATTGATATAGAAGCTTTTACGTGCAGTGCGCACTTGAAAGAGCCTCAAAGGAGTCAAGAGACGGATAAAATTGAATTTAGGTGTAACCTACTACAACCTTCTGCCTTATTACAGATGATCAGCTGTATTATTTGACAGCAGGGTTGAAAATGACATATACATATAATCTTTGAGCTATTTGTTTGAATTAATGTTTTAAATTATCGATCCAACCACGACTTTGTTATAATTTAATATTTTTGATGTATATATAGAATTCGCCTAAAATATATACGTTCATTTTCCTACAGTTTTTATAAAAAAGAATAATTTGATTATCATTTTTAAATATACATGGTGTTTAATATATAACAGAACTATATCTCCATATATTTAAGTGTTACTAAAACAATTTCTCCAGAGGCATCTCGTACTAGAAAATAAATTTTCTCTCACACTTTACTACCAGCTTCGAGTCGGTAATTTTTTAATATTTGAACTCATCTATTCCAATTTAAAAGCCAAGCCTGTATTATTCCTCTATATTCTATCTAATATATTAAATACGAATATTTGTGAGGATATATGAATGTAAATGGTTTGTTGCTCATTCAAGCATAAAAATACTTACCAGATTTTGATGGAACTTTACAGCAATATAGTTTTGATAAAAGAATAATATTCAAAATACAATTTCTTCTGGAATTTTATGTCCTTCCTACACTATAACATCAAAGCAATTGTAGTAGGTCTGTAGTCACGTGATCTATCGTGATGGTTGGTTAGTAAATATTATTTTTATATACTGTACATTTCTTTACTTCCATTTGCAAAGTACCAGCGGACAAAGTTATAAGTAACAGCTAAGTAAAACATAAACGTGAAATGATTCAATTCTTAGGACATAATATATAACATAATCTATCAAAAACTATTGAGTAAGAAAAGCTAATTCATATTTTTTATATAAATCGTAATTTTGACATATATGACTAAAAGAAGATACACATTACTATGACTAATAGTAATTTTAAGTCCATATTAAACGAAAATATCTTAGATATATTACGTAAAATATTAAAAGAAAATCTTCTGGTTTTGGCATCTACAATCTCATACACCCAAAGTTGTTATCTTCATACTTAAACTTAACTACCAGAGAAAATATCTCAATCAAAGTTGAAACAATATCCGTTTTATATAAGAAACAACAACACAAACTTACAATCGAAAATCAAAAGTTTGTTGTGTTTAATCAAATACGTTACTTCAGAACAGTGTTGGTAATATAACTTTATTGTGATAATAAACATTCTACATATTTACTTACTAAATAAAACACTGATAGTAATTGAAGACGAGTCGGAAAATATAGTTTCACTAATTAACTAGAATTTTAATTTTAATAATGGATGCTTCCATTCTTCCATTAATTAAAATTTCTAATTAGAATAAATAAGCTAACTTCCAATTATCACTGGGGTAAAAGAAAACTAATCATGTTATAACGCATAAACTGATTAACATTGTAAGATATATATACATATATATATTTCTGCTAAAGGGCAACCGAGCAGACTGCCTATCAGATGGAGTCGGTACCAGCGCCCATGGACATTTGCAATTTGAGATATGTTGCGGATGTGTCGCTACCCTTGATTAGGGAAGAGGGGAAGAAAAAAATGGGAAATGTAGGGAAAAGGGAAGGGGTAGGAAAATATAGGAAGGGAAACCACAACCGGCTCACTCATCGGACGAAATGTAGCTACTAAAGGCTACTTCACGCCGATCTTCTATGAGAGGTTGGCACTTCCCCGGTCGAGCCAGCCCATGTTAAAGCTGCAGTTATGACTATAGCTAGGCTCTAACACCTACAGAAATATGTATGTTTGTTAATGAATATAAATTACCTTTAAAGTAGGATAAGATGATATGTCTTTAACATAGCCTTTGTAATGTCTTGTATATAAGACGTATTTAGGTTGAGATGTTTCTATGTTTTAAGGGACGTCGTTGTGGTATCAGGAATATTACTCAAAGCTTTGTTATAGAAGTGTAACTACCCATGTTAAACCTTTGTTTAATTGTAGCTGTTTAAATGTAAGCAGTCCGTTTATTAAATGCCTTGTTCAAGTTTGTATTGCCAAGTGAGGGTTGTTAGTTTCAACATGTTTTATTAATATATGTAATCTTAACTCGGAAATTTCTGGGGGAGACGAACTTGGAAATTGTCAGTACTTAGGTAGCTTCGTGATTAGAAAATGGCTCATAAATATCATTAAATAAAACATATGTTAAACTTTAAGACTTTCGCGAGTATTCATTTAAATGAGACTAATATTTTTGGTTGTACTATCGCGTTTTTTGTTATTTTTTGAATGTGAGGACATTTTTTCTCGTCGGCCTGTAATCAAGGTTGTTGTAAAGGAAAGAAAGGTGTACGAAAAATTTAGGTACATTAGAACTACAGCCTTGATGTTGAACTAAAAACTCCCAATTTTATTTATTCTTAAAAAAAGAGGCATGAAACTACACTTTCAAATTTTCCCAACATTCTGTAATTCGGTCAGTCAGACGAAATAAGTCATGACATCATGAGTCACGACCTCATAAACCAAACACGAGAGAGATACATACTCGTTTAACCCGACATTACATTTCATTGCTGTTTGATGTCTTCCTGAGAACTCTGATATTTCTTTTTTATATCCTAAAATGTTTGTAAAGTTCACATGAAAGAGAATACTCTAAGAATATGACGTGAAAGAGAAATTATATATTACTTGTCGTTACCAGATTTTTTGTTAACAAAGTATATGAGCACTAATTCCTATTCTTAAAAACCAATTTTATTCAGAAATTATTATTATCAATATCTATTTTAAAAGAGTTGTAAGTTTCTTACTATCTTTACGTGACGCTCTACAAACACACAGATATAATATTAAATTATATTTCAGTGCTTCCATAATACAACAAAACAGAAAGCCTTTTCAAAAAAGCCACTCTGTGTGTATTTAACGTCTGTGTACTCAATTTAACCCAGTCGCTTAACGGGAAGCACGTTTCAACTGACCTTGGCCAATATTCATATCAAACCAATACCATTGGCAAACATTGGTTGCTTTTTCGAATACACAACTACCGACCTTGAGAAATACGTACTCAATTTGGATTTTCTTGTAAGTTCAAATAATTACGTAACTATTTTATAAATTTTCATTTATAATATTTTGTTATTCGTTATATTCATATATTAGTTAATTCAGAATAATTTAGATTATGATCGTAATTGAGATTAAAATTAAATAAAATTAGATTGCAAACGTAAAATATTACAATTCTATGTTATTACTATCAAGGGCATAGGCTCGTAATTTTATCAAAAATAAAAGTATTTTTTTAAAATAAAACTATTTTCTTACTAAAATCCCAATCAAAATCAGTCCAGCCTTTTCATATACTGAAACAAATTGCCAGTCAAAATATTTTAAGTCTACAAACATAGACTCGATTATAGTTATAAATTAATAATTATTTTCAACATTATATGATTGTTAATTAAAATCAAATATTATTAACTTATTGACCAACAGTTACAACTATGGAGTCATAAATTTCATTGAAATTCAAATATCAAGTAAATAAAAGGATCTGTTCTGTTTGATATTATGATTAAATTGAAACGGGTACGTTAAGTATGATTTGTTTTGTATAAATTAAGCTTTAAATGGATTTATATTATCTTTCATTTATTTCTGTTAAATGTTGCTGGGTATATTATGTATTATGTTTTAAAATATTTTATATATAAATTACAAAGTATTTTATACGCCTTTTAAGCCTACACAAGGGTCGCAAGTCCCAAACACTGTTGAAGTTTCTCTCCCTGCAAAGATGGACCCGGCGTCCGCATATATATATATATATACAGTGAAAGAAAATATATTCAGAACTATCCGTTTAAGTTGAAATCAATTCTATATACTTTAATCTATTTAAAACCTGCTTTTTATGTCAAAAATATAATTTAATACTTAATGTAAAATATTGGTTGGGAGTCGTTAAAATTGCGATTTTAAAACATGTGCTCGTTTTGTTCAGATCTAATTATTGTGTTTATTTCTTGAAGATGCTTGATTACATTCAGGTAAATAAAATTTAATAGCCATAAAGATATTATTTAATTATAAATGATTCGACAGGTACTCTAATTAATAAAAAGCCAGCAATAGATATGTCCATACTATAATAAAAAGAAATTAATAAATTTTTTAAACTATATTTCAAGAGACAGAAAAATACCTATATATTTGTAACAATTAGTATATAACACAATTGTTACAATATTTTGCTTCATTAGAAGTCTCTACAACAAAATTGACTGGAAAAATTGGTTTTAGTGTAACAACGCGTTTGTGTTTACACGTATCAACATGTTTACCCAATTACTGGACCAATGTTGAACATCGATGTAAACAAGCTAAACGGTATATATATTTTAAATGTAGTTGAACCAATATTTAAATTTAAATTACTCTTTATTTAAAATAATGTTATGAATACTATTGTATTTGTTTATTGGTTTTATTGCCTTTCATAGCGAATAGATTGTCGTGAAAAATTTGTTGATAATTGATACAATTGAAGTACCTAGGGACCTAGGGATTTGATCTTTCTGGATAATACTTAGGCCATAATTATGCTTACTTAGAAATAAAGTACTTAGAATGATTGATATAGTTCTAAATCTATAATACATTTAACGTTTGTGTTTAAAATTGAGTAATATTAAGGTATACGTGTTTCAAGTTTCAGAGTGTTTTATGTCACAAAATGCCGATAATCCTCGATATTATTTCTTTATAACATTGATGTTATAAATAATAAAAATGTTGTTTTTAAGAAAATTTATATGTTTTAAATTGTAGATCAATACAAATTTTACTACGGAACCTAATTTATCGGGACTTTTTTAAAGTTACTATCATAACTAAAGGAATCAAACTATTTACAATACAACTGAAAAATAAATTGCCAGTGATCGCTGATGCTGCAAAATCATCTCATCTCACTTGCAGATGTCATCTCCGAGCAGCATTGAGTAAACGAACCGTTCTACATTCCATTTCAGACGTAATGGTTTAACTTCATTACCATTCTAATCTAGTGACTTGATCTAGAATAAACTAGATGTTTTATGAAAGTCTCCGAATTATAAGCTATCCTAGAATTTCGGTATATCATGATAAACAACCATCGATTACAATTTAAACCTTAATTCTGTGTTTATTGACAATAATTGAAACATATTCCAATATTTTTCATCGGCTTTTTTCTTCTATATTTGTAAGCTATTTCTAATGTAAGATTATTATATACTCCATGTCAAAATATCTGTGAGGAAACTATTCTGGCAAATTGTTTTTACCTTACCAAAATAATTTATTATAATATAAGCTGTATATTTCTCTATAAATGAATAAACCTTGATATAGTCAACACATGTTTCATTCCTATGTGTTGACTATCCTGACTATCCTTCCTAGAAGGAAGGATAGTCAACACATGTTTCATTCCTATATTATCAATCTAAAAAGATAAAAATTGTTTTCTTATATAAAAGATATATCGATTTTTCTTAAATTAAAAGTATATTTAAGTCATATAAACTAAAATTTGTTGAATAATGTATGTATGCATGTAAGGCTTAAAGGCTTCACACAACATTTTTGCATAAAACAATTATATGTCATGCTACCTTCAAATAAATAATTGATCAGTAGAATCTACTTGCCATAACTAGCAAATGTTCTGTCTTTACTCGCATTTTTATATCTTTATTCAAATTAAAATAATAAAACCTCAGTATGATACTTTAAAATTTTATTTCATTATCTCCCTTCTACATCGACGATTGCAATAATCTTCTATATAAATACTCTTTATGGTTAACTTTATGACATTAAAGTCGTAATATTCTCACGTTTTACAACTTCAAACTACGTAAAAGAGTTTTAACATAGGTAATAATAAAGTTTTAATAGCTTACTTCAATTAATTAATGAAATTTATCTTATATTATAATATTAAAGATATGAGATTAAACTGGTGCATTTATTAAATTCTATGGAAGCGTGCTGGTATACATAATTTTGTACATTGGAACTTGCTTGTATACATAACTTTGGACATTGGAACTTTTTAATTTTGGAAGATAATATACGTAAAATAATAAAAATTCTTGGAAGTATTACGACAAAAATAAAAGAAAGGTTGAATAAAAATGTTTCATTTCTGAGAATTGAGAAAGTAGATGTAGGTTAGAATGAAGAAATTGGAAAATACCAAATTTTTTTTTGGGGAAAAATAAAATGATTTTATCGCTTTTATCTAAATACATAATCGCCTATCACTCATGATATTATTTGTCAGTTTCTGTTTTGGTACAGCTAAGATATTTAAAACAAATAATTTCAAAACTTATTCTTGTTGATAGAAAAATTCGTTAATTATCTGAACACATTTAGTCTAATATCTGTATAGGAACGTTTATTAATATAAATAGCCAATAAATATTCCACGCGTACATCGGGAGTGTCTTATACGCTAAAAGTCGATTTATTCTGTCAAGGTTCGAATTAGTATGCTAATGCTTATAGTTCACCGCAAATATACGCTGATTATCCAATTTATAAGCAGAATGAGCACTCCTAGGACTGATGAAACAGAAGCCTGAGATTAAGGGCTTATAATTAGGGTCAAAAGAATATTCCTTGCAAATCATGCTTGGTACTTTATAGACAGACATTTCTATGATAATATATATAATACTAAAGATAAGTAAAGATAACAAAGATTAAAAAAAACAAGATATTTCTAATAGTTTTGCTAAATATGTTGAGATATTTCAATTTATAAATTATGACATTATTTTATTTAAAATTTTGTGCGTTTTTTAAGTGAAAATTGTCAGAGTTTATTGCTTCAATATTCACAATTAACGTTCTATTAGAAATATAATATACATATTTAGTGAATATGGTATAGTAAAGTATAGTTTTATACACAAGTTGTAATGTTACACCGTTTAAAAGATTTTTGAAACACAGAAAAGTATTAATTTTAACACTATTACCGTTTAAGTACTAAATTACATACAAATTAATAAACCAGTTACCAAATTTGCATTCAAATTCCCTTAGCTTTTGCAAAATCAAGCAAACACACTTCAATAATCTTAATTTACTGAATCTTGGTATAGCAAAAATCATTCATGTTTACGGTAGTACATTTCAACAGACGACACGAGTTTCACCAAAAATTATCAATCAACAGAAATAGTTTCCGAGACGACGCAGGTTTCTCACGAAATGATGGTACCATCTCTCGCATACAAATTCAAGTTGATGAACTAAAAGGTCCGGGAAATGAGTTTGACTTACGGTAGAAATGAGAATTCCCGAATCCCAGAAAATTATCCAATGAATTTGCATAAGGTAGAAAGTAGTACTAATGTTCAGTATAAATGTTTTAACTCTTTTATTTAGTTGCATCTGATTAGTGAAGTACATTTCATTAAATACACATGTCTTAAGAATTCTAATAAACTCTTCTTACAAGCGAAGTGTATTGAGGTCAACATTAGCCTTTCAATATTATATTGGTAGGATTACTACCTCAAATATTATGAGCATTATTAATAATTTATTTCACTTAAGTATTGTTACGTTATTTCATGGTTGTACTCGAATGAGCCTAATTTTAATCAATTAATCATATACCTTCATAATTATTATACGCCTTAATCGTATAAGAGAGACGAAACCTCTCAACATTACATGTATTCACCGTACGGGTGCCGTGTCCATCGTTGCAGGGAGAGGAGCTTCAACAGTGACTGGGACTTGCGACCTAAGTGTAGGTTAGATTCAGTAAAACGTAATTAAAAATTACAATATATTTTAAAAAACTATTTTGTACAAGCCCCTATTAAAATTACAATAACGAAAATAGAAGTAAAAATATAATATTACTCAACATTTTCATTAGTGAATTGTTATTAGATTTTTAAATAGGATAAATAAAATTACTTTAAATAAACCTACAACGTAATAAATAGAATCCATGCTTTATTAAAGGTTAATAAGATTTAAGAAGAATGATATTAAACGTACATAATTACATATTTCTTATTCATTTTTATCTTTACTTTTCCCTGAATTATCATAATTTTATTATTTTCAGCATTATCTTATCTTGTAAACATCTTATTTTATATTCAGGATTTATTAAACAAGACTCAATTCCCTTAATGGTTTAAATCTGATATCAAAAGTAATATTATCAGGTTCTATTGAAAATAAAGTTAATATAATTATGAATTAAAAAATTCATTTCAATTCAATTCATGATTGTATTATCTAATACAATATATATCTATATATATAAAAATGAATGAGGGCGCATGAGGGCAAGTACCAATGTGATTTTGCCGAGTCATATGTACTTTCTAAGAGTATTAAGACATCACTGATTAATGCATTCCCAAAGAGGGTTAATGTTAGACAGTCAGCCGGTCGTAAAAACAATAAGCCAAAACTATTCACAACATGTGAGGCAGACCCTGGCTAAAGCTGGGAAATTGCCAGGTAGAAGAAGAGGATATATAAAAATAAATCCCTTTTTCCCTTAGTCACGGCATCACGCGTGAATGGCTGGATCGATTTCACTTATTCTTTTTTGTTGTATTTGTTATTATTAGGGAAGGTTCTTATGTAATAAAAAAATACGAAAATTTGTAGAAAAAAAATTACTAGAATATTTCATTTTTTTAATAAAGTAACTAACATCATTCAGATAAAAACGTAACAGAATTTTTTAGATTATAGTACGGTACGAAGTTCGCTGGGTCAGGTAGTATTTTTTTTTTTATGTAAAAAGTGGCAAACGAGCAGACGGCCCACTTGATGGTCAGTAGTGACCGTCGCCCATAGACATCCACAACATAGACGTTGCGGATGCGTTGCCAACCTTACTTGTGGGGGAAAAGGGAGGGGTGGGAATAAGGAAATATAAGGAAAGGTTTGGAACAGGGAAAGGGCAACCGGCTCTCTCACTCATCGGACGAAACGCAGTCATTATTGACTACATCACGCCGATCTTCTGTGAGAGGGTGGTACTTCCGCGGTCGAGCCAGCCTATATTCGAGCTGTAGTAATTAAACTACAGCTAGGCTCTACCACCTGTGAAATATATAATAGTTTCTTTGAAGTTTCTGTCATTACAAAAATAAAGTTTTCAAAAAGATCATATGCTTTTTTATCAGGGGAAAATAACGATTTTCAATAAAAACGATAAAAAATATATGTTGGATGGAGTCTGCTAGGATAAATGGCGAAGAGACAATAACAAGATTATCTCTAAACTTATAGTTAACCAGAACGTTGCAGTAAATCCTTTGAAACGATGAACTAAGATGATTAAATCCCACGAGAGCTTTCCCATAAGTACTCTTTATGACTGTGTATCATAAAGGTACTTGAAAAAGCTTTATATTTTCATTTATAACTTAAAACTCAACAATTTTCCTATACAAATATATAATACATAAAGAGTGTTAAATTAATACATTAAAATTGGTACATTGAAAAAAATACATTATATTCTATTAAAAAAAATTTATGCGAGAACGTAATTATTATTCAAATGTGATTCAAACTCAATCATTTAACTATCATTTCCATCGTAAATACTAACAATATTTTCCGATACAAAATTCTACTTTTTTGTATCTAAGGAAAAAATACATTTTTTAGGAATTCAGTGAGTATTTAAAAGTACTTTTCATAATTTTGCTCTGGACGTTGGCCGCATAGTTATTAATTATTATATAGTAATATGAAGCTAACCGGGCGAATTTAGTTACGACTTAGAGACAATAAAGAAACAGATTTTGTTTTTTTTATAACTTTGTCCAACGGGATGATAAGTATCCTATGTCCGTCTCCTGGTTTAAACTTCCCCACCCATTTTATTGTTCTTGATTCATAGTTAAACTTTCTTATATACATCCTAAAAATATGTATATATACATATTATGTACATAAAAAGATCCAAGAAAACGCCTTGTTTAAAAGTTAATATATTTTATTTTAAAAGAGTCTTCTCAAGCTTTCTTTTAAATAATTTCTATCTAATAATATAAAAAATTTCAGGACTTAAAACTACACTACAATCACATTTTTGTATTTCAAATGTTACCAGACGTTTCGGTCGCTGTAAAGGATTCTTTATTCTCTATTACTCATATTATTTATAATTGATGAACGATCTTTCTATAACAAGATCTGTCTAGACAAGCGAGTGTATTCAATTATTCCTTGAAAATTCCCAGAAGCACTGATAAAATTGAAAAACTAAGTAGATCTCTTCTCACACTACATTAATGTTATAAATAGTTAGAAAATAAAATTAAAATGATAGACTACTGCGAGATGGTCTGCAGTTGATTATAAACTAATAAATTTCTACGACTTTATTCGCTTGTTTGTTTTAAAAAGTCTTTGTATGTTAAAGCTAATAAATCACTTAACACATAATGCTTATCAAAAAGGTCGCTATTTAAAACCTTACAATATAAATATATATATACGCATATTTGTATAAGTAACAAATATATAAGGTAAAAATAAATATTACGGACGTATTCTGTTATGATGAATTCTGCGCCATCAATCTAAAATACAGGTAACTTGAGAAAAGTATATGAAGCTGTTATTTTAACGGCGGTCTTATAAAACTTTTATTATAATGTACTCATGTAATGTATTCATCTTTTAGTATTATTATAGCTCATTTTGAAAACATAAAGGCATGCATTCTTAAAACAAGTAATATTTCGAGGTCATAGTGAATTATAATCATCAAAAAACATTCAAAACTTTTATTAGTATACGTAACGTATGTGTGTATACATACACTGTAATATAAAATTTTAGAAATAGTGTAAAAACTTTTATACAATTCATAAGAAAATATGAAATAATGATTAAAGATCTAAAATACGAGTGTATTTAGGAGTACGAAGTACAAAAGAAAGTGTGCTAGTTGAAAAATTTAATAAACAAAGTTTGACGCAATTTGTTCTAGACTTTGACATAGTACAGTAAATTAAGTTGAATTTAAAGTTACCCTCTTACATATTGATTATTATATATAAAATACTTCACTTGACACTGAAGTACAGAAAAGAGAATATTACTGAGAAATAAAATTAAAAGTTGAAAGTATAAATAATAATAAATAAAGAAATAAATCGCAACTTTTTTTTCATAATAAAACTTAAACATCAAATAAGTTATTTCTATAAAAAAATTATATAAATGGCTTTGCTTTTTATAAATTTTAAAAATGGCTTTATATAAATTCGTCACTTTAGGTGCTTTTAACATCGCATCAGTAATTCATTTGAAGCAAAAATGTCTTTTAAATTAAATTATCTCGAGTTGTCGCTAAATTATTATAATAGGGAGGAATGACTAAAAGATATTTAATGTTCATGAAAATACATCGGACTGAAACAATAGTTATTAAGGTTTTAACTAATATACTATTAGAAACACTATTTCTCATATTTATTTTCAAGTATTAAAAACACTACTTGATAGAAATAAAAAAAAGACAAAAGTTTTTCTCATTGCGATGTTAAAAATTAATAAAAAATATAATTAAAAAAAAATTACAACATACATTATATTAAACTTTGTCTTGAAACGCGAAAAATTCCACATGTTAATACCCTTATACATTTATATATATAATTCTTCTGTGAGTGTGTATGTCACTGAACTCTCAAACGACTGGACCGACTTTGATGAAATTTTTTGTGTGTGTTCAAGGGGATCTGGGAATGGTTTAGATTCACAATTTTGTCCGCTGGACAATGTTATTTTTAATTAATTTTTAATTTATTAGTAGTTGTTGATACAAACGTTTTTTTTACATTAGATTTGACAACTAACTAATATATCAATCATTCTGTCGCACTTCAAAACACGGAGATTTATGGATTTAATAGATTAACTCCAAAAATATAAATAAAAAAGCCTTACAGATATTTCTTCTTCTATATATATATATAATAAAATTAAATACATTAAAAGTAATAAACGTAGCTATATAAATGGTGTCTTACTGCAGTAAATTGTATTAAACGAGAGTAATAAGTATTAAAAAAGTAACGGGGTAGTAATTAATTCTAACACGATTCATTCAAGATAACATCCCACTCTCTACTACCAGATTCAATTTATTTTATTAATATTTTATGGAAATATAACTCATTAATTTGCCGATCAACCCATTTTGTAAATTCTGCATAAATTTTATTTTTAATTTCTTTAAGCTTTTATCGTAGTATAAAATATGAGTAATCTAAAAATATATGTTTTGTTCTTTTGATTTTTGCCTTTTCCATGCAATAAACAATTAGATAGCTAAAGGAGTTAAGAGAGAGCACATGTTTTAGTTGCCAAAGGGACGGCTATTTATCAGCGAAGTCACACGTTCAAATCCAGGTTTCGCAAAAATGTATTTAATGTTTTTAAATTAAATTAGAGCCATTTATATAACTTTTATTTAAATAAGGAAACCTTCTTTTGTACTTAATACTAATAAATATATTTAAAATCTTTGGATATTACTTCATTTCCTATATATGTGAAATTATATAAACCTTTTAACCTTTCTTCTAGAATCATATACATATAACTATGTATATATAACTGCTTCTCTTATACTATTAAACGATTTAAATGTTTTTGACGACAATAATTTACGATAACCTTTAAATATTTCTTATTCTCATAATGTATTTCTTTATTTTTTTAAAATGAGCTATACCTAATAATACTAAAAGATGAAGTACATTATAATAAAAGTTTTATAAGGCCGCCGTTAAAATAACAACTTTATATACTATTCTCAAGTTACTTGTATGTCTTAGATTAATGCCGCAGAGTTTATTATTAAAAAATATTCCGAGACTATCTAATATTTTTTGAACTTTTTTCATTCATGCTTTCTGTTAAGAAAAAGATATCTTAGTAAACCTAAAATCTTTGAAATAAATCTTTAGTTATTTAGAACAATGAAACTAATATTATTCGGATTACTACGTTTATTTTACTATTATAAAACTACATACTCCGTAGTAGTAATAGCTCTTTTTATGGTTTATGATTAATTTAAAGTACTTTTTATTTTCTTAAAAAAGAATTACAATAAACGTGAAAAGGGAACACAGTACTTATGCATAAGTATTCTCTTTAAAATCAGTGATACTATAAAATAACAGGTTAGGGTAATAATTTTAAGCACTTATTTTTATAACATATCCGTGAGTGATTATAGATAGATAGTTAATATTATTAAAGAATGCTTGTAGATTTCTTCACTATTTTTAATACATTCTTTTCTTATATTTACAAAACACTCAAATCTAATATATCGTTAAGAAAACATTGTATTCTATCATAAGAAAAATGTTGATAAATATTATTTACTAATTATGTTTTAAAAATACGAGCAATCTCGAGCTTATACTTTCATATACTAAATAATAGTATATATGTTGTTCAACGAAATTATAGTCGAAAGCATCTGTATATATGTACATTGAATATTTAAAACGTTTGTTGCAAGGAAACTATAAATTTAGTATTTCTGCCCGTTTCTATTGAATAATCTATGACCAACAAATTGAGCATACATATTTCAAAGAAACGGCGACAATATGCAGAGTAAAATATTTTGACACTTGCTACACTACACTTGAAATATGTACATAGAATAAGAATTTTTCCTTATTTTACCTTGATAAAACCTTTCATGCGAAATTAAATAGACTTATAATTTTTAATGATAAACAACTTTTTATAATAAATTTGAATTTTTCGTTACTTCGCAAATTCGGTTACTATGCAAAGTATTTGAATAATGATGGAGAATTATATATGTATAGCCCACGTTCATCTAAACATTCCGTTCTGATTCAATAAAATATATATTTGTGGTTATTAGCTTTCAATATAACTCCAAACATATAAATATAAGAATAATATTAACATATTAAAGTTTACATTTTTAAACATAAACATGAATGTGTTTATTAATTTAATTCGGTCTGAAAACAACCTGTATGAATATGTAACTTCAAATTTTCTTAAATGATATTACATTCATTTATATATAAATGAAACTACGTATAGTTTTTATTTGCGGATATTTTTTCTATAATGATCACGATTGTCATAAATTAAGGGAAACGACGCGAAAATTTAAAATTAATTAATAAAAAAGCGTTGCCACACCCAAAAATGCGTGAATCTTAGATATAATTACAAATAAAATTGTTGTGTGTTTAACCCTAGAGTGCTCGCGCTATGAGCATTTTGCCGCCCGCGGCACAATTTTCGTCTTATTTTGTACACTATGCAATTGTCATGGTCAAGCGTCCGGGTAGCTGCCCCCCCGTCCCTCACCTTCTTGTTTTAGAAATAAGAATTAAATCAGCGCGCGGATGACCGCAGGAAACAAAGGTTGTTGGGGCTGTGTCGCGTTTGGCGGCAAATTGCTCACCGCGCGACTACTCACGTAAGTAAAGTTTGTGGATCTTAGTTTTTACTAATGTTGAAATATTATTTGTGTATTGTGTTTTTGTTTTATTATGCTTAGTTTATTTCTTTTTTAGATAAATATCATGTGAAATGACAAACAAACAAACAAAGCCAAGTACAAAGTACAATGTTCGGATTTAGTGAGAAGAAGGTACTAATATCCTATGTGCCTAATAAAAAGAACAAAAAAGTTGTTCTACTTCTGTCAACATTACTCAATGACAATAAGATCGATGAAACTACCGGTGCTGCTCAAAAACCAGAAATCATAACTTATTATAACGGGACTAAAGGAGGAGTCGATGTCGTTGATCAAATGAAAGAAAAATATTCCGTAGGTAGAATGACTCGCAGATGGCCAATGCGATTATTTTTCTCAATTTTGAACATTGCAGGCATAAATAGTCAAATAATATATAAAGAAAACACTGGCCCATTATTATTACGTTCAACATTTCTGAAAGAAATTGCCATGGCTATGATTAGACCACATATCGTTAGACGATCCGGCGTGATTACTTTACAGAAGGATCTGAGGAACCAAATCGCTCGATTTGTGCCACCGGAACATCAAAATATACCCTCAGTTCAAGAAGGAATATGCGCAGTATGTCCATCGAAGAAAAATAGAAGGACAAAAAAAGGGTGCAATAGATGTGCAAAATTACTGTGCAATGAGCATTGCATATATATGTGCCATCATTGTTTTGATGAAATACATGCTGTAAATGAGGAAAACGAATGATTTAGATCTTAAGTTCTATTTTTATATTTTTTATTTAAATAATAATGAGGAAGTTCCAAAAATACTTAAATAATTACCTAAGATTTTCCAAAGCATTGTTTTCTAATTTCTAATTAAAAAAGTTTAATAAATGATTCTTGTTCTTATAGTTGGTGTTTTAATTTATCTTTAAAACATAATTACAAATGCATATGATTCATATTAACAAAAAAAAAACGTATTAAGTACGGGCGGCAAAATGCTCCCTACCCGATCACTCGCGTTTCACGAGAAGGCGCGACTACTCTAGGGTTAAAGTTAATTGTTCAAAACTGAATGAATTTTAATTTTGTACTAATTAAAATATACAGGGTGACTGGTGAATTACTATCGATACTTGAGGACGTGATATTTGACGATCATATATGACAAAATAAAAATTAATATAACATAAATATTAATAAACTTCTAAGTAAAGTTAACCAAAAGTTATGTAATTAATTACGCATCGTGTGAACACCCTACAGATTAGGTATACACACACACACACACACACACGCGCGCGTGCGCGGCGTGGTGTTGTATCAGCACGCCGACGCACGCGTCCACACTAGAAACACTTGGAACGTGTTCACACTTTATTTATTTATACGGAAATTTGGTCAAAAATTAAGTACCTATTTTTTTACATAATTCGAATGAGAATCATGTACAGAGTATTCTCCTTAAATATTGATAGTAATTCACCAGTCACCCTGAATATACATGAAAAATGATTCTTATTTTAATTTCAGTGTAACATATGCGAAGCTTGTTAGACTAAGGTGACGAAAGACTTTATGAATATGCAAATATCATTTTATCAATAGCTCAAACAATGTGAATTATAAAATAAACAACGTTGGTCGAGGTGAGGAAAGGAAACGTTGGTATAATAGAATTTGTAAGTAAATATTAACACCTTTATTGAATTGACACGGTCATAAGTTAACGGGACTGTTATTTTGTGTTTAAAAATACTTTTTATATCTTGTCTAAAGTTAGTTATTGTATAAAGTATGTAGTTATTTTTTCTTCTATAATAAATATTGAGTACGTAATTGGGTTTATAAATGTCGAGTCGTGAATTGTTATTGATGTTATAGCACCAAATAACTGCTGAACGAATTTATATTAGTTAATACCAAATTTATTCTTAAATATTCGAAATAGTAGACAAAAACACTAATTGCCATCAAAACACAACCTAAAAAAATTAACTAAAACTAATAGAAAACTTAACTCTGAAAATAAATACGTAAACAAAATTACTATGTGAGCCACTTCTTAGAGAGCAATAGATTTCTAGAAGTCTGAATTAAAATCCAAAAGTAGCAGCATTTTCTTACAAAAGATTACAAAGAAATTTATTACACTTCCTATCAGTTTGAGAATATCCGCTTAACAAAATACTCAAGTTTGAAGTATAATAGCTGAATAAATGAGAATTAAAAGCCCAAAATTTTAAGGTACGAGTATGGCTTCATTCGCACTAGAGTCGTGGAATATTTTGCTAATGTAAACGTTTTTATTTAGTGGGCTACTTATAATTTTGAATACTGTGAGAAGGAAGAGTAGATTATGTCTATCACCTGAAAATTAAGACAGTATATTCTCAAAATTCCTATCAACCCTCTTCTAAATATCATAATTGAAGCTTTCCAAACCATATAAAAGCTATACATAACAAAAAAACCTTTTTACGTATTGTAATTATAAAAATACTTCCAGGAATTCATAACACATGTTTTTGAAGAGAAATTTATCCGAAAACGATTAATTAATTTGCAGATCACAGACATTTTGACTCTATGTAAATTGTTAAATGTCGCTTTGTATTCATTACAATAACATACGTATACACGTTTTAAGGTAGGGTTTTTAAATTGGTTTTCTAATACATACATACATATGAAGGCAGACCCTGGCTAAATCTGGGAAATTGCCAGGAAGAAGAAGATGCATACATATGTGTAAATTTCGTTATTGATATTTCAGCTTTTGGTTTATTTAAGTATTATTTAATGTAAAAAAAGCCAATAGAATTCTATAACATCAATAAACAAGAATTCCTGGTTGTTCAAAGTTCTGTTTAAAATACAGGCAGTCCTCGTACTTACGGCATGTTAGGTTCTTGAAATACGCGACGTAAATCGAAACGACGTAAGTCGAGACATATTTTTTCATATGTTTACATGTAAAACTCAAGGGTTAGGTTCCACACGGAAACGAAATAATAAAAAAACTGCATTTATAACAAAGGACGTACTTTATTATTAAAAGTAAGTTCTTAAAATAATTATATATTATGCACTTATGAAATTGCTAGTTATTTTTGGTATTTGTGTGTTATTAATTTTAATAATAATTATAAAACTTATACATATGTAATGATAAATAATAAATTAAACTTTTGGCTTAAAGAAACCATCAATTCTAGATTGCTTGGCTTCTTTCTTCTTGCTATCATACAGATCTTGGTAACAGTGATAGGCTGCACAAATTTTGTTATTAACGTTAAAACTTCTCTCAAAATTAGGATCGTTTTCTTCAAAAATTTTCATGGCATTCTTCAAATTTGCAAAGGCTACGGAAAGTTTTTTTAGTGTAAGTTCTTTTTCAGAGTCACTAATAGAAGAAGCTATTTCTTGTGACTCGAGTGCTTCCTTTTGTACTTGTGCCTCCAATTCAATAAGATCTTCATCAGTCAGTTCTTGCGAATGTGAGCTTAACAGATCATCAATATCATCAGTAGTAACTGCAATGTCTGGCAAACGGTTAGCGCCCCTCACGGACATTGACCTTGCGACAAGTGAATTCTCCGATATGCCGGAAATCGAAACAAATGACGTATGCTTGAGGAATAGTGTCAAAACATTGTTCGACGTAACTTGAAACGACGTAAATCGAAACGACGTAAGTCGAGGACCGCCTGTAAACAAAATGAACAAGGCTCGTATAACTCTCGCAATAATATTCTGTAGTTCCTAGAGTTTTCGTAAATATCTATAGAGGTATATTATTATTGTTTTAGGAATTTAAACCACAAAAATTTCAAACATGTTACAACCTAATATTGAAACCAAGCTATACAATAATGTAATAGATATTATCGTAATAAACCTTGGCATTGATTCAAATTCTAATGAAGCCACGTTCAAGACGTATCAAGTCAAGAAGAAAATACAAATTAATTTCGTAGGATAACTAGATACAGTGGAAGTTTTATTAAAATTTACTTATTAAGATATAATTTTGGATTTCTTTCAATGTTTATTTATTATTGCGTCATTGAAAATTTTAAAATATTAATAATTTCCATATTACATCAATTAAGATAGATTTTAACTTAGTTTGGAGAAGATTTTTTTGTCTAAATGAAACTAACATTTTTCGGATATTATATATATTTTCCCTACGTTTCGATGACTAGATACCCTTCTGCCCGTGATCACGGTTGCTGTAAAGTAACCGAAACGGGAGTATGTAGTATATAATCAGTAATAAAAATCGCGTAGTATGTCAGAAAAATATAAGCTTCATTTAAATGAATACTCGCGAAAACCTAAGATCTCATTAGATTTTTTTGTCGTTAAATATCTCCTGTTTCCAGTCTGAAACACAATAGGGCCATAGATCTTAACGTACAAGTAAGGCGACAAGGCGCTGTTACCCTTTCTAATTATAAAAATGTTTTTAAATAAAAATATTGAAAGTACATAGTTTTCAAGTTCTCAAACTATACTCGTAAGATATTTTACTAAAATCGGTTGAATATAATCGCAAAGAACAGGACAGAGACCGGCTTTCGCAGTGGTTTTAGTGAGTAGGGGCCTGCCCAGGCCGAGCCTCACACATCCCATCCGGCCCCACCAAGGCCGGTTGGACGGCTCGTAAAAAGAGTTTCCACTACGTCATCAAAAAAAAAAAAAAGAGACCGACTTTTTCAAATCTGGTTATTAAAATATAGTAATTCTAGATGAAAATCCTATAATTCCAATAATTTAAAACTTTTCTTACCTTAGTCGAACCTTTACCTATTCCAATATAACTTATTATTGGTAAGAGTACCAATGATAACATAACTTTCATTTATCAATTAATTGTTTAAGTTCTGAAGCGTGAATGAATGTGCTATTGTTATTTGTCCCAAGGTTTTATCTGAAGCTGCTTCATAAATGTGGCTTTACCATGAATAAAGCAGTGATGTAAAATAAATTACCCAATAACTTATTTGTGCAGAATAATTTGATTACGCAATACATTTTATATTCAGTTTTATCAGTTATTAACACAATTTATACTGTTGTAATTAATCCTCGTTTTATATAAACATTTATCGAAATCCACAAATAACTGATATGTCATTTAAATGGTCAGTGAGTAGAGTTAATAAGGCTATCAAAATATGCATTTAAATTTAAATACAACATTGAACTGGATGTATTTCTAATTTCTACATTGATCTTTATTTTGATGTTACACAGCGGGAACTAAATATGTTTTTTTATGTTCATAGCTACAATACCAAGACAAGATTTGGTACCTCTATAGATATATGATTCATCATCAGCCTATTGGTACTCACTGCTGAGTAAAGGCCTCTTCTCTCATAGATAAGGTTTAAGCATAAATCACCACGCTTGCTCAAGACGGGTTGGTGATTTCAAATTTATAATATTAAATCAAGATTTCCTCACAACGTTTTCCTTCACCGTCTGTTAGGGTTACTTAAAAGATAAATGAGTATATGTAACAAGAGTTTGTGGTGTATAAACAACACACTTATGGCTGTAATGAAACCAAATATACATATTTAATGTTCTACAAATGGAGAAATCATAGTTTAAAAATTGAGAAGCAGGTAAGGTCCTTTTATTAAGAAACTATCAAATGATAATCCAAGATATTTGTGATTAAGACTAACAATACCTAATACGTTACTAGCACTACAATTTCTGGTTGGAAATATATTATGTAACTGAGATATAAGATAAAGCTATTGCGCACTAGTTTTACACAAATGCTTCAAATGGTTCATACGACATTCATAGAGAAATTAATTTAAAATGTTCCAAATATTATTACAAAATAAAAATGTCAAAATTCATAATCACTTTCATTGAGGACTATTATACATATATTTAACACTATGATTATGTCGAAATTTATATATATTATAAAAGTACATAGTCTACAATTATTTCACATATATACATATATATATTGAGTCGAAGTAATAAGGCAAGTCAAGTTTGTGAGAAGTTATGTGGGTTGGTCCGTGCATGAAATTACAGTTTATGATCTCCAGTGGCCCGTGATAAATATTAGCACATCTTTATAATAAACAAGATTTTATTCATGTAATAACAGTTGAGTTACAAGTTATTGCATAAAGTTGTAAAGAATAATAATTATTATTAACATTTTGATATCTCTAAACTACTCTCGTAACTATTAAGGTAGTTTGGTTACAAACTTTTTTCGTGATGTAGGAAAAATATTTATCATTCAAATTTAATTAGAGAGTTATTGTTTCGAAAATAAGGTTTGGGCGATCTTCTGTAAGAAGATAATATCTCAAAATAAGTTTAATACAAAGTGTAGATCAGGAAAACTTTGAAAGAAATCATCAGGGGTCCATAACCATTTTTTTATCCTTTTCGTAATAAAATCTTTAAAGGAATTGTAAATATTATAGCAGAATAAAAACATACAACTACATATAATAAAATATTACATTGATATTATTAAGGGCTTATTAAGTTCCGGGAGGTAATTAAAATATTAGGAAATCTTTCAACATGCTGATCATAATTTTACAAGAAAAGCCCCAAAATTTTCTGACTTTGATTATCTAATTTATAAGCAATGAGTACTTTTACTAAGGATCGTCTGTTTTTGAGGGTTACTAATGAGGGTCGGAACAATAATTAAGGGAAAACAGCAGAATTAAGTCCAACCCTTTTATTTCTGTGGTGAACTAAAACTTTGTACAGATGTCTAAACGTGAGATACTTGTAAATTATGTCATGATTTAGTTCTTAAATCAGACCATTTCTTTCAAAGCAAGATATTTTCCTGTATAAGTTATATTTATTATATTATTAGCTTTCCGCCTGCAGCTTCGTTCGCGGATATATCGCGTTTCCAAGAGAACCTTTCAAAAGATAAAAAACTATCCTATGTTCTTTCTCAAGGTCAACTCTATATCTGTACCAAATTTCAATCAAATCAGTTCAGTGGTTTAGGCGTGAAAGCGTAACAGACAGACATACACACGGACAGAGTTACTTTCGCATTTATAACATTAGTAAGAATTATATTAATATAATAAAGAATTAATCTCACTGTCAAAACAATATGTTCGTGATTGTTTGAACATGAAACAGATATTACGAAGCAATAAATGAAAATGAAAAATTACCCCGTGGGATGTATGTTATAAAAAATAAAAACAGAATCGTGAAAAGAATTTTCTCTTTACTTACTCTACAGATATTTAATAAATCTTCCTCTACTAATTTATGAAATATATTTGTGTTCGTACATTATATATTATAATTTGTGTTCGTACATTATATAAGTCTGTGGTGGCCTAGTGGTTAACAGTCCCGCCTCTCATGCACGAGGGCGCGAGTTCGATCCTGGCCCGGGCAAATACTAATATGATTTTTCCGAGTCATATTTACTTTCTAAGAGTATTTAGACATCACTGATTAATGCATTCCCAAAAGAGGGTTGATATCAGACAAGCGGCCGGTCGTAATAACAATTAGCCAAAACTATTCGCAACATGTAAGGCAGACTCTCGCTAAAGCTGGGAAATTGCCAGGTAGAACAAGATTGTATATAAATTTAAAAAATTTATGCTCTTATAAATACATATTATTAAATATAGATTTAGAAATCTTCTTAAAAATTAAAAACTAAATTTCAACACCTTAAATTTTTCTTGATAAAATATACGACTTGCCTTTTATTAGATTTCACTCGACTAACCTTACCCTTAACACTTGACCTTTGACATTGTTTTCACAAAATTTTCATAACGAGCATAGTAATAATATTTAACAAAGACTACAACATATATTGGAAATTACAAAGATATTCGCAATTAATAACGAAATTTGTTTTATATCAAGTAGAGAAGGACGAACAAGAAACATTTAAACGAAAATAGATATAATTTTTTTAAAACAAGTTACACGAGTTAAGAAAAATTCAATCTTAGAAAACGAGACTATTTTTTTTGAGTAATATAAATTTTATAATATATGTTTACATATATGTATATCATTTTACGCGTATCATTAATTTTTTTAATATAAACATGACGATATTAGTAATAACGTGCAAAATTGCAAGTATATATATATATATATATATATATATATTTCTATTATATTTTGAAAACATACTAAAATATTTCTGTTTAATATAAGCGTCTCTTCGTATATATGTATAATCATTATAATTCATTCGCTATGCTCTTTAACTTTATACCAAAAATTCAAGTAACGTTTTGTGATCGTTTGCTTTTTATATTATAGCGTAATATGTAATATTTTTTGTAATAAATCTGGCTTTCAAGAGGAAGCATCAGTCCTTTGTAATCGTAAGCCTTTATGTTAGAAAAGGCTTAATTGCGTAAATACTTAATATCACATAAGTCACATATCTGAATAGAATTTGGTTTCTAAATGAATAATGACGCCTTTTTTTGTTACAGGTAAAACATGATGTATTTCAAGATATATGTATATTATGTAAGTTTTTCTAGTCAATTGGTTGTCTAGTGATTAAAAGGCCCGCCTCTTATTGCCGAGGACGTGGGTTCGATCCTGGAAAGTATCAATGTGATTTTCCGAGTCATATGTACTTTCTAAGAGTATATAGACACCACTGACAGACGGTGAAGGAAAACATCGTGAGGAAACCTGGACTTATAATTTCATAATTATAAGTTTGAAATATCCAACCCGTCTTGAGCAAGCGTGGTGATTAATGCTCAGAAACCTTCTCCATGAGAGAAAGAGGCCTTTGCTCAGCAGTGGGCTCTGATAGGCTAAATAATAAAAAAGTTTTTCTAATGATAGCCTATAAATCAGGAGAACTTAAAAGTATTTGTATATACTACTAAATATAATTTTATTATTAATACAAAATGTTTAACTAAGGGTGAAAACTAATTCAGACATTTAAGATAAAGTAGATATTTGCGAAACTAGTCCGTTCTCTTTGAACAAAATTCAATATTCAGTCTTAACTCCGGTATCTTTAAGCATCGCTCTAGACGGTATGTATTTTACTCATAAATGAAATATGAATTAAAAAAGTATAATTGTAATGTAATATATACACAGATCTAATTATTCAACAAGATAGTTCTAGAATTTTCTCTTTCTTTGTCTTTTTTCTAACAATTTTGTGTTTTTTTGAGTTTATTGAAGTTTATATATAATATATATTACACATAAGGTTCAGTTACAGTATCAAATTAGGTATAATAATAATTTGTATGTAATGAAACTGTATTTAATATAATTTTATATACATTTTTATATTTTTTTATTTCACTTCCTCGTACAGCAGGATGCTTTCTATTTGTGTTTTTTCGGATCGGTAAAAGAAAATTCTTAGAGGAACTATGTACTCTACAGTGTGAAATGCTCATGTTTTTAACATCGCACTCAGTGTGTTACATTCAAATTACTTAGAAGTACTAAAATACAGAACTATCTGATTTCGAAGAGTTTCGAATGAACAGGTGTTGGAATGATCTCAATCCTCATGTTTTGCTTTAAAATATCTATGCAGGATCTTCAAAAAAGGTTTATTCAAATATAGGTTTCTCATGGCATTAACCAGTTATTCGAATTTACGTACGTGCCAGACAATATTCAATATATTATATAAAAATAGTTTTTATTAAAGATCTATTCAAAAGCACCAATTTAATCAGTTATTTATTGAAATTCGTTTATTATTTATTAATATGTTAAAATAAGGTTTTTATTGCCACTGTAACACTTTAATTTATTAAGGAGTATGTTCGAATATTAATTGTTATCTGGATTGTCAGATTTTCAAAATGTTATTTTTATGTTTTATATCAACTACTGTCTCTATTACGCAGTCTAATTTTTATCTATAAGATTAAATAATTTCAACTGTCACTGGAATAAGCTGTATATAAACTATAAGTCCATCCAAACTACTCTGGTGAAGTAAATTTTGAATGGTTTGGATTAATATTTCGTCTTGCATAAGTCTAATCCATTACGCCGATTGGTTTCTCGTTTGGTGCTACTTTGAAATTTATTGTCTCCCTCAAACTCAAGAGAGACTTATCAGAATAGGTAACAAAGATGTGTTAATATGACTTTAATTGAATAAAATGTGCATTTCTTCAACATGACGTGTTTAGGTACCACCGCCACAATCAAAGCTGGTAACGTATCTACAACTCCCATTATATTGCAAATGTCTGTAGGTGACGGTGACTACTTCTCTAAGTAGGCCGACTGCTCGTTTGCCTCTTTTAGGACATAAAAAATATAAACTAAATTATATGTTTCTTGTATAGTTAATATAAGAAAGAAATATTCTATTAATTAATTTTATTAACACACAAGATACAAATACAATTATTAAGTTTATTAAAAGAACATAATTTTTTGACTATTTTTTAAGTAATAAAACGTAACTTAAAATGTCGCATTCATAATTTCGAACAGATTTCAATTTAATGTATTAAAATACCTTCTTTTTACTAAAAATGTGACTTTAAATCTGCTGATGACACATATTGTACAAAGTTTCATAATAAACATCACAATTTTTGGATCATTTTTAACAAGTGGGTGTGAACTACGTAAACGACATTACACAACGCGTAAAGATATAACGGGAAATGTGTTTTACATTCTATCGGCTTCATATGTTTGGACAAGTTTAAATCTATCAAAAGTAACTAAAACTTTAATTTGGAGATGAATTTCAATAACAAATACTTTAATAATACACTTCTTTAAGCAAAATATTGTTCTTTTATACGTCAAATTAAAATTAATGGTATAATAAAGCTACATTTTTAGAGGGAACTGTAACATCACTTCAAACTTCTTGCCTTTATAATAAAACCATGTTTCTTATTTAAATTAATTAATAATATTAATAAAAAAGTAAATAATAAAGCATAAATTAAACTAAAACAATAGCACAAAAGGTTGGTTATTTAAGCTAATTATCTATATTATAAAATAATTTCAATAGAGTTCAACAAACATGAATAGTATAAAAATATTGTTAAAACATTTTGATATTTCAATAAGAATTTTTTTATTATAATTTTTTTAGATCATTGACTTCCAATGAGATGAAAATTTTAATTAGATGCGAAGTAAATTATAAAGATTGAAACATTATAAACACGTCCTGGGATATTCAGGATATCAAGGATATCATAAATAATAATTTGATTAATTTGCTTAAAAAACTCTAAAAACATAATTCTGCTTAGACTATTGTATGAACTATATATATAAGAATGTGTAAGTACGTGTGTGTGTGTGTGTGTGTGTGTGTGTGTGTGTGTGTGTGTGTGTGTGTTTGTGTGTGTGTGTGTGTGTGTGTGTATATTAAATCTTGTATGTTTAATGTTATGTAACGTATTCATTTTAATAAAATATATTTTACCTTCACACTTAAATTATCTCCATAATTTGGTCATTAATGTTTAATAATTATAATATGATTAACATATAATAAATTGGACCGTGATTATAAATTGCAAATTTCAGTTCGGTACAATATAATTCAGTTAATTCTATATAATAACTGTACCTTATTATTACATTTCATAGAGAAGTTTTCAAAAATTATCAATTTTCATATGAAATAATTTCATATGTATATAATCCTTTACTGTTATTATTATTAGTAATGTGTTTATGGTTTCGTAATATTAGTACCTCAATACAGATTCTCATAGTAGGGATTTGAATAAGAACTTATAAACCAACAACGTCAATACGAAATGTATGAATTCATGGTCATGTTTTCAAAAAGAGATATATTTGTTATGAAAATAGGAAATAATTAAATTATATCAATGAAATTTTGTAGTTGCATTATTTATACTTACAATTGTGGTTTATAATTCTTTATTACATAGGTGTAAAAGAAATAAAAAGAGTACTTTTCCTATCTTGGACACAGATTGCTATGAAACTTAGCATTGCAACTAACAATTACTTATCAAATAGCGAGCAAAACTAAAAAAAAATACTCAGTTTTTATCATTGCCTACTAGTATTACAAACAGTTATACTTTTCAAACAGAAATGAATAAATTTGTCTTCTGTATTTTATTTTATTTATCATAAAAATATTACACACTACTAAGCTAAGAATCTACGAAGTATAAAAGCATTATTTTAAACCCAAAATTTAAATACTTTTCCCACTGATTCATATCAAATTCATTTGAAAAATATTGCCAATATATTTCTTAATTGAAACAAAGTTCATTTACATTTAAATTTTAACAGCTAGCCCTTTATACTAATCCGGTATCAAAAATAGCAATCAGAGAAAGCTTATCCCAGACGTGACGTTCAGTTATAAGGTCAATTACACACTGGGCATATATACATACATATTATATGAGACTATTATAGTATACAAAAATAATGGGAAAAGTGATTTTCATATGACGAGACAAAAAAATATACCCAAAATACGATTCAAAAGAAAAACAAAACTGTATATACTTTTAAACTTGGTGACCATTTTAAAATAACTTTTTTATTCAGAAATGATTAAAGTATGAGTCATTCGTGATGATGAAAATGCGAAAGGCTTACAAAATATTCTTTAAGCTCACTCGTAAATCGGATAGAATATCGATCTTTGTATACGGCTTTATATAAGTCAATGTTTACGATAGATTTGAAACTGCTGTTCAGTTGAAACCTTATTCATTGTAAGGTATCATAATATTATGATTTATATATATTTGGATTTATTCCATTTGAAATGTGACGGGACTTGCTTTATGCCACAGAATTAATCTGTCGTGAGGTTCTTTTGTGATTAAAGATAAGTTAAACACCATGTTAATTCTTAAGAATTTTTATGACTGAAATCTCACTAGTTTATTTTATCATAAAATATTATAGGGATAAATATGTAAGGTGGTGATCAGAGGTACCAGGATAATTACGAAAGTTACTTATATGTATATTATAAGAAGAATTACATATTAAAACTTAAGACTTACACCTACAACTACATGATTGCCCTGATGTTTGGATAACAAGTAAATTCCATAGCTTGTGTGGTATCAAGAATCTTCCGGTTCACACGGCTTGGTGTTAATTCCGCGGAGTCAGCAGCGTTATTCGTTACATGATATATGTATTATCTATATAACGATGTTGCCCCGGCAATGTTCACGTAGTTTTTAATATGTATCGTGTACATAACAAGATTTTTTTATAAAAACATATACATTGTTGTTAGCATATATAATAAAATTTTATTTCTTTAGTTTTTTAATTTCAATCTGTAATAGAACTATTAATATTTTCATTTAAGTTATAAATTTTATTGGGTATAATAAAAGTTTGATTGCTTTAAAATATTTGTAAAGCAGACAATGGAAATACCGGTAATATTTAGCGCAATTTTTCCTCTCATAAATCAATCCCGGTATACAGAAATAGATTAAAGTTAAACCGACTTAGCTATTTGCTATTGTAACTATAAATTCAAAGGAAGATTATGGTTATTTTTACATGGATCTACGAGGATTTATGGGGAACCGCTTGTCGGAATTCACTTGTAAATCACTTTGATATTATAAAAGAAAGGTTTGTTGGTGAAGCAAATAAGAGATTTGAGATAGAAATTCTCTTTGATGATGATGAAAAAAATCTCAAAGCACCGCATTTTTTAATATCCCATGTTTTCATACTCTGACAAATATTTATGTGTTTGCATAATCAATCATGCTGATGGCACAGCTGGAAACTGGATTCTGGGAATATTCATAAATGGTAGGTAGGTGATAAACTTAAAAATATTACAAGTTTAATCTATTATAATATTTCTATGAAATATATAAAATTACAAGAAATAAGTATTTCAATAATACATAACGTATATACCTCGACATTAAATAAAAAAATGAACGAAGTAAAACTTGCAATGAAAGATTCAACCAGTTATTATTTATTGAATAAAATTTTAACGTACCGTTAACGCTTTAAGACTGTTATAAAAATTGTTCAGTTGGTTTTCGACTAGTTATTTGCAGTGAGTTTTTCAACAATATTGTTAACGATATCATACTAGCGCACTTATTAAATAGAAATTTTGAACCTAATATACAAAAGATACTTTATTATTGTCTCTTAGATATATATATATATGTTTATTTTAATGTTATTAAAAGAATTTTTTAAAATAATGAAATTCCTGTTATGTATAGGCATGTAAAATCATGTTGTTTACATGATACCGTAATACATTGTATAAACTCAACATGATTTACAAATAACCACGTCATGGCAATGAGAATATTTATCACCAATAGATATTTACGGTTGGTTGAGTAACAGTACATCGAAATACATCAGGTGATTTATCACACCCATACATACCATGGAACCTATCCTAAATAGAAGAAATATCTCAAGGGGTTTCTCTATAAAAAAAAAGCAATTTCATTCAACCAAAGCGGTATACTGTTCGCAACAAACAAGCTACAAAGCAAATACCAACAGTTCTATATTAAACTGGCCTACTTTAAAACAAAAATGAGTACATATACATTAGCAGTGCTCGGATAGCCTGAGGGCGATCGCAATTATCTTAACAAAATGAACAAGAACAAGAGCGCAGTAAAATATAGAAGAATTGTTTAGCGGACAAAAGAAACTTTAGTAGACTACTTAATGTGACAAGGTTCTTTTATTGATTTTCTTTAACGATTGATATTTGTTTACTCAATTATTTAGTTTCCTATAAAAAAATCTATACTCTATTCATCTCTTCTCTGATAAGATATAATATTTTCTATTACTAGCATAAAGTCGATATTTGTGTTTGTAAAAGTACCTATATATGTATATATATAAACGGTAAAGAATAGAAAATATATAATTTTTCATGACCGACAGAGAAATTTATATATAAAAAACATTGCATTTAGTAAAAAAAGGTAATAAAAACCAAAGTAAAAATATGGCTATAAATTCCTTACCTAATTTATAACACATTTGAATTATTGTATAATAGTTTTTAAATTTTATTGTGTTGATGAAAATAATGATTATACAAATATATAACTGGCCTCGACGGTTAAAGGACTATATTGCAGCAAATGGAGACCACTTCGAATAAGCTTTTCATGTTTTAAATTGTTTTATTAAACTTACATACTTATTGTAAAAGTGTAACAATATTTATGGCTAGACTATGTATATATGTCAGGTGTAAAGAAAATTGTAATCGCTCCAAGTATCCCATTTCCAAAACGTGTAACATTTATTACAGAACCGAAAGTGCTTCGTAATTTATGTAATAACAGTTTTTGTGTTTCCAGCCTCGGGTTACCCTTACAATGAACCCGAACATAGTTCAAAGGACTTAGTATTTATTGGTAATATTGACAACTTTGTATGGACGAGTTTTCAATAACTTTAAATTAGTCAAACTTTTTTTATTTTGAAGTGATCAATGTTACTATTATATACAATTTCTGACAGATATATGTTTTTGTATACAATGGAGCGTATTTAAATTTAAATATATGTAAACTTTATTTATAATATCAACAATTAGTGAGAAAGGAATGAATTTAATAAAACTAGAAAAATATTTATAACATAAATAAATTTATATGTATATTGTGTCTGTTTATTTATGTATAGTCTACGAATAATAATAATAAATCATAATAATTATGTATGAAATGAAACAAATGATTATATATAGTGAGAAATAATAACCACATCGAAAATATATGATTTTTACGTACAATAAATATATAATACATATATGTGTACATACACATGTATGTACATACATGGGATAAAAGGCATGGGTTTGTAAAGAGCATTACTTGGTAGCGCTTAAAAGCTCTTGATTCTTTTCTAGGAAATAGGATATCAAAAACGCAAAAATAGTTCAAGCTTCAATTATCATCATCATCAACCTATTAGTAGACACTGAGGAGCAAAAGCATTGTCTCAATTGGAGAAGGTTAGAACATTAACCACCTAGCTCGCTCGCGACGGATTGGCGAATTTGAGATTATAAGTCCAGGTTTCCTCACGATATTTTGCTTCACCGTCTGTCAGTGGTGTCTAAATACTGTTAGATAGTACATATGACTCGGTTATATCACATTGGTACTTGCCAGCTTTCAAACCCGCGCCCTCAGGGATAAGCGGCGACCCTTTTACCTCCGGGCCATCACTACTCACAAAGTTAAATATTTTCACTTTATTTCATTTAGATCTGTTTAATGGACATTTAAATTACAAAATATAATATATTACCGTCGTCAAAGAAATTTCACATAAAATATTTAATTACATTTTATATTTGTTTTATTTAATATATAATTTATCGTTAAAATATGAACATTTTTCTTAAAAACCTTTCAAAAATATTAAAATATTCGTAAATAATATCGCTAATTGAATCTCATTAACATCAAAGGTAAGATTAAAGATGAACGTATTTTTTATATAGAAATTATTCTTAATAAATCCTCTTAATATAAATTATATTATAATAAAGACAAGTAAATGTAAAGCTGACCTAAACATTCATAATCTCATCAACGCTTGAAACATAATCACATTATGATTTTACATCGAAAGCTTTTATGTATTTTTGGATAAAACGATTGTCATTAAGCTTAATTCGCTTAAAAAGAAAAATGCTTGGTGATAATTTAATTATGTGTAAAACGACTTTCCCTCTTTAGGGATTTGGATGGCATTAATGTAAAATTCTCTTCTCAATTTTCGATGTTACATTTCTGATATTTACTTTACTTATCAAAAATTTATTGCTTAGTTAAATAAAGATCTTGTAATTTTTATATGTAGATAAAGAAAATGTTTCTAAAAAGTCCTTGCAACAAGTTGCTTACTCAAGACTATTACATTAATATCAACATCAATAAAAGAATGACTTAAAATTATTTATTTTGTATCAACATACTACTATAAAAGTCAGTGGTGGCTCAGTGGTTAAAGGGCCCGCCTCTCGGCCTCTCGTCGCCGAGGGCGCGGGTTCGATCCTGGCCCGGGCAAGTACCAATGTGATTTTTCCGAATCATATGTACTTTCTAAGAGTATTTAGACATCACTGACTAATGTTGATTCCCAAAAGAGGGTTGATGTCAGGCAGGCGGCCGGTCGTAAAAAACAAATAGCCAAAAACTATTCACAACATGTAAGGCAGACCCTGGCTATAGCTGGGAAATTGCCAAGTAGAAGAAGATACTAGTATATAAACAATAATTATTATAAAAAATACATATCAAAAATGTGGATGGGAAAAATACACTTGCCATACCAGTATTCAACTTAAAAATGTAAATCCACTAATAATATCCTTGCGTTACATTTTAATCTCTAGACTTATCTTTTAGGAAAAGCGCCTTGAGATCATAAAACCAAAATGTCTGGGCTTTGTCTAATTAATCTTTAGTTACCTCTTTGTTGATTAATCAGAATATATTTACTATATCAACTATATTTTGGAAGCCTTTTGATCATTAGAACGTAATTATTCTTAAAGAATGCCTTTTTTATTTTTCAATTTAAATACCTATTATTATTATTAAAGTATTTTTAATTTAAATAGCTTTATTCCAGTTTTTTGAGTGAGGATATGTACATACTGAAATTTATGTATCTACACATATTTATTTAATATTTATTCAACATTACTTTTCATATTGAATGAAAGTATCTTAGGTTTCTTCTAAAACGACAACCTCAGAATCATTCATCCGTCCTTATATACATAAATACGTTTTAATTTATAATTCTTGATGTTATACAAACTACTAAATATCTAAATTTTAATACATGTTTTTTTAATAGGTCTTTAATATAAATTTATTTTACTGTAACTGAAACGAAAAACATAAAAAACTCATTCAAAGCATATTAATCATAGAAAGAAAACTATATTATTATAAAGTTTATAATATTTTTTTTTTGTGTGAGTCTAAACGTTTCCATTAAGAGCAAATTAAAAATTACCAAAGCGAAAGGCATGAATTAGAAGCGAAATAAAGTGTTTGAAATCACAATATATTTAAAGACACATTTAGTTATTAAACCTATATCAAAGAAGACGCTTTTAAATAATGATTTAGAAATCATTATACTTTATCTAGTTCTATTTTTTCTATCACTTTTCTATAATAATTCACCTGTTGTTTGCGATATTGGATATTCCACAAAACTAGCTGTTATATGGTTGAGAGAGATTGTTTGATACTGGCGATAAAGATGGTTCGGATTTATGATTCTTCCCTGAAAATATTTTGAATAAAAGGTTTTTGGTAAAAGTAAACATGTAAAATTAATATCCAAATAAACGTTATTAATGAAATAAACTTTTCATTCAGCTTATCGTAAATATTAGTATTAATAAAAATTACTTATTATTAAAAGACCTTAGTAGCCAGTTATAATATTGGTTTAAATGTAATCAATACTTCATTCTGAGATAGTATCTATATGAATCTAATACCGAAAGTGATCCTTTCTTTTAGGAATATCCTTTGCCATTTAACCAATATTAATGAATCCTAATCCTTTAACCTTAATAGAAAATTTTGGGATGGATTATCATACGGAAAAAGTGCATTTTATATACATTACAAAACAATAAAAATTATAAATACATATCAACGCTATAAAAATTTGAAAATAAAAAATCAATAAATCTCGTCCGTAAATTTTACAACTAAGCAAAATATACTAATTGAACCAATTTAAAATCGCTACGTCAATAAAAATCAAGGTAGGGCTGAAAATTTATTGTTTCAACCAGTAAGATATCTGAAGTACTTATTCCATCCCTTCATATTGTAGTTGATTTATAGGTCATTACTTTTTCGGTGTTTGTAACAAAATCATATTTTTTTAAAAAATCTAAAACCAAATTACCTGTATACATGTATTTTCATGTCTATACAAACACTTAACTTCATACATACGATGATGCATTACATACAAGGTATATAAACTAAGAAAAAAATTCATTGTTGATTTTAATATCAAAATTTTAATTTTATTTCATGAAATTTAATATATATGTATATACCTATATATGTGTTTATAATTGATGATTGTGATTGTGAATACATTCATAGTCTGCTGTATCCATGAATTTTAAGGTTATTATAGTTATTAAAACAATATTATTGACTAAATTGTTGAATATTATACATATATACCTATATACAAATAATGGCCCAAAGTAGTGCCAACCCTGGAACATTAATTTCCTTATATAATTATATAGCAAGAACGGGAAAAGCATTCAGATTGATAAGAATTCTTTTACAATATTTCATGTTTATGATAACAATTTTATATTGTTTCACTTATTTTTCTACGAAATAATTCAAATAAGTAATATCACAGAATGCTTAAGGAAAAAAAAGTAAGTTTTATTTCATAGTATCCTTCACTCGTGTTTTTTTTCTCCCAAAATTCTTATTCATAACTCTTACTCAAAGTTAAAAATAATTTGATTTCTTTATCAGAAAAATCCTACCTATAAGAGTATTACGAGTACTCTATTTTGTATCAAAACAGAAATACCAATGTTTTCACATAAAGGCATAATCCCACGTCAGAAACTTTTGCCAAAACAAAAACAGAAAGATCCCTATCATAACTTCTCTTTTCATAACGGGATCCTTGACATTTACCTCATAAATAATCGTGGCCATACGTGATTTGTTATATTTCGATACAAAAGAATATAGCTTTGATATACGAAAATTGTTTTCAGAAGACAATCTTTTATACATTATTTTAACAAGATTTAGTTATTGCAAACAAATATAATAAGAAAAAATTATTATCGTACTTAGCTTTTAATTTAAATCACCTTTCATATGTATAAAGAAAAGAATATTGCATTAATTTTATTATAAATAATAATAAAAATAAAATTAAATATATCAAGAACTTTAAATCCTGAAAACTAATTTATACCTAACATTGATTACTTACAAGTAAGAACTAAATAAGTTGATGAAAAACTTTGACCTCAAAGATGAAAACGAGATGAAGTTGAGTTCAAAAGAGGTCAAAACGAAACAAGTTATTTGGTCTACGTTTCTTATTACGATATCAGGATTTATACTTTACCGTATTGATGTTTAGAGATTTTTATTTATTACTAGCTGTGACCGCGACTTCGTTCGCGTGGAATAGTGACTGTGAGCAGCGTTTTTTTGACATAACTTTTTTATTTATGAACCGATTGACATAAAACAAACACTAAAGCAGAACTGAAGCATACCACAATATATTCGTGAAAACCGCATCCAACTTCGATTAGCCGTTTCTGAGATTAGCGAGAACAGACAAACAGACAAAAAAAGTTAATTACATTTTTGGGTTCGACATCGACATAACAATAACCCCTGCTATTTTTTTAAATTTTATTTTCAATGTACAGACAGCACTTTTCTACAATTTTATTATATGTATAGATGAAGTTTTCCCCATAATGGCATCTTAATTTTACAACGACTTATCTATATCGTAATTAATGATTTAAAATTCTTGCTGTACTTAATTTTTTCCTTATCATTATACTCGTAGTTTTATGTCCTTTCATAATAATATCATTAAAATTTCATTTTCCTCACACATGAGAAGGGTGATTTTAATCTAACAGTTTCTAAGATAAACAGAAGTTAATCTAAAAGTAATCTTTTTTATTAAGCCCATGGCTGTTGTTAGCGGACCCGAATATAATTGGCTTGACCTAACTTCAACTACAATCATTAAAAATGGAAGTTAACTGGCAGTTACAGTTACTTTGTAAATAACTCTGATTGAAAGGTTTGAATCTTCTAATCATTATTGCCACTAGTTGGTGGTTTAGCAATGGTACTTTCAAAATCCAAATTAATGTACTGACTGCTTATTTTTCACAGTAACGCAACACTTCTTTGTCATCCTCTTTATGAATTATATTTTTGATTTTCTTTTCAGCGTATTTTTAATTAGTGTCAATTTTCTTTCGACTTCTTTTTGTCCATCATTTAAACGAGCTAAAGGTCTTATAAAAGCATTTATTGTTTTTTTTTTCTGTCTTTATTTTACTTCATTTCAGACAATAGCTTGGTTCGCAAGCCTTTATAATTGGTATCGTTTGTAAATTTGATTCATAATTCAAATAAATCACATTAAGTATTTAATATATGCTAAAATTTATTTTCTGATTTTGGTTGTATATTGTTAGATACTAGTATATACATATATAAAGGTCTGTAATAATTTTTCGATAATTGTTTTTAATTATGTTTGAGAGACAAATTATGTTTTGCACATTATGTTTTTTAAATAACCCAATTTACGAAAAGCTTTTCATATACCAGAGTTCTTATGTAATACATAACTTAGTTGAATAAATTAAATTAAATTTATATATTTGAAAAAATTATTTATTACGACAATAAATTTAAGCTTAGTAATAAGTCAGAACAGTTCACTTTACACCAAAGAGTTTAATAATCATTTTGGTTACACAAAATAAAACCATCAGCGTAAAATCAGGTAAGATTATAAGAAGGTTAGTATATTAATTATATGAAAAAGGTATAGTATTATTTTCATAGAAGAATATACATATTTTTCCTCACAACATAAGTCTTCATGTATGAATGTCAAATCTCATTTTGAGAAGCCCAAATGTAGCGTAAGTAATTTTAATTTCTTGCTGCAAAAACATTTTATATACACAAACGAGGAAAATGTTCACGAGGTTTTAACATCGGTGTAGTCTTTGGAGCGGATCATATTATTTTGTTTCTTATTATAATATACTTATTAAGTTATTATTAATATTATTACTTACTTTATATAAAATATAAGGCTTACCTTATAAAGACTTAAATTATTATTAGTAAATAATACAAACCTTAATAAGTGGAATTTATAAATTATTGATACGTTAAATAATTATTTATATTTGAATACTACGTAGATATAAATTAATTTCAAAGCATAATTAATCTTAATGATTTGTTTTTTCTGTTACAATGAGATACATATACGAATTATCAAAAAAGACAAACACAAAAGTAGTATAAGAAGAGACATCTTAAACATTAAGATTCAAAAATTATCTTATTTAAAATTGAAATAGAAAATTAGAATGGAAAACATATTGACATTTGATTTACTAAAGAAGCTATAATAAACTTTTGTTTAAGTTATTTTTCGTTAACATTTTTGTTGATAGGTAGGTACTCTAACGTCACGTAAGTGTTACTTTAACCGTTACTGATGCCTTTCGTTATAGGAATAAAAAGCCTATAATTTTTCCTAATTCTATTGTAACTCATGGCACTTTACCTTTTCTTTCCACTTTATAAATTCCAATAAAGCGTAAAATAGTCTAAGGCTATCTATGAGGGGTAGCAATCACTTATCATGCGAGATCATCTTTACGTTTATCACCGAAAGAAAATATGAGTTTTGATAAAAAAAAAATCGTGTTTACAAAAGTCTATTAATATATCTCTGAAAATATATGACTCTTATAAAAAACTGTTTTACTTGTAGCACATGTGTTGCAAAATAAACATTATATTTAATTTCGGAGTCGTCAATCTGATGTTATTAAATTTATATCAGATTGTTACTTCTACATACGACGCGGAACATCAAAACGTTTTGACGGTTTCAAACGAAGCGTAAGGCATATTCAAATCTTGCTAAAAAGCCTTTCATATATTTCAGGAAATATTTTTCGAGGTTTCAATATTATTGCTTAAGATAGCAATAAAATAATATCAAATAATCTTCTATTTATGACATACTTAAAATCTGAGACAAAAGTTCGATTTTAAGATAAATGTTTTCGATTTATTACGCCTTTTTTATTATTTCAAGTACCTACATTCTCGCGAGAAGGTGAGAATATCAGACAATTTCATTCCTCGATCTTTGATCACGATTACTGTAAAGTAACCGAAACGTCGAGAGTATGTAGTTAAACATAATGAATATTTGATATAGAGCGTCAATAATCAAAAACTACATACGTATCTTATGACTTTGTTCGCGAATTTGAAGGTAAAATTTGATGAACCAAAATAGTGTATATATTAAAACACTCAATATTTTTAAACTATCAATGTAATATTTCTTTAGGTATATTAATTTATAAGAGAGATGGTAAAATATTTTATTATTTTATAACAAGTAATGACAAGATTCTAGTTAAAGATATTATTTTAAATAAATAGGAAACCAAGGAAAATTCTTTGTGACTGAAAATTTAGAATTATCTGGTATTTATGGGACATTAATATTTATAAATATTTTTTAATTAAATAAAAAGTAAAAAAAAACAATCAGAGATGTAATTGAATTGTTACTAGGTTTTTAACAATTTTTTATATAAGAACAGTTAAAATATTAGTTCGTTTCTCATAGAAATTGCACATACTATACTTTAATTTATAAAAAGCTTTCGCATGTTTTCATTTAATTAAAATTAAAATTTTATTAAAATGACCTCTATTCGTGTTTAATTGTAAATTTAATTTTCTTGTTAATAAACTACTGATTAGTTTACAAGCTTATTCTTTAATTATAAAGTTTAAAAACTTTAGATAGTTTGATACACCAGAATTTAGGACTCAGTAATAATTAATTGATTAAAATTATCGGAATAAATTACTAACAAAATCAGTATTTATATATATTATATGCTTTGAACAACGAAAAAAATAAAATGTAACACAAAAAATGCAAGAAACGTTATGTAAATGAGTTAGCTTGTTAGATTTTTAATTTATTGTGTATTGTTAACGGTAGCATGTTGACCCAAATCAGTTAATTCCTGACACGCGAACATTACACGACTTGAATAAAAATATAACACACACACACACACACACACACACACACACACACACACACACACACACACACACATTCGTATATATGTATATATATTATTGGCTAACATTTGAATCCTGCTGTTTCGATTATTTTAATCTTAACGGTTACCAGAAAAATATGAGATAAAAAAAACAAATGTATTATTATATTTACGTCTAATCTGAAAATATTCTTCTATTATTAGTACTCGGTATACATAAATCATTAGTATATTTCCTAGCAGTCATACATATGTATATTAAATAATATTTTATTACAGTTTTTATTTTATATAATTTAAGCATACTTTATAATACTTATATATAAATAAGTAATGAATTAAATATAATTTCATTTAGTTATACTTTTTAATCTCAAAGGAAAACTTGCTTGAATCATGATTAATATTTAATTTCAAATAAGCTGATAAATATCTAATTCTGTACTTTACAATCAAATTATATAAATCTTGATTAAATTATATTTGAAAGATGTTCTTTCAAATGAATTTTCTGTTCATTTCACGTTAAAATTCTTAGTAATCTAATATGCCTATATCAAAAAGGCTATCAAGGAATATATTGGTTCTATATAAAAAGCTCTCAACTTTTGTCAGTGTTCCACACATGATACAGTCAATAAAGCTATTGGCTGAGCTCAATTTTCACATCCTTCAAATATCAAGGGACAGTCCGGTCTAATCGATTTCCACTTTGCTATTGAAAAAAAAAACAATAGCCTTGATTAAGTAGTTTTATCTTTATCATGTTCGAGAATCAGTGTTACAATTAACTATTAAAAAGACTTATTCAACTTAGAGTAGAATGTTCAGTGAAATCTACTTAAAATATGTATGTGAATTTGTGTAGTGATAGATATATCTTGTTGTTCTAACAGACGTTTTCTGTTTTGTATAAATATTATCAAAATATACGAAGTAATGCGTGGAATAGATATATACTATATTTACGTAGAATGGATATAGAATTTTATATTAAAATAGAAAATATGATAACATCCTATGTATAAAACGAACATTGAATATTATAAGCATTCTATTATGAGGAATGTAAAATGCAACGTCTTTACTGTAAATTAAATAGTTAAGTTTCTAAAAAATACTCTATTCAAATTTAATTAAAAATTTCTGCGACTTTTTTTAGAGATTCTTCTTATAGATTACATTCAATATCAAGGAAAAAAAATATTCTTTTCTTCTGACCGTGAACACAGCTGCTGTAAAGTGGCCTAGACGTCGAGGATATGTAATTAAAATAATAAGAAACGCGTAGTATATTCGAATATATTAGTTTTATTCAAATGATGATGTCAAAAAAGATCAGATAAGATGTAGCAAAAAGCCTATTTATAAGTAGAATATTAATTTAAAATATTATTTCTTACTATGAAACTATAATTAATATTAATGAATAAAATAAACAAGTTATTTTTACTTTTTGTAAAGTCTGTCAGTTAAACTATTTGAGAAGTTTGTAAATAACTTTCTCAATCGAAAATCAACAATCACAGATACTTTAATAACTGTTTGAGGAATTATAACATCTGTTTCCGAAGTTCTTCATTAAGTCATAGTCTGATTAACTGGAATGTTTCCAGTAGAACTTTGTTCATATAAAACATTAAACTTATATTTAAAATGGTATACGTAATATGAGAAAAGTGAAAATGAAATGAAACATTTTTTTTCGTGTAAAAGAACGTTGGGATTATGTAGTTATAAAATAATCAATAACGCCTAGCATATTAAGAATAATTTAAAACTATGAGAGGCTAAGAAAAACTAAGACACTACATATTTAGTATACAAAAAAAATCTTCTTACTTCCCTTTTTTATTTTTTTTTTATTATATTTCTTATTTATAAACTACAGCTACGAAACCCGTTTTCGAATAAAAGCACACTATAATAATTTGAAGTCTATCATCACATTCCATAAAGATATTTAATTTAATTTTAAACTTAATTTAACATTTATGTATGTATTTGCTTTAGATATCAAATATGTCTTTGATATATGTTATAAGGTGAGACTGGATTCTTTATATTTAAAACCTAAAACTAAATATTAAGTCAAATCATCATTTTTTTGTCTAGTATATCTATGAAGTTAACATTTAGATAAAAAATATGCAGTATCAACAAGTATTACGAATAAGAAAGTAATTGAAGGATGAAAAATATGTCTTTTTGTTTCATATTAATATACAATATATATTATATATCAAAAGTATTGAATACACTTAAGTTTGAAATCATTAATTAAGTTTTATTATAAAACTATGGTTTGTAAGCAAACCTGCGGAGAGTAATTATATTATAATATTTTAACTTTTCTATACACTTTTTTCAAAAGACTAATGGATTTTTTATGCCAATAATGTTTTCTATTGAAAAATGTTTAAATCAAATAGTTCTGTAGAATTACATTTTCCAATTTGAACTAGTTATATTGGATTACTTCGGTATTAAGATACTTAGTTTGTGGTTAAAGTAGAATAGTTAAATACTTTTAATTTCATCGTGGAATGAAATTATATTTTTAAGAAGTTAAATCTGATTTTATTAATTAAAACTTTGTTTTAAAGTAACAGTGGCAAAGGGAAGAGATCGAGTGTTAGTAAATAAATCATTAATCTATATATATAAAAATGAATTGCTGTTCCTTAGTCTCACTAAAACTCGAGAACAGCTGAACGGATTTATCTTATCTTAGTCTTGAAAAGTTTGTGGAGGTCCAGGGAAGGTTTAAAAGCTGAAAAAAAAAGATTCATTTCCGGGAAAACCCTACAAACAGCCCTTTTGTATTTCCCGTGCAAATGTTTTTTTGACATAAGATTTGACAACTAACTAATATGTCAATCATTTTGTTCGATTGAAACAGGAAATTTTTAATAAATACCAATACCTGGTTATTTAAGACGGAATAGGGTTCGCCCGGTCAGCTATACATATGTACATTATATACTAATGACGAAATTAACGCGGACAAAGTCGCGGGCAAAAACTAGTATAAATAATAAATCAATATACTTGATTTTTAATGAAGAATCACATAAATAATAGCCATCTTATCTATTGAAACGAAAAAGTTGTTATAAAAGAATAGACTCCAAAATTAACTAAGATCATATATAATTATCTTCATGACCGAACGTATGTTGCATTTATTATACATATTTATAATATTTATCTTTTTTAGTATATTTTTATGTTGATGTTATTATCAGCTTTCTTGTAGTAATAACACTAACTTCTAAACGGTTGCTCCTGTTTCCCTCTCTTACGTCAAGCCACACTCTTAATTAATAAATAGATTTAAGTCTTTGTGACACATTCAAGTTTCAAATTGATTTATATCACCGTATACAAATCTAGTTGTATTGATATAAACAATTTTGAGTTACAATTCTATTTTAGTTTATATTTGATATAAATTTGCGATCTTGTTTAAAATATCACACAAAAATATAGTAAAAAAATAAGAATGTTCATATCGAAATCGTTTGAAAAGAATTCAATCAATATTATTGATGGGGTCTAAGAATCCTTTTTATCATACCCTAAATATTAAGCGACATCAGAAAATAAAGTATTTGGTTGTCGGGGAATGGAATGGCGCTGTATCGTCAAATCATTCAAATAGCAGAGGAAAATTGCAGTTCAGTCATTTTCTTTCGCATAGTAATATACAGGGTGACTGGTGAATTACTATCAATATTTAAGGACGTGATATTTGACGATCATATATGACAAAATAAAAATTAATATAACATAAATATTAATAAACTTCTAAGTAAAGTTAACCAAAAGTTATGTAATTAATTACGCATCGTGTGAATACCCTACAGATTAGGTATAGACTCACACACACATACGCGTGCGGCGGCGTAGTGTTGTATCAGCACGCCACCGTTCGCGTCCACACTTGGAACACTTGGAACGTGTCAACACTTTATTTATTTATACGGAAATTTTGTCAAAAATTAAGTGCCTATTTTTTTTACATAATTCGAATGAGAATCATGTACCGAGTATTCTCCTTAAATATTGATAGTAATTCACCAGTCACCCTGTATATAACATTCTTTAATACGTTATTAAGATTTTTTACAAAACACATGTGCTTTATTATATATAATAGATAATTTTTAACTTTTAACGGTGAAAATGTGGATATTTTTCGAACATGAAGCATTTTGTTGTAGATGATAATTGCTTTGTAGTTTTCCATACGTATAGACAAAACGATACGCTTTCGTCTTTCTCATGAACAGAGCAAAAGATTAGAACACTTTGCATGTGTCTGTTTCCACTTCATCCTACAATTCAAGACTGAATAGGCTTTTCCAGAGATAGTGATCCAATATACTAAGACTTTATCTTTTCTTAAAGTTAGGTGGTATAATAGCCAAGCGCCATCTAGTTTTAATTAGATAAAATTGCCTAATTAAGTTTATCTAATCTATCTAAGTTTATCTATTTTTTTTATTTTAATTGTATACCCACAATATAATATCATTTATTAATTATTATACATAATATATCGAATATTTAATTTACTTCACTATGACCCAGTCAGAATAATCACTGCTCTCTTTAAAAGTTATCAAGAGCTTGCAATGAGCAGCCAACAGCTTAATAATGATAGATTTACAAGCTTAAAGCAAATTTAATAACGCCCTATTTTTACCTACACCTGGAATTAGCAAAATCATTTTATTTAAATGAAACTAATATTTTTTGGATATACTAAGCGCCCTTTATTTTTATTAAAAAACTAAATACTCCCGACGTTTCGGCTACTTTTCAGCAACCGTGATCACGGGCAGACGAAATGTAAATTGGAAAAATATTCGTTTCATTTAAATGGCATAACTCGCAAAAGTCTTAGATCTCATTACGTGAACCAGTACGAAAATCCTTTTATTTTTAAGTAAACCGTACGTTAAGCTATTATACACATAATTTGTTTACTTTATATTCATCAATATTATTACAAGTTAAAAGAAAGCGTACTCCGTTAGAAATTATAATCTATATAATCCAAATCCATTTCAAACACTCCATTTGGAGTCTTAACTGTTCGTCTTTGAAATTTGAAACGATGTATAAGCATTAAAATAATGGGACTTGTTTAGTAATTTTAGCCGTATTCTAAAATATTATTACTTGAGATAACTAAATCGCTTTTGAATGACTGGATCTGGACTGGATCTAACATAGCTTGCTTCACTTTGATATTGAAGTAACGTTTATGGACTGTTACACTTATTTTTTATGTTGTTTTTAATCACATATATTTTTTTCTTCAATATTTTGTTTGAAATCATTATACCTAGTATGTCTAAATCCAGAACTTGGTTTTCGTTCCATAAATCTCACAATACCTTAAGACAGATCTTATGAATCAAAATATCATTTGAACTGATTCCACTGTTAGCTAAAGTGAATTTCTTTTCGATTCTATAATCTGATGATGTAGCTCAAACCTTAGGAATTCTAAATGATGATTGATGATCTCAATAGAGAGTCCGATGGTAAAAAACACGGTACAAATATAAATGATGTAATATCCTTGCAAATGACCAAATTTCCAGCATACTTTCTACTAATCAAAATACTATTTAACGACCTTGGACACTCGTGTAAGCACGAAAATTTTATTTCTAAAAATTTTTGAGTCACTATGTCTCAATCTATTATAAGGAATTGAAAAGCTAAGCGACTATATATCTTGCTGTTAATTTTAATCTATTTAACTATAAAGTTATAAAACTAAACTCTTTACATATTGCTAAATATTAAATGATTTAGTCAAACACAGTTAATACTAATTATAATGTTATTTCTGTATAAATTTTAATCATTTCTAGGGTTTTTTCAATCCCAATAACAAGTTGTGTCTTCTTATGCAAACTATTTCTTGTTTGAGATACTCTAAAGTCGATTCGTTTGAAGTTCGTTTTAATTAAAACAATGATATCATAATTGTCTTTAAATTTTGTTATAGTCTTCATTTTATTTTTAAATTTCTTTCGTTCCTCTTTTATTTCTTTGCCTTGTTAATTTGACAGTATTATTATTTTTATTTTCAATAATAATTTCAACTTATACTTAATCTATGTATTCTTAAAAACATTTTTGATTACAAAGTAAAAGCTTATCCTTAGAAATTTATTTGAAAATATTTATTTAGAAAACCTTTTGATCTTACTAAGAATAAAAATTAATTGAGTATCTTGTTACATTTAGAATGTAATTTGTATACCTAATTAAAATACAGTTGTTCCATTTAAATGTCACAGAACATTATTTTGTAACAATCATCATTCTAAGCATTTAATTTATTTTCTGTTTTCTTGATTTTCATTGTTTTACAAATGAACAAAGAAATGACTGTTTGACATTTCGAAGAGTAATTGAATTTCTAACTAGTAATGTTTTTAACCTCGCCTTTTAATTGAACAGGAAATTCCGATTGTAATTGAAAATTTCAGACCAATTTCTTATTAATAATCATATTTTATTATTTAAATTATACTAATTTTTGGATATGACGTGTTGTTCAGGCGACATGTGTTTGTCAATTTCGTCATTAATGAAAATGTAGATATATGAAATAAAACGAGTCAAATTCATATCAAAACCACAAGTAGAACTCATTAAGTGGTTTTAGTTGAAAGAAGATAACATAAGTAAGATTTACGTCGATGACGTAATTAAGAAAGTTCATTAGGTTTAACCCTTTTTGTATAGATAATATAAAACTAACAATAAAGTATACGAATAAATTATATGAAATATATTGAAATTAGTCAAAGTAATAACATATATTTTATGGGGTCTATCGTCTAAACTTTGAATTGACGAAATGAGTTACAAATGAATTGAATAACATTTAATTGGAATTGGTGGAAGTTTGACCCAAATTATTTATAACGTAAGGCACGCAACCTCATGATTTTCATTGGAAAAAACCATTTCTTATATTGTTTGACATATTAAGGCTTATATTATACAAAACCTTGGATCATTACGATCAAGCCACCCTAAAAAATTACTCCATTTATACTCCTGCTACTAAAATATCTTAGAAAATAAATATGTTATCGCTGAGAGTAAATTCTTGCGAACTTTATCAATCAAATTGAATTGTCAAAGCTATCGGTCGGCCTTGATTATCCTCCGAATATCAAGGGACTGAGACTTGAAAATATCTACACTTTGATAGAGTTATTAGGCATCCGTAATAAAGAAAACAAGCTAGTAATATATAAGACATATTCAAAATAAATTAAGACTATCTTCTTAATCTGAGCTCTGCATTTGTGTGAGTGAAAGTAAAAGTAGAGTTAGACAAAAACTGTTAGAATTAAATTTTATTATATTTTAAATACATAATATAAGTACTAGAGCTATTCTAAATTAAAAATATAAAAATCAAAACTTATAAAAGGCCAGATGGACATATTATGAATATTATAGAAATAAAAAAATTTGAAAACACTAAGCAAATTCTTTTTCACATGACATACCTTAGAAATGGACTTGGCATTCAAAAATTTTACATCACACCTACACTATCAGTCTGCACTTACACAAATGCTATAGCTCAGCTTAAATCAAACGCACTATAATACAGCAATCTTTCGTTGCTAAATCAAGAAGTGACACATGTATTGTCTATTATAAAAGTTAACTTGCTTCACAATGTCCACGTATCTCGTTTAATAGACACGATGTCCATTGTCAGTCTCGTCTTTTGTGACAATGATGTATATTAACATTTACACGAAACAGAGAATAGGCAGATAGTAGAACAACATTGCATAATACTACTAAATGAATGATTATTTCAGTTAGAACAAAAATACATAGTAGAAGCTAAAAGCATAAATTAAGGTTAAAAATATTTGTTAAATAAACTCTTGTCTAGCTTCATAACGAAAATTTTAAGTCTCTTTAACATTTATGAAAAAATAATGGAAGAGGAGGAGTGGAATATAACTTTTATACTGATATTATTATTTCTTACATGTTACCGTATTAAGTGGAACTTAGATTTTTGTTCGTTTAAAATTTTTTTTATCGAAATGAATGATGTTGAGATGAATAAAAAAACTTTTTTGATCTCGTCTGTCCGTGATCACGGTAACTGCGAAGTAAACGAAACGTCGGTAGTATGTATGTAGTTTAAATTAATAAAAGATACATGTAGTACATTCGAAAATATTAGTTTTATTTAAAAATAGTGTTTTGTTTTCTTGATTATATAAAATTGTGTATAGGTTGGAATGATAAAATGTATTATTAGTAAATATTTACTGAAATAGTATTGCAAGTTAATACATAATAAATTAATTTGATTTGAGTCTGAAATTAGTATTAATAATTTATTAATATTAATTAATTTTGTATGGTAAAACAAATATAATAAAAAGGTACTTTTAATTTAGGATTCATTAGTACTCAGTAATTAGTAAAAAATAATAAGATCTAAGAAGAAAGTAACATTTTATTGGGCTCTTTTTAATTATAGCAATAAATTAATAACTGTACTTAAATATAATGAAGTGATTATTGTTAAGAATTTTTATAATTTATAAATAAAATACAAAGTAATGCAATCATATTAATTAATATTTTAAATTAATTATTGAACATTTTTAATAATTGAAAACTTTAATCAATTATTTTCATAAAAGTATATTTGGACTTGTTTGCTAAGCTACTATTTTAGTGTATCTAAATAGATTACTTTATTATTTGGAAGATATATCTACATTCTTTATTCTTGAGCAACGATTCAAATATTTTTATTTCATCCCAATTCAGCTATCCAAAAAAACGTGGGGTCTTTTTGAATTTATCCTAAAAATATATAAGATATTTGAAATACATATAAAGGTTTATAGGTTTATAGGTGGTAGAGCCTAGCTGTAGTTTAGTTACTACAGCTCGAATATGTGCTGGCTCGACCGGGAAAGTACCACCCTCTCACAGAAGATCGGCGTGAAGTAGTCAATAATGACTGCGTTTCGTCCGATGAGTGAGAGATCCGGTTGCCCTTTCCCTGTTCCAAACCTTTCCTTATATTTCCTTATTCCCACCCCTCCCTTTTCCCCCACAAGTAAGGTTGGCAACGCATCCGCAACGTCTATGTTGTGGATGTCTATGGGCGACGGTCACTACTGAACATCAAGTGGGCCGTCTGATCGTTTGCCACTTTTTACATAAAAAAAAAGGAATATAAATTGTAGTCCATTCTGTAATGATCACAAACATAATAAAATTATACATGTACTGTAGCAAATAGATTTTATTAAAAATCGACACTCCACAGAGAATCTATCACAATGACGGATGGTTTTCATCAGGTCAATAGTATGTGTATAGCTTCTTATTAAGCTACCTTTTTAGTATCATCTCTACACATTCTTCTAATTCACTTAAATTTCTCACTAACTCAATGTTTTTCTTAAATAAAACGGTATTATAGAGTTTAAATCACATTAATTATTAATTTATTATATCATTTTTATTAGTACGTTTTTACTACTATTAACCTGACGTTTTGATTAGTTACGAAATAATGAGATGAAAATAAAAAAAATCAAGTCATATTCAAAACATGGTTTTATTGAAATATGTAGTTGATAATACCACAAAAGAAAAGATAAAATTGTACGCAGATAAGTTTAAAATTGATATCCAATTACAAGATGGGGGATGAGATAACATAAAAGCAATATAGAAGGAATAATACATTAATTATACATAACTTTCTCCTGATTGTTTTTATTTCACACTAATATTTTACAGTTTATGAAGTTAACGTACTTCGTCATCAGCCTATCAGAGCCCACTGCTGAGCATAGCCGTTTCTCACATGGAGAAGGTTTGAGCATTAATCACCACGCTTGCTCAAGACGGGTTGGTGATTTCAAACTTATAATTCTGAAACTACATATAAGTCCAGGATTCCTCACGATGTTTTCCTTCACTTTTAACGTACTTACTATATATAAATTATTTTTATGACCACACACGTACATATTTAAAATTGTGATTGAAATCACGTTCTTTACTTCATAAGAGAACATTTAAATGATCAACATATGGGTTAAATGATTATTTGCAATATAATACCAGCCCCGAAGAACTTCGTTAGAATCATGTTATCTACGCATTTGAAAGTAACTTAATAAGTATAAAAAACCAAAACCAATTCCACCAAATATTTACTAATTGCGATATCTTTGGAACCATAAGATGTTGACTTGAAATTTGGGAAGAATATTCCTTTCGCAGAGTAGAAGTCAGGTAAAAACGAATTTGGCTAAATTATGCTCACGAGATGCGATGCGGGGTCATCAACAATGAAAATCTTAAATTTCTATATTTTCTAAGACGAAAATCCGTTTTTATATGTATAAAATACATATATAAAGGTTTAACAAACGATTTCCCTATCAAAGAAATATGAGAAAGCAATATTTGATACTGAAATCAATTGTTGAAAGTAAACCGTTGAATATAAGTATTGTAATAACAAGTTGAGTGGATAGAATTGAAAACTATAGCAATAAGAACGATAACATTTTTATTTTTATATTCTTTTCAAATCGATACAGCCAATGAAGCTAGCAAATCATCAATCAAGGGTCTAACGTCAAGCGTGAAAAATGACAGCAGTTTATCGATTTTCATTTTATTAATTGCAAGACGAAACGACTAACCATTACACGCTACTTTGTCTGCGGTTTTATAACGTTTTTTAGGCCTCTTTCGTAAAGTTATATTAGCATAAGTTTTATACGACTTTTTCTGGTAAAGATATATTTGCTATCTTTGGATTCATTTGAAATTTTTACACTGTTTGGGTCTGAGATTTATTTAAACAGTTCTCTAAAAAAAAGGAAATACTGTTTCTTAAAAAAAATTAGCTTATATTATATACAGCGTGTGTATAAAAGAATGAAATTATGTCTAGTATTAGTTTGATTCACAAATTCCTTTGAAAATTAAGCGTTTCGTGTCAATTAAATGTGTGAATGAATTAAGAAAAGGAAATGCAACCCTGATTTAAGTATTTTGTTCTTGGCTAAACATTATCAGTCACAGGAATTGATAAAATTTCATGTTGTATACATCAAAATTTAAGAAAATTATGTCTGACATCACAAAAACCTTATTTTTTAATCGCTAGTTCATTTATATCTAAAATTTTCTATTCGACTCTTGTCTATATTAAACAGTATTAAGTTTTTGATAGAGTCGCGAACATACAAATATACATATAAAACATATATATAGTTTTAGATACAAACGTCATTTTCGAACTAGATAAGTAAAATTCGATAAAAATACTAGCTTAATTAGTTATATTTTTGTGTGGAACTATTTTTAGATTAATTCTAAAAACGAAATTCGATTAAAAATATAATTGAATGCTTAGTTTATGGACGAAAAGTTATTAGTAATGCATATCTGGGTTAATTTATATGTGTTTTGGAATTCAGTATTGACAAGGTATTTATAAAAATAACATGATCACTTAAATTAAATAACGATTCTTTATGCTTTTTGAATGATCTCAGAAAGATACTAGAAATTAAAATATATAAACATATTACACACAACGTGGAACAAATTAATTTCTGAAATTTCGCTAGGCTTTATACATTTAATGAATTTTTAAGTAAGGTTTTCTCTATTAACATAATATTTATAAGTTTAAATTTATATTATAATAAGTACATATTTTTTCTATTATATATAAATCAATAATTATAAGTTCCTTCATCAATATTATTTTACTCGCTAAAGCAACTCGGTTCTTGCAGATTAAGATAAGCGTCTGTTTTCATTTAGCTTCAATTGTGATGAATAACAAGATACTAGGAGTAGAATCGTGCGAAATTACGCTATTCTTGAATTGCTATTTCAGATTCAATTACTTAGAAAAGCTACTGCTTTTCTTCATGAAAATGTAATCGATTCACAAAAAAATACAGGGTGACTGGTGAATTACTATCGATACTTGAGGACGTGATATTTGACGATCATATATGACAAAATAAAAATTAATATAACTTAAATATTAATAAACTTCTAAGTAAAGTTAACCAAAAGTTATGTAATTAATTACGCATCGTGTGAACACCCTACAGATTAGGTAAACACACACACTCACACACACGCGTGCGGAGGCGTGGTGTTGTATCAGCACGCCGCCGCACGCGTCCACACTTGGAACGTGTCCACAGTTTATTTATTTATACGGAAATTTAGTCAAAAATTAAGTACCTATTTTTTTTACATAATTCGAATGAGAATCATGTACCGAGTATTCTCCTTAAATATTGATAGTAATTCACCAGTCACCCTGTATATTCATGAAGCTACTTCAGAACTTTAACTAAATTATTTTAAGAACTGAATTATGGTATAAAAATGCCTTTTCTTTAATTAAATTAGAAAGCAAGACATAATAAATATATTATAAATGTTTCGGAATTATGTAGAGTGATTTTAAAATTCAGTTCTTGTTTCGTATTTCCCTTGATATGCTAATGTGGAAAATAAATTAATAATCAATTAATAGCTTACCATGAATAATTTATAAATGAATATTAACATTAATATTTCAAAGTTTTAGTCTCAAAATAATTAATTGATATAATAGTATTACGTCAATGGATGGACAGATTTTAGCTTGACCCTTTCCTTTTGTCCGATTACAACTGAAATAGATTTAATTTAATTTAATATTTAATCAATAATATTCTGTATGTCAAGATGAATAGATATCATTCTTCTGTGTCTATTGTTCAATCCCCAGCATTGTCTTTGTACCCTTTAAAATCAGACTTGGATGAATTAATGTTTTAATAAATTAATTAATAAGCCAATATATGGATTATAATTTTATTTCCATTTAAGTTACTTCAGTGTTCCGTCCTTATGCATTTTTATTTTGAAGTAAACTTTAACTATTACATGAATTTTCGAAGTTTAATACATAGGTTATACGTTAATTTTCACTAAAATCGTAGTATTATTTTTTTCTGAGACAAAAGATTTCAAAGTATATAATGGCATAAATAACTCAAATAGAATATTGCAGCCATAAATGTGTATTAGATTTAAATTACTTTAATTAATATTTTGTTTATGACAACTATTCAATCCCCGAGTGTAAAAAATATATATAAAAATCCATATCCTAAATATTTTTCAGGCAGACTCAGTGAATTTTGATCGTTGTTTGACAGTCTATTCCAACATTTCAATTGAAATCCCTGTTACGATTGATTGCAATATTGACGAAGAATTGATGAATTTTCACTTTATAAAGACATATATTTTGTGTAACAAAAAATTGCATAAAAATCTTTTTAAATCTAATATTTATATTTTATTTTCAGGTATTTATTCAACTGTACACACTTGAGGAGGTCAATAATGTAACTATATAAAAGATTAGAAACAATATTAGGTTTTGTATGTATTTAAAGATTGTAATGTAATTAAGACAACAAAATATTTGTTCATATAACATTAACATGCTTTGTTATGTTGTAAAGCCAAACAGGACAAAAAAGTAGAATATAGAATACAAAATTTTCACATAGTATCACTTGACCACTTGGAAGTTTTCATCAGTTTGGCACGATGTTATTGGTAGGCTTTCTACATAGTTAAGTTACATGAAGTTGTCTGATTGTCTTAGTTATCAACTCGGTTCCTTAGTGATCTTTCTTTTGCATTGCTATTTTGTTTATTACTTTTTATTTTAATAATTTAGTGATAGTACAGTTATGAAATGGGATAAATCTGGTTATAATTTCAAGTAATAGTTTAGAATATTAAATTCACAGTTCGGATAATTTATTTATCTGATTAAATTCTATAAAATGCTATTAAACACGGCACGAGTACTTTTACGTTAATTCCAACTTATCAATACGTATTCTTCGAAAACATCGATCGCTATCAATTATGCCTGATTTACTAAGCAGTAACTTTGCAAAAGAATAGTAGTCTTCAAAGAAACTAAGTAGTATTCCCGTACGGGCACCCGGACTATCGTGCTGTAGTGAGAGGAGCTTCAACAGTGCTTGGGACTTGCGACCCAGGTGTAGGTTTAAGAGACCTCTATCTAACGCACGTTATACGCTCACCTCTATAGTCCAAGCTCCTCTCTATACCGTATTTGAATCGAACCTACTAGGGCTGCCTTCGAAGTACGTTCTAAGAATTAAACATTATATTTCTATAATATATGAGATAATTCTTAATCACATTCCAAGCCAAATTAAAATAAATGAAACTAAGTTTAACGGATAACAACGAGTTTTTAATTATTTTATTTCTACACATTCCCGATGTTTTGATAACTCTTTAGCAACCGTCATCAAGCAGATGCTTCAATTTTGTCTGCCCGTGATCAAAATTTAGAATTAAAAATAATGAAAAATAAAACGAAATACTTGGTTTCATTTAAAAATGTACTCGTGAAAAATCATGTTATTCATTCAACACGAAGTATTAACTATTTTGAAGCAGAGCTTATTTATTCACATATGAAAATATTTTATTCAAATGATACCAATAACTGTATAATATTGCACGCCACATTGCACAATACTTTGAATAATATTTGCATAGTGTCCAGCCCGTTCGTTTTAGGTGGCTACGGAATAAGATATCCAATATCGATTGCATTTACCAGTACGGAGTCTATACTAGTAAACAACATATGATTTATGTTTTAAATATATATTTTTTAGCCTATCAGAGCCCACTGCTGAGCAAAGGCCTCTTTCTCACATGGAGAAGGTTTGAGCATTAATCACCACGCTTGCTCAAGACGGGTTTGTGATTTCAAACTTATACCTTATTGTGAAATTATAAGTCCAGGTTTCATCAAGATGTTTTCCTTCACCGTCAATTAGTAACATTCAAATAAATTTAAACTCAATTAAAACACTGATTATAATGAAGTTATGTTTCCCAATAATCATTAAATTTTGTACATGAATTACTATCCTATCAAATTTATTATTCGTTCATCCACTTTTAATTTTTAGTTCACAATTTGTATAGCATTTGTTTTTTATATAGGTTACATACAAAATGAAATATAAAACTTTCTATTGCCACAATTTTGTACCGAAAATTACAGTATACGAGCTATGAATTTTGAATAAAATGGGTTTAAACTTGTATAGATCATGGAGAATAAAGTGAAATTAAATAAATTAGCTCTTGGAAACATATTTTAAGAGTTAACATATAAACTAAGAATAACTGAGAGACACTTTAATTTAGTTTTACTAAGACCATGGTAGCTGTGAAATAAGTGAAACAAAGTAATAAAGAAATGTAAAATAGAATTATTAAACCGTGTAGTATATTAGAAAATAATACATTCAAATTATTTATTTCTTACTTTATCACCAGCAGTGCTATAGAGAGCAATCTATTTCGATTCTAAACAGTCCTCAAATGAATGTCCTTTTACACACATGCCATAGTGCTTACAACGATTCCTACGATCGCCCTTCACAACAATTATCTTAAGGTGATAACCACTCAATTACGAGACTACTTCAACAAGCAATAAATGGTGTATTATAAAATTAATGAAGAAAATTATACTAAATTATATTTTAATGTAATGTAAGCAAAATGTTTCTATAAAGCAATATAATACTGGTCGGATTAATCATACTTTATCTACCACCACTATTCTTGTAACCGCATTAGTAGCTGTTAAATAAAATTCTATAATAATGAATCTCTCATAATCATCATAAAGTCAGTGAGGGACTAATGTTTAGGGGCCCGCCTCTCGTCACCGAGGGCGCCGGTTCGATCCTGGTCCGGGCAAGTACCAATGTGATTTTTCTGAGTCATATGTACCTTCTAAGAATATTTAGACATCACTGATTAATGCTGATTCCCAAAAGAGGGTTGATGTCATGCAGGCGGCCGGTCGTAAAAACAATTAGCCAAAACTATTCACAACATGTAAGGCAGACCCTGGCTATAGCCGGGAAATTGCCAGGTAGAAGAAGAATGAATCTCTCATAACATTTTTACGATATCCCATAAAATAGAATTAATTATATTCTAATCCAATCAAGTAATTTGATAAATCTCCTTATCGTTAAATTGTAAATAAGCGTCTTCAAACGGTTTACATTAATTATTTATGAGATGTCTGAGATCTTAAGTGAATTGATTTAATTATAGACGTTAATTAAACATTAGGATTAAAAACTTTAGCAATTTATTTTCCTACCAAGATGTTGTATTTATTTGTCAATATTCTTGTTTTCTCTCTATATTTTGGGATCTTTGTGAATGCAGAACCCTTGTAAGGTCGAAGAAACCCATGTATTATTTCCGTTATAAGGGTCCTAACTAAATAAAATCTCCATCAAAAAAATACACAAGAGAGAAAATAAAGGTGTCTCGAACCTCAAATACAGTCATAAATACTATCAGGCGGTCAAAGGCTTGGAAAAGGGAGGGATTGTGAAATTAAATTTTGGTCTCATTCAATCACTTCTTCAGTGTAAGGAATATATGTATATATATATTGACTTCTCTTTATAAGATATCTGTTACTTACTTGATTGTATGTCCGTTTTTTAGACAAAACTACAATATTAAATTATGTTCAAATATTGTTTGATAGAATGTTTCTGAAATTTTATTTATTAGTGTATAGTTTTAAATGTATTACTGTAAATGGGAAAATACGAGTATCTTGACTATAATACTACATACATATACATATATGCAGGACTATCTTTTACTATTTTTCTTCAAAACCCTGAAAAACTTGGAATGACAGCAAGGTGATACATAATTAAAAGTTAAATGAGTGATCAAAGTAATATTTCTCTATAACAATTGGGGAACTTAAAATTTTATAATGTGGTTAGATTTCAAATATATGATTATATTTTATACACAGAAATTTGTTTTAAATACCAAATTTGAGTCACATAAAATTATGATTGATTCAGAATATACATATATTGCTGTTTAGTATAGTTATTTTGAAAAAAGCAATCTTATTCTATATACTATACTCGTAGTTTTTAAAACAATCACTAAGAATAATAGCAGTATGTATAAAGAAGTAAGGCTAATAAATCAAAAGTGCTCAGTACAATATATATTTAAAAAACAATATCTTAATCTAAATATCAAACAATAATAAAAGATTTATGAGAGTACCCTTTTGTATGAAGTATATAAATCCAGGCAGGGTTGTCAAAATAATTACATAATAATTTATTGTAACCATATCATTTAAAAAATATAACAAAAATAGTGGATAGGTATAAAGCAAATCACGAAACTAATTGAATATCGAATGAAATTCTCTAATAGTTATTATATTTTAATATTTTTTGGACAACCCTGAAACTCATAAAGTTACAAGGCTCGGCATACCGTTTGCCACGCTTAGGGCAATTCAGATACGAACCTTTTCATATAATTCCTTAAAAGAAGATCTTTTGAAGACGTTTTCGTCAAAGTGTCGCCTTGAATTATAAATGTCCCGAGTACTTATCGAGCTTCAATTGACTTTTATATTTGGGACACTTTAAGAAAAACATTATTAAGAAACTTCTATTATTTCCTATTTCAATAAATCTCTAAATAATTTTATGTCTGAAGATACAATTGTAACTTATTTACTTAAATCTTTTACAGTTTCTTTAAATACATGAACGAAAGATTGTCTATGATTTTAGGAAATTAAATCGACTTAAATTTATTATCGAGACGTAGAAGCAACATTTAAATAGGAACCATAATATAAGTTTCATTATTACTTCAATACCATCAGTTTTATCGTTCGCATTACAAAACATACCTATTTACTATAGACATACAAATGAATTGAAAGTAAATGTTTTAATATGGCCCAAACTCATTCTTCTTTGAAGGAATTGTATTTGAATTTTCATTTATTGGCTTTTATTTTATAATTCAATTAAAATACTATTAAAGCTTACAATGTGTTAATATGAAATGTCAAACGCCAACACATAATATGATTTCTCACTACAATTTAATTCAATGACTATTGAATGCGTGTGGCAACGCTCCGGAAACCATTATTTATGCTTCCTACTCGTCTTTTCATACAAAAACTTCGGAATAGAAATAGTAACTTCATACATATCTTAAGTTATTATGGAAAAAAAACGTAACGTAACCGAAACGTCGGGAGCATGTAGTTTTCTAAAAAAACTCTTATAAGGATGTTAATTAATTATTATTTAAATAATATTCGAATACCATACAAATTTATATGAAATTCATACTATTTTGTAGAGTAATTTAAAAATACTATTACATTATTTTAATTTATTGTTTTCATACTACATCTTGCTTATTGTCATAGCTTTTAAGACATACTCGTAATAAAAATAAAAAATATAGTATTAGTGTTATTACACTTACAATATGACGATATTTTTTGGTAGAAATAATTACTTTGCAAATATCTAATTCATTGTTTTTATTCAAGGGCAAAAAAGTAAATATATTGAAGAGGAAACTCAGGTTAAATGAATGCTATCAGCTTACTTCAAATCATTCAATGTCGAAGGTCAGGAGAAAAGCCATTTAGTTCCTTGATTTGGAAGAGATTGGATAAAGTTTCATTCGTTCTTTTTGTTACACTCAAAATGACCGAACGAATTCGCACAAATGAGATTAATCCTACTTGATTAACATAGTGATATAATAATATAATTTTTGACAGTTATTCCTTGAAAGTCTTTTTTATTTTCTCTCCAGTGTGATTCATATTTTGATTTATTACTCTTAAAATATACACATTACTTCAATCGCATATTTTAAAAATATATTCGGATTTTCTACAAATCAATCCGTTTAAAACTATATTTAATATAGTCATGTTTATTATATAAAAATATATAATATAATGCAATAAATTTATTATTATTGTAAATGTGAACATTGATTCCAAACGAAATATGTCTAAATGACGTATTTGTACCTAAAACATTTATTTACATAAATGTACATTATATACAAACTAAGATGTTTGGATCATTATTTATAAATTTTGGTAGCTGGAAAAAATACACATAACTAAATTCTTTAAAAAATAATAATTGTTCAACAATCGCTTTTATTCTTTTCGAAAAACTATTGTATTTTCTACATACAGTACTCGAGATTATAATTCGTCCAACAAATAAAAAAATTGATATTTTCAAAATATTTTTCAATTCCAGTGCGAATAAAGCCTTAACATTCAAAAAACATAATGTATAATATTTGTTACATTACCTATACATCTATGTAATATCAAACTTACACGAATGAGAAAAATTGATTCCAAGAATCCAGTGCGAATGAAGCCATAGCAAAAAAAGGACAACGTTCATAACATGAACTGAAATTCTCTGGAAATTTAAAATGATCAAATTCAATATATTTTTTTAGGCCAACATGAATCTATAGTTTTACATTCATCCTAAATAGAAATCGTATAAAGAGTTCAATTTAATAAATACTGTAGTTGTTGGTAATAAAAGTTTGTCTTTGAATTTGTAAGAAATCACTGTTAAATACATTTAATACAGTAAATCAACTCTTAATAATATCGGAAAGCGTTATTCGAGTCGACAAACATCACAGCCGTAGGATTAAAAATGAAACCTAACCATATCGCTTTCAAAGCAATTTTCTCGCTCCAGATCTCCTCAAACAATCCGTGTAGTATAGTCTCAGGGGGGATTATTTTATGACGACAATTTTTATCCGGAATTAATGTTATAGTTAGAATTGTAAATGTTTAAACATAAAACATGTTCTTTTATTAGTTAGTAAAACAGAGTAATATTTTATTAAGTATACGAAAATACTTTCAGATCTATGATAGACTGATTGATTTTTTTATTGTATTATTTTTCACAATTTTCTTAAAATTTTCCTAATATTTATGAAATATTAAAATGAGAAAAAACTGCAAGAATTCATTCTTGACAAATGAAAGTAGTTGTTGGATGGAATCGTTAAACGATTTGACGCTTAATAGAAATTGAGTTCGAAATGATTGTATTGAAATATAAATAATTTTAAAAGGAAATCTTGATTGATTTAAGTTATACAAAGGACTGATAAAATTTCCCCTGTTTAATAAATAAGAAAGAAGTGTAGTTAAAGAACATAAGCATAATCATTTTTATATGTAGATAAATTTAAAAAAATACTGCCAAAGACATTCTTCAGTGAAAAGTTCTGTTTTATCAAAATTGGTGGATAAGGTGTTTGAATGTGAACTCAAATCCCAATCCTTGAACTTTTATTTCTTTTCATCCCAAGTTAAAAAGCGATTGATTCTGTTTCACTGAACTTAAAGAATTTACACCTCTATTTTACTGCTTTTAAATATTTTTATCTATATAATTTTTTAGATGAAAATCTTCGTATATTATAGGTACAAGCTTATGTTAAGGTGAATGGATGTCTGTATGTTTATTATTCCTTTAAACATATGGACTATTTTATCGATTACAATAAGTATACATATATTACAAATTAATATAATTCATACGTATATACTATATACAGTTAAAGTTTGACTTTTCATTTCAAATTAAAATTATTATATAACTGGTTGACGTAAAATAGAGTACTATTTAGTTTAACATATATTTTATTCAATTTATTCGGTTAACCCGTTGTTACATTGGAAGTTAAAAAACCAAAATCAATAATGTTTAAGACATGTAGTTGAAGAAGAGTTGCTAATTAGTTTTAATACAATGTTACACTGTAGATAACATAAAATTAGTTGAAAAGATAACATATTTGGAGTCACATACAATTAAATAATTTTTCACAAAGACACTGTTTTAAATGGGATCACTCTACACTAAAATATATAATTAAATAAATCAAGCATCGATATTTTAAGCCTTTACCAAACTTGTGTATCAAAAAATGTATTTACCATGTATTATAAATGTTTGAATAAAACTCTTAACCATTTAGAAAATATTATAAGAAGTAAAAAGATATAAATTGCATTCAAGTGAATCGTATTCAAGACCTGGACTCAACTGGAAATGACACAGAACAAAACAAAAGGTTAACAAGTGAATACAGGCAATCTACCTACGACTTCTAGGGAGAATATTTATACTACACAACGAAAAATGATGAAAAAACCTTTGCAATCGCAGAGTTTTTAATACATGCATGCACAATAAAAATCGCAATTGTGATTTTTTGTTCACTAACAAGGCGAGTAGAGAAATAAAAGTTGAATGTAGGTTACTCCCAAGGACATTTGAAATAAAGTTACAACCTAGTATCACTTTTATTTCCCAGCTTTAGCCAGGGTCTGCCTTACATGTTGTGAATAGTTATGGCTTATTCTTTTTACGACCGGCCACCTACGTGACATCAACCCTCATTGGGAATGCATTAATCAGTGATGTCTAAAGACTTAGAAAGTACATATGACTCGGATAAATCACATTAGTACTTGCCAGGGCTAGCATCGAACCCGCGCCCTGTGCATGAGAGGTGGGCCATTTAAGCACTAGGCCACCACTGACTCTTAAATTAAATCTAATACTAACTTAATTTATTTTTAGAATATTACGCAACAGAAAATATCGTTTTTCATTAAACTACCAAAAAATTTAAATAGTTTTATATACTACTAATGTTGTTCGGCCTCAAATTGTATATGTTTTTGTTTAAAACCATTTAACTAAATTTTAATAATGATTTGTGTTGAGAAAGCTATTGTAAGAATATCATGGTCGTTTATTTGCTTTTCAAACTTTAACCCTTGACTTGAGACGCAAATAATTTTATATTTATGGTAGGAGAGTGAATGAGCAGACGGTCTACCTGATGTGTATAGTCACCGTCGACCATGGAAATCTGCAACGTGGTGTTGCGAATGCTTTGCCAGCCTTGAGGTGAAGAGAAGGATAGAAGGATGCTGATTATCCAATAAGCATACTTTCAAAGAGCATTTATCTTAATCTGAACTTAAAGTCGTGTCATGTTTCAATTTACTGTCTAATATATAACTAATATTATTTATAGAGAAAAGATTCCAAAACATAAGTTTCCACAGGAACAGTATGTTATTTGTCGTAACAGTTACCGATGGGTAAACTATTATCCATTGTGAGGTCCCTTTGTTTCATTAACATAGGATTGAAATAGGATGACATTTCAAACCTAATTTTGGTCTGCACATACGTGGAATAATTAATGTTTTCTACTGCTTTGTTATGTTGTATTAGCAACACTGTCACTTGTCAATAATCTATGGAAGTTTGTCATTATCAAGTTAATCAGATAAAGTTAGTTACGATTGAAAGATCTAAAATTACATATTATGTAGTTAGTGTCTCATTGTTAGAAATAAATAAATAAGATTAAAGTATTTTATTATGAACGATGCAACCACCCCGACATATATGTATATATCGCACACCTAGATCTAAACAGGGTTAACTCGAAAAAGCATATTTTTCAGAACAGGCGAAAAACTGATTATGCTATAACTTTGTACTGCAGATGGGTTCTTTATTAGTCTGTGATAATACAAGTGGAACTGGAAGAAACATGATAGAGCAATATTGTGATACAGACTTATATTGGGGGTGAAAATAGGAATTTTTGAGTTATCTCCCTATTACTTAACAAACACGTGTAAATTTTATAATTATTTAGAGTTGAACCTACTTTGATAAATTTGGTTTTGAGTTGACTCCCTTTTGAAAAGTCAACATGCTTAAAAATGTAATAGCATTTGGTAATATTTATAAATGAGTACAACTCATAGCGCAGTCTGCGACCAGCAGTACGGGTTTATTGGGTGATAGATTAGTAAGAAAACACAATTTAGTAGGTACAAATCAAACTAAATTTCTTTATTAATAATTCTTTAACAATCAACAGTCTGTATCTCTTAGTTATAGAAGACTAAGTACAAAAATAAATCACAGAAATAGGAACCTTCTGTTCTTAAAAAAACAATTCTAAACATTTTTCAAAATTAAAAAACACATTACTCTTAATTATAATCAAAACTAATTAATACTATTTAAATGCAATTATGTAATGGCACTTTGAGATCACCGTTTGTTAAAATCACAGTTAAGTATCTTACTTAAAATCATATTTAACTTCTGAGTAATTAATTCAGCCGTGGGGTGTACGGCAGAGTAGAATATCACTCCCCCGTTTCTTCCTGGGTGTCGTAAAAGGCGACTAAGAGACGGTCATAACAGCATTTACATGTACAGGCGATTAGCTTGCGACTAATCGCTATTCAATATGCTCTAACAACACCATTAATAGGCCCATGGAAGCAAAAAGTGAACTGCACCGCATTAGTGACTTCTTGTTCTTTTGCGGGGCTGTTTCTGGTTACCCCCTTTTAAAGGGGAAATACCGTGAAGAGTGAAGAAGAATAATTAAATAAAAGCAATAAAAAGTTAATTACCCAGATCACCTAGAACCCCTTTATAATAAACTTCATAATAGGATTTTGGAATAACGTTCTTATCTATCAATTCTTTTATGTCTTTCTTTTTTGCATCCGACAATGCAATTTTCTCAGTATATGCCTGTGTTAAACCAATTGAAAAAATCGTTTGATCAGTAGCTGTCCCAGTTCCTCTTGCTCGGAGAACTCTTTTTTCGAACGCAAGTTTTCCTAAAAGCTTCTTCTGCAAAAGATGTTTTGTAGAAAAACTCTTCTGGGTGTTCTTTTTCGACTCTGAGAATCTTTATCTCATGCCATTTGATTTGATTTTTGTCCTCGTCTATATTGAAATTGGTGCCCCATGATTCTTGCAATACTTTGACGTCATAAAAACATATTGTGGGTCATTTCTATGACTGTGTAAGGTTTTCCCGTCTTCTTTGCTGTACCAATCAAAGTTTTGTATTGCTCTGGTATGTAGATTGGACCCGACTGCAAATATCTTTTGATCTGTTTCTCTATCACACTATGAACATTATCGCCTTCGTTTTGGGAGTGTCCGCGTATTAAAAACTTGTGAGTAATAGACTTGACTGGCAACTTGTTCACAGCATAGGCATAGACAGACAACAGATATTTATTTTTTTGTTGTCCGCCACAATTGTCGGAGTAGAAAATTATATCTAATTCTTTGTTAGGATTTTGATCTACCTGAGATTTAATATAGTTAAGTATACAGCTGCCAATTTCAACCGCTCCTCTCTTTGCTTCGGTTTCATCCCAAAAGTAGCAGATGACATCTTTTGCCCTTAGATCGCTGATTGTGAAATTGAGGCAGTTGATCCTAGATTTATAAAAGAATAAGGAAACTTGTCCCTTTGGAATCTGCAAAACTGCTTGCAAGTCGTAAACAGCAGTGATGGTACCATCGGTTCTATTTTTGTCTTTTTCTTTTTCAGTTCTTGCCAAAGTTTTTTCTTCTATATGCTGTTCATATTCTTGGTGCAATTTGCGCTTTTCTTCTTCATCTGAGTTCTTGTACCGTTCACACAGATCACATAAATCTTTTTTAGGTATAAAGAAAGAAATGTTAAATTCAGTGTTGAATATCCTATTGAATGTGGAAGACGTAGCAAAGGGTAAACCATCCTCTTCACGTCGTTTATAATCTCTATATATATCAGCTAATGATTTATCACTTGAAATATATTCTCTTGTGGTTTGCGCCCTTAAGTAGTGAGATTCAACCCTTGGAATAGCATTTATAAAATCTATAACGCTCTGTTTAACTTGAGGATCAATAGTTGGATGATGGTCATGTTTTCCTCTCAAGTCAGCCAGAATAACTCCTGTTTCCGTTTTCTTGGAAAACGCCGTTTTTATGGCTTTATTGCTCAAGTCAAGGGTGGATTTAAAAAACAGCTTGCATACTCTAATTTTAGATCCATCAACCTCAAAATAAAAGGCAGTATTAAGTGCTCTTACGTTTTGTGTACTCGAGTACCGATATTTAGGCTTTATTTCTTGTGAATGTCTTACTATAAATTCTCTCTGCCTTTCAAGATTGCCGAGTCCCCAATATGCACGAAAGAGTTGTTGTCTTGCCATTTCATTGATCTTATCTTTGCATTTGAGCCGACATTTTTCTCCACAGGGGGGGCCTACTTTTCTTTCCGGTACTTCTTTTTTAGATTTCGACGAAGACTGGTAGGCTTTGCCTGAATTTCGCAGCACTTTTGCAACTTTAAACTTCCAATTCGCTGGTTTGCGTACTCTCTTTTTACTTCTTTTTTCTATCACAGGATCTTGGTTAATAATTTCAGCAGCCACAACACGTTGAGGGTCTTCATGCTCTGTACCATTTTCGGTGTCCGACGAATTATCAGAAGATGACGAACTGTCACCAGATGACGAACTCGAGGAGCTAGTGTTGGTGCTGGACGAATTTGAAGATGATGGCACAACTTTAGGCAAGGTCTTACCTTTAGGAACGACTCGGAAAGTGGGATCTGTGTCGGAGTCATCAATAACACTTTCATCGCTGTGTATTGGTGAAATATAATAGAACGGACCATGCTCCTGTTGTTTGGATGTGCTCGGGATAGGCTCGCCTACAACTTCAACGGTTGGTTCAAGTGTCTCATTGTGAGCGTGTACGACAGGAGGAGGGGTCACGTTTTCTTTATCTCTTCCTTCTACCATATTAACTAAAATTCGTCCACGGCTCATCATTTTTCTGAAATATAAAATGCATCTTGTGAGCCAAATCCATTACAAAAGCTATTAATTTAACGTTTCTCCTCCTCTGAACTATGTAAATCAAATTAATTTTGCGGATTCCATCTAAAGAGCTTTAACTTGAAAATGTATCATTAAAACCGGAACCAAAAGTTAAGTGGCCAAGATTAAATTAAAATTATATTGGGCTGAAAATACCTATTACCACAAGCAATAGAATATAATTTTAAACATTTTTTTTAAAGAAATATAAATGTTAAAAAAATAACTCAACAAAACAGGCTCAACTAGAAAGTAAAAAATGTTTTAACAATACGGTAACAATACAAAATAAAAACAAAATATCAACTCACCTTACCAGCAATACAGAATCAATTCAAAATGTTGTTTAAGTTTACGCGATTTCAATCATCAAAATGGCGACAACTCGAAATAATACTCAATCAAATTTCAACAATACGGATACAATTCAAAATAACTCCACTTAGTCAACCAAACGTACGTACGCTCCGCTCTCATTAACGTTGGCAACTCGCAATATCCCCGTGTTGGTGGGGAAAGAGGGGGCACCGCTCGGTCAACAAAAAAGACTTCTAACGGCATCTAGCGTCAAGTAGCAGCAATAATTTTAAAGTTTGTTTTATCGGTCGATAGGTATTACGATAAGGAAATCGATGGTAAGCATAACTCTAAAATGGATTTTTTTGAGTTAGCTCTCTTTAGATCTAGCAGTGCGATATACTATGTAGTAGCTTTCCGCCCGCAGCTTCGCCCGCATGGAGTTCGATTATATTGCGTTTCCAAGAGAAACTTTCAAAAGTCTGGGATTAAAACTATCCTATGTTCTTTCTCAAAATCAACTCTATCTCTGTACCAAATTTCATTAAAATCAGTTCAGTGGTTTAGGCGTGAAAGCGTAACAGACAGACAAAGACTTTCGCATTTATAATATTAGCAGGGATATAGTGAAAGAACTAATTTACTGTCATGATTTAGAAAGAAAAGATATAGCTCTATTATCAGGTTGACAGAATTGTAATTCTATATAACAAAACTTATCAGATACAATAACATTATTTTTCTTAAAATTAATCTAAAATATACAAGAAAGCATATTTTATAAAATTTAAATGAAATCATTTAACGTGACTTCTATGTATTATAGTGCATAAAAGAAGTTGAATTTATAAAAATAACAGTCCAATTTGTGTTTAAAATAATCCAGATCGTGTTATGGAATTTATTTTTGACTTTTAATACTTCTGAAATATAAAAATAAACTGAACGATACATAAACAATTTCGTTAGTAACACAAAAATATACATCGTTTATTTTAACTTTTAATGTATTTTTCATTTGCTTCTGGATTTCGTCTATTTTTAATAATGGCGGTGAATCATATATATATATATTTGAATATATCTAGAATCTTGTTTCATAATTCATTAAAATTCTAATACTTCTTGTAATATTAATTCATTAATTAAATGAAGTCTTAATCCGTTTTATATGAATGCTTGACTGATTATCTTGCTCCAGTGTGTGAAGTCAGAAGTTAAAACAAGTTTATCATTTACAGAAAACATATATTTCTTATGAAACAAATATGAATGAATTACATAATGCGTTTATTAATCCAATTTAATATAAGCCAACGATTATATACGGTTCAAATGCACAGTCGAGATTTTCAAATGAATTTCCATTTACATGCAACTGATACTACCACAGGAATTTCGAGTTCAAATTTCAAATGTAAAATACATTTTATAAATTTAACATAGAAAATTCATCTAATAATATTCATTAATTGGAATATGTTTTCGTCTATTTTCTTCGACTCCCAATATATACTTTTGTTAATTATAAAAAAGTCACAATTTATTTTGTTGTGCTCTTTTTAGACTTCTAGGAGTACAATTGAAAAGTTGTCAGTCATTTTATTAAGAGACGATTGGCGTATATTTATTTTAAGGTGTAAAATCGATTTTTACGAGTACTTGTGTAACTGTATTCTTTTTGAAATTCCGTAACTGTGAATTTTTATGTCCTGAAATTGTGTTTTAGATTAAAAATTACACAGGCATCAATATGACAATTATTTATTTACTACTTGTATTTGATATCTTATTAGCATGTACCAATATGATATTTCCAAGTAATATTTACTTTCTACGAGTTTTGAGACACCACTGACATACGGTGAAGGAAAACGTCGTGAGGAAAGCTGGACTTATAATTTCAAATTTGAAATTTAAACTTTCAAATCCGCTTTAAGCAAGCAAGGTGATTTATGCTCTAACCTTCTACATTGTGAAGAGGCCAGTGTTCACCGATAGGGTGATGATGATAAAAATGAAAATAATTACCGTTTATAAACCTATTCCACAATGGTGTTTCTCTTAATGTCATCCGCGAATTCATGAGCACCTATTTCGGACGTATTGATATGATATTATCGTTTTTAAAATTATTAACAAATTCTATTCCGTCCATTTAATTTCAGTGAAAACACGATTTGAATACCAACAATTTATTAAAGGTAAATTTGGAAAGAAATGGCCTCAATTTGTTTTATCAATATTTTAAGTCGTCGATTGCTGTTAATAAAAATTTCGTTTTATAAAAAAATCACTTTACAAAGACACAAACATCAAAGACGTTCTTAACATCGATATAAAACAAAGATTGTTAAAAATAATTCAATTAAAAGAAAACATACAATCTTGTAATACAAATTGCTTTTACAAAAGAGTACTTACATCGTTAATACATGACGAAGATTTTTTTGTTACTGCCTTAATATCCAACAAATATTTTTGTAAAATGTAACAGTAGGAAATTAAAAACAGAGTTTAAATCAAACTCTTTTCTATTTAACAACTGTATTTATTGTAACAGTGGCGATAACGTTCCTGCAATCTTTAATCTGTCGGAAGCAAGATCGTAACAAGAAAATATGTACTGTGGTTGTACATTTAATTTATATACAACGCTGCAAGTCAATACTTCGTTTGTCTATACGTACATGTATGTGTATTTATAAACTATTAGCAATTATATAAAATAGAAACAGTTCATTCAATTATGGATATGTTAATCAGAGGATAATGTTTAAAATTTAGGCTTAATAAGAAGCTAAAAATAGTTATCAAAATATATTTATAGAAAATGGCGTCGTTTGGCGTAATTTTTGTCAGTGTACCCTTAAATTAAAGCGTTTCAATCGAAATAAATATAAGCGGAATCTTAAATAATATCTCCTATAGTAACATTTATCTGGTTTAATACTTTTTCACTTATTATTTGAAAACAATCTCATTTCCACATTCCGAAGATGAGTCCAGTAAAATGTATAATTATACGATTTTAATTTGCAACGAAGTATCGATAATAAAGGCTTTTGGATTTCCTTACATTCCTATATAAAAAGATATTTCAGATAATGGAAATTGTGAAATACTTTTTCACATATATATTTCAATAACATTAATTACAATCGAATTATTTGTTACTTCAAGATAAAATTTCAATAAAATATTCTATAAAAAGCCTTTTTACAAAAAACTTACACCTCAAAGCAACTATATTAAAAATATAATATGTATCATTATATATGTATATTATATTATATAGGTGTATATTTAATATTTTTGATTTTTATACTTTTAAATAACTCCGGTACACGTTTCTCAAGCTATTCTTAGCAAAAACCTTTCGTGTCATACCTACACTGTAGGAGTGCATTAAAAATAACTAGTCCAACCTTTACTAGAATATGCCGCTAAGTTGGTCTGAAATGACGTCACCAATAACATTTTGCTATAATCCAAACTAATCTTAACATACTACACCTTATTCGGTTGAATAAAAGTCAATTAAAAACTAAGTTACACATTTCGACAGTCACAAATTAAAAACCCGCGATAAAAGCTATGCAATAGCTTAAGTATTAACTTAAAAACAAGTGGAATAGGATTAAAGTGATATAAAATGTTATGAAGAATTACCGTACAATTTTCTGTATAAAGTTATTAAAAAATATCATAACAATCTCTCTTATATTTCCGTATAATCCCACATATGTATGTATATGTATGTATTTATAATGATTAATGTGGTTCATCCTGCTGAAATTATCATTGGTATTAATGGCTATAAAGTCTCAAATTTTCAGTACTAAGTATCTTATTAAAAATAATTAAAATATAAACGTAATGTGCTGTCCTATAAACTAGGCCATGCGTTTCTAATGGCTCTAAATAAGCTTAGTATAACAGTTTTCATTTAAACAACTGCAGTGTAACTTTGGCACTTCAAACTGAAATTACATTTGATGTTTTCTTCTTGACACAAACCTAATATGTGAGAAAAATTTTGTTGAATATATTTCAAAATGAGTAAATAAAGTTCCAAAATAAAATTCAACAAACTTTAATATATTATATACTGTCAGAAATAATGAAGGCAGTACTTTCACTTAGATGTTTATTTCTCAGCAACACGTAACAGAATCCCCAGTCTAACACTTGCATCCTAATTATAATAGTCTTCTACCTGGCAATTTCCCAGCTGTAGCCAGGGTCTGCCTTACAAGTTGTGAATAGTTTTGGCTAATTGTTTTCACGACCGGCCGCCTGCCTGACATTAACCCTCTTTGGGAATGCATTAATCAGTGATGTCTAAATACTCTTAGAAAGTACATATGACTCGGAAAAATCACTTGCCAGGATGCATGCATGAGAGGCGGGTCTTTTAACCACTAATATCATAGTTAACTAGTTAACTATCATAAGAATTCCAAATTAATATCAGAATATAAATGACATTACACTTAGAATTATAAACTCTAACAGTACTTAGATTTAAACTACTTTTATAAATGTCTGGATGAAATAAATTTATACCAAAGAAATATTTCAACCAGACTAAATACGAAGATAAATCTATTTTAGCAAGAAATACGTTTTAGTAAGAACTTAGCTCTGTTTTAAGTCACGAAAACGTTTTATCGCTTTAGCTTTAGAGAGATAACAAAAGACTGAACTTGTAAAATAACTCCTGGATTATCTTACCCCGGGGTAAGATATTGAAAAGCCATGTTACCCGAAAAATATAAAACATGACTATATTTCTGCTTATAAAACTTTTTCTTTATTATTTTTTATATTTATATAAGGAAAAATATATCGAAGAATGGTATATTTATAAATTCTTTCACAGTTCGTGTAATTCAATGCAGATTTTCTAGATTAAGATGGTAATTGCTTTCAGTATCTGAACACATCTGGATTTTATCAGCTATAATTATTTTACGACGCCTTTATTAATAATGTACATATCTTTCTATGCTATTTATGTAATGTACATGTATTTTTACTAGTATAGGAAGATGAGAAATTATATCTCATTTAAATTAAAATATTCATCTTAAATTAAATACTTAATAAGAAATTGTCATTTACCTTGAAGTATATAAGACGAAAAGCATCATTTATATAACAGATTAGAATTTCTACATAACGAATCCATAGTTTCTTTTGTAACTAAAAACTAATTCCCACTTACTTCATTTGTTAAAAAATGACATTGATACTATTTAATTTGATATATCCAACAAATTTTCCACAGCAATGAGATCATGTATTTGCCAGTTATACCATCAATACCTTTAACTAATTTCATGATTATTTACATACAACTTTTCGTACCCACTAACATGGAAAATGATTTGACGACACGAGAAAATGAACCTTACTTTTGCTGTTATTGGAAAAATACATCGTCTGATCTTTTATAGTAGCTATTCACAAGGATACGATACGCATATATTACCAATAAAGAAGACATATAACAAATATACGGCCCGGCCTTTGTCTGTTCGGTAAAATTCAGCAATATATCAAGTGATGTCTCCCAATTCCAAGAATAGTGCCAAGTCATTGATTATCCCAAGTGTTTTACGAGATCAGGCCGTGAGAGCAATCGTTTGACGAGCACCTATAAAGTTTCATATTAAGATCGTCATTCATTACAAGTGGAGGACAATTGTCATAAAATTAAATTCACCGAGATTTAAGACGTAATTCTGATAGTTCATATAACCTTGTCGTATTTTCATACGAAAGACTTTCGGGGTAAGTTTGTTAATGAATCATTTTGTAGTTTTAAAACAACTTATTCTGATTGAAAGGTACAATACACTAGTACATAAAATAGAAAAACAGTATAACGATTTTTATAACATAATTTTTCCTAGAAATAGAATGTATAAGAGAATTATTCGGACGGATAAGTTATTACAAACGTTTTTAGTTCCTGAGAATAATAAATAATTAAAAAAACATGAGAAAAATATCATAAATCCAATGGATTTAACATTAATTTTGAATTTAGCAAACAGCATTACTCTGGAACATTTTAAATCATTCTATTTTGACCTACAAAGCATACTCACAGTAATTTAGGCGAGGGAACAAGTTCCGCTTGATTATTATCGCATGACTGTTGAATACGGTATGACGCTTACAATTACTACGGATTGAAGTATTGCTGTTGAATAGAATTGTACTGAATATTTTGTTTATGACATAAATTGTTAGGGACATGTTATGGAAAAAGTAATAAATGTTTTAAATAATATAGATAATATCTTTCTCTTTTTCTTTCACTTTTGTTTTGGATATGTTTTTACTTATTGACGTATGTGTTTGTTTTTCAAAATCATGTACCTGACTTATATTTATTTAAATTCTTGGGGTTATCATTTCATATACAAATCTTGTAGTTCATAACTTGTATTAAATAAAAGTGTAAATATATGTACTTAACTTACAAGCTAAAATATTTACAACAAAAGAGAACAAGAAAAGGTAAATCATACATACTATCATTTAAATAACTTGATTTTACAACTCAATAAACAGCATATTCAGCTCCTACCTAAAACACCAATATAAAAATACTAAACCATTACTTAATGCAGCAATTACAAAAAGAGTGTTCGCTCGTGTATGTTCCAACAGATAAATTCATCATCAAACCGAGAAGCAATAAACATTTTACGAGTTTACAGCGAAAATATTTTAAATAGACATCGGAAAAAAAGAGGAAAATCCATGTTTATATTACCAATAAACGTTACTGAGAATTCTGAACGTAAATTCGTGATGATACTGGCCATGTGTATTTTTTTATATCTTTTGATTTTTGGTATTGCATTAGTTACGTGTGCTATAACATCTGACCACAATGTTGTAAATTAAATATTAAAATGATTAAATGAAACTAATATTATTCGGATTCGTCATCAGCCTATCAGAGCTCACTGCTGAGAGGCCTCTTTCTCACATAGAGAAGGTTGGAGCATTAATCACCACACTTGCTCAAGACGGGTTGGTGATTTCAAACTTATAATTGTGAAATTATAAGTCCAGGTTCCCTCACGATGTTTCTCCTTCACCGTCTGTCAGTGGTGTCTTAATACTCTTAGAAAGTACATATGGCTCGTAAAAATCACATTGGTATATGCCAGCATCGAACCCTTTCCCTTGTGAAAGAGAGGCGGGCCTTTTAACCACTAGGCCACCGCTACATTTTATTCGGATTACTACGCGTATTTTATTATTTTAATACTACATACTCCCGACGTTTCGGTTACTTTTATATTGGTTTCATTTAAATGAATACTCGCGAAAGTCTTAAATCTTATATCTAAACGGCTTTTATAATCTGACTGCGTCGATTGTAAAAATACATCTGTATATTTGTACATCACATGGATTGTATGTCTCCTAACTCAGAAACTGATACATTACAATTTGCTTTGAATTGTGACGTTACCATTGTTTTACCAAATTTTAAACTACACTAGTAATATATTATATTTGGTTTTATTCCAATTTCTTTCAAATATTATTGTCTTATTCTTAACTTTTGTTTATTAATATATATAACATGTAATTTACACATTATCAAATGAAGTGTCTAGTCGATAAATGCTGTCGTTCCTGCTAATATTTCTAGTTCTAACCCCTACTAGATGTATTTAATTTAGTAAGTAGTTAAGCTTTAGACGCAATGCATAAGCGAATACAATATTTGGGTTTTAAAAACGATATCAAAAACAATTTTATTAATGAAATGGAAATAAATATAAAATCCGGATTAAACACTCTACTTGATGAAGTTTATTGAATTATTCTTATAAAATTAAACGTGAAACCACTACATATTTTATGAGAATATTCTTTTTGTAAGTATGAAATATTTTTTAACAATAAAGATTTTTATACCTATAAGTCAGTGGCCTAGTGGTTAATGGCCCACCTCTCGTGTACGATGGCGCGGGTTCGATCCTGGCAAGTACCAATGTGATTTTTCCGAGTCATATGTACTTTCTAAGAGTATTTAGACACCACTGAAAGACGGTGAAGGAAGACATTGTGAGGAAACATGGACTTATAATTTTACAATTATAAGTTTGAAATCACCAACCCGACTTGATCAAGCGTGGTGATTAATGCTCAAACCTTCTTCATGTGAGAAGAGGCCTTTGCTCAGCAGTGGGCTCTGATAGGCTGATGACGACGACGACGAAGGTGTTTATTTGTGGACTTTCTTTAACTTTTTGTTATATTGCTTTACTAGTAAGATAAAATCTATTATCCATTAAGATTTACTTTTTATTATTTCGTTATTATTACCTTTTTTCACCTTTCTGTGAAACAATAAATAAAAGGATCATTAGATTTCATCGTAAGTGATATATATACGGTATTTTTATAATTAATTTATTATAATTTTATTATTCTCTGTAAAATAAATATATATAATAAACAGGTAGTTTTTAAAAGACATATAAAATGTATAGTATCCCTAATTCAAAAAACACGTCGATTTCGAAAGTTTTTCTTTAAACTCTAATCAAAAAGTTGGTGCTTTGACACTCGTACTTATAATATTTATTACATTAATCCTAAGTACGGGTTTATAACGTCAAACTAAATGTTTGATCGTATATTTTAATCCATAAATTCGTATATAATGACATTGACGTAGATTGATAAACGATCTACATACATTGGACCAGGTGGCGCTTGGTTTTACTATGCAAATTAGGTCCATACTGAAACATGACGCAAAAAATATATTTTCATGTAATATGTTTTTGAATTTTCTGCATGATAATGTTATTAATTTGATAATTATATTTTTTATATATATTGGTCTTTGGATTAAGATTATAACTAACATTTCTACTAATCGTTTAAAAATTAAACTCCTATAAAATTGACTGAAAAAAAAATGACTGAGCTCGCGCTAGATGCGTTCAATACCTTTATTATTTTTAACTTAACTTAATGAAGGATTTTACAAATTTTTTAGGCATGACTGCAAAGTAATTTAATTGAAGTACTTTTTTATATCAAAGGTGGCAAAGGAGCAGACGGTCTATCTGATGGAAGGTAGTCACTGTAGCCCATAGACATCTGCAACATAAGGGATGTTTCAGATGCTTTGCCGACATTGACTGTTGAAGAGGGAGAGGAGAGGGTGCAAAAAGGGAAAGCTCAACGTACTCTCTCATTCAACGGACAAAACGAAAGCAGTAAAGGCTAATTCAAGCCGATTTTTTATGAGAGAGCTGTACTTCGTCGTCAGAGCCAGCCCATGTTCGAGCTGTAGTTGCATAACCACAGATTTCTACCACCTATAAAACATTTAAGTTGCTTTTAACATCAATTCATTTGAGGGTCGTTTTGTATAGAAATTTTTACTTCAATACGTTTTCGCTTAACAAATAAAATAGAATGGTTTCTGAGTGGTGATGTTTGCTAGCTTTATGACATGCGGTTGACATTATAAATTACGTTAAAAAAAAATCTTGCCATGAATACAAGAATATTTCAAATTTTCCTTACCCTTAGTCACCTGCAGGTGTGTTTTATTACCGTTGGGATTCTGGAAAGGGGATTTTATTTGGGAAGGGAAAGGACAGAACAATGGTATTAAATTAACAGATGGAGAGACATTGAAATTATTACCTATTTTTACTACGTACTAAATAAATACCTAGACGTATTTTTACTACGTACTAAATAAATTAGATTTCTAATTAATTGGAAATATAAAATTAAAAATATAGTTAATAAAGGTAGCATAGTTTGGAAGTATGTCATAAGCGATGGCTATAACAATCAACTGTATTGAAGGTACTTTAAATGGTACCTAATTTAAATTACTCTATACTTAATAAATAAAAGAAAGAAATAATCTATACAATTGTTTTAATTATTTAATCTTTTTATCTACATAGTATACTCATATAATCTTTCTAAAAATTTCATTCGAATTTCTGTCGATAACTTATTGGTGAATTTGATTAAATTACCCAAATGTTCGATGAACCATAGTGAGAGAGTAATATTGAATTACGCTAATTAGTTTAAGCAATCAAACAATAGGATTGTAGATATAATAATTCAATATTTGATTTATTAATTATTTTAATTGACATATAGTTTTAAATTCTGTTATAATTATCTAAAAATAGTTTGCATTTAGAAGAGGAATGAAATCTTTTATAATATGAATTTAATTTATTATATTATACTTGGGCATACGTCTTCGCGTATTTTTATCTATTTTTATGTGACGTGATCTCAACGTTTCTTTACCGAAGCATTTTTTTTGTTATGGGTTCCATTTTCCGGCCCTAAAATTAATATAAGTGCTCTAATCTTTGTTTTTTTTTTTATTGAAACTACTCTAGATTACTAGGCTATTCAATAAAAAAACCTCGACTCGATCGGACAATCCGTTACCGATATCATACCGTGGATAATTAACCTCAATCGCCAGTATAGTGTTATATTTCGTTGAATTTTTATTTCACATCATTAAAATATGTATAAAAGACTTGAATATTTATTATAAAACGTACAAAAGAGTAAGCTATATATTATTACAATTAATTATAACGCTTCCGTCAATAATCTTTGGAGAACTGAAGATTTTATTTAAATTATGTAATACTCATTAGTAAGTAAATAAATATATGTTTACATAGAGTGAGTATTATAACAGCTTTTAATGAAGCAATTATACAACGAAAATATATTGTAAGGTACCAATTAGCTTGTGTCACAATAATATAGTATCTAAAGGTGCTAAGATAAAAGTTGTACTATTTAGTTATTTTAAAGCATTTTAATTTAAAACTTTATTAATCAATGATTCTTTACCACTCAATACTCGCTTGTATCAACGACTGTAATTTAAGCATATTAATCTATATAAAATATATATAATCCCGTGACATGAAAAATAATATTTTTAATCGATCCATACTTAGAAATATAATTACAGTGTGAGAAAATCTTATATAAGTTTTAAGTCTTAAACCATCATGCAAATAACGCTATTGTATCTAAATGACCTAACTTTATCTCATAAATCTCATGGGACACGTATTTATTATACCTAAAGTATTCTGCGTTAGGTGAAGAGAAAAATCTTTCTTGGAACGTGAATAAGATATCAATAACTTTCAATATTGTATTTGAAGAGATCTTCGTCAAAAAAAATCTCATTTTCCCTTTGGAACATTGAAAGAAAAACCGAATTGTCATCTGTTCAAAGTTACGTGGTGGAAATGATTTATTCAAAAATGATATTTTTTAAAATATTATTTTATATATATTAGAGATTTAAATTGAACTATTTTTCTTTTTATTATACAGTTTTAAATAGCTTATTACGAAACTGGTAGATATATTATTAACTATATTTAATATTTTATATTTAATCAAAATAAGCACAGTGAATTCGTCTCCTCACTTAATAGATACGTAATTCAATTCACACAGAGCATTGAAATATTCTGTTAAATTTCAAATTCAATCATGATAAAGACGGACGCATGCAGAGCCATATTACAGAGCCTGACTTCGTCAACACATATACGAATCCAATTTGCCTAAAATATTACTTTTCCTTGCATTAAGAAAATTACATTTTCAACAACTCTACAGAATTGGAAATGTGTTTATTGTCTCAATATCTAGATCTTAAGAGATATTTTGTTTTGATAACGTTTTGGTTTCGTGAACGAAGGAAGATAATGTTATATCAATTACCATTATATTGTTCCCGACATTACCGACTCTGAATCTCTATATATATTGATATATAGAAGTTTTTAGTATAAATTATTGACATATCGAATCCGGTTAGTTATAATACCCGTCCAATATAAAATATACATAATATTTAAAAAATATGCAGCTTAAAAACGGAATAACTACACATTTTGCAGCTTTGAAGATAATAGTTATTTGAATATGTAATACAAATAAACTTTGTTATTATTCTTTAAATCTACTATTCAAGCTGGATTTTTATGCAACATTATTAGAGCTAATCGTAACGTTAAAAGGCATTTACACTCGAATCAATTACCATCAGATTTCGCTCGATCAATCTTAATTGAACTAGCTGGTTTGAACAAAGGATTCGTTGTGAGAAATCGGGTGTGTGAAATGTATGATAAGGGTGTGAATACATAAATTATATTATGTATAGATGATGAAGGGTTGACTGTGGTTTATTGTATGGGCATATCATAATAGTGAATTATTCCCATACGATGTAATTATATTAACTTTTGTTCAACGAATATATGATAAAGATTTTACTTTTCTTGTAGTGATATTTCTTTTTCAAAGTAACGAAATTAATTAAATATTATTATTTATGTGCATATATTATTTTTAGTACATATTTTAAATGTTGGAACGTCAACTAGCTTAAAAGATCTCATCAGCAAAAAACTCACCTGTACATAACAATTTATTTAAATTTAAATTATATCATAACGGAAAAGATAGTTTAATTTTTGTTTCACAATTACAGAAGTAAGATTTCACAGTTTTATTTAAGAACTTGTAACTGTACTTCGTAGATTATTATAGTTTCAACTATAATTAAATATGACCAAAATTATTTTAAACTGCGTTAATAATTTTCAATATTACCAGTTTCTTTTATAATGATATATTGTGCTTCATCTGGCTTTATTTCTGTATTTTACAAACGACTTCGAACTGTTCATGCGAAACCGAATATAAGTTGAAAATATTGAAATCTCATCTGTGCGTAAAATATCAAGTTAGAGATAGCGAGGTTCAAATATACATATTTTTAAGCACAATTTTATCTCGAGTAGCTTTTTAAATTAAATTTAGTGTATCGCATTGAATACAATGGCATATGCTTAGGATTTACGAGTGACTGAACCCAAGAAGATAATAAAACAGAGTTTCTTTGGAATATGATCTTTTTAAAATTTTATTTCTATTATAAAATGTATGACATTCAACTCAAATTTTTCCGAGCGTACATATGCTTTTAAGCATGACCTTTTTTCTTGATTTGAGAAACAACAACGTACTTATATATTTTTTTAAATAATGTTTACTTATTAAAATTTTACATAATGCTATAATATATTAAACGTCAATATTTTATAAGAAATAGAATTCATTAATAAAAGACTTAAATTAAACTATTTTTATCAGTAGCAATTAAAGACTCATTTAATCAGGAGAATATTTATTTTAATCAGGTTTTTACTGTACAAAACATTAATCTTGTAATAAAATAAACTTTAAGATTTCTTGTTTACCGTTTAAATACTTTATTTTATACGTATCTTTGAACAAACTTGACTCTGTTTTATCGTATTGTAACTACGTTCTTACATTGGTTCAGTACTTAGTTGCAATAGTTACACAAATACTTTGACTTTAACATATTAATGGGGTTTAAAATGTTATTAATTAAACTGGCCCGTTATCTTACGTTACTATTACTAGTTTTTATAAAATTTCTAACATCAATCTAAACTATCTCGTTATAAATCAAAGTTATAAAGTTTGAGACACTTGTAGAAGATATACGACTTTAGAACTGGTTTTCTTAAACTTGGAAAGTATAAAAACAAAGCTTTAAGTAACGTGCAGTCTCTAGTTGTATTTTTCTTGACTTATTTTAGTTTAAAAGGTAAAAGTATAATTCCCAGTAGTTCGAACCACTGAACATTCGGATTTACATATTATAATTATTTTGCAGTTTTTTTTTATTTAGTTGGGATGAAAGAAATAATACTCTATTTTTGCGTGCTATATATACGTGGTTTGCGTAAAGAACATAAAAGAAAGAACATCTCTTTTAAAAAGACATCTTTATATATAGTATGAATTGTATGACGAGCTATAAGTACTCTACCAACTATGCTATGCTAAGCTAAAATTTTTCTATCAAGCACTCACTATTAACAATCACTACACCAGTCACTCATAGATTTTGCAATCTTTTTGCGAAAAATAAGTACAGTCCCCAGATTCCTCCAAAATCAAAAGCATTATATAGTCATTACAATTACGTACAATAGCTCATGTTTTTAGTCAAACAAGTAGAGTGATTTTAAAATTACACACTAATTGTATTGCATTCGGAAATGTACTATACATATTATTATTCCAAAAATTGTTAACACTCGCCAGTTACTGTAATATTTAATTTGTATTTTTAAATTAATAAAAATTCTAAGGTTTTCAATTTTTAGTTCCAGTTACTCAAAACAGAGATTATTTTCTTGTTGATTCACTAACAAATTTCGTATTTTAATATTATAAAAGTAAAATTATCGCCCAATTTATATTTTATATATGATTATCCAAATAATTTCACGATAACCAAATCAGTAATAAAGAAGTTATTGTTTTTGTCCACAGATAATATGAAGAAGGGTTGATTAATGATAGCACACCCATAAGAGCTCCGATATTTAATCTCACATGTAAATATGACGTGTGTAAGATAGTTACATCACAAAATGGAACAAGACGATTGGACTGATTACTTCGGAGTTCAATACAATATATCCCAACCAATGATACGAACAGACTCCAAATATGTTGATTCACAACTCAAAATTAACAACAGTTTTACTTTCAACACGACTGATGTAACTGAGTTTTATAAGAACTTCACCAACGACGATTACTGCACATCGAATAATTCTCATTCATATTTAAATGTTACCTGCGAATTTCCTATAAGTTATGCTGAACCTATGTATGGGTAAGTCATGTTAATTTTCTTTTAAATAAAGAGATGATTAATTAACACTAACACAATCAAAAAACTTTTTAAGTAACTTCAAGATCGAAATATTCCCAGAAGTCTTGTATTGATACAACATTTAAACATTATTTATTAAATTTAGTATAGCTGAGTAAACGAGTTTTCTATTTGATTTCAGATACATAGCACCGTTTCTACTCGCGACCACAATTGTTGCGAACACTTTAATAGTTGTTGTCCTTTCTCGACGTCATATGCGAACTCCAACAAATGTTGTACTTATGGCCATGGCATTATGCGATATGTTCACCATGCTTTTCCCGGCACCGTGGCTATTTTATATGTATACTTTTGGCAACCATTACAAACCATTGAGTCCTGTCCACGCGTGTCAGGCTTGGCATTACATGAATGAGGTAAGTGATGCAAAAGAAAGTTATAGAATACTACAACTATTGAATAATTTAAAATGAATCTTGCCCGTTAAAATTGGTCAGTCAATCAGTCATATATTTAAATCATTCTCTAGCAAGCTGTTTTTTGTTTTATTTTTTGTTATAAGGAGCTAATATTTGTATAAGCGGTGATTTTCTAGTGAAATCTCTGTATCGATAGGACCTTCCTAAATTTATTTGGATAACCTTGAAATATCTCAAACAAAATAGTATAATATTATGTTTTTTTAATATATTGTATTGTTTTAAGGTGATCCCTGCAATGTTTCACACGGCTAGTATATGGCTCACTCTAGCTCTAGCAGTTCAACGATATATCTACGTTTGTCATGCACCTGTAGCTAGGACATGGTTTGTATTATTTTATTATTATAATTTGAACTTAAAATCCATGAAAATAAGAACCAAATTTCTAGGGCTGTTTATGTATAGAATAAAATAATTGCAAAGATACTGCTGTCCATTTATCAACAGACTAAATTACTGAATCAACAGGATGATCAAAATATCATTCATTTACTAAGTATACCTAATAACTCTTAAATTTAATTCTTCTTAAACCTAATTAACACACAATAATAATAAAATGATACACAAACGCATTATTTCTTCTAAAAACATTTTAAGCAATTAATCTTTAACTGAGTAAATATATAAATAGAGCCTAAATAACTATATTCTCGAACTTATTTTGTATATTCTTTATCAGGTGCACAATGCCTAGAGTCAAGAAGTGTCTGATTTATATCGGAGTAGCAGCCTTCCTTCATCAGCTACCCCGGTTTTTCGATCACCAATACATCCCCCATCTAACTTATTGGCGAGGGCATATGGAACACGTATGCGAGGTCAGAGCTTAGATGTGAAATTACCTATCTTTATATATATATAATTCTTCTATGAGTGTGTATGTCAGTGAACTTCTCTCAAACGACTGGAACGATTTTGATGAAATTTTTTGTGTGTGTTCAAGGGGATCTGGGAATGTGTTTTTAATTAATTTTTTATTTATTAGTAGTTGTTGATACAAACGTGGTTGTTGACATTAGATTTGACAACTAACTAATATATCAATCATTCTGTCGCACTTCAAAACACGGAGATTTATGGCTTTAATAATTAAACTCCAAAAATATAAATGTAAAAACGTAACAGATATTTCTTGATTATAGGGCGATACGAAGTTCGCCGGGTCTTCAAGTATACATATAAAATTTGACTACGTTTTCACGAAGTTAAAATTTATTTGATTTGTTTCGTTACATATATTTCTGTCTCCACAGGTGGAGATAGCGCCCTGGGTGAAAACAATCTCTTTGGATGCATACTTCATCACCTACTTCGCATTCAGAGTTCTATTCGTTCACTTAATACCGTGTACGTCTCTCGTCGTTCTGAATGTGCTGCTGTTTCGAGCGATGAGAACAGCACAAATAAATAGACAGAAATTGTTCAAAGAAAACCGAAAGTCCGAATGCAAGAGACTCAGAGATTCGAACTGCACAACGCTTATGCTTATTGTCGTAGTAACAGTTTTTCTTATGGTAGAAATACCAGTAGCCGTTGTGACTATACTACATATTATATCGAGTACAATCGTTGAAATTCTAGACTACCATATTGCAAATATTTTGATATTAATAACGAACTTTTTTATAATCGTTTCCTATCCCATAAATTTTGCTATCTACTGCGGCATGTCGAGACAATTTAGGGAGACATTTAAAGAATTATTTATCAGAGGAGCTGTCACAAGTCGTAATGGAGGTTCGAGCAGATATTCCTTAGTTAACGGCCCTAGAACTTGCACTAATGAAACTGTACTGTAAAATGTAAATAAATAAATTGTTTTATAGTTAAATTATATGTCGTTTGTCTATTTAAAGTTATAGACATATCAATAAATTGATATATAATGTTAATAGATGGAGCTTTGTTTGTAGCTTTTTGTTTATGAATTATTAGAGAAATAATTATTTATTGTAATATATATAAAGATACTTTTCCGTGGCTTTTAGGTGACTTTATCTTAGTCTAATATTACAGTATGCATAGGTTTAGAGTTGTATAAAAAATGTCTTTGATAAACTCACTTCCAAGTCCTTAAACGGTGAGCCCCCGTTTAGGAAAAGTATCGAATGTAAATAATTAAATTTTTCATGTGCTTTTAATAGTTTCTGTAAATAAATTTGTAAGTTAACACGAAATTATTGTATAACTATATATTAATATAGATTTATATATAATATATCTGTTTTGATTATAAATGTAAGTTTCTTATACACTTCGTGAAGTGTAAATTTAGATAGGAAAACTTACATTTTATATTGTTGTAACTGAAACATGGCAAAATCAAATTTGTGGAAACTAGGTGCATTATTCTAATAAAAATATAATATAATATTGATTTTTATTACACCCTTATAAAGTTATGAAATAGAAAAGATAATAATAAAGAGTGGCAACAATTTAAGTACTTAATTACATTAATTATACGAAACTGAGTAAACGAGATAGGCCTTTAAAAATATTCGAAAAATCTTATAAAATTACGCAGAATTCATAAAAGCAATATGCAAATATTATGAAACAAAATAAAGAAAATAGTATGTGGCTATAAAACAAATATTATTGAAATGAGTTAAGTTTACGCCTGCATCAATTATCTCCTCACATTTTATCAAGACTATGCCTAGCCATTTCACTGCTCTTCAAGATTCTTATATTTATAAATCATTAAATATACTCACCTTATAGATATAGATATTTATAAATCATTAAATATACTCACCTTATCGAAGGCTATCTTCCTTTTATAGTCCAATGACGTTATACCTAGAAATATAATTAAAAATATCAGATTAAAGAACCATATACACCATAAAAGTTAAGACTCACTATGATATCTAAGACTTTCGCGAGTTTTCATCATTTAAATGAAACTAATGATAACCGTGCTCACGGTTGCTAAAACGAAGCCGAAACATCGGGAGTATGTAGTTTTTTACAAAAATAAATTTGCGTAATATATCCGACAAATATTACTTTCATTTTCATTTAAGACTCAACTGTCAGATAATCCTCAATTAAAATTGATAGATTTTTTGCTAAGTACTACGTATATAATGTATTCTAAAACAATTCCACATTGAACGGCCCAACATTTATTTTTTATGACCCTTAGTATTTTTTAGTACCAACACGTCACTACGTAATTAAACAGATGTGTTCGTATTTTTATTATAATTGTACATTTATGACTACCTTTTAGAGTCATTGTCAATAAAATAAATAAAGTACTAAAGATATTCCTTAATTGAATCTTTATTTCCCTCAAATATGACGAGTATTATTTCAATATTTGCTAACACACAAGAAATAATTCCAACCAAACATTTGATGGCCAGGAAAAGGAAAATTGCTCTCTCCTCTTTAAGTCATTGTTAAGGTGGTTTTACTACAAAGTTAGTTGAGTGGTTGAGTTAATAAAAATATGGCTTCATTACATAACATTGTATTTTTATCTCCTAGTCAACATAACACTCTGACCAGATTTTATCTATATCGATATTAAATAGTGCATTCAAATTCTTCGCCCTTCTATCACATGTCACAAAACAATTGGTTGTGGAATAGGGATGAAAGGAGTTTGATAAATTAACTAATACAGGTTACCTTATTAAAGTTATATTTATAACTATTTAGTATTTATAAAACTCTATTCTAAATATAAGGCATTTAGCTATCTTGTACTATTAATTTTCTACCATCATTTTTCTTTCCTTATTACTTTAAGGTTACAATCGAGGATACATTACCTTTATTTTAGTTCTCCGTAGTGTTGTTTAAAGTTACTAGACACACGACACACACTACAATCACTACACACAAACACTATAATTCAAGTCCTAGTTTATTAGTTATCGATAACTACAAATAACTCGTTGATTTATCATTATTTCTAGCTTATTCGAATTAGTTCGCCATTTATTTTACTTGATGATATAAATTTACTTTAATGAAAGCATGATAGAAAATTAAAATAATAAAATTATGTATATCTATTGATTGTAATGTAAAGTAAAATTAATTATCTTTGAAATAATTTTTAAAGTTATAGATCTAACTGGATAATATATACGAAAAATAATATCGATAAATCTGTTTACGGTATTTTCGTTGCTCGTAAAAAGAAAAATAGTAATGATAGAATAAAGTATAAAAAATGTCCTATACCCTTATCAATCTTCGATGTGAATAATTTAGGAACCAGTAAAACCATTTTTCTTCTACTTTCTTCGTGTTTCTTAATAAAATGTCAGCTTAAAATCATTCTGATATATTTAGATAAGCGAAACAAGGCTTACTTGCAAGTTGTTTTACTGGATTTAGGTCGTCTTAATGTACATAAATTTATTTACACCTGCAAACAAACCTTCAACATAATGACCTAGACACCTTATTCTTTCTATAAAATCAATTTTCTTTTGTGTCTTATAAAACACAATCATTTATCTTCGTCAAAGTGAGAATGAAATATAGTTTTTAATGAAACGTATTTCTTTTTTGAAAATTTCTGATTAATTATTCTATACATTGAGGTTTTTGCTATAGCTTAGTCTATAAAAGTTTGCTTGGTGTTTTATTTAATTAAATATTTCCTAATAAAGATGTTTGAGAATTTTCTAATAACTTATTATTATTACCAAAATTGCCCTACTAATGTATTTTTCATCTACGTATTGTTCAGTTGTAAGTCAAGTTTTAATAATAAGTTGTATCCGTCATCTTTCTACTATACATGATTACCAAGCAATCCCCTAAGTTTTTAAGTAAAAAACCCAATCTTTTCAATTTAAATTTTGAAAATGACTAACTATACATAATTTTTTAGTATATTTTATTCTCATTTATACTCTCAAAACGTAATTATGCCTTTCTTATTTACTCTTAGTCTTAAAATACAAAAATCTTAGTCTTAAAATACAAAAAACCTAGAATTACATAAGATAATCATATTTAAAATCGCTAGAGGCTTAAAGTTTGTAATAGCAAACTAACTCAACGTCGTTTATCTCACACTACATTAAATATTTATTTTTAAATAAATGAAATCACTCTTTTATTATGAATGTTAGCTTACGACGAATGAATATTAGTGGTTACAAGGATACCTGGCTCTCACCCAGGAGGCTTGGGTTCGATTCCCGGTATCGGAAACAATGCTTTTTTTTACGAAAAGGACTATTTCCACAATTATTTTGTTTTTTATAAAACAAACTTGATGATATTAAATTTCGTCACAATTGGACGATTCGTTGATTAGATACTTTAGTGGATATAGAAATACATAATTAGGCATAATAATATTAGCGATTGTTTTCATATTTGCATTGTAAAGGATGAATTGAATAGTTGATTGGTTCATAATGGTATGGAGAGGAGAAATAAGTGGATGTACTATGTTGTTACAGCAAGACCTATACTTCTATTTAAGTCATGATACTACCAAATGAATAGAACAAAAGAAGTCTAATAATAGATTTTAATTTAAATACTCATATTTACTAATTACATCTTTGGTCTTAACTTCAAACTCCTGTCTGTTTATATATAAAAGTATGTTTTTATACATAAAAGAAATTCATGCAAGTAACACTATCTGTAACTCAGGAATTGCTGTATCGGTTTATCTGACATTTGGTGGATAGATAGCTTAGTATAAGGAAAAGTACATAGAATACTTTTCATCCGATTGAAAAAGAAAAAATAATAATTTAATCAATTTCAAAATCTTCGTATCTACTGTCTTTAAGGAGGAATAGAGATCGTCCGGTCAGATATAGATTTCTAATTCTGAAAGTGACGTAGACGAAGTCGCGGGCAAAGAATAGTATTTATAATATGTAATTCATAGTTTTATAAATATGAAATACATTTTATTATTTTACAATTTAGATCCATTATATATACGATAATATTGAAATAAATCGATCTTCAGTAAAATACGATGTTAAAAGTAATCATATTATATATGTCATTCATATCAAGAATTGTGTTTTATTTCACTAAATTTATTTAAATCATCATCATCAAATCATTTAGTATATTGAGTTAGTTTTAAATTGATTGCTATTTATATTTTTTCATTTTCCTACGATAATTTTTATAAAATTAATATTTATTTTTAATTTTCATTATTGACCTTTTGAAAAGGTTAAGCTCTTAAGTTATTGTAACTACATATGTATTATCCTACGTAATTTATAATTTATCATCAATATTCATCAAATTATACATGTTATTAGGCTTCAAAAATTACACAGAATTCATTTGATGCACAAACAATTAATACTTTAATGAGTACCTAATATTTTCATTTCTTTATATTTATTAAATCACTTTTTTGTATTTAAATAATAAATATTAGCTCTATAATAAAACAAGTACTTTAATGTACATATAATAAACGATGTCAATGAAAGTGGTTTTATAAAAGTTTTAGTTATAATTACAAACAATAAAAATTTGAAATGAACTTGAAAAATATTCACCGTGCGTGTGTCGGGTCCATCGTTGTAGTGAGAGGAGCTTCAACAGTGACTGGGACTTACGACCCAGGTGTAGGTTTAAGGGGGTCCTATCTTACGCAATTGCATAACTACAATAAACAGTAAAACCGATGTACAGTAATAAAATCAGGCTTTATATTCACATAAATTCATCAACAAGTGACAAGGTAAGTTTTCTCTCCTCTGAAATAGTAATTACAAAGGCGGGTTGTTTTCTATCAGCAATTGACTGTTATTGTCTTGATATTAACTAAATTGATAGAAAATTATGGCCTCATAAAATAATACAGTTCATCCTATAAAAGTATCTTGAGTGTTTACATAGTACCTTATATGTATAATATATTATAATTAATATTGCAATTGTGACAATAAAAAGTAACACACACAGACCATTGATTGATATACATACTAAAGCTGTTCATACAACGATCTGAAACACATAAATTTCCCTAAAGGATCCACTGTATATATTCTATGGTCAATTAACAAGATATTTTATTAGTTGAAAAATTTAAAAGGAATTCCATAATCCTGTTTACATTATACAAGTAGATTAAACTAAACTATTTGTATGGAAAATCCTGAATATGTATTCTATTTTACATGCCATAGTAAATTTAAAAGGATATTTTTAGGTCTTAGGATATTATAAGTAAAGTAGCTAATATTCAATTACAAAAAAGGTAGCAGGAAATGTTCAATAATAATAACTGCTATCGTAAATAATTAGGGACGTGTTGGTACTAAACAATGAATTATGATTTCGACTGTCGGTGGATGCAATGAAACCAAAATTATGACTTAAATTTAATTATAAAGTAAGTTACAACTAGGTTTGCGACTATGTTGCACGAATGTTGAACAAATAGTGACATTAATTTAATCAAATTCTTAAAAGAAATCTTATAATCTAAAAACATAAAAGAAATATAAAACCAAAAACTGTCTTGACACGGAACTGCTGAGTCAGACCCGTGTAGAATAGCCGAGTTTACCCAGAAGCTAAGGCGTCCTCTGATTACACCTTATAAAGATAATTATATTTTAATTAAACGACCACTTATTACACCGTTACATAACAAATGTAAGCCATAAAACACAAAGATACCATTCAATAACAATCATTATTAAATTAAAAAATATAAACATTTGATATGTGAGATGCGCTTGCTAGGGCCGTGATAGCATATTGGTAAGGGCGTCCTTAAGCAATCGAGCACATTAAACAGCGGACGGTGGCCAGAACAGGGAAGAAGTAGACAGCCGAGCAGCGCGGTGAAGGTTACCCTCGTCCCACCCGAGTTGCTGGGCAATTTGGGAGAGATGAGGAGGACCAGGAAAGCCACAAACTTTGGGCACAACCGCATTGGATATAGAAAAAAGGAAAAGGGGTCAGGAAATCAGCCAACGGCAAAGAAAATAAAGGAACCTATCACCAGGAAAGAGATTTGGCAACCTTTTACTGAAAACGTTACCCAAATAGGAAAGCGGAACCTAACGCCATGGACGGTCAAACAGTGCGATTGCGATCGAAGTCTGCGAGGTGCCCGGAAAGGTGGAAGAACCAAACCAGCAATAACTTAGTAATTAAGGTATTAAAGGTTAAATGGAGGAATACACACCACAGTAGCACCAAATCCGCTGCACGCCAGGAGTCCAAGGCACGAAGGAGTATCCGGAACGAGCACAGCAGAAGCCAACCAGGAGATGAAGACCAGGCCGAAGAATACCTGAAAGATAGGAAAGAATTTATAAAATGTAACAAAGCAAAGTATATATAAACAATGTAACTAAATATAATTACAATGTAATAGATAAGGAAATAAAAATAGGAAAATAATGATGGATGGAAATGAAAAATCAATGTTAACATATTCTTGTAATCTATACTAATATTATAAAGCTGAAGAGTTTGTTTGTTTGTTTGTTTGTTTGAAAGCGCAAATCTCCTAAACTACTGGTTCGAATTGAATAATTCTTTTTGTGTTCGATAGTCCAATTATCGAGGAAGGCTGTGGGCTATATAACATCACGCTACGACCAATAAGAGCAAAGCTATAGTGGTAAATGTGTAAAAAACGGGAGAAATTATTTCATCTTTGAATCCTTCCGTTGCGTGCGCCATGAAAACGGTTCAAGATACACAAAAAATATGTATTAAAGAATAATAGTTCTTTTAATGATCTAAAAAACAGTCCGCAACAGTATATGTCTATCTTTTAAGATTAACTCACAAAAACCGTTTTTATGGTACCTAATTTGGTCGAAATAATTTGTTTAAGTTTTGATACAACTTATAATATATATACATATAACTATAATAATATTAATCTTTATTCAAATAAACAAATAAATATGTTGTTGGTTAAGAGTACTTCATTGTGAATAAAAAAAACATAGGTTTTATCCTGAAAATTCTACGGGAACTCGACCATTCCGAAAACCCCGCAAGAACGGGAACTACGTGGGAAGAACCAAAAATCTGCCGGAAGTCACTATTCCACGCGGACGTAGTTGCGGCAAAAGCTAGTGTATATTAAAATGACCCTAATGTTAATAAATTAAACAGCACCCCCCATAGTCCTAAGAATATAATAGAGAATATAAATACACGGTTAGATAGATATCCCAGGAAAGAATGAGATGAATGAAAGAAAGAATTACAATGCAGAATGACAGGCACTTAGAATAGCGAGAACTGGTATGAATGTAGTTACCAGAAAAAGACTCTGACCATGTTAGAGGGAGTAGTATAAAAAAAACAGACAGACAGACAGACAGACGGATAGCTACTATTGCATTTTCAATATTAGTAGGGATTTCAATAACTTCTGTATCATCCGATATGGTCTAGTGGCTAGGATACCTGGCTCTCACCCAGGAGGCTCGGGTTCGATTCCCGGTATCGGAAAAGACTTTTTGTAAACAAATGATAATTTTATAAAGTAAATGATAATAATTAGAGATATTCTCAGACATCGAAAGTGTGTAAATCTAAGGATAAACGTTTTTCTGTAGTGTTAATTTTGAACATTGTAATTCAAATGAAATTACGTTACAATTAAATTCAATTGTATTTAAAGACTAAGAGTAAATAAAAAGGTATAATTAATTGTTTAGAGTATAAATGAGAATAGAATATACTAAAAATTTATGTATAGTTAGTCATTTTCAAAATTTAAATTGAAAAGATTGGGTTTTTTACTTAAAAACTTGGGGAATTGCTTGGTAATCATGTATAGTAGAAAGATGACGGATACAACTTATTATTAAAACTTGACTTACAACTGAACAATACGTAGATGAAAAATACATTAGTAGGGCAATTTTGGTAATAATAATAAGTTATTAGAAAATTCTCAAACATCTTTATTAGGAAATATTTAATTAAATAAAACACCAAGCAAACTTTTATAGACTAAGCTATAGCAAAAACCTCAATGTATAGAATAATTAATCAGAAATTTTCAAAAAAGAAATACGTTTCATTAAAAACTATATTTCATTCTCACTTTGACGAAGATAAATGATTGTGTTTTATAAGACACAAAAGAAAATTGATTTTATAGAAAGAATAAGGTGTCTAGGTCATTATGTTGAAGGTTTGTTTGCAGGTGTAAATAAATTTATGTACATTAAGACGACCTAAATCCAGTAAAACAACTTGCAAGTAAGCCTTGTTTCGCTTATCTAAATATATCAGAATGATTTTAAGCTGACATTTTATTAAGAAACACGAAGAAAGTAGAAGAAAAATGGTTTTACTGGTTCCTAAATTATTCACATCGAAGATTGATAAGGGTATAGGACATTTTTTATACTTTATTCTATCATTACTATTTTTATATATTATACAATTAGATTTATAACATTTTAAATTTATTACAAAGATAATTTTACTTTATATTACAACTAACACATACATAATCTTATTATTTTAATTTCCTATCATGTTTTAAATAAAAAACCTTCAAATATGATAATATCTGTAATACAATATATTATAAAAATATTTTATTATATATAAAATAAATCGCGAACTAATAAGAATAAGATAGAAATAATAATAAATCAACAAGTTAGTTGTAGTAATCGATAATAATTAATAAACTAGGATTTGAATTATCGTGATTATTGTGTGTAGTGATTGTAGTGTCTAAGTAACTTCAAACAACACTACCGAGAACTACAATAAAAGTAATGTATCCTCGATTTAATCTTAAAGTAATAAGGAAAGAAAAATGATCGTAGAAAATTAATAGTACAAGACAGCTTAATGCCTTATATTTAGCTTTGAGTTTTCTAAATATTAAATACTTATAAATATAACTTTAATAAAGTAACCTGTATTAGTTACTCTATCAAACTCCATTCATCGCTATTCCAAAACCAATTGCTCTTCGGCATGTGATAGAAGGGCGAAAAAATTGGATGCATTATTAATATCGATATAGATAAAATCTGGTCAGAGTGTTATGTTGACTAGGAGATAAAAATACAATGTTATGTAATAAAGCCATATTTTTTATAAACTCAACCACTCAACTAACTTTATAGTAAATCCACCTTAACAATGACTTAAAGAGGAGAGAGCAATTTTCTTTTCTCCTGGCCATCAAATGTTTTTTTGGAATTATTTCTTGTATGTTAGCAAATATTGAAATAATACTCGTCATATTTGAGGGAAATAAAGATTCAATTAAGGAATATCTTTAGTACTTTATTTATTTTATTGACAATGACTCTAAAAGGTAGTCATAAATGTACAATTATAATAAAAATACGAACACAGCTGTTTAATTACGTAGCGACGTGTTGGTACTAAAAAATACTAAGGGTCATAAAAAATAAATGTTGGGCCGTTCAATGTGGAATTGTTTTAGAATACAGAATATACGTAGTACTTAGCAAAAAATCTATCAATTTAAATTGAGGATTATCTGACAGTTGAGTCTTAAATGAAAATGAATATAATATTTTTCGGATAGGTATACTACCAAAATTTATTTTTGTAAAAAACTACATACTCCCGATGTTTCGGCTTCTTTTCAGCAACTGTGATCACGGTTATCATTAGTTTCATTTAAATGTAGAAAACTCGCGAAAATTTTAAATTGATGAAGGCGTAAACTCGAGTCATTTCAATGATATTTTTTGAAAGTAATTTTTTTTATGTTATTTTGTTATATAAAAGTTTTGCATATCGTTTCTATAAATTCTGGGAAATTTTGCAAGATTTACGAAAGCATTTAAAGACCAACAACTCTTACTCAGGTCCTTATAATATCGTTGCCACTCTTTATTATTATAAAAGTTCAAAAGAAATCAGTCTTGAAAATACATATTTTATAATAGGGTTAATTAATTTTTGCAATAGTTTTATTGAAGGGTCCTAATTCAATCAAAACAAACTAAAAATTCCTAGTGCAAGAATTTAAAATATTTAAACCACTTATATTATATTTCATTTAAATTTTTTCAATACTAATAAAGTATTTATCTTTATATTGTTTCTAAGGAAAGTAAACAAGTGATATAACTCTATTGTTATGTCTCAAGTTTAGTCAAATGTCTTTCCGATACCCAGATATAAAAATGCGTTCTATTTTATAAAGTTCTATACTCTATAGCAACTTTCCATTTTTTCCTGTAAGTTAGATTACTACACCATTCTTCACATATTTACATTTATTAAAATAAAGTTATCTTTTCGAGTAGAACAAAATTTTTACAATTTCGTAAGCACATAATCAATTCGTTTAAGTTCCTTTACAATAACCGTGATCACGAACTTACGAGATCAAAATGAAAATTACATAGGCCTTATTGAGTAATATTATACAGTACTTAGAAAGTTATATTATTTGTTTCGTATGATGAAATAATTCATATCATTATTAATTTATTAATTCAATATATAATATATTTCTATAAATTAGATTACGCTCTATTAGTATTTTAGCAAAGGAGTGAAGAAATCGATAAATATATATCACGGGCAGACAAGATGCGATGTGATCACGGTTGCTGTAAAGTAGCCGAAACGTCGGGATTATGTAGTTTATAGTAAAAAAAAGCGTTGTAAATCCCAGAAAATATTAGTTTTATTTAAATGAGTAGGTACTCGCGAAAATCTTAAAATATATATTTCCTCTGTATTTTGGATAGCAAGAAAACAAAACCAGTTGTTGTTAAAATACTTGAATTTGAAACCATTTTCTTTTATATTCAAACATTAATCGTTCAATTTTAAAAAATCCAGACAAAATACATACGTATTTCCAGATGAATAACATGATGCGTAGCTATGCAAAAATGAGTAAATTTTTGTATAATATCTTCGCTGACATACGTTTGTTTAACATTCTATTAACTGAAGCATATATTACGTCTTAAATGTAATTTGACAATAAAATTAATTACTTTATCTTTTATTGTCATAAAATCGCAAACAAATATTCTTAGATATAATTCTACTCACAAGAAAAAGAAGCAATCATCTCTTAATTTTTACATATAAATATGTATATGTAAGTATTAATATATTCTTAGTCCTTTTTGCAATATCTAATATTGTTAACAATTTATTATGCCTTTTTTTAACTTAATTACATCCTCAACAGTCAATCGCTAAAGGATTGAACCTATTTTATCATAGTAATCCACAGTTTTTTATTTATTGCGATAAACGACACATATATGTATCTCAAATATCTACTACAAAAATTATGAATATCAATGAAATTGAAGTAGTTTTCGCTGACATTATATGTAATTTAATTATTTATAATTTAATCAACCAATCGTATTTGTGTTCACACGTTCACCTTTTACCGAAAACCGAAATATTAAGTGACTGTAGAGGAAAACTATTATACAAAAATTGTCGAGAATGTACAAAAAACAATGTTAAAAAGTTTCCGATACCGGGAATCGAACCCGAGCCTCCTGGGTGAGAGCCAGGTATCCTAGCCACTAGACCATATCGGATGATGTACACAATGAAAATAATTAAGAACATATTAAGCTACACTATAAATACATGGAAATTTTCGTAGCTCTATTTTAAAATGTTGAGAAAAGTTTGCCTTTAATAAAAAGATTAATGTATAAAAATGGAAAATAAACTTCAAGTTAATTTTTTCGATTGTAATATTTAACTAAGTCATGTTATTTAATCCTTTTAGAGATAATTTACTTTAAGACAATTCAACAATAATCAATGGTAAAAAGTATGAAATCAAACATGTGATTTATAAATATATAATATGTACATACTTATATATATTAAATATACGTCCATCTGTCTATCTAGTTTGAAACGCTTTGAATTCATAAAACATGTACATTTTGGAAATTTCCAAGTTCCTCTACTATCAAAATAAGAACATGCATTAGGTTCAATCAACTCATGAACTCCAACGAAACAAATGAAGGCGCTCAACCTTTTTGAACTTGTGAGATCCAGCCTTGTCCCTTGCTCTGTAACATATTATTTTTTCAGACATCTAGACATCACTATATCGGTCTGCTCGTCAACCTCAACAAATTGCTAAGTATATACCTATATGTTTTTAGATTGTCTTAAATATATATAAAAGTCAAAAAAGGAATCCAAACAAAATCAAAAACGAATATACACTTTTATATTACTTATATGTATAGGTATAATTTAAATGTTAATAGTTTTAATTGCGTGGTTTCTTTTGGTATATGAGATCGAAACCTCTCATCATTTCATGTATTCACTGTACGGGTGCCGGGTATATCGTTGGAGGGAGAGGATATTCAACTGTGCCTGGGACTTGTGACCTAGGTGTAGGTTTAAGGTAGCATTTACGTAAAGATGTTTTTATACATTGGATATATATACACATTTATTAATTAAGCTGTCTGATAAGCTTCAGCTTTTTCAGGTGAAAATAATATAAGATACAATCGTCAAAGTCAACAATTTATTTAATGAGAATTAATATGTTTGTATATTAACAGTTTCGTAGATTCACCTTTCCTATTATCTAATATTGAATTTAATTGTCCACGAATAAATTCTAGATATAAACCATTATTTAATGTGCTTATTTGTAAAACGAAAAGTAATAATAATATCTTCTTATATCGTAGCTGCCAAAATTATAATAAAGTTTATTCAGATATTGATATATTATTCGAAAAAATGTATTCTTTTAAAAATAAAGTTAATAAGATTAATATGTTATGTATCAATTCATAGTTTGTTCTGACGTGTATAAATGTTTTGCCTGTAATTTAACTAACCGATGTAGCCATTAATGCCTTCAATTTTGTTTATTGTGTTTTGTTACTTCTTTTTTTTAAATTTTGTTTCGTTTAATTAGATTAATGTTAGATTTTATTAATAACTGCCGAACAAATTCGTCAGTATACGTTTTTAATGTTTGATTTTATGTATGTTAGTGTTTTTTTAATTTTAATAATATGTGTCTAGTTATCAGTGGAAACTTAGCTGATATAGGTAATTTTGTATATTCATATCCCATAAGTTTATCTTATTGTTTGTTTCCCTATAAATAAAATAAAATATATGTATATATCTCAATGTTTTAAACGACATATGTGTAACTTAGTGTACCAATACTAACTCGTAATTGGTTGACTAAATAGTGTTTAAACAGCTTAAAAAGTCTTAAAATTTGTAAAAAAATTACCAACATTTTCTGTGTCGTCAGCTTAATTACAAAAATATATTCTATTTCATATGATTTTTTCTTTAATTTTAACCAGGATTAGTTATTCCGATGGTGAAATTTGAAATCATATTTAAATTATTTTATTACATAAAGCTACTTGTTTTCTGTAATTCTGTGTGAAAATTTTGAATTGTACATAAAAAGACAAATTTTTATTATTTTATTTTTCTTTGTTTTGTTTTTAAAATAAATAAGGAAGCTATAAACTGTTGTAATGTCTTAAGTTTATCGAAATATCTATCCGATATCCAGCTATGAAAATGGGTTAAACTTTTGTTAAGGGAAAACAGAAATTTTTAATTTGTTAAGTTGGAAGTAACGTTAATTCTAGAATTTCTTATTTGCCATAAAATAATTATTATTATTATAATATATGTAATTATTAAAAGACTAATTTAACTTAAATATTATTTAATATCATTTTAGTATCATCATACTCGTATCATTTAATTTGAAATGTAATCTACTAATATCCTTTTACTTTTGCAAATATTATATTTATGACTTCTAACTTACTTCTTGAATTTCAACAATTTATATTTCATACAGCTTGTCTGTCAATAATAATTGAATAATGTAAGTTTATATTTAATTTACTATACATTACTATAAAACTAATATTTTTGGATGTACTACGCTCTTTTTGTTATTTTAAAAGACTGAAGTTTCCGTTATATTGAAGCAACCGTGATCACGGACAGACGAAATGAATGATTTTTATTTAAATGAATACTTGCTAAAGTCTTATATCGTCATTAATATTACATTTGTGCCTATAAATACTATGTAATTTTGAGTTTATTATTCAGTACTGTAATTAAACGGACTCTTGCTGTTCAAGTCTTGTTATTTCACGTCGACTAAATAAGGTGTGATACCGTAAGAACAGTTTTGAGGTCGACGTTAATTTTTGCAAGTCTGAAGAAATTGGCCTGTCTGTTGCTTAAGTATGTATACAGGGTGACTGGTGAATTACTATCAATATTTAAGGAGAATACTCGGTACATGATTCTCATTCGAATTATGTAAAAAAAATAGGCACTTAATTTTTAACAAAATTTCCGTATAAATAAATAAAGTGTTGACACGTTCCAAGTGTTCCAAGTGTGGACGCGTGCGGTGGCGTGCTGATACAACACCACGCCGCCGCACGCGTATGTGTGAGTGTGTGTGTATACCTAATCTGTAGGGTGTTCACAGGATGCGTAATTAATTACATAACTTTTGGTTAACTTTACTTAGAAGTTTATTAATATTTATGTTATATTAATTTTTATTTTGTCATATATGATCGTCAAATATCACGTCCTCAAGTATCGATAGTAATTCACCAGTCACCCTGTATATATAGACTCTTATATAGTTTTAAAACATCTCTCTGATTTAAGTGTAACTGACAGACCAAAGAACAGAGCCTTTTTGGATTTTAAAAGACATAAATAATTCAAGGCATGTCTTCAAATCACAGTTTATTTGTCGCTTTCGGTGACTTTGTAGAAGCCTACAGGCTATTTTTTTTAACATTTTTTTTAAACCCTAGAAAATATCTTCGTATAAAATAATAATTATATTTATTGGGAATCAAGTGTTAATCGTTAAGCTATATGTTTTAAGAATAATGCTCAGATTTATATCTAACTAGCTTTCCGCCCGCAGCTTCGCCCGAATGGAGTTCGGTTATATCGGGTTTCCAAAAGAACCTTTCAAAAGTCTGGGGTAAAAACTATCCTATGTTCTTTCTGAAGATCAGCTCTATCTCTGTACCGAATTTCATTAAAATCAGTTGAGTGATTTAGGCTTGAAAGCGTAACAGACAGACAGACAGAGTTACTTTCGCATTTATAATATTAGTAGGTATGGATACTTAAATAATTATAAAATATATTTAGAATAAATGCAAATTATACATAAAAAACATAAGGGTCACCAATTAATTAATCGTGACCTAAGATAGTATTTTCAGAAGGCCATAATCATTCAAGTAAAGGTCAAGTATTGAAGTATGTAAAATTAATGAATCACTCATCATATTCCAGAGACTACACCCTCGTCAAACCAATATCATATTTCACGTCGAACAGTGATTTAATATCATGAAAATAATGTTCTATAACTGATGCAAACTAACAAAGTAACAAGTTTGAAATACTAGACTTAAGTCGAGAATTAATATGCACATTTTTCTTTAAAACTCATTAATAGTTCCTATTTTATTCAATAGTTTTAGTGATATTGTGACTAAAACAAAGAAGTTTTATAATTCTAGTTTTCACAATAAAGTCTGCATATCTTTTTCTTACTATTAAGTTTTTAAGTCACGAACTTAACCATCAGTTCAAATTATAATCATTACTTATGTAATAATAAAAACATGTAAACACTGAAACATTATTTTAAATTATTTAAACATTATTCATTTTTATTACAAAATAAACATTATTACTTAAACATTATTCATATTACCCTTATTAATATTATATTTACAATAATGTGTTTGGTATTGCATTCTCATTGTAAATAGAACTAAGAAGGAGTATGACTTCGTTTCGTCAAATAGGTTAAAAAAAAAGATATTCCGATACCGGGAATCGAACCCGAGCCTCCTGGGTGAGAGCCAGGTATCCTAGCCACTAGACCATATCGGATATAACAATTCGTGATTAATAATAACTAGCTACCCGCCCTGCTTTCACGCGGTGTCTACGGCTGAGACGAAGAAAGATATACCGCGAATTTGATTTTGAGAATTATTAAACTTATGTTATGATAACTTTGAAATGGTACGTCCGATTTTAATAATTCAAAAATTTATATACAGATACTGATACGAGCTTGAATACGAAGAAATTTATTTTGATAAGATTTAATAATTTATGTAAATAGCTTTCACATAAACGCGTTGGCCATTTTTAAAAGTAGTAAAATAGATATACTATGTTATCGTAAGAGGTAAAAATATCCCACCCGAGACTTTTTGCAGATGTACATAAGACACATACATTATTTTGTTATATCCCAAAGGCATTTGGTAGCATTATCGTTAAAAGCTCCCAGATAGCTAGTTTTTTAATAACAGTTTTAACTTAATCTTTAATGAAAACAAAAACAAAAATTTAACAAATGATATAGCAAAACCTTCCTCAAGAATCACGCTATCGAGTGGCGAAAACAGCTTGAGACCGACGGACAGAAGCGGGGAACTTTGATTTATCGAAAATAATATATTTATATACATATACAGTGTGTATGAAAAATTGTGTCAACCCCAGTGGCGGCTGTACCTTAAGGGCACTCGTGCGCTGAACCACCAATTCAAAAGATTTAAAAATTACAAAATATTACTTCATCTTTATTTTTAAATTACCATTTTAATATTTATTTTTTAAACATATAAAAACGTATAAAAAATTAAATTTCCTAATTAAGGTTAAAAAGTTTGAGAGCTTTACTAAACTAATATCTCGTGCACTTCGGCGAGTGCACGAGCACTCCTAATACATCTTGTATGAGATACGCATTAATACGCCTGACGCGTGAAACAAAAGATAGTTCATAGAAATGTACCGATTAATGAGTCGGTTCTCGAGCGCCGCACGAGCGGCCGAAGATTACCGAGAGCACCCGATGTATGACGAATTGAGCCATGATTGACATCTCGTTATGTTTTGTTGCATTTTCAAATTTTAATATTTTAGTAAAGTGCACCACCGGTTCGATTGCCCACCGGCCGCCACTGGTCAACCCCCTTAACTGCGTTATCAGTATCGAAAATGGAACACAATCAAACAACTTACATTTACAAACTCCTCAATAAAAATAATAAAATTGAATATTAAATGATTATTATATGTAGAGTATCAAATGTTTGTACCCACTGGTATAACACGATGAGAAATGGCGCCATCACACCTGCTGTTCTACTAGTGACGAACTCGAATGTAAATTCACATTATTTTGATTGTTTAATCACTTTAACGATTCACTGATACCACTTTTTTACAAATATCGATACGTTTCACTGTTACAAATCAATTTAAAATAACACTTAGTTAACTAAAAAGTATACGGCTCGAGAATTCACTGTCTTCATCGTTTTCGTTTAAAATCCATCTGCAGAATGCCATTCCAGGCTCGAAGTCGGTAGGAATTAATAACTGTACTCGACGATAATGGTACAGGTGCTGGCCATTTTCCTTTAAAACTTTCCATACACGCGTATGGTTGACACCGAGTTGTTGTCCCACCGAGCGCGTGCTTTGCGTAGGGTCCTGTCGAAAAATATTTAATGCGTTCCTCTAGATCGTCATTATCAACCCTCGGCGTTCCCGCATTAGCACGTTGTTGTTAACGTCCATCGACATTTCCGAAATTGTACATGCGTATATGAAGACCTGAAATGCCTTAAGTGACGGCAATGGTATGTTTCTTGGAGAAGCAAACAGTTCGTCATAAAGTCTACACGATTCCGCATAATTACAATCACATTTCCCTAGACACATTAACATATTGAAATATTAATACACAATTTTCTAAAACCGCAACCAAAAAGTAATCCACTCGGAAGAAATTTCCGCGAGTAACAAACTAATAATTTTTTTTATTAAAAGGGCGGCATAGGCTCGAATAAAAAATATCGATATTTAAAAAATCATAACAATAAATAAATATTCAATATTCATATTATTTCGATACTTATTTTGATATATCAAACATTAATATTATTTTTGATTGTATAAAACCATTTTTAACAGAAGTAGTTTAACGATTTATCCTAATAATACAACATAATTAATTTACCTGAAGAAGTTCAAAATTATAATATGGATTAATAATATTTATTATTTATAAAAGTTATTTTAAATGAAATTATTTTAATGTGAAAAGCATAACTATTTGTAGCAATATTGAAAATATCGATAGAATATTTATCGATGTACCTAGCTAATTTTTAAACTGGCAAATCTCTATTCTAAAAACTGACAAAAGACGACTGGCGCCACGCCGGCGCCTGCGAGGAATGGCCGCGCGCAAATAATATAGTGTATTATCTATGACCGCGCGTACGCCGGCGTGACTGTATTTATTTATTTTATATTGATATATTGACATTTATATAATCAATAGTATTACTTCTTCATAATGTTTTGAAAATGTACCTAAGCTTTAAAATGTTTGTATATGTGTTCTTTTATTTAGTATTTAGAACGAAAAAGTTACATTATATTTTCACTTGTTGTCATTGAATAGAGAGTAAAAGAGATGGAAAGTATTGCATACAATTCTTGGCCCTCAATGTAAAGACATGAAAATAGTATTAATTAAAAGGTTCAAAATTAAGAGTTTCGTCATTGAAAATTCTATTGAAATTGACAATCAGATAGCTGAGTTATTGGAGGTTTAGTAAAAGTGAGGTTATATTGCATTATCTTTAAGAGTTAGATAAATACACTTAAAAGTATGTGAAAAATAATAATTTTACTTAGAAGAGAATATCTGATAAGTTATAACAACGAAAGAAAGACTCAAAAACATACAGATATCGGTAACAAGTATGGAATTTTACGAGAAACAGGAGGAGTAAACTATGTGATAAGTCATAAAATAAAACAATTTTAATGAAATATTTTATTCCTCTTCAATAATAATTAAAATATCGTCAAGGAACTGTCCAGGGGGTACAATGTTACTACATAGTTGCCATTCCACAATTCACACAGCGATCCATCGTTTCAGTAATATCCAATACACAAGCCGGCGAAATAATCCAAATTAACAATTCCAAGTCAAACGTGCAGGCGATCGTCGGTGTCCAATGTGAAAGCAAGGATCGTCATACGTTAGGCGGGTTCGGAGTCCGTAAAAAACAAAGCAGTGGTCGTTGACAACGTAAAATGATCGGGAATGCACTCGAAACGCATCGAAAAACACGAAACAAGTAAGACTCAGATATCAATGCATCTGGCATGGTAATTGTTAAGTGTCAATGTCATGTTGCCATAGACTATATACTGAATGATTTCGATCGATATGGAATCGATAATCGATAAGGAAGTTTTAAAATAATATTTAATATTATTATTATATTAATACACGTTATTTAAAGTTATTTTTATTGAATTGTAGACATATATGTGGTGTAATTTAAATGAAGTACTACAAGTTTAAAACTAGGAGTGAAGTTTTTATTTTGTAGTTAAATAATCGAATAATCATTTTTTATTTAATTAATCGTTTATCGATAGCTTCATAATAACAGTTATTTGCATATTTTTTCGCTTGTAGATTGAGAATTTATGTAGATTTTTGGTATTTCATACAAAAAAATAAAGTTATTTTTTAAATAAATTTTGAACTCATTACATTTTGGGCCCACTAGTTTCCATCTCCTTTAGTTAATAAAGGTATTATACTAAAAGATTACTTTTCCAAGAAAGTCGATGGAGAATTATACATATTATCATTTTATTAACAATTTATAAAATCTTACAGATAGTTTGTTTTCAATTATTCCATCGACATTTAATATCATATTATCATATCATTAATAACGCATCCGATCAATGAAAACACTGTTACATCAAATATCTCAACAAACGCGACTCAATTCATTTCGATTCCATTATAACAAGTTGAATAGTCCGAACGACTGATTCTAGACCATTGTATAAAGCGTTGAGACATTTGAATTTACCATTTCAAACAGACAATCCGATGCGATTTGCCTAAAACGATTTGGGCGTAAATGTTCGTCTACCTTCTTGCTGAATCTTTTACTGACCTATTATTTAAATTTTTATGCGACTTATGTGGATAAGTCATTACGATAAGTTGTTTTGAAACCATTCTACTATCAATATAATATAATATTATCATTCGTCTTCTATTATCATAGTCCACCAATTTGCATCGTATAATGTAAATTGTAAGGGCTGGAAAAAAATTGTTTTATACATCTTTTAAATATTGCCAAGTACCTATCAGCCAATAAAATGGGGCAGTGCCAATATGACTATGTGAAATTAATTCGTATCATACCAAGGCACTACAATGTTTTAAAAAGGTTAATTCTAAGGTTTTTCTTTGTTTTCTTGTGCTTTTAAACTATCAGTAGTTGTAATTACATTTTCTAAGGTATCCTACTACTCTTTAATCTTGAACACGAGAAATTAAGTCTAGTAATTATTAACAAAAAACATTTTGGAGACTACTTAAATTTAAACAAAATGAATTTTGAATGTTCGAAATATAAGAATAGTAACTAGTTTCTTCTTTGTGATAAAATTTTGTTATTGATTTTGGTGACATAAAAAACAATCATCCTGACTATTAAAGTGTAGAAGTTTTTTTAAATAGTATATATATATGACTTTTAATGTGAAATACAAAGGATAATAAATCACTTGTTAAGCAATATTACGTTAAGAAAATCAATACACACTTAAAGGAGATGGAAACTGGTGGGCCCAAAATGTAATGAGTTCAAAATTTATTTAAAAATTACTTTATTTTTTTGTATGAAATATCAAAAATCTGCATAAACTCTCAATCTACAACGATTAATGAAATAAAAAATGATTAAGTATTCGATTATTTAACAACAAAATAAAAACTTCACTCCTAGTTTTAAACTTATAGTAACTTCATTAAAACTACACTATATATGTCTACAATTCAATAAAAATAACTTTTAATAACGTGTATTAATATAATAATAATATTAAATATTATTTTAAAACATCGTTTTCGATTATCGATTCCTTATCGATCGAAATCATTCAGTATATAGTCTATGGCAACATGACATTGACACTTAAGAATTACCATGCCAGATGCATTGTTATCTGAGTCTGACTTGTTTGGTGTTTTTTTGTTACGTTTCGAGTGCTTTCCCGATCATTTTACGTTTTCGACGACCACTACTTTGTTTTTTACAGACTCCGAACCCGCCTAACGTTTTACGACCCTTGCTTTCACATTGGACACCGACGCTCGCCTGCACGTTTGACTTGGAATTGTTAATTTGGATTATTTCGCCTGCTTGCGGATTGGATATTACTGAAACGATGTGTGAATTGTGGGATAGCAACTAGTAACATTGTACCCCCTGCACATTGCCTAGACGATTTTTCAATTATTATTGAAGAGGAATAAAATATTTCATTAAAATTATTTGTTTTATTTTATGATTTTTATCACATAGTTCACTCCTCCTTTTCCTCGTAAAATTCAATACTTGTTACCGATATCTGTATGTCTTTAAGTCTTTCTTGCCTTGTTTTAACTTATCAGATATTCTCTTCTAAGTAAAATTATTATTTTTCACATACTTTTAAGTGTATTCATCTAACTCTTAAAGATAATGCAATATAACCTCACTTTTACTAAACCTCCAATAACTCAGCTATCTGAATCTGATTGTCAATTTCTATAGAATTTTCAATGAAGAAACTCTTAATTTTGAACCTTTTAGTTAATACTATTTTCATGTCTATATTGAGGGACCAGAATTGTATGCAATACTTTCGATCTCTTTTTATTGTATTGTATGCATTTTAAATATTATAACTTGGATGAGACTTTTTTCCATTCAATAATATGGGAACAAACGAAATATCTTAAGAAATAACATTAGATAACATGGCATGAGTAGTATTAATGTTATAAGCCTCCAAATTAATGTCGCTAAGTCGACTTGTGTCTACTTATTATTTGTCAAATAATCTCTTTCTTAAGCTCTTAATCTTATGAGAGCTCAGAGCTGTACTTATCACTTGAAACGAGTAAAAATTATTGAAAATATAAATATTAATCACTTAATGGAATAAGCTTGACTGATATGTTCCTTTCGTCTGACAGAATTAGAATTATTATTTCAAAGTGTAAGTTTTAATATAATAGTTGTTCTAATATTAAATTTGGTATTTTTATGACTAAATATTTTGCCTAATAAAGTTTACGAGTTAAATTACTAGGAGAGTTTATTTGTACAAAGTCTAAATATTTAAAAAAAAATCTTTATTAAAATTATATTGCAAAGAACTACGTAATGGTGTTTGTTACCGCTTTTATAATTTTTAAAACATACATTACTATTTGTATCAATATTTTTTCACATTTTATTAAAATTAATAAAATTACTTGTAATATCAAGCCAAACCTGATAATATTTTAAAATAACAATATCCTAAAGATGTTTTCTGGACTTTTTTTTACAAAAAAAGTTAATGTGTTATATTTACTCAATATTTACACACAGAATTAACAAGCAGTTTTTACATAATGAGTTCTAAGATCTTGGCTAGTATTCATTTAAATGAAACTCATATTTTTCGGATGTACTACAAGATTTTTATTTTCAATTATAAACTACTACAAACGTTTTAGTTACTTTACAGCAACCATGATCACGGGCAAACGAGATGTGAGTGTCTGTCAGTTAGTATTTACCTACTTCTTTGACATGTAAATACGTTTTATAACTATTCTTTTTTATATCAAAAATGACAACCGAGATATGTCGTCTATAGACATTCACAACGTAAGGGATGTTTCAGAAGCCCATAGGTCCACCTTGATTGTGAGTGAGGAAGAGGAAAGTATGGGAAAAGGGAAAGGGCAACCGTCCCTCTCACTCATCAGACGGAACGCAGCAGCTAGTAACAGCTCATGTTAAAGCAGTAATAATTTAGTCACAGTTAGGCTTTACCACAGTTTGACTGAAAGCAACAAAACATCATACTGTCTTTGTTTATAAGTTAATAAAACCCTAAAATGAGAGATGAAATCAAGGAAATAATTTTAAATCCAAAATATACTTAAATAGAAATATTATCTTAACAAGAATTTAGGAATAACAAACTTGATTATTTATCTTTTTTTGCTTTGTAAGAAAAGTAAGAAAGTGATATTAACTGTACTGTAATGTCTTAGATGGGCTTGCGTAATGACTTTCCGATATCCAACAACAATAATGGGTTAAGTTTTCGTTAAAATAACTTGTTAATCTAGAAACTTTTTAGTTAGAAGTTAGTACGCTAACCCGTAGAAAAATTGTATCACATTTTTAATTATTTGAATAAAAGTTACAATATAACTCACTACTATAATAATGAACAATAAGTTCTATCAATTGTTAATTAGGTTTTGAAGACCAGCTGACGTGAAAAGTCGTACTTGGTTCAAAATAACTCCATGAAGTTTTTTTACTTTTGGCCCAAAACGAAATGACTAATAACTACATAAATAGGTGACATAGGAACTGTTTTGAATATACTATTACCGCGGCTAAATGATAACAATAAAGTTATATAAGGTGCAGTGAAGATCATAAGTTTCAGGAACTACGAAACTTACTTAGAAGTGTCTTCATCTACCTAGCAATTTCCCGGCTATAGCCAGGGTCTGCCTTATATGTTGTGAATAGTTTTGGCTACTTGTTTTTCGACCGGCCGCCTGCCTGACATCAACCCTCTTTTGGGAATCAGCATTAATCAGTGATGTCTAAATATTCTTATTAAGTACATATGATTCGAATAAATCACATTAGTACCTACTTGCCCGGGCCAGGAGCGAACCCGCGCCCTCGGCAACAAGAGGCGGGCCTTCTAACCATTAGGCCACCACTGACTTAGAAGTGTATTAAAATAAAAATTACAATGCTTATATCCAACACTCAAAAAAACACGATTGAACTGATACTAGGATAGTAATACGATCAATGAAATCACATTTTTTTAGTAGGAATCATCTTAGTCACACGAACAGGTACTCGTTTATCGGAGTCGACAGAATCACACGTTATATTAAACTTTAGATAGGTATTATGTACGTATAAATAAATTGTGAACTGGAAGTTAAAAATAAGTCAATAACTCACTATGGTCAATTCGTAAACATCATAAGCAGTAAATATCTTAACATAGCTTCTTACCGGTGTAGACGGGAATATATAAATTATTTAGGTACACGTAAAAAGAAAATTTTAACTTAAATTAAACTTTAACTTAAAACAATGAAAGCTCAGTTAAATTGAAATAAATACGATCCTTCTCTTTTTCCATAAATTTTCGTATGAATGATTTCATATTAAATATTAAACCTAATTTTCTGTTAAGACAATTCAGTTTTTTTCTTATATACACACAATTCTCCAAATCTTTTGCTTAAACATTTATTTTGTCTGTAATTAATTCCAAATCTGTTTGTACAAATCTTTTTATCCGAGATTAAACAACTCCACGAGATATTAAGTGAGGTTTTCTGTAAAATTTTCTTAGATAAGGAGTTGGTAATAAATAAACTTTGTTCTGTAAAGCTTATGCTAATGTTTTGTGAATGTTATTCTTATTTCTGTATTGAAAGCAGCGTTTTAAACATCCGAATACACTGATAACGATGGATGAATTATTATTATAAAACTACAAAACCATGATTACAAATGTACTAATTATTGCATACTATAATCCTTAGAATTATTTTTATGATTAATTAAAATTAATTATAATACTGAACCATTGTAATGATGTAATGGCAACATTTAAGTATCAACATGTCAACTGTCTTTAGCCATTTTCTTAGACATAACTGGTAGTAACGCTAAGTATTAGAAATCAAGGCTAAAACTTTACCTCGAATACCATTTTTTTGTCAAATTCTTATATAACTTTGTCGTAAAGTAAATGTATAAAGTAATTCTGGCAGGAGCTGCCTTTTTCTTTTCATGTGACTACATGTCTTCATATATTCATTTATTCATAAATTTCTATTTGTATTTTCGTTTGTGGGTAGCCATACCTCAAGAAAAACAAAGGAGAAACCCGAATGAGTTAAAATCAAAAATAACTATTGTTTATTTTCGTAGCTACAAAACAAATGATGATATAAGTTCAAACATCTATTTAGTTAACTCAGTGATAAGAAAATAGCTGACTGCTGAAATGTTTTTTAAAACAACAAGCGGTCAAAGGTTCAGAACATTTTGCTCGAATCGTAAAAGCGATTAGATCTTTAAAAATAAACATTATTAGAAAAACCTACGTAGTTTTTTAGCATGGTATTCATGACGTTTGTTTAATATAATCATGGGGTTGGTTTGTCAAGTGATTTTAAGAAATCAAAAGTTGACCACTGACAAAATATGTTTCGAAAATTTTAGTCAAAAGATACAATCAGTACATTTCTTCTATAGTAATTGTTTTAGGGTCATCAACATAAACTTTGACATTAAATCTAACCTCACTTGAATTCCAATTTAAGTCAAACTAATATTATTACATTTTGTTATTTTTAAAATATAACTCTTAATTTAGTAAACCAAAAATATTGGTTAATGCAAAACAATCGTAAGGTATTGGTTTAGTTTTAATGAAAACTATTTTCACACTGAAGGGCTTATAAAAATTCAGGTTAAAAAGGTTACCACCTATTGATTATAAGTCGAGTCTTATTGTGTAAGAATTCATAACATTGTCTATATCTCAAACTACATCAGACATTGCTTTCATAGAACAAAAAATAGATATGAACCTTTAAATATAATTTTGAATATAAAATTTGTTTATGTACCTATGTGTATATAGCAATATTCCTTCTTTTAAAATCCTAGCCATGTTAAGAACATTCCAGATCAATAGAAAAACGGATCTTTCTTATAAAGTTTGTATATTTCGGGGTCAAAGATTTCTTGATCTACCTAAGTATTAAGAACAAGATAGATGCGAATTAGAACTTTTTAAATTGAATCTTATTTATAAGAATCTTATCAAACAGACAGTCGACATAGATTTTGGGAATATCGCCTGTTATTCAAATATTCACTAACTAAAGCTTCGGTGATTTTTAGTCTAGATTGAATAGCCTGTTACTGTGCTAGTGTCTTCACAATTTACGACGTCTTTCCAACTTACCAATCCGTGGAATAATATTTAAACATTATCCTGTCATTATCTTCTATATACAGGGTGACTGGTGAATTAGTATCGATATTTGAGGACGTGATATTTGACGATCATATATGACAAAATAAAAATTAATATAACATAAATATTAATAAAGTTCTAAGTAAACTTAACCAAAAGTTATGTAATTAATTACGCATCGTGTGAACACCCTACAGATTAGGTATACACCCACACTCACACATACGAGTGCGGCGGCGTGGTGTTGTATCAGCACGCCGCCGCACGCGTCCACACTTGGAACGTGTCCACACTTTATTTATTTATACGGAAATTTGGTCAAAAATTAAGTACCTATTTTTTTTACCTAATTCGAATGAGAATCATGTACCGAGTATTCTCCTTAAATATTGATAGTAATTCACCAGTCACCCTGTATATAAAAATGGATTGCTGTTCCTTAGTCTCGCTAAAACTCGAGAACGGCTAAACCGATTTGGCTAATTATAGTCTTGAAATACTCCTGAAAGTCCAGGGAAGGTTTAAAAGGTGAGAAAAATTGGAATAATTGCCGGGAAAACCCTAAAAACAGTCCTTTTCTAAATCCCATACAAACGTTTTTTTTGACATTAGATTTGACAACTAACTAATATGTCAATCATTCTGTTTGATTCAAACAGGAAAAACCTGATTATTTATGGCCTCTAAGATGGAAAAGAGTTTGCCTGGTCGGCTATACCTACATATATTACTCTTGACCAAACTAACGCGGACGAAGTCGCAAAAACTAGTTAAGATATAATAATCGAAACTGACACCTTATTACATGAAAAATGTAGTAATCAATGTAAAATTTCATAATTTCAGAAGTCATTCCTTATTTTTGTTTGAACTGGATAAATTGAAATGGTTATAAAGGCTCATAAAGAACTATTCGTTATGTAGCTGTTAACGATAGCTTCAAAGGCGTGATATTAGCTATCGATAACTACATAAGTGTAAAATGTTTGGTTTGACACAATCAATAAAACATAACCATTCCCTCTAAAGAAAACTATTAAGATAGGAAATACACTGTATTGTTTTTTGATATATTATAAATTCTTATTTATATATAAATGATTTATATTTCGTAAAAATTCTGTAATAATTATATATACCTAATTATATTAATAGTTATATAACTTTTATTATTTTGTTTATTTAGTAGGTATAAATAATATTTATATTACATTCATATATGTATATTTCTGTGTATATTAAACACTGCCACTCCTCATATGTTATCTCTGTAACCTGTCAATGAAATGTGGGTTCACAATGCTTTGAGATAACGGCTCTAGGTTTCCGGATACAGATGAGTGCCCAGCCCTTTCGTGTTCAAACTTGATATAAGATATATATATATTTATTTTCAGTTTTCTTTTTTTATATATGTATACATATGAAATACTGTCCATTGTATGTTCTTTCAGCCAGTGAGCTATACCTTTACTTTAGAAATTAATTCTTGAATACAGAATTTATAATTTTCTGTTTTTAAAGTGTTAAATTTTATTTACGATACGACAGTTTTTCATTCAAAAAGATTACACGTTGGTCATTTACGTGGTTAGAAATATTTTTATAATAAAATATTAAGTAATAAATTAATATGTGACAATAAAGTCGTATCAATGGAACAAATTATTGAAGATAAACAACAATATGCGTAAGTTGTTCAGTAGTATGAATATATTTAATCTTTTAATAGAAATTTAAACTAAATTTATAATCACAGGCTGATATTAATTTCCTTATTCTATTGTCAATATAAAATAATATTTACGATGTAGCAATTTAAAATTATTTAGATTTATTCTTACTCGTGACACACGATTATATTTTAAGTACTAATATAAATTGGGATTCCCGTATTATATTAAGTATTGCGAATTATCTACATAAGATACTAGAAAATAATGTACTCATAGAACAAGGAAAAGTTAAGATATCACAGAAATGATGTATAGTTTCCGTAATAATAAATTGTAATATTATAATGTATTGAAAAAAATTGTAAGCGTACTCTGAAAATAGTTTGTAAAAGATCTTGTTTCTTTTGGCATTGTTGTTTCTATTTCAAGTTTGAGGAAAAACAAACAAATTTATTGTGAGAAAATTGATAACAATAAATTGGGTCAATAATAAGTTAGAGAGACAAATAAAGTACAAAGTTTTCTGTGCAAAGATTTCTTAGCATTATTTTTCAAAGGACATTTTAGTTTAATACGTTGTGTCAATGTATTTCAATTCACTGTTCTTAAGGATAGAAATTACATGTTGACTGAGAACAAAATGAATAAAACAAAGTGCGGATATATAATTACCAATTATTATGAAATTACCAAAAGATAATATTTGTATGAAGATCTATATGTAAAGAAAATTACTTGGTAGCATAAAAATTGTACCAAGTAAACTTATATTACGGTAATTTATGTTTTTTTAATTACATAAAAAATTTTTTCGTGTGAAAATTTCAGTTATGAGATATACATAAATCTTCTTCTTCTTCTACCTGGCAATTTTCCAGCTATAGCCAGGGTCTGCCTTACATGTTTGAATAGTTTTTGGCTATTTGTTTTTACGACCGGCCGCCTGCCGGACATCAACCCTCTTTTTGGGAATCAACATTAATCAGTGATGTCTAAATATTCTTAGAAAGTACATATGATTCGGAAAAATCACATTGGTACTTGCCCGGGCCAGGATCGAACCCGCGCCCTCGACGACGACAGGCGGGCCCGTTAACCACTGAGCCACCACTGACTGAGATATACATAAATATCTCTCGAAAATCTTTCAGGGAATGTCTATATAGTCAATTTTAGATAATCAACCAAAGCTGTGGTTTAATCTTATATTCGTATATAAAGATTTATATCCAAAACCTACCCTGAATATTATTAGAATGGCTATTTATTTGTCAATTTTGAAAAATCCTTACCCATATCAAACTGAAAGCAAACCCAGTGACATGAACATTTGTGATCGACTTAAAATATGATTCGGTCTGAGTTGAAAAATCTATAATGATTTAGAATACTTTCCACTGTGAAAGTAATATCGGTAAAGAAAAATGTCATTTCATATAATATTTCATGAATATCAAATATTTGTTACTTGATTTCCTTTTCATTTTTTTATAATATTACAGTTTACAAGAATAAAATAACTCAAACTTTGATAAAATTACTTTTTTCCATTGAATTATTAAAAATTATATCAAGCATTACTAAATGTTTTATATAATTTTATTGTATATAATATTATGATTAAATTTATAACCCACACATTTTTGAGTCATAGACAGTTAAAAGATATTACGAGTACGACTTCCATAAAATTAGTTTTTACTTTTTGTTTTTACGTGCATTATTTGAGTTCAGCCAACATATAACCAGGAAGGCAATGGTATTCGGTAGTATTATAATAATATATATACTTCTTCTTCTACCTGGCAACTTCCCAGCTTTAGCCAGGGTCTGCCTTACATGTTGTGAATAGTTTTGGCTAATTGTTTTTACGACCGGCCGCCTCTTTGGGAATGCATTACTCAGTGCTGTCTAAATACTCTTAGAAAGTACATATGACTCGGAAAAATCACATTGGTACTTGCCAGCGCCAGGATCGAACACGCGGCCTGGTGCATGAATGGCGGGCCTTTTCACCACTAGGCCACCACTGACTTTATAATAATATTCAGTACTTATATAATAATATTAATATAATACTTGTTTTAATATATTTCAAATGGCCTTGACCGGGACGAATGACCATCTTTGCAAATTTAACATAGTATTTATAATAATTACTCTAACAAATATGACTTGAGATAAAAGTACAATTGATAGTATGTTATCATAAGACTGAAAGTGCACTTATGCCTTATATCTGATTGAATATTTTGAAATTAAAATCTGTTTATTTTTGTTTGCATTATGTTTACAGACATGGAAATAACGACCAACGTGCGTTATAAAATTTAAGCTGTAATAATCCTTTTATTACTTCCACAAACAACAATGATTCATTCATACATATAACTTAATAATTGTTTCCTTTTTATATTTTCAAAAAGAAATATTTTTATTAAAGCAATCTTTTAACAATTATGAATAATGAATATTTAAGAGCAAAAGTCAGTGGTGGCCTAGTGGTTAAAGGGCACGCGTCTCGTTGCCGAGGTCGCGGGTTCGATCCTGGCCCAGGCAAGTACCAATGTGATTTTAACGAGTCATATGTACTTTCTAAGAGTATTTAGATATCACTGATTAATGCCTTTCCAAAGAGGGTTGATGTCAGGCAGGCGGCCGGTCGTAAAAAAAACAATAAGCCAAAACTATTCACAACATGTAAGGCAGACCCTGGCTAAAGCTAGGAAATTGCCAGGTAGAAAAAAAAAATTAAAAGCAAAGTCATTTCAAACGAATGAATACGATCCAAGTGTGACAAGGGCTCGGATAAAACGAGTTCCCTAGGATTATATCCCTATAAAGGGCAAAAAAAAACATCTTTATTGTACATGAAGTTTCTTAAATTTTGTTTTCTTTTGATTTTTAGTATATATGTTGTAATGCTAACAATAGAAATACGTCCTAGGTCAAAAAATTCATTGTCTACATAACACAGTTCTTGAGATACAACCTGAATGACGGACAGAACGATAACAATAGCACCACACCTGGGTTCGTCTAACTGGGTATGGAACCCTAAAAATCCGATATTCAAAATTATTAAGGCTCAAAACTATACAATAATCATTGTGTCTTAAATGTATAAGGTTCTAAAAGATGTATTACTTAAAATTTTTGACCTAATTAATATATGTATATTAAAAAAACCTAAACATCTTAGAATGAATAATTCTTTGTTATACAATTTACATTATGATGTGTTGTCATTATTATATTGAACTCCGATGCCTGGATAAAATTTTGACGTTTGTAAATACTGCAAGTATTTTAGTCCACAACCATTTTATTTTAATTTTGTAATTAAATGTGAATGTCATATGATATATCTGTTCTTAAGTGTTTAGTGAATTATCTTGTATTATTGCAGTATTTGATTAGAATAAAAGACGATAAATGAAAGAAATAGATCTATTGAACGTTAATAAAAAAATAATTCAGTCAGTCTAAAGATATCACAACATATTTTTCACTTTAAATCCCTAGTTTTTTGGGGATCATTGCTCTCAGGGCCAATATACTTGAGCATATTCTTGGAAAATCCTTAAAAACTTTTCATATAAATCTCATTTATTCTACTTCTATCTTTACAAAGTTCCATTGAATAAGTAGCGGTATTCTTTTATATGCAAATACGATACTCAATTTATACGTTTTCATATAAACATATGTACAAGCAACTGCAAGACTTTACTTTGTAATACATATAAGTGTCATACGAGAAATGTCGCGGATAAAATGACCTCACTTAACTTTAATGAAGTGAAATATTAAGTTCTTGCCAAAGTGGGGAAGATTTTTATTAAGTAAATAACCTCGCCCATCTGACTACCTATTAATATGTATATAATATTAATAAATTGATCAAAAAATAGCAATAACTACTTGTATTGTCAGACGAAATGGTAGCTGAAAATATGTTTAAGTAGTATATTTTAAGATTTTTTGATTGAATAAATTATTGTCTTATACTTATATCAATAATGATATTTTTATCAAGGCACTTAACAGTACGCAAAGGAAATGACATTCCTAAATGTCTAATCAAGAATATTAATGGAAAACGTACTTTAATATGATTTATATTTATTTCTTATAAAAAAGTCCCTTTATAAATAAAAGCCAAAATGATATTACTATAAGAAATATATTTAAATCCATAAATCAAAAAAATAATTTTTTACCTCACGATTTTATTGACAAAAAAAAGTCGTGAGTTGTAAAGATATAGGGTCAACATCACGGGTCGTTAAGTGTATTATACTGAGAAAGACCATTATTATTTGACATACAATGCTTTTTATAATCATCATATTGGCTAGGTCATGACGTAGACACTTATCATATTGTATTGAAAATACACCAATAAAGAATAAACAATAAACAGTTTCTATGTTGGACGAAATTATGCATAGTATATGTTTATATGTTTAAGCAATGCTCAATTTATACCGCTGAATTTCTGAAGAAACAACGAAAGATTTAAGTTCAGCCCTTCATATATCCTATGGATAAAAACCGGGTGAAAACCTGGGATGCCATACTCTAGGAATTCAGGTATTATATACTTCTTTCTTATGTACACATAAATAATACGCTGCTTTACTCCACAATCTACAATAGATACATATGTCGTAATAATTTTATGATTATTATTATTTAGAATTAGAGGCAAAGAAAACTATAAGCATATTAAAAAATAAATTTAAACTATCCTTAGCAAATTGTTTTTAGTTGAGGTATCAGCTCTAGAACTCGCTTAATATGTACATCATCTTATAAGTATGTAACATAAAGAATAGGAACTTTATCAATCTTTAAGCAATATGCCAGGTATCTATAATTCTATGCTCAGTGTATCTTTGACAATATATGACTTCAGCTGACTTTCTTTAGTAGACTAAACCTAATAAAATGTCCTTTGCAATTAAGTAAAATGAATAACTCGTTAAAAATACTCTTTAGTTGAAGTGCACAGTTTTGAATAGGTGATTTATAATGATACTTAATATTTTTAGTGTAAATAATTAAATGTAACAATTTTTTTTAATTTTACGCGATTTTTATTATTTTATAACTACTTTATTCCGACGTTTTTATTCTATTGTAACCGTGATCAACAGAAGACGAGATGAAGCATGTAGAAAATAATTAAATAAACTTTTTATCCGAAAAAAATAGTTTCATGTATGTAAGTGCTTCATTAATTTTTTCATGTACAAGGTGTCATTATTAATTTTCGTTTATACTAATGCAGTTTTTATCGTTTAATATACAAGATTCCCGAAACTGTAATCGTAAACATTTATTTTATCTGTAATTAATTCTATGACCATTTGAACAAATCCTTTTATCCGGGTTCTCTTCCCGAGAAGTTCCGATTTCGGGAAGCTTGTTAGGTAAGAGGCAGTAAATAAACTTACTTCAATAAAATATTTCCCTTTTTTGTTTAAATATTGTTTTATGTTATCATTGAAAACTATATTCAGCTCTTACATTTAAAACTAGGATTCGCTTGTGTAAATATGGCTTAAAACAAAGTTGAATATCCTATGAATCATGAGGTTTTACAAATATATTTTTTTACCAAACAATAACTGGTGATATTTCCTGTTTAGTGGAAACAAGAAAATGTATATTAATTATATTGAGTACCATTTTTATACTGATTAAATTTTTGTCGTTAATGCACTGTTTATTCAAATATTAAACTAGAATAATTGACAGCCAAGCACATTAGTATTATACGTTATTGGTTGTTTGTATCGGTAAAATAATATTATTAAACTTCATTAAATATTTAATATAAATAGTACAAAATACTTAATGAATAATTGAACATAATGTTAATAAAGAGTAAAATAAGACATAATAGAAATTATAATTAAATTCTGTTGCATAGGTTTTCTGATAGAAATATTTTTCTAATAAATTATGATTAAGTATTACATAACTTTATGACTCAAACGGCAATGATTGCTAATAAAGTTTTGAGTTTTGTTTCTTTGACAGTTTAGATAAAATAAGGTTAAAAGAAATGTCTTCATTTGTCACCCTTAGTTATTAAAATCTGTTCCTCAGATAAATTGACACTTTGATGAGATGATATATAAGAACAGACACATTCTGTTGTCGACTTTTACGGAGTCAAAAGAGTTTAAATATATTCGATAATGTTGTCAGCCTATACAAAATAGTGAAAACCAAAGGTTATTTTAGGTTTTTAGCTCTTGATAAAGTGTTACAAATCTTTAGAATAACTCTCAAACAACGAATGCTGATGCATCTAGAATATATATACATATATATAGCAATAAACAATAGTCGAAGTTTACGGTTCCTCAGAAAGTCGTAAATGCATGCAACCAGACCAGACATAGCTAGAAAGATTACCAATTGATTATAAATTGACTGCATTGAGTTATCAACAACATGTGATCATTCCTTCAAAAGAAACCTATAAAAAAGGACAATATTGATTATCCTATGTCATGTCATGTCATGTCATCAGCCTATCAGAAGCCCACTGCTGAGCAAGGCCTCTTTCTCACATGGAGAAGGTTTGAGCATTAATCACCACGCTTGCTCAAGACGGGTTGGTGATTACAAACTTATAATTGTGAAACTATAAGTCCAGGTTTCCTCACGATGTTTTTCTTCACCGTATGTCAGTGATGTCTAAATACTCTCAGAAAGTACATATGACTCCGAAAAATCACATTGGTACTTGCCAGGTTTGAACACGCGCCCTCGGCAACTAGATTATCCTATACCTTACATTAATTATAGTTTATATTTATTCCACATTAAGAAGAGACTACTGAAATTTTGATAATAAAATTGTATAATTATACGTATAGTAACAAAGTTTATTGACACTCATTTAAAAGTGTAATTAGTATAAACCACTGACTAAATTATTATTAATAATAAAATTATATTACTAACTAGTATACTAAAATGTTAATTTTCTTTTATTTGTAATTCTGTTATATTTTTCTATTTAAGGTAAATCAAGAGGATAAATCTGATAAAAAGTTGAAATGAAAAAAGAAATGAAAATTAAAAATTTTGACTAAGGACTTGGAGATTCTTTAAGAATATTTCGTGGAGAATTTTTGATGTGAAAATGAAAACTAAGAGTCAGTATGTATATTTTATATTTAAGAAATTTAATAGTATTGAGAAAACTACATCCAAACTTGAGAAAGGTTTATATTATATGGGTAGTAAAAAAATATCATTATATGTAAATAGGATTGGAACGTATATATACATATGTGTACATAAAAAGTATATTTTTTATTAAAAAGTTATACTAATATACCTTAACAAATTAATCAGCACGGTAGATAGCAGAAATGCTTCTATCAAAAAATTGAAATTTCAAATAAAACAATAATGATTCTGAAAAAGGGATGGCGAAAGCGGTGTCGAGATCAAATTTCACATAATTCGATAAAGTTTTATAACTAAAAAAAGGCTTTGACATTATAAAAACGGTTTTTTATTTTCAAAATGTAAAAAAAATTCTAACCCTTGTCAAACCGAGCCATACGACAAAAGCAGTTGTGATCACATTGAAATATGAGAACACCAAAGCTGACAAATATTTCAGTACTTATAATGGATATAAAAAACAACAATGATTTATTTTATAAAAACATGCAGAGAAAGATTGTTCTTTAATTAATGCAGGTCTGAAATGAAAACACAGCCAGTTTCTTTTAAATAAAACTAGCATTTTCTGTTTAACTACGTGTTTATATTATTTTAAACTACATACTCCCTACGTTTTGGTAACTTTTCAGCTACTGTGATCACGGGCAGATAGCACTTTTTTCTAATATATTTCGAAGCGTACATCGTTGATTTTATCCCAAATTTTATGTAAGTCCTACTATCAAATACTGAAAGCGAATTAAAGTATGTAAAAATATCTTCTCCCTTTCTGAAAATTCTTGTTCTTAATTTTTTTAAACAAACGCTATCAAATTTTAATATTTATAATTTGATGTTCTATATTACGTTTACATTGATACTGAGAAAAGTTTTAATTACAAAAGTTGTACTTGTCAAACTTTGATTATATCTGAATAATAATGAGAATAATACCTCTTAGCCTTTATAAGACATGAAAAACAGTTCAATTAAGTATCATAATCATAAGCTTATTTGTACCCACTGCTACGCAAAGGCCTCTTCTCACATTGAAAAGGTAAAGGCATTATTCGCCACGTTAGCTCAAGGTGGATTGGCGATTTCAAACTTGTAATTTGAAATTATAAGTTCAGGTATCCTCACGATGTTTTCCTTTACTGTCTGTCAGTTAAAAATCACATTGGTACTTGCATGCATGCATTTAACATCTAAGCCACCACGACATAGTATTTAATATTGATTGTATAATAAAATAATTTAATATTCATAGACTTTTACAATTTTATTTGCTTTGGAAGATCTGAAATGGGATATTAATACCATTATAATTTATTTATTACATATTAATTATTTACAATTCATAACTGGGAAAATGAAATATAATTTCTATATATTTTTATTACTTTCTTTTCTCTATGTGATATAACTTTTATTATGCTTGTGTTTTTTATAAGTGAAATAATTCATAGGATTTTATATTTTGTTATGTACTGCTGTTATTTTATATTATTAAAATTTTATAACTAAGTTACAGTACGTTACTAAATGGAAACAAAATATGGAGCTATTTATACCATGGAAAGCTATCGGTCATTTAAATCTCTATGAAAATATATAGTTACGTAATAACATGTTATTATGTATTTGACACAGATTTAACTGTAGCCAAATTAATTATGTAGTAATAGACATATATTTCTAATGTTTCTCGTGTAGCTAATAGCATTTATATTATTATTTGGTTCTATAATTCTAAATCGTTCCATACCAACTTCACGCAGGGTCGTAATAGCTATGTTTTACGACTACCCTCATTTCTGTAAATGTGGTTTCGTGACGTATCATAAGTTGTTTAACATTTTACTGTTAGCTTACAAGCGTTGGTATATATAGATGTATAATGTATATGTATATTAATATGTATATACACTTGGCCTGGGAGAATATTTAACTTTATAGTAGATTATGCAACCAAACTAGCGATGAAAAAAGTTTTAAGCCTCAACTTAATGTTTAAAACCTTTGATCGTAACAAATAATTAAATATTTGTGCATGACATGAATAATTAAAGAGTGTTAAATTACTTTATAAAACAAAAGGGCAATGTCCATTTTTGGCCCAGCGTGAACAAGCTGCTACCAAAAAAACAAGTTTATGAAAAAAGAAATATTTTTTTAGCTAGCCATTCTATTGTTGTTTGAGTGTACATTTGCATTTTATTGAAAAATATTTTTAAAGTATCTTCATTGATTTAGTTTATTGATCCACATTTTGTGCTACCAGCAAGATCAATTAACGATTGCGTCAAATCGAATCATCTCGCAATACAAATAATACAACTATAAGTATTCAATACAAAAAAAATAATATTTGTTTTAAATTAGTTTCATCATTTAATACGTTTTATAAACTGAAATATGAAGAATGTTAAACGTAATCATATCTGTTTTCGATCGATTTTTTAATGATTTTTTTCTATTGCAACACTAATAAAACAAAAAAATACAAATTGACATTGATATGTCACAGACTGATTGTTTACATTCGCTTTGTTTACCTACAGTGAGAGTGTTGATTTATTGTGGATTTTCTTTCAACGATTGTTTACTCATTATGGACTCCGACTTATCTTTTTCCAATGACCCCTGCACATCTACGGACCCCGAATTTCGCTCAAACGATGACCCTGGCTTTTGTATTGTGGACTCCGATCATAGCATCAACGATGACCAACACTCACGTAATATGGACCCCGAAACTAACTCTATCGCTAACCACGGCTTGAATATGGACATTGAACAAAACCAAAGCATGTCTCATGATAGTCTGCACACAGAAGAAGTGACTTCTTACCAATCCGTATCTCTGAGATGCATAAACTGTGGAACTGATTTGATAGAGCGAAGGCGACATAGTCTAGATCTTAATCAGGTTCAGTCTATTATAAGACAGTGGATAGCTCCTCGACGAGTAAGCGTTAATTCAATTAATTATTTAAATCACTCGTTTTTTAATAGATTTGTATTGTATATGCTATTCCTATAATGCAAAATGAGGTTTTATTGTTTTATATAATTATAATCCTTATAAACTGTTGTATTATAATAAATAAAAAGATGTTTACTCCTAACACATTAGCTGACTTTGTTATCTAAAATAATTTAAATAGAAGGTTTAATTTTCAGATTTTCAACCTATAAACATGGACAGTTTCATATTTCCAAGAATAGAATATAATGATCTTATAAAAATTGCATGTGAAACATACCAACTAAAACAAGCTTGTTCGTATTATAGCACATAAGAGGCGATGGTTCCTATACTATAGAAATATGTAGAAATATAGCCAGCGACCTATTGGTTGACTAACCAATTCCTTTGGTCAACTGCAAATTATTGCATGGAAAAATTCAAAGCAGGCATGTAAGTAGAAAAATATATTTTATATATATTATATGAAAATAATCATAATGGTAAGGAAGCTATAAAAGAATATTATTGTAATTGCATGGAAGGCCAAAGGACAGTGGGTTGCTGTGGCTCATATAATGATTATTTTATGGTTTTTAAGTTGGGCAAGGTATCAGGAACACATTTCACCACCTGTCCAATTTCTTGAACACATATTAATAACATATGATGTCTCAGAATAAAAATAAATCATAAAAAATGTTGTTCTATTTCGCTTTAAACTGTTTTTCCTCACATGACAAAAATCTCTTTTTAAACATTTTGATACAAAATTAAGTTCATATTCTCATTATTAGTTAGTGCTTTAAAACTAATTACAAAAAATATGATAAATTGTCTGTTCACATCAGTCCCCATACTAAGTGGACAGTCTCCTTTCTACTTATCATATGAAACCAGATAGACAAACACAAAATAAAAAGCATATATTTTCTTTGTCAAATCATATTATATACTGGTTACGTACGCGCTACATAATCTGAAGAAATAATTGAACATCGCCAGGGCGACATTTTTGTATGGATTAAATATCATATAACAAGTGACTGACTATGTAATTCTTATTTTAATATACATATAAGTATGTTTCGTAGTTTTCCTGGAACCTCCGGTTGCCACCTTATTTCATTTACTCGTACATATTAGTGACTATTTATCTGTGAGAGAGCTACACATAAATGGGATAAAGTGACTGCATTATACAATAAAAATATCAGAAACATAACAAGAGAATTCATATGCATTTATTCTACCTAATACTACATAGAAATTTAATAATTTTATATCAAATGTTAAACAATTTAAACCAAGACTCCAGTCAATCACACCATTCAATTTATGTTAATGGACTCTGGTTTAATAAAAATGGTAACATTACTCGTAGAGCCAGTGATGCAATAACCGTATTTTTATTATAAACAAAATATTAAGGAAAGGTTTACATCATCATATAACTTTTATGACCTCAAGGTTTAAATTTCAGAATTTTATACCCTTATAGAATTCTTCTTATACTATAAAATGAGCTTTATATTTGAACGCCTTGAAACTTTGTGCATTTTAAAACAGAAATCACAGATAAAAAGTTTTAAGACATAATCTTTTTTCTCGCAATTCATTTTTAAAAAGGTCGTTCAATAACCTTACATATATATTTATATGTAGCACGATCCCAGAGCCTCCAGACCTTACTTTTTTTCTGATGGACAAAACATTTATAATAAATTAGTATTAGCGCGTACAATAAACATATGTACATATGTATGTAGTAGCTAAGAATGACGGCCAATTCTCAGGTACAATGCGCTAGAGGTAACTAAATTTTGTACTTACTTTTCTTATAATATGAAGTATAATTTTTCGTATTTTGTAGGAAGTATTGTAAACAATTTCAAATGAATACTGCCAGACACCTTCTGAGAGCAGAATTTTTTGCAGGTCACTTTAAATATCGACCACAAAAAACACAATCTTCCTTGCAGTCTGATAATTGAATATCAAAATTTTATATTTAGGGGGTTATTTAAATTAAAAAAGTGATAATTAAGGCTTATAATATATATTTTATAAAAAAAATATATTTATTTTGTACTAAAATTTATTAAAGTAATCGAATATTCTTAAAATCTTTTAATCATATATTTTTATCGTTGCTGACTATTTTAACCGAAGAAATCTTTTAAAGATTTCTTCAAAGGAAAGTCTTTGAAATCACAAGTATGGCTTTCAAAAATATTTGCTTTATACGATTTGTTGTTTAAATAAATAAATAAAACTAGTAATTTTATTTTTATTTATAGATCATAGTTTTAAAAAACAACACTTCACCTAGATTTCATTCAAAAGATGTGTTTCAAAAGATACTTCTGAGGAAATTTTTACCTTATTTATTTAAAGAATCAAGACGACAGGATATAACAAATGTCCTAAAAGATTGTTATTGAATATGAAAACATTATATTTCTCCTTGTTTTTCTTTGTGCTTACTCCCAAGAACAGACAATTTTTATGCTCCATCTTTTTTAAAAGAAATACTACTGTTTTAAAAGAAACTCAGCTTGTCGAACAATGACGACAAACACGGATTTTTAAATCGTTCTCATTCTGCGACAAGTATATATATACATGAAATCCTAGCTTGATTTCGAAATATGTTACCCATTCTAACTTCATTAATTATCTAAGTCATTCAATATACTTAGTCTTGAAAGATGATTCCAATGTAATCTCAAAGTAAGCCACAAAATGTATCAAAACCGTAACATATGAAATGGATTATTCCATAAAATACCTCCACTTATAACCTTGGAGGTTTCTCTACCTTGAGTTTACCTCGTATTAGAAACGCCAATATTCGTCGACTTAATCTTTCATTCTCTTTTAACTCAAAATGAATCATTTAGTTTATCATAATATATAACAATCAAATAGTAATCTTATAATGCTCTTGTTATTTTAAAGAGGTATTTGTGCTAAATGATTCAAGAAATTGACCACAAATGAAACTTCTCATCATTCTATGGATTCACCGTGCGGGTGTCGGGTCCATCGTTGTAGTGAGAGGAGCTTCAACAGTGACTGGGACTTGTGACCCAGGTGTAGGTTTTAGGGACCATTTATTTAATGCGTGGTAAACGCTCCCATCCACAATCCAAACCCGTCTATTATATTTATATTAAATTAATATTAAAAAACAATTAAATGTTGTTAATTTTCTAAAGGTCTTTTTAAATACACTTATTAAAATATTGGCACTGTAATTGAAATTCGAAAGGGACATCAATATTTCGGACATATTAAGTGGAATCAATACAGTTCGCAATCGATTGTCCAAAGTCAGATTAAAGACATAATCAAATAAAAAACTAAGACAAAGTCACCTGTATCATCTAGTATAACATAAAATAATATTATTTATTGTATAAAATAAGAAAAATGAAATATGTACTTAAACTAGTTTTACACTGCAAAGATAAAGGAAGTTAAGCTATATTTATCGTTCTTCAATATTTCTTTGATGCTTGAAAATAAACACGCTAATAGAGAAATTTCTTCCTATAATTTTTCAAAAGAAAATTTAAAGCTTCTTAGAAATAATATAACATTTCAAGAATACTGTTTGCTTTTCAAATATTATCGTTTTTTAACTAAATGTATTTTATATAAATATTTTGAGTTAAAAGTTAATGTTAGTTTTTTATTTTGTGTAAAATGTATTAATTTATATACATATATTATATTTATTTTGGGACAATATATATGTTAAAAACTAAATAAAGAATGTTTCTTAATAAAAGGTTACAACTGATTCATTGTTTATTACTATCACTAGATGATTTAAAGAAATATTGAATACAGAATGGCATAGTATTTGGTAATTGGGAGAGAAGACTCTTTATATATGTATATATATAATAATATATAAAACCCATTTCATACTATCAAAAGTGAGGTGAAAAAATATGGTTAAGAAACCATATCAAAATAACTTTCTTACCCAACCTCACAAACAAAGCTCCTTTGAATAAAGACAGTAATTTAATAAAGTAAATCGATAATTGAGAATGAGATCTAAGACTTTCACGAGTATTCATTTCAATACAACTAATATTTTCCGATGTACTACGCGTTTATTATTATTTTAAACTACATACTCCCGATGTATCGGTTACTTTATAACAATCTGAACATGAGCAGACGATATTCAGTTAAAAATATGATTAGTCTTATTCTAAAAGTAATTATAGTAATAAAAAAAAAATTTCTAAAAAAACATCATTTCACAATGATTTATTAGATTTGAATGGTTAAACATTTGATACTTTTCAATATGAGATTGAAAGCTCTGGCAAATTTCATTGAGATTTTGTAAAACTCAGTTAAAATACGACCTCTATTTGATGATATGTTAAAATTTAGTTAGGTAAAGAGAGGAGCTTGGACAGTGGAGGTGAGCTTTTAACGCGCGTTAGATAGGGTCCCTTAAACCTACACCTGGGTCGCAAGTCCTAGGCACTATTGAAGCTCTTCTCCTTGCAACGATGGACCCGGCACCCGCACGGATAATCCGATGTTTCGTCTCTAATATCAAATTCTTAACGTTTGGTCAGTGAGTCCAGTGAGTAATTGGAAGAATAAATCTTAATTTTTGTAACAACTATATTATTACTTTCTAAATACGAGTAAGTTCTCGCCATAAGTAATTTGCTAAAAAGATTGTTAATTTAAACACTTCCTTATAATAAAGCAGTGCTAATTATATAGGGTGGCAACTGGAGTTCCAGGAAAACTACAAATACATTCAACAATAACATTCTAAGTAACTAAGTAAGTAAGTGTAAGGAATCTTCTGGTTCACACGTCTTGGTGTTCGTTCTGCGGAGTCAGCGGCGTCACTCGTTATACGATATTTTATCGATACAAAAATGTCGATGTTCATTTTTTTCCTTCATATGTAGCTCGTACGTAACATGCTCATAAATAGATTTATACATAGTCGTTATGATTAAAACTTTATTTATTTATTTATTTTAAACATTATTTACCCGAAGTACTATGAAATAAAAAGGTGAAATGGATTACAGACGTAGTATTATTTTTCTGTATGGTTTATAAAAAATTTACCACTTAAATATATTTAATTAAAAATAATTAACATTCAAAAAGCAGAACATACAAATCTTTTAATTACTAATTTACTTTGACATTAATTAAGAAATTACTAATATTAATAATTAAATATTTTCACGCTTCGAGTATTCGTCGGAGTTATTATAAATTTATGTTTCAATGGTATTATTGCTTTCTGGAAATCATTTGAAATGCTCGAGTGATTTGTGACAATGATATTTGTAACTAAGAAATATTAATTCTATATTTAGTTTTATAACTGTTATTACTTTCACATCTTAACCTTTTTGTTTCTGTTTTATATGTTGTCAATCTAACGCGAAGCAATAGTTTTATAATTAGATTAAAATTAAACTAAGTTTTCGGATACTACGAGTTTTTTATTCTTTTATATGTAAATGAACCCGTCGCTTCGGTTTCTTTTCAACCAAGATCACAGACGGACGTCATGACAATGATTAGATTAGATTACGAGTAGTTAAGTGATTTTTATTAATAAAGTATCAGTTTTTAAAACAAAGGAAAACAGATATATTAAATAGTAAACTTATTTTTTATATTATTTGTATATATATTCATTTTTCAAATAAAATCCCGTTTTATGTGTACTCAGCTTTAGAATATAAAAAAGAAAACGACATAATTTTAACCAAAATTTATTTTGTTATATCTCGTAATCTCGTAAAAGATGAGATTTCTAACGTGAATTAGTAAAATTAGATTGATAGATAAACTAATGAAATAAAAAATCATACACATTGTTGAAAACAAAACAATTCAAAACTATAATATTCAAATATAAATATAGATTGTTTGATATATAAGAAGTATATATAAAATATAAGGAGTTGTCAGTGAATATTAGTTCTTTGTAACTTCTGTTAATAAAGCGATGAAACGCCACGGGTCACATTAAGTCAGGATTAAGAACGAGGTCATTTTCCCGAAGCCAATATTCTCTACAATAAATCAAGTGACGGCTATGTAATATTAGATAACAAATAATATTTGTTTGAAAATTGTTTATGAGAATATCATATAGATATATATATATATATATATATATATATATATATATATATATATATATATATATATATATATATATATAGGTGTGTGTGTGTGTGTGTGTGTGTATGTGTGTGTATACATATTACTTTTCTAAACACGTCAATTTTTATCTAACAAACAAAATAACATTTAATTATCCTATAATTGTATATAAAACAATTTTGCCTTCTCATTTATTATATTAAAAAAACACAAATTAAACCTATAATCCTCAAAGTAAAGCTTCAAATATTTAATATACATTTTATAACCATCCATACTAAGGACTGTGAATTAACTCAATGTTTAGGTATTTGCCTCGTATGATTTTGTTCTTCGATTACCCAAAAACTAGCTAACATTGTATAATACTATTTTATTTATTATAATACAAGTTAGTAAAACTAAAAATGTTTTAAAATAAGAAAGTGTAAAGAATTATTTCATCTTAAAATAAAAACATTTTATTTTATTGATCGTAAATAATTAATAGTACTCAAATAGATCCTTTGGATAAAATCCGGTCTACGGTAAAACTATGGTAAATATATTAAATTAAAAAATAAAACTTAAGCGCTCTTAATAAATAACACTGCACTAAGAAAACCAAAGCAACTATTTACTATCTTCAATCAAACAGCTTAGTTAAGCGTTGGCGTAAACCAATAAGAAACGAGATAGTTGCTCTAGGTAGCACAAGCAAAGCACTTCTCAAAGGAGTTACCTTTCGAGGGCATTTAAAATTACGAGCAGCATTACTGTTGAAGGAAAACATCTCTAATCTCACCCCACTAATGTTATGCGGAACTAATTTACAATCAATACAGACAGCCTGTAATATTAAAGAAATCGAAAATATATTTTTTATCACATTTGACATTTACATACCCTCCACTTTGGACATAAGCAAGAATAAATGCTTTCAATGATATAATCAATGATATAATGATAAAAAACATAAATATATTTACATCAGACCCGATGCTGTAAACTTTACAGCATCGGGTCTATAGTGTAAAGTAATCAATCGCTCGACACACATATGAAAGTTCGTACGAAATTATAGATAAGCATATTTTTTTTTAATGCAATTGCAGAAGAAATCATCCAAAGTAAAAGTAGAGTGACTATTGGAAACCGTTTACTTAAAACGTGATCTGGTTAAGTCATACTTCTGGTTTTGGTTATTAATTTATTATAATGCCAAGTCAACAAAAAATGAACAAGTAATTAAGTTATTTTCCTTCCACACTTCACTTGCTCTTCAAGTATTTATCGGAAAATTGGAAATTGGGTTGGAAAAGGAGAAAATGTGGTGACCTAAATAGTTGCCAAATCACAGTGGGCACTCACTACAAGAAAGACACAGGAAAAAGTACTTTGTTGATACGAGAAAATTAAAAAATGTAAAAAATTATCAACAGAAGACAATTTCTGACATTGCTACAACAATCAAGTCAAATGAAAATTATATAAGAAGTCAGATTCGGACGATACTTTTTATTCAATTTTATATATCATAGCTTTTTCATATAGGGTGGCGCAAAAGTAAAGACCCTATTTGGTTCAGCTATAACATTTTTTCTAAATGAGATCAGAATCAGATGTAACTTTTAGTGGGTGTAGAGGTGTTTCTTGAATAATGCGCGGATTATCAGTGCCCCAGAACCGAGTATTCTGCTTATTGACATGCCCTGAGAGATGGAAATGCGCTTCGTCACTCATAACCAATTTTGTGTATCAACTCTGGAGGTCACCATTTAAAAGACATCATCTTTAAATCCTAATGGTACGAAATTTAATGGCACAAATATACAATTAAAAAAACCTAAATCTAGTTTTCTCATTTAGAAAAAATGTTATAGCTGAACCAAATAGGGTCTTTACTTTTGCGCCACCCAGTATCATGACATCTAAGAGTTTCGCGAGTATTCATTAAAATGAAACTAATAATTTTCGGATTACTACGCGTATTTAATGTATTTAAGCAGTGCTGTATTTACAGAGAACCTGAGATTTTTCATTAAAACCTATTGACGTTTTATAGCAAAATCTCAACTTACTTTCAACTTAGATTTCTTAACAGAAAAAACTTTTAAGATTTAAGTTAACCTTCCGTAAATCACATTTGTGTGACGCCTATCAACAACCTGGGTCCGATTTATTTCATTTATTATTGAAGGTAAATGTGGCGCTTATTTTATTGTTATTTCTACAATCGATTATTTAAATAACTTCAATTTTTACATCCCTGTAAACAAAACAAAAATAAATTAATATAAATATAAAAACAACAACGAGAGAAATAAAATATTACTATTTGCTCAGTTTATTTTTAGACAAATCTCTGAAGAAATCATATTATGATTTTTCGAATTATTAAAATGATTCTACCAACTTTGATGAAATCAAGCCATGTTCAACAATTCTACCTGATGCTCTTTGACCAAGCAGTAGAAGTCTTGAAGTAATGTGAGTTGCTTAAAAAAGCTGACAGGATCAACGATTTTTCAATAAGAATACACTACCACATTTTATAGTATTAAAAAAGATCTTAGAAATCTAAACCACTAACAAATTCATATTTTCACTTAAATAACAACTTTTTCCGAAACATCAAAATTAAGAGAAATTTCAATTAACTTGTAATCAGTCTCTTTTTAATTGGATTAACGAGTATACGAGGAAATAGTAACGAGTATTAGTATTTTAACGAGAGCAATTACTAGATATTAGATGAACATTTAAATTTATAAAATAATCTGACTAGCATTTATTATATACAAAGATATATCTTTAATTTAACGCATAAGTGTATAGTTGGATTATTAGGTCCTCAAAATAATTTGGGTATAATATGTTTCTTGCATATGACTTTACTCATTTTATTTATATTTAAAGTTAGAGCAACGTCCAAGAATTCCAGCAAGAAGTGAAAATTACTTTTTGCCTATTATGTGTGTGTGTGTGTGTGCGCGTGTGTTTATACCTAAATTGTGTATAATTATATGTTTCAGAGATTTATATACATATAAAGTCTTAGTTTATTAAAGTATTACTTAAAGTAATGTAATATGAGCCTGAAAAACTAAGATAAAACTGAACTTACAAATATGATTTTAATCATGTTTAAACATCAATCACGTTACAGAATATTTATCAAGTCCTCTTGACTTCATGAATATTCAAAAACTAATTATTTATTCGAAAAAAAGATTCTTAATTTAAGTTTCCTAAATAATTTCAAAAAAATTACAATACAATCTATTTTTTTTATTTACATAAAATATACATAGAGAATTAGTTATATTAAAACAAATATACATTTATTGACGTGATAACGTCTTTAAAATCGTTTTAGTCGGGTGACATGTTCAGAAACTTGTGTCACACCAAAACCTCACGTGCGCGATCCCAGGTATAACGAGAGAGAGACGGACCGATCTCCCGTCTCATCTCGAGCGCTGCCAGTCATTCCGTGAAACTTGTCACGCGGAATCCTCACGAGCGGAGGCAGGCATAGCGTTCGAGTGAGTGGACCGATCTTCCGTCTCTCTCACTCTAGCGGCATACAAACGAATGGAGATTTTCTCGTGCGGTTAAGTTTTCGTTGAATGTTTAACAGAATGTTTAGCTTGTCATTTTACACCCGAAATTTATCATCAAAAGTGTGAATAAAACGATAGATGTAATTTAAAATTTGAAAAAATTGTTATCTTCATTAATTCCTAACTTCCCAAAAACTTATATCACCAATAAGACGTTATCACGTAAACATCTCGATCGTAAACCTGCTTTACAAACAACCAATTTTTTTTTATCTAAGATTTGATGGACAATAGAATATTTGCAACCAAATTTCATGTTTCCAGGCTTAAGAAATATCATAGTTGCATACGATTAACTTAATAAAATTAATTAGGAAGAATATAGCTTATAGATATAATTATTATATAGTATGATGATCTAAAGCCTTACTATTTATATAATTCCATGTGTCTAAGGGTTGAAAGTTTACTGCGTCCGAGATATTATTAAATTTAAATTCCAATTAAGATCAAAGAGCGCTTCTATCCGCATTACCCTCCAATGTTAGTCTCCATGCTACTAGAATAACCATATTTTGATACAATTATAATATTGAGATATAACTAATAAGTTTAACTTCTACCATCGTTTGAGAGATCGTTTTATGAAATGGGGTTAAATAATAATTGTGACTTATATTCGTTTGACCCTTATATTGTTATTTAATGTACATGATATATAAAGTAATTATTCCCAAATATTAGTTATTTTTGATATATTTATCGCTTTGAATACGACAAAAATTCGTATTTTTCTTTCGTGGCGTCTTTAAAGGCGTCGAAATTCGAAATTAATTTTGTACTATCAATCAAGTTGAAAGCCCAAAATTTTTACATTAACATTAAATGTATTAGTATAATATATAAAATTAAATAAAAAGTTATATATATCCACTATCGGCAGGCGAGTAAATTTATTATGAAGCATCTGCATCGTTTAATTTTCAAAATTAAATAACTTTATAGATTTACAGTTTAACATTCTTTCTAGTGAAATTTTAACCATCAATAGTCGATCCATATCATTCATTAATATATAAGTTACTTTAAAGAATATAACATGGAATTACGAGATTAAAGAATGGTTATCAGTAACGGATACATTGACTCCTTTAGTATAATAAATACAGCAGTAAGATTTATCTAGTATTATTATTGATAAAGACCATATTACATAGGTGCAACATATTAAAAATTTAATTAACATCGAAGGGGCACCTTCATTATTGGATAAAATATCATACAAACACCTAGCTGTGTGAACCATAAGATTCCTGATACTACACAAGCTATGGAGTAATATTGCTATCCTAACAAGGGGGTAATCATGTAGTCTTAGGTGTAGTTCTAATGTGTAATTCTTATTATAACGGCCATATAAGTAAGTTTCGTAGTTTTACGCGAACCTCCGGTTGCCACCCATATACATATACATATATTTACTACCTGACGTCAAGAATTTAACCTTGACCGAAAAATAATTTCATCTTGATATTTAACATGAAACTAATTTGATTACCAGTCATTTAAATAGTTAAAAATATCTAAAAGAGAGGAGATTAAAAACAATAAAAATAATAGATTTTAAGTATATGTTATGTCATATTTTTTTTAATAATAGTGTTTTAAGCATCATTATTAAAATTTATCTAAGTAAATGAAAATTCATTTCACCGCTGCCTATTAACAAATCTCTCTAGAAGCAAATGGCATAGTATTTTGTACATCGTATCATCAAGCGTGTAGCGATGTCACAGTTTAATTTCCTACTCAGCGTAGTCAATCACGACTATCAAAACAATCAAATAAGTTTCCATTAATTGGCTTCTGTTACTGAAATTTGATGAATATGTAACTAACTGCCAGAACATACTACACTTGATATATGATTACACTTATTCTTCAATTTATATTTAAATATAAATATATTATTTTGATGTTATTTTTACTTGCAAGTAAGTAAGGTCACATAAAGTAAATTAGGGTAATCTTTAATTGATGTCTAAAATGCATCTTCTTCTGCCTGGCAATTTCCCAGCTATAGCCAGGGTCTGCAGGTTGTGAATAGTTTTGGCTATTTGTTTTTACGACCGGCCGCCTGCCTGACATCAACCCTCTTTGGGAATGCATTAATCAGTGATGTCTAAAATACATGTTTTTCACAAATCGACTATGTTTGTTAAACTATAACTCCTTTGTTTTTTGTTGACTTTTAAAATGTTTGTTTTAATATAATTGGCATTTTCTTCGTAATCTTATTACCACCAAGTCAGGATATGATGTACTGATCTTAATAAAACCTCATAAGGGTGATGACTAGTATCTCGAAAGTGGGTTTACTATACGGGCAAAACCATATGCAATAACTAGTTTTACTAAATATACTCGTATGTAGTTAATATAGAGATATTCAATTTGTTACGTAATTTATTGTTATCCATAGATTTAATTCTATCGTTTGTGTTGACTTTTCATTAATAAGTTTTACAAGAAAATAAAAAAGTATAAATATTAATAGTTTAACTTTATCTTAGTATATTCTATTAAAACTAAGATTTTCGGATATACTACGCGTTATTTATAATTTTTTGACTATATACTGCCAACGTTTCTGTTATTTTGCAGCAATCATGATCACGGGCAGACGGGGGATAAAATACAATCCACATTTTCATCTCATATTAACTATGTAGTTTTAAAGTATTGAAAAGCACGTAAGTTATCCGAAAACTCAGTTTTATTTAGATGATTAAATTCTTAAATCTTAGATATCTTTAGGTTTTACATGATGAATTAAAAGAGGATTGTTATAATCAAATATTGCCTTCCCCATACGTAATTCGTCCCTTGCCCTACTCCAAACTTAAGGGCATTAAATCAAATATAAGCATTTTATTAATTTATTCATACATAGGATTTGGATTTCTAATATTCTTCTCGTCATACTGAGGATAATGTTGGTCCCAAGTACCGCCACCTCTCGTGTACTTGGCATTAATTACGTAATTGCATGAAAATGTACGGCACTGAAATATTGAAAGTAATTAAATATAATAACTACATATTTTCAAATAGTTTTGCGTATCATGTGTAATTTAAGTGACAAACAAACAGACAACACATATACCAAATATTTGAAACTTTGACTATTTGTAAATATTTCTATATAGGAATTTAATTTCAATGTATGTATTTGTAACTTCTACAAATGTTAATGTAAACTTCTATGGACTTTTAAGAAGATATATGTAATTCAATCAGTAATAAAAAATATAAATTATGTAACATTTATTTCTGTTCAAATTTTTTTACTTTATATTATATGCCAATGAAAAAGACCGATCTTAGTTATTAATTTTGAAATATATATGTAGATTACATATTTTCAAATATCAAACTTTAATAAGCAAATTATAGCAATATTTTTATTAAATCTAATACTAATTTAAATATAATTTTTCATACGTACGCTAGCTTCACAGCCGTTTCCACGACACTGAAAGTGTGAAAGAACATATATATGAGTATATATGTATATGTAATATTATATTATTTATATTCCATATATATGTAATTTAAATACTTTAACAAATGAGATAAAATATTTCATTTCTGTATTTTTTATTCAGAATTTGATCAAATATGAAACTTAATTAAAATATTCTTGTATTTAAACCATTTTTTATTATATTCTTTAAATTATAACATTATACACCCATACATTATAAACCTATAGGAAGACCATTTTTATATAAACAAGTCATTTGATTATATTGACTTATGTGACAGTTTGTTTCACATTAACTATCAAAAACCACGTAAAATAGAATAAATAAATGTAGTACTAAAGAGTACTTTAAGAAACGGAAGAGTACTCCCATAAAATTAAACATCTACGTGACTACATTAACTATGTTAAAGCAAGTAAAGGAGTACATGAACGTATGTAAGAAAGAGTGCTTTAAGAAACGGAAAAGTACTCTCATAAAACTCGACATTTACGTGAGATTTAACCAGACAGACAAACAAACATTATCTGACTATAAAATCTAACCCTTAGATGGTTTTACGTGAGTAGAAATAACTTACCCTCGCTTCACAAGCCAGCCCTTCACACTGAGAAACCATTGATTTTATTATGTTTTGTAATCACATACGAAATTTGATTGACTCATATTAACTAAGAAATCTTTTAGACAATGTCTTGGATATATCCTTTTAGGATAAAGGTTAAAGAAAGGAAAATTATGTTAAAATTTTTACTTGATAATAAACTATAAGTGATTGTATTATAAGATATTTTTTTAGTTTAACTTGCCTTTGATGTACAGCTTTCTCCGATGCACTGTAAATGTTTAAAATATTATGTACAAGTATCAACTGTAGCGGATAACATATATATATATACATATATATAATTCTAGTGAAGTTAGACATACCATTGCTAAACAACCGGAACCCTTACACTGTATTAAATGAGACAAAAGAACTTAATACTGAAATATTTATGTACATATACATACATTTATTAATTAAAATTAAATCTTACAAAAGTATTGCAGTGGCCACCGACACACTGAAAAACAAAAGTATATATACTCAAGGCATTTAAAACCAACCTGATATAATATTAAAAGTGTTTTTTGTTGAATTTCAGTTGATAGACTAATTACTTTCCTATAAACAGTCGCGTTATATTAATTTCAACAAAAAATTCGGAAGAGTGCATTTAAAACTACGGGTTAGAAATCGGGACAAAAGTTTCACTACATAATTACTTCATTAATAAATATATAAAATTAATACCCCTGAAGCACAAGTATCACCCCTACACTGAAATTAATAAAATTTCGATATAAATTATCATTTATTTTTTGCTTTATATATGTAGTCAATGTGTATTGTATTACCATCGTCTCGCATGCAAGTGTCTTGCACTGTAATGTAAAAAAACGTATTACCTTAATGACCAACAAATATTGTAGACATCTTTATAATTTTATGCGTATTTTATACATATATGTATATGTGTGTGTGTGTGTTTGTATGTATAATCCCAGAATCTAGCCTAGGTATATATCTATTTATCTATGTGTTTTTGTTATCTTTGTTATATTTGTGAGCTCATCTTTTTTATTTTCATTGTTTATAATAATTTAGCCTTTATAGTATCTGAATTTTACTAACATATTTAGTTTTTGTTTACATTTAACAATTCTAATAATTATTACAAAGAAAAACAAATCATACGGTATATTTCTATTAATAAAATAGATCATTATACTTAAAGTACTTACTCTACTCTGGCAATAGTCGCCATCACACTAAAATAGGAAGATATTTTTTTAGCAAAATATTAAACAAATGATTTATATTATTGTACAGGTTTTAAAGTTATTATGTTTTAAATAACTAAAGAAAATCACTTACCCGATCACTATCATTCCGTCCCCCTAATGCAGTTTCAAATGCAAGCCAATCCCCTTGATCGACTGTTTTTAAATCAATGTTCTGTCTTAATGTTAATAATGTTCGGGCGTCAGTAGTAATCACCGGACGAACTGTGGACTGAAAAATTTATTTATATACGAAACTGTGCTAACTCCGGGTCCATCGTTGTAGTGAGAGGAGCTTCAACAGTGCCTGGGACTTGCAACCCAGGTATAGGTTTAAGGAACCCCTATCTAACGCGCGTTAAACACTCACCTCTACCGTCCAAGCTCTTCTCTCTAACGAATGAAATTTGAATTGAACTGTATATAAAACTACTTACCGTTAATCCCAATCTTTCAATGCTATAATCAATTACAGGAACCATCACAACGCCCTAAAATAAAAAAATACTTATTTTATACCTGATATTGAAATACTTTAATAAATAACTTATCTGGATGATGCAGGTAATTATAAAATTATATTTTGGTAAACTATAGTTATATTACCTTGTATATAAACATATATACATCGGATAAAAGAATTTGGTCAAATTAAGAACTAAAGTAACGAAGAAAACGTGGACGAATCTGGTTTTCATTACATTTTTATTATCAAATAAATAAGTCAATTAGATATTGAATTTGTTACATAAATTTCTATAATCAATTACTTGTAATTAACATTAATATTTGTAATAAACAGAAACTAGCTAAAAATTCATTCTTGTTATGAAACTGAACTATTTATATAAAAATTAAACTTACATTTAATACGAATTGACGATTTTGTCCAGTTTGTGGGTCCTTTATATTTAAATAATATTTTAAGAAGTATGTAGTTAATTAAATATATGAAACTGTGCTAAAATATACATACTGTTACTTTAGCTAACCCATCTCGGGTATCATTCTGCAAAAAAAATCATTCCAAGATATAAAAACAAATATGTTCTAGGCTAATTGAAATTAATTGAAATAATATTACTCACCGAAGTTATTGGCACCCATTTGATCGGAGAATTAAAATCATCCTAAAGTACAATTTAATTTTACACATAATAAAATTGACTAAGCAATTTAAGTTATGCAATAATAATAAGTATTTATATGATAAAAAAATTTAACAAAGCAAAGTGTGTGTGTGTGTGTGTGTGTGTGTGTTTATGTGTGCGTTAAAATTACCTTTGTTGGGTAATTTATGATATTTTTCTCTTTTATAGGCTAAAAAAAATAATGATAATTTGCTGTATTTGATATTAAACACTGACATCCATAAAATATTATATTTTACCGCTTTAATCATAGGTTCTTGCAGTGCAGCCATTGGCAACTAAAAAGATATTGAGTTAGTCGTTTCATTTACGGAATAGCTTAAAATAAAATAACTTTATTTATGATGAAAATGGTAGTGGTGGTGGTATGAAGTAGTCGTGGCGGCCTAATGGTTAAACGGCCCGCCTCTCGTGCATGAGGGTACTCGAAACCTGGCAAGTACCAATGTGCTTTTACCGAATCATATGTACTTTCTAAGAGTATTAAGACACCACTGACAGGCGGTGAAAGAAAACAACGTGAGGAAACCTGGACATATAATTTCAAATTATAAGTTTGAAATCACCAACCCGTCTTGAGCAAGCGTGGTCATTAATGCTCAAATCTTATCCATGTGAGAAAGAGGCCTTTGTTCAGCAGTGGGCTCTGATAGGCTGATGATGGTGATGAAAATATAATTTTCAATATTTTAATAATTTTGTAAACTCACGTCTCTCGGCAAATTCTTCATGACCTCCGGGAAATTTTCCATCGGTGACTTATCATCTTTACTGTCAAAACTCTTGAATGAAATTGCAATATATTATTTTTTGTTCATACGTTTTTATATCATAGGTTTTTCTTAAAAAATATCATGATATTTTTGTCAATTTTACAATGAATGGTAAATTTTTATACCGTATAAAATGAATATGACGTAGTTTGGATTTTAAATTCTATTACTCTATAAGATTATTCTTAATTAATGTTCTTACAAGACTATTATTTTTTTATATCCTACCGTAAGGGTTCGTAACGCTGCGTCCATAGCTTGCTGTCCTGTAATCTATTAAGATTTATAATTTTTTATATCCACTTTAAATTATAATTTACATACGTTCTCGTACTCACCATTCTCGGAATATTTGGTCCTGGGATAGGAAATTTGGGTTTCTCCTGTAATATTTAACAAGTTCCTTAATAGTAAGAAAAACTAACAAAATTTTAGGATAAATGTAAGATAAAATAGACTAGCATTAAGCAATTATTTCATATGGTTTAAGTTAAAAAATTATATATTATTATTAACGCAGATTTTTTTAACTAATATAAATTCAATTTCTTCAATTTCAGTAGTGCATATCGATAACTTAAGTATTTAGTTTTTTTTTTTCAGCAAATCGGTGTATATATCTGTTACACTACGCGTACCTTATATAATATTTTACAGCATGTTTTTAGGGGTAGTAAAATCACTTATTACAATTAAACATTCTCAACTTTAAATAGCTCCAGTAGAATGTTGTATAAATTATTAACTCACCGTTTCTGGTTCTGCCCAATATGGATTCATCTATAACATTTATGTATTTATTTTATTTTGTAACATTTGAGAGTTTTTTTATGTTTTCAATTTTTAAATAGTATTATTGTAATATTTTATAAAATATTTAATGTGTGCCACACTTAATATGGTTAAGAATATCAAATCTTTAAGACAAAAGATCACTTAATGTGTGAAGCGCATGGAACGTAATATTCCAAAGATGATGATGATATTTTCAGTATATTCTTTCTTCTTGAACTTTTCTTTAAGATAAAGAAATAGATTTCTTTAGATAGTCATATATTTTAATTATCATCTACATGCCACTGACCTAAAGGATGACATGTTTTTTTAAAGGTAACAAAGGGTTCATGTCTACATAGCTTCCAGGTATGATATGTGTTCAAAGGTGGTATGTATCATTTTATTAGGTTCTGTTTGTTTCACAAGTAAGAACATTCTTTAAGCCAAATTATATGTTCGTGATTTCCAAACGGGGAAAGCCACTTGTATTTTATGTAACGATGGTTTAAACACGTTTTTTAACATGTCATAAGGTCAAATGTTTTGGGACTGTAATATGGTCCAGAGCAGCAATTTTTATCTGTTAAACGTACAAAAGTAACAATATCTTATAAAGATATGATGAACAAATGATACTGTGTTATTTCTTCTTGTGACTGTGGACTTAATTATCTTAGTAGTCAGATTTTTTACTGTGTATAAACAGACTTACTCCAGGACTTGGGTTCATAGCCGTTGGTCTGGCAACCTAGAAACAAATATTTTTAAGTAACAAATATTATTCATATTATGGTGAAATTTTCAAACTTTTGATTAAATAAACCATTCAAAGACAAGAAAACTTATTTTAAATAAGATTAACAGGGGTTATACCTCATTTGAATAACATTGTTTACTTATGTATAAAATTATTTTAAAATATTCGCATATGCGTACATGGAATTTTAGAAATGCATATTGGTAAAAATCATATTGACGTAGTTTTTGTAAAAAATATCTAGATTGTAAGGTGTAAGTGCTAAATATAATATTTACCTGATTATTCCCCATAGGTATCATTGGCCGCCTTGGTCTTGAGCCATAGCCTGTATGTATGTCTTGAGCCATAGCCATAGGCTTGAAAAATTAAAAGAAAATTATTAATATTATGTTATATTATTAATTAATTTATAAAAATATCTTACCCTCTTTTCTAAATTTCTGGCCCATTGCTATAGATGGTGCAAGAATAGAAACAATTACTATAAATTAATTATTATAAATTGATTAATATGTATTTATCTACGACTATTTTTTTTAATTACAAATATAGTAATAGCTGAAAATCATAAATGAAAGACAACATTTTTGAAGTTCACTGCTATTTTTTTTATATGACAAAGGTTGCAAACGATCAGACGGCCTATTGGTTGGGCAGTAGTCACCGTCGCCCATGGACATCCACAACTTATAATGTTGCCTATGGGTTGCCGACCTTGATTTTTGGGTGAGAATAGGGCAAAGGTAACCCGCTCTCTTACCCATCGGACGAAAGGCAACCATTAAAGACTACTTCACGTCGATTTTCTGTGAGAAGGTAGTACTTCCCTGGTTGAGCCAGTCCATGTTCGAGCTGTAACTGACCACAGCTAGGCTCTACCACAAATAATATATATACTGTACAGATATTGATCTATTAGTAATTCAATTAAAATCACTCTTAATACCATCAAAAGTTATCCAAATAATGACTTTACCCTGAATGTATGGAAGAAATATAAAAATAATTTATTTTTACTTACCAAAACCTCCCTCACTTCGTCATCCACCTAAATAACAAGGTACAAAGCCTAAATAGTTAATTTATGTACTTACATAATTTTCAAAACTAACCACAGTGAATTGAAATGATATATAAATTTGTCGGTTTACCACGAAAATAATTTTAAATCAAACAAATATTTTAAAGGGAAAACTTATAACGGGGAAAATTTTGTGAAATAAATTATAATAAAAAAGATTTATCTTTCTGAAGATTTTCGCACTTAAAGATTTTTATAATCAATTTCTAAAAAACTTTTGCAAACAATTATTGCTTACCGTTCGTTTTGGATCCATTTGGGTTTTTTCCTATAATTTATATATAAATATTGTTCTTTATCAATATAATATCATTAAATTAATTAATTATTAATATTATTTAAACATAACACACCTTCACTTTATTAGCAAATTGCTGGAATTCTTCGTACTAGGTGAGAAGACAAAATATATTATTTTACAATTAGGATTTCTTAAATAATTTCTGACAATAATTACATGAATGTAGTCGTAATATCTACCTTATTATATTTTTCGACTTGTTCCCCCTTGAAAATAAAATGTATACTTGTTTTTATGTTTAAGCTTGTTATAACGGGAAATAGGTTATTTTAGCTTGGTACATACATTATACATATTTAATTTATTTTATATAAGTTCAAATTAGATATCATAATATACAAAAAAATATCGCAAAAGAATTAAATTGAGACAATTATTCTAATATTGGTATACTAATTATTATTATTATTATATCATATGAAATAGATTACTAATATTATTCAATATAATTGTCGTAATAACATTGGAAAAAAATATTCGTTACTTACAAAAATCAAGCGATTTTACAACTTAACTCTTTATCTTAGTGTATATAATAAAATAACATACCACTTCTTCTAATACCCACGTGGGTATTGTGTGAGTTTCAGGATCTGTAGCCTATAAAAATATTGTGTGGCGTACAAATAACACCTTTTTTTCTCTATATAAGAAAATATAATTACTTGTCATGAAGCTCAAACAAAAAATTAATGAATATAACCTATGAAGCGAAATATTTTCTTTACTTGTGAAAATATAAACTACGCCTTCAAGGTTTTTATTAATAAATAAAATAGGCATTATTAATAAATATTTCTGAAATAACGCATTAAAGAGATAGAAAAAATTAACCCTCATTCACCAGTTTCCTAAAATCTGTAGCTAGACTATACATACTATTTACATATATAAATGAATTGTTCATTAATCCAATGAAAGTCGTTTAAATTAAATGAAACTAATATTTTTCGGATGTACTACGCGCTTTTATTTTTATCAAAAACTACATACTCCCGATGTCGCGGTTACTTTACAGCAACCGTGATCACGGGCAGATAAGATGTGTCGATTTAATTAGTTCAAACTTACTCTTAATGACTCAAAACATACAAATATCATAAAAGTTTGCTCATGTCAGAGAGAGCAACTGTTTGAGATATTTCTAAAAAATAAATTTACAGCAATTTTACATTAATATATGTTTATATGTATATATAAAGTTATTGCTCTATAGATAATCTTATTCATTCAAATGTATTGACATTAAAAAATTGACTACGAGTATCAACAACCGGCACCTTTTTCTATTGAAGCACTTATATCTAAAATAAAGAAAAGGTACTTTTTTTTAGTTGTATTATTCTGATATATTTGTATAAAATGCATTAGGTATAAGATACTTTCAAAAATCCGGTCACTAATTTGTGTTGAAAAAGTAACAGATTGATATTTTCATGAAATAAGGAAAATCAGACGCGATTTATGTAAAGTATATAAAAGTAAGTTTTGAAGTGAAACTTCTTATAACTTCCAACAAGGTTGCGTTAAACATTTAACGTTAGGGGGGAGGATAAAAAAGATACAGCGATGTAACGCGTGGCTTTCGAACGCATGCATTCAATCAATTGTGATTTATAATTAATGTTAATAAAGTTTGTTTAAAAGAAACACTAAAAATTTCATAAAACCAATTACTACGTCTTCTTGTTTTCATTCTAATATTACTAAGTTTCACTTCGAATCAACTCACTAACAATTTTTAATGAACTCGACTGACCTTGAGTTCCCGCTCACTGTAACTCTGAAAATTATTTAAAATGACATTATATTACTTTAAGGACATAATATGTTTGTATATGTACTATGTAGTGTTCCTAACCTGTCTGGGATTATTCTGGTAACCATACTGGACTCCCGGATAAGGGTTCATATTTTGAGCTCCAAAGCCCTAGAATACAAATATTTGTAAGCAATAATATAATAAAAAAATATTTACTACTTAATAACTATACTACTTAAATTAATACTTAAAATTCTTTTCCTTTTATGGGTATATTTATTAAATATAATAATATTTTACATGTGAAAAATTAATTGAGAGAAATATCTAGTAAATTATAGTTTGTAATCAAACCTCAGGAGGATTTATGTACTGGAATTCTGCTCCCCTATAGGGTCCTGCCCTGAAAGGGTTTTGTCTCTAAAATTAAATAATAAATTTGAAAATAAATACCAAAGCAAACATAAAAGATACACATAATATATATGTTTATATATAGATAGAGAGAAAGAACGGTATACCTGAAAATCCCGGTCATTTTCATAACCAGGAAATCCTTGACAGTAGACATATGACAATATTGAAAAGCATACAAGCAGTATCATTGCAATTTACTAATGCATTAAAATCTCAGTAACCGTTAAATTAACTGAACAGATAACGATTGGTTATAAAATAGGTTTACCAATATTATCACTAATAACAAATTGATTTTAAATTAATCAACTTTCGTTCATTAATGTGAATGCATCATTTACTCACACATGACTTTAGTTAGACATTGAAAATGTTTTTTCAATCTTAAGAAAAAGAAAAAATAAGCATTATTCAAATTTGGAAATAAAAGTCAGTGGTGGCCTAGTGGTTAAAAGGCCCGCCTCTTATGCACGAGGGCGCGGGTTCGATTCTGGCCCTGGCAAGTACCAATGTGATTTGTCCGAGTCATATGTACTTTCTTAGAGTATTTAGACATCACTGAATAATGCATTCTCAAATAGGGTTGATGTCAGGCGGGTGGCCGGTCGTAAAAACAATTAGCCAAAACTATTCACAGCATGTAAGGTAGACCCTAGCTAAAGCTGGGAAATTGCCAGGTAAAAGAAGAAGTTTAGAAATAACGGTTATTTATATAGTAATCCTCTTCTACTTTATACGTTAGTTTCAAGTAATACAAATACTAAAATAATCTCTCAGACGCGCGTCCATAGGTGAGTCCATAGGTTAGAAATATTTCAACAAAGGTCTGAGTGAGTAATGAGTATCCAAATTAACATAACAATGTTAAACATATCTTAAAGCAATTGAGATTTCCATTTCTTGAAGTCTAGAATACACGAGAATGATCTACACTATCGTCAAATTATTATTGCTATATAAAAATACTTTATTTTATTCAGGAAACGTTACATTTCTATAGAAAGCAATGCTAGAATAAAAAGCAATTTCAATTATTTGTAAAAAGCAATAACTTTCTTTAAAGAATTCTGGTATGGAATTCCTGACATCAAAAAAAGCAAAGAAAGAATATTCAAGGAGAATTGAATATAAATGAATATTTTCTTCATAGCTTTTTAAAATTAATTTGAAATTTAATAAAAATTTTCCTATAAAAAAGATTCCGTGACTTTGGAGTAATTTATTTATAAGAATTGTACCATTATCTTCTATATATATAAAAATGGATTGCTGTTCCTTAGTCTCGCTAAAACTCGAGAACAGCTGAACGGATTTATCTTATCTTAGTCTTGATATGTTTGTGGAGGTTCAGGGAAGGTATAAAAGCTGAAAAAAAATTGAATAATTACTGGGAAAACCATAAAAACAGCCCTTTTCTATTTCCCATACAAACGTTTTTTTTTGACATTAGATTTGACAACTAACTAATATGTCAACCATTCTGTCGCACTTCAAAACACGGAGATTTATGGCTTAAAGGTGAACTCCAAAAATATAAATAAAAAAACGTAGTAGATATTTCTTGATTATAGGGCGATACGAAGTGCGCCAGGTCTTCTAGTGACCAATAAATTTTGAATGAATATATGTCAATAAAAGAATATCTATAATGTTTTTAACTATGCATATTGTTAAAATGAAAATGTGTAAATTCTCATAAAAAATATCAAATCAAATGAAATCAAAAAATCTTTTTTTAGACACACATCTTATGCAAACAATATAAGAACGCATATATATAAAACAAAACATATGAAAATAGAGAATACAAACTAAAAGATGAAAATTAAACAAAACAATTTGTGATGCACAAATTGGTAAGCCACTCAGCATATATGTTGAAAATCATAGTAGTAACGAGTTTCAAGGCTGATATTCTGTGGCCCCCAATAACTACTACTACTAATATCACACATGGAGCCAAAAAAGTTAAATCATTTTATGGTACTGAAAGTGGTACGTCATTATAACTAGCCTTAATGAAAATGAATTCTAATTGAGTTTTCAAGCAAAGAAAATTAATTTAATATACCAGTGTTTTTATTCTGTACTTATTATAATAACAAAAAACCTATCGATTTTTTTTTTGACTTAACAAATTAAACTAAAAAATATAATTTCGACATCGATTTTATTTTAGTTTTCGCGAGTCAAAACATTTACAAGTGGTAGAGTCTAGATGTGGTCAAGTTACTTCAGCTCGAACATGGTCTGGCTCGACCGGGGCAGTACCACCCTCTCACAGAAGATCGGCGTGAAGTAGTCAGTAATGACTGCGTTTCGTCCGATGAGTGAGTGAGCTGGTTGCCCTTTCCCTATTCCTGCGGTTTCCTCTCCCTCTCCGATAATCAAAGTCAACAAAGCAGATGTTCATGGGCGATTGTAACTACCTTGCATCAGGTAGGCCGTCTGCTCGTTTAGCGCCTTTGAAAGAAAAATGAAGACGTTTAATAAAGCTTCGATTATTATTCATAACATTTCCAGTACTCATTCGGAATTTAAATTAAATATATTTTATACAGTTTATATGTATGTTTACATTTTAGTTAATTGAGAAAGAAAATTAAAAAAAATGTTAGTGTTATGTTCCAATGTTAGTTTTAATCAATTTGGGAATCATAATTTACCATACTTCCCGCTAAATTATAAATGTTTTAATTCCTTCAAGGAAATTCAAACTATACTCAGTAAGACAATAAGGACGAAAGAATATTTATAAAATCTGTAGAAAAAAATAAATTTAATAACAGTAAAGGTACTTTATCTATCTCTATTTACTATTCCATAACATATTACATACTCTAAATTCTATGCAGTATTTTTCATTTAAAATACAATCTCCTTTCTATGTAATGTATATACATTTGATAAACTAATATTGGAACACACTAATAAAAGTTACGAGGTTTTACAAATAAATTTATCCCTTTCGGGACATGATTACTTTATGAAATTATTCACGATTCTCAGTATTACCATTAAAATACAATAAAAACATCAGAAACTAATTAAATCAATTAAAATTCTTTATTTAATTAATCGTTACAAGCGTCAGTTTCAATAAATTAAATAGATATCTATATTTACTTATACCAATTAACGAGTCGATTCTTAGTACCTGTTATATGTGTTTATTCTCGTTACTAGTTCAGGAACACTTAATACTTCCTCTGTTAGTCGAACACAAACAGTACACCGCATCGTTAAGAGTATTATCCAATGTTACGGTCTCTTTCATAGTATCTTGTAATACCTCTTACTTGAAGGCTCTAATTTTAGAGGATATATAAAATATATCATATTAATAGTCAGTGGTGGCCTAGTGGTTAAAGGGCCCGCCTCTCGTTGCCGAGGGCGCGGGTTCGATCCTGGCCCGGACAAGTACCAATGTGATTTTTCCGAGTCATATGTACTTTCTAAGACTATTTAGACATCACTGATTAATGTTGATTCCCAAAAGAGGGTTGATGTCAGGCAGGCGGCCGGTCGTAAAAACAATTAGCCAAAAACTATTCACAACATGTAGGGCAGACCCTGGCTATAGCTGGGAAATTGCCAGGTAGAAGAAGATATAAAATATATATACTGTAAAATTAAATTTGAAGGTCGATCAGAAACAAACTGTGAAGAAATTCGAGTTTAAAACATTTGTCAACTATTATTTCTGGGTTTAAATTAATGTAATTTATTAAGTTGTCTAAAATGTCATAACATTATTGACTGGCTCTCAAAATGATAATTCGATAAGTTATTAATTTTAAAGAACATTTTTAGTTTATATTGAGGATAAAATAACTACTTTAAATTTAATAGTAATAGCTTTGAATATTACATTTACGATTTATTTTTTTGTTGAAAATGCAACTACAACTACATTCCCTAAACTAATATGTACAAACCTCATTTTAGTCATGACGTTTCATCATATCATATATACAAATAAACTAAATATATGTATTTTAAAGTTAAAGCGTATTTATATAAATTTTTGTTACTATAAAACTATTTAAATCAAATCACTGTGGAGATGAGAATAATGTATGTCACTTGAATCAGAATGAATGCGATGTAATTTAAGAATTTTGCTTAATTAAAAATATATGGAACTGATTTGATCAACTCATTATGCCTATTATTACTTTTTAAGGTGGTTGATTATTTATAAATAATACAAATTTTATATAGAATATTATAGTATAATCAATAATAAAATTTTTTCCTTATTTCATAATATACATTTTCATTTTTATGTTTATCTATATATTAAACTATAATTTAAATCGTATCTATTCAATGTTATAATCTGTCTCGTTGAGAAGTATAGTTCTTCTTCTTCCTGGCAATTTCCCAGCTTTAGCCAGGATAGAGTAGGATAATAACAATTTATATAACAAAAATATTCTCCTCTTCATAATACACATATCAACGCTATAAGCATCAATGATGGATGCAACATAACATCACTTGTGGCTGTCATCAAAATAAAAATAAAATAATTATAAAAAATTTATTGGTATTCATAATTATTGATATAAATAAAACAAAATCAAGATTTGTTTAAAAGGAGAACAGAACTATGTTTGAATTTTGATATTAATACGTATTTAGAAGAATTGAAAATAATTTTGAAATATCATGGAACGTACTGAAGTGAAGTGAAGTGACGTCAGTGACGTCAGCGATGCTGGCAAGTCTCTCTTTGAAAACAACGAATTTGTACTAAATCCGATATACACAATATACATGATAAGTTCGATATAATCTATCAATGCCATAAATTTGGATGCCTTTCCATACGAATGATTGTAAGCCAACAAATGAGAAACAAGTTATGCTATAGCATGAAACCACATTTACAGAAACGAGGGTAGTCGTAAAATATTGTTATTACGTCCCTGCTTGAAATTATTAAGGAAATACTTTGGCTCATAAGACTTATTAAATAACCGCTATTTATATTATAATAAACATGTAATGTTATGTTTATTTCTAACAATGTAAGAAGCACGTTACCTAGAATTTAGTATACAGGGTGACTGGTGAATTACTATCAATATTTAAGGAGAATACTCGGTACATGATTCTCATTCGAATTATGTAAAAAAAATAGGTACTTAATTTTTGACATAATTTCCATATAAATAAATAAAGTGTGGACACGTTCCAAGTGTTCCAAGTGTGGACGCGTGCGGCGGCGTTCTGATACAACACTACGCCGCCGCACGCTTGTGTGTGTGTGTGTATACCTAATCTGTAGGGTGTTCACACGATGCGTAATTAATTACATAACTTTTGGTTAACTTTACTTAGAAGTTTATTAATATTTATGTTATATTAATTTTTATTTTGTCATATATGATCGTCAAATATCACGTCCTCAAGTATCAATAGTAATTCACCAGTCACCCTGTATATCAATGTGTAGAAAAGGTCGTATATTATGTATGTATGCCTATTGAGGGTTACTAAACATATTTTATATGAGCAAATTTATGCTTGATGTGATACTTAGTAAAAAAAATTAAAAATATCTAAAATACGTATTACATCCATTATAATCATACTTAAATAAAAATATGATCGTCATTAATTAAAAATCTAATACATTTGTTTTACAATAGTAAAATTAAAACAGTTTCCGAACAACATATCACAAATTATAACTTTATTTTCAATCTTCTCGTATATACAACTTAGAACAAAATTATATCACAAAATGTTTAATCCTGAACAAAAAGACTTGTGCTGAATAAAAATTGTTGCAAAACGTGCAAAAACGCCTCAGAGTCCACTTTTTAACCCATCTTAAGATATTGTCTTAAGATCTGTGGTCCAATACCTTTATATATACAAAATATCATACGAGTGACGATAATGACTCCTTGAAACGAATACCTGGCCATGTGAACCAGAATATTTCTGATAAAACACAAGAAATGGAATGACATTGTTATCCTAACATCAAAGCATGTAATCTTAGTTATAGGTTATGAATTTTCTTATAAAATTCTTATTAAAATATACATATAAGTAAGTCTTGTAGTTTTCCTGGAATATCTATCGATCGTTAAACACACTCTATATAACTGGTGTAACTTAAATTGAACATTTCTTGAATATTTTCTATGTCATGAACTGGCAAATATAATGATTATAAAATGGGTTTTATGTCAAATGATAATAATTTCTTACTCAGTACCATTAACTAAACGACCCGTGATATTCAACCTTGTATAAATAAAGCCAATCTTTACTACTCACAACTACGATACGATTTTTATGACGCAAGGTATAAAGATAATTTTTTTAATTAATTAATTTAAAAAGTGTTTATATTATTTCAGTTATCGATTCATTAATCGCAATTTTTAGGTTGTACAAAACCAAAACAAATATTAAAAGCTAACATACTTAAATAAATAAAACTGAGAAAGGTTTGTTATTATGTACTCACATATTCAATTAATATTTTTTGGGCTATAGTTCTAATTGTCAATTTTATTACAGTGTCACTAAGCGGCATGGATAATAAAAATATCGTAATAGTACATTTTGAACGACTGTAGGTCATAAAGTAATGATTGAAATTAAACATATCTTTTTGTGATAAAATTGCCGCAAAACAAAAAAAAAATATGTATAGACGCAATTCCTATTACTTGCCTTATTAATAGTTATTTAAAGGCAGTCTAAATTAACAGTTATCACCTAAATAAACAGATGCGTAGACAGTCATGCAAAGGCAGTCACAACAATGAGTATTGGTATAAAAAGATTTAAAGTAACATTTTTAAAACTCTCTCTCTTCGACGCTGTCAAAGTTATTAGGGCTAACAACTACAGCCAAATCGAAACAAAAAAATTAAAAACATTCTCACGCGAGCCATTACAGCAAGCATAGCTCTTAGAATTAAAAGGATTCGTCAAAACGTTTACGACATTTCCTTCAAAAGCTTGGTAGACTAACTGACTGACTTGGTAGGTGTGATAAAGAATTGGTATTTGTGACGTCACTACGTCAGTAATGCTGACGTCATAGGTTTTAATGACAATATTGGACATACTAAATCCGTCACATATAATAAATTTTAAGACCTTATTGCTACTTTTCATTTTCACATTGTGAAATAAAACATAAGTTTGTCCACACGTCATTACTTTGTCATTTAAATATTGATATAACTTTAAGACCTATATAAACTAATACATAAGCTGATTATTATATTGAAAGTATTTCAACTTAAATGTTACTTCACAGAGCTAAAGACTTGTATCAAGACAGGGCCTATGCAATCATTTTAAGAAGATAAATTCAATTATAGTTACATATTTCACACAATCTTCGAAAGAGAAAAATACTTTATCAATTCTGTGTAGTAAATTTAGCCACCAGATGTAAAAAGAGGGGATTGGCAAGGGGATGACGTCTCGGTCAATTTTTGTATCTTTTACCAAAATTATGTAGGGCATTTTTGACATATAATAAAATGCCATTTTGTCAGGTTAGTGAAAAGTGGTTTTCAACATTGTATAAAATTTATTGCTACTTATATTCTTATATAAAATTATTAAACTATGACTCATTTATGTGAAATTTAATGCAATTCGAGTAATTAATCATTAAAATACTTTTTAACTTATAATCATGCTACGAATTCGATTTTTTTCTAAGCACAAACATCAAAATTTCAGAACGACTTACTATTAAAACAAAAATAAGAAACTAAATCGCCTTCCCAATAACGACTTTAGTACAAAATTCGATATATTTATTAAAACAAATATAGTCATATAAACCCATTTATTGTCATAAATAGAGATTCAGTAAATATTCGAGGTACAGATTCAGATTTGTTTTTCAATGGTCAGTGTTACTGCCATTAATGTCCTACAAAATGGCTGAAGCCAGTATTTATAGCATTCAAATATAGGTTGATACTTAACTGTTGTCATTACAAAATTACAATGGTTCAATATTATAATTAATTCTAATCAGTGATAAAAATAATTGTAAAGATTATAGTATATCATAATTAGTATAGAACTAATGGCGCTACTTGTGACACAAGTGTAGATTACATTCTTAGTCTTTTTTTGCTCCCAAAGTGTGCTTACGTTTTTCCGCTTTTTCGGCAATTTTATCAGTTATGCCCCTTATTCTGTCAAAATTTGGGTTATTTTTAATTCCCAACATTTGAAATTCATATAATTTCTTATCGTGACCGTAGTAAACTGCGAAAACTGCTTCCAAACCAAAAGCTGTTGGCATTGATTCGGAGCTGAAATCCAGGTAATATCTGTCACTCGTTCCATTCACGTGGAGGATGTAAACTGAATTATCGCATACAAGGGCTACAGAATCACCGAAAAAGAATGGTGGTCGAATGAGTCTAACGGACTTGGGGTTTTCCGGAAGATTCTGAGCTCTGACGAGTCCACCATCAGTTTTTATATATATTTCATTTTTAGAGTTGTAATAATAGATCACTCCTTCATCATCTACCACCATGTCTACAGCGTCTTCTACTTCCTTAACAGCTTCTTTATTCTCGCCATTATTTGTGACTTTGTACAGCTTGTGGTCATCGCCTATATAGTGAATAGTTTTTCCAGTTTCATCACACACAATACTCACAATACCATCTGTGATTGGTCCATATTTTTCTGCAGTGTCCTTTTCAACATTGTAAACATACAACCCGTCGCTTGCACCGAAGTAAACTAATTTGTTATCATTTGTAGAAGACGCTCCAGTTCTGCCTGTTGGAAGAATCATTTTTGTTTCATTGTTCTTAAATCTGTATAGTCCTTTGTAATCATATTTGCCATCTTTGACGTCAGCCTCCACAAAGAAAACGGTCACGTCTTTGATACTATTATCAGGATCACTCCTACTGTCAGCATCTTCAAAATTTATAGCATTCAAAGGTACAATAATATCAACGATGTCGTGTTCCGCTTCATATCTTAGGAAAGCTCTATCGTATACTTCTTTTGGTATAACAAAAACCTCTTCATCAGACAAAGAGATGTCCACCAGACATAATGCTATGAAAATTAACAACTTTTTCATTTTTATATCTGCAAAAGAAACGATTTCATAAAACATATAACTAAAATGAATAATTTATAGACTTTTCTATAAAGACATTAAGGTTTTCTTATAAAGTACGTGCACTTTAAACTAGGTAAGGAACAAATTAACTAATAACTACATATTTTCTAAAAAATCTTACTTGAAAGAAAATTATATATATCTATTCAATGTTTTAAACAATTTTTCTAAATAAATAAATATATATCACTAACACTTAAAACTAACTTCAATGCAAGAAACAAATGTCCAAGAAAAAACTAACAAAATTTATAACGGATTTTACTTCGCGTTTTATTTTTGATTAGAAAACTACATACTCCCGACGTTTCGGCTACTTTTCACCAACCGTGATCACGGGCAGACGAGATGTGTGTGAGACTACACGTAAAGTAAAGTAGAAGTAAAATCCGAAAAATATTAGTTTGATTTAAATGAGTACTCGCGAAAATCTTAGATCTCATTAAAATTTATAACATTGAAAAGACTATAGAAATTTACACTTCAATGAATATAAGTAAAATAAAATATTTCATACCTAAACTTGCGGTGTCACAATATCCTTTCCTTGAAGTCTTGGATATCATTTAATAGGTTTAGCGTAAACCGATCTGTCCTTTATATATATTCTAAAAGTGATAATTATTTAATTATTATTGACCTTTGACATAAGATAATACCTAGGTGACCGCTAGAAGGTTTTCATTGAATTCGCGAGGTCAATGCTATATTTGACCCTTTTAATTTATCTAGTATAATAAATCCGGTACTAACAATTACGATGTAAATTTATTTATTTCCTATTGAAGAGCATTTTGAAGATATTGTCTATAAAATATATCAATTAAATATATTTCCTATATAAACTTAGTTGAAATAATTCCATATGAACTAAAATATAAAATGACTATTGAAAATAAAATTTACAATGTTAAATACGTGCTATAATTAAATATTACAAATAAGTTGTATTTTTTTTGTAAACAGATAAAGCGATATAGAATCATTATACTAAAAAATGTTATCAAAAAAGATACAGACAAACAAAATATTTCTCTGAATTGTTATTTGACAAGAAAACAAATAATTAATGATTAGTATATATAAATCAAAAGTTTGATTAATCGAGCGCATTTCTATTTAATCACTGGTAAGTGTAACAATTAATATATAATAATTAATTCTGCATGTGATTTTGTTTTAATATTTTTAATTGATACTCGTATAAGGTTACAGAGTATCAAACCGTTTTCCAAAGTTAAAAATGTTCTTCGATGATTATTATGTTTTCTAATTTTCTTTAACTTTCTTTGATTTTTTTCTTCACTTAAATAAACTTCTTGAGAATACAGCTGATTTATTTAATTATATTTCTAAGCTATAGCTTGATAGATCTTAAAACTTAAAAGTCTTGTTATTGTATATAATTATTTATTATAATTTATTAGTTAAGTTCTACTAGTAATTTTACTATCAATCTTATAAATGGAAAATCTTTATATCAATTAGTAATTTAGATAACTATTAAGTTACGCTAATTAATTGAATAACTTTGTCTGTTTGTTCGACTTCCTTTTTTATTTCTTTTTGTTTTCTTCTTCTACCTGGCAATTTCGCAGCTTTAGCCAGGGTCTGCCTTACATGTTGTGAGTAGTTTATGCTAATTGTTTTTACGACCGGCCGCCTACCTGACAGCAATCCTCTTTGGGAATGCATTAATCAGTGATGTCTAAATACTCTTAGAAAGTACATATGATTCGGAAAAATCACATTGGTATTTGCCAGGATCGAACCCGCGCCCTCAGTCATAAGAGGCGAGCCTTTTAACCACTCGGCCACCACTGACTTATTCTATTTTCTTTTGTTTCTGATCGTACATATTATCAGTATTTGAACAAGTATAGGATACGAAAAAAAGCTAATGCATTGTAATACTATAAGCTTATAATTACTTTGTGTGATAGCCCACTAATAACTCAATTAATAAGAATAAAATTAAACTATTTAAATTCAAAAAAATTTGTATATACACTAATTTAATTTTCTACATGGAAACAATTTATTCATTACTTGTATGTATAATTATCTTATCACTGAACTTTGACATGATTTAAATGTACAGATATATATTCTTATATACAGATAAGCCGTATAATTTTATATACAATGCATATACACAGACATATTTCTATTTAAAATAAAGGCAATTTATATTTACTTCCTTACACTTTTTTATACAAAAAATACAATTTTACAAGAAATTTTCGAAGAAGTGAAAAGTATACAGCTTAAGTCTAAAAATCTTAATAATTAAATACGTAGTAGTAATAGATTTTCTTTTTAAGTTGTATTTAAATAAAAATAATACTATAACTATTTCCAGATACCAAAAATGAGAACACTAGCACTTTTATGTATAGTCCTCTTCATAAACAGCTATCATGCTGCACCCCACTCAGAGGATAATAATGAAAAAACTTTGATACCAAGAGAACTTTTCGACCAATCTCACTTGAAATATAAAGCTGAACATGATATTGTTGACATTATTGTACCAATTAATGCTCTCAACTTTGATGAGGCGATGAAAGAATCTGACAGCCAATCAGAATCTCGCGAGACCGATCTTACAGATGTGACAGTTTTCTTAGTCGAAGCCGATCTTAAGGATGGAAAGCGTAATTATCAAGGACTATATTTATATAAGCATAATAAGACGAAAATGATTCTACCAAATGGAAGAGCAGTGGCTTCTTCGTTCGCCGAAAATAAAATAGTCTATTTCGGTGCGAGCGATGGTTTATACATTTATAACACGAACTCTAAAACCGCTGAAAAGTTTGGAGGATTTACCGATAGTATTATTGATATTGCTACTTATAAAGATGGAAAACATATTTACATTTTGACTGAAGATCACAAATTATACAATGTGACAAACGATGGTGTAGATAAGGAACTTCTAGAAGACGTGGAAGGTGCTATGGAAATTGTTTTGGATGATTCTGAAAATATTTACTTTTATGACTCTAACAAGGATGTGTTCATGAAAAACGCTGATGGTGTTACCAAAATTCAAGGTCTTCCTAATGGAGCGCAATCTCTAAAGCTCCTAAGGCCACCGCACATTATGGAGGAATCTGTGCCTTTGATGCTAGATAATGCTCTTTATGTCGTTTTTGCCAATGGAACTTCTATATCAACTGACTTGGAGTTCAGCCCCGACGCAATACCAACTGCTTACTGTACTGATGCCGTTTCTGTGCAGTACTACGCTTTCAACAAGGATCTGTACGAATTTAATTTGATAGGGCTCATAGCGATGGAATTCTTTGGAAGAGCCCACAGAAAAGCTGAGAATATCGTCAGTAAGGCCGAAAGAGGCAAAAATTATTAGGCTTTAAGAGATCTTAAAAGTATGTAATATTCTGTGTATTTTTTTATATTAAACCTTTTTATCAATAAATAAATCTTTTTTTCTCGTTGTTATTTGATGTATTTTGTTTTAGCATTAACCAAGAAGAAAGTTATTTCAAGTTTTACGTTGATGATTATATGTGTATGTAGCATCGTAGATCTGAAACAGATAGCCTTATTTTGATGCAGTTTCCTTCATTTAAAAGCCACTCTCAGGAAACAAGTCATTGTAATTTTTTTTAAAACCTTTCTTTAAAAAAGTAAACATATTTATCATATAACTGTATTAAATACTCTAGGGTTCATCTTATATTGTGTTAAATCACATAAGATCACATGAGATATAAAAATGAGAGTACATAATTTATATCATAATTAGATCTAAGATTTTAACGAGTACTCATTTAATTGAAACTAATATTTTCCTCACACGACTCACATCTCGTCTACCCGTGATCACGGTTGCTGAAAAGAAGCCGAAACATTGGGAGTGTGTAGTTTAAAATCAATAATAAAAACGCAAGGTAAAAATACGAAAATTTTAGTTTCATTTATATCATAATTATTCTATAGAAGTTGAAAGAAGTAGAATTACGTAACTTTTTTGTAAAGATCAAGAATATATTTCAAATATATGCTAAAAGTATGTGACACTTGATTTTTTTAGTTAAAATATTGGCGTCGAGAACAATGGCCTCCAACATAATTCAGATTTAATGTGAGAGACGTGTCATATTACCTTTGACTTGCCATCGGATACAATATGTTTTATACCTCCTAAAGTTTACTGAGTACTGAAATCGTATTAAAAGAAAAGGAAAACAAGATATTTATTCCTGTGATTTTCAAAGTATATCTACATTTTAATTGCGTATTAAAAAAGTTTAAATAAAATTAAAAAAGGTACAAAAATCATCATCATCAGTCAATCGGAGCCACTGCTGAGCAAAGGCCTCTTCATAAAGATGGTTAGAGCATTAATCACCTCACTTGCTCAAAGCGGTTTAGCGACTTCAAACTTAGAATCTGAAATTCTAGTTATTAATATATAAATAAAGGTTTCCTCAGGATGTTTTCCGTCACCGTCTGTTACTGATATTTAAATAATCTTAGAGAGTATATACATAAATGGTAAAAAACACATTGATATTTGCCAGGTTTCGATAAATAAAAAGGATAATATTATAAACGTATAAAAATATATCCTAAAAACAAAATTAGACGACATACACATTTTAAATAATTTAAAGCAATTTCCATTTACGTACCTTCGTCAAAGTAATAAATAAATATACCTTTAATTTAATGATTTTCAAGAAGATATGTCCTAATGATTATAATCAACAATTAATCATTTCGTATTTGACATACATGAGGACTACTTAGCGTAGATTACGTTATAAGAGCGTGGAATGATTAATTATTCTTATGGAATAAGTTTTTAATTACCATAATGATCTTATAATATTACATAAAAATCTTTGTTTATATTAATGGATATTAAAGATTCTATGGATGAGTTTTTCCTACGTGTAAACGAAAATTTGTTTTATTTATTAATTCAGATGGCAAACGAACAGACGGCCTACATTATGGAAGGTAGTTAGCGTCACCAATGGACATCTCCATTATAAGGGATTTTGCAGATGCGTTTCCCACTATTGACTGTGGGAAAGGGAGAGGAAAGGGTAGGAAAAGAAAAAGGACAAGCAGCTCTTTCACCCATCGGACGAAACGCAGCCATTAATGACCACTTCACGCCGATCTTCTGTGAGAGGGTGGTACTTCCCTGGCCGAGTCAGTCCATGCTCGAGCTGTAATTACTTGACCAAGATAGGCTAATAATGATTCTTTGAGATACATAGAAGTTGCCATATATATGTGTTCAGAAAATAAGTGAATTAATTATTAAAATATAAATGCAAGAAAATGTTTAAGAATTTTACAAACAGTTTTCTTTTCATTTTTAATGTTGAATGACTGAACATTTTACCGTACGATATTATGTTTATTAAAAGAAACTTTTCTTACGAGTCCTAGAAAGATAAATTTTGTTTGTTATTATATACACATAAGTATTTATAATAGTTATTTTATTTGACCTTACTACAAAAGCCAAAGTGCTTTCATTTATATCAACAATTCCTTACCATGGGATCATTTTCCTTTTTCTTTTATTATAAAAATCATTGTAAAAATTAAATTCTTAAAATCTTATTTTAACCTACATGTTTATCAATGAATAAAAAACTAATAAAAATTAACGTAAACTTTAAAAATATGTTTTACTTTACAATTTGAACAAGAAATTTCTTTTTGCGAATTATAATTTGTTTAAAATTTAAATCAATGAAGCAGTTAAAATTTTATTAATATTGTTAATACCCTCTCTAATATATTATAAATCTGTGTTGATGATGTAATATCTAACAGAAATGTAGAACCATATTAGAGGAATTCACAATGCATTCCTGGACCAAATTAACAGAGTTAGTCATTTGAACAATGAATTAATAGATTTATTAATATAAATGGTACTGTTATAATATAAATCAACATTAAAATTACTCTTCTATAAATAGATACATTATAAAGAAAGATACATTTTTATATTATTACGTTAATTTATTTTCGATAATAACATTGATATTCATTTTAATTTATGAAATTTGTATAAATTTATTATACAATATAGTTCAGTTCTGAGGCCAAAATAATTTCTATAATATCTAATGATATTTAAAATTAAGTCAGTGGTGGCTCAGTGGTTAGAGGGCCGGCCTCTCGTCACCGAGGGCGCGGGTTCGATCCTGGCCCGGGCAAGTACCAATGTGATTTTTCCGAATCATATGTACTTTCTAAGAGTATTTAGACATCACTGATTAATGTTGATTCCCAAAAGAGGGTTGATGTCAGGCAGGCGGCCGATCGTAAAAACAAATAGCCAAAAACTATTCACAACATGAAAGGCAGACCCTAACTATAGCTGGGAAATTGCCAGGTAGAAGAAGAAGAAGATAATGATATTTAAAATTATTGCGTGTACACATTTAACTCTTTTCGAATACTCTTAATGAGTCACTTTCACTTCGTCCACCCGTGATCACGGGTGCTGTAAAGTAACTGTAAAGTTAGGTTCATGTGGATATAAAATAATAAAAAAACTCGTAGTATTCTTGTTTTGCATCGAATATTTCATTTAAACAAAACCAATTATTTTGTTAAAGTATTTGAGTAATTAAAATCAGTATACCAGTTACTAGTAACTAGTCTAGACTAGTTATTGTAAATTAAGATGAGTTAATTATTTAGTATTATCTAATACAATAATATTATGTTAGTATCCTTAACTAACTTACTATATTAATCTAGAGTGAAATACCACATAATAATTATTACAAGCTCAATTATTGGTCATTCACAGAACAATTTTTAAATGAATATGATATTTGTAAAAGACGTAAAGATTGTACATATGCTTCTTGTTATTAAACCAAAATATAAAAAAGTCCGTCCGTGTGTAACAAGGCAGGATTTAATTTCGTTAAAATTTTATGCTTTGGATAAGTATTAATTTTAATGTATTAAGACTTTATTATATGTACAGTATATAAAAATAATTTAACTCTTAAATGTACAATCATGGTTTATGTATATGTAAAATCTCTATTTAATTTATGTTTATACTGAATATTGACTGTAAATTATTTATTGCATATAAATCTTATATACATATTAAGATAGAATATGTTTTTTGATTACAATTGGTGTTTTACAATTACTGTTGTGATCTTTATGTCAAAGACTGTATAAATTTGATATCAAAATTCCTAATTAAAAAGGAGATATCTCAGATCCAAGTGGACAGTTCGACAATACGGTAATTTCATACGTAAAAACCAATATTATAAGACCTAGTTATACTGCAATATTTATTCTCAAAAAATACTATATTATTCACAAAGCCTATAACCACAGTATGATTACAATGTAATTTAAATTTCAAAAAGATATTTCACAAAAGACATTTTTCAATCCCTAATTCAAACAGTACTAATTGAGAATAATAAGGACCTTTGTAATATTATTTGTTTGTTCATTTAAAGATATTGTCAATGATTTCTGGTATTCGTGACTCGACTTCAAATTATTCGTTTCCTTTTTCTCTATTACTCCAATAATTCTCAAGGCATGTCACGATTAGGCTTGATTGAGAGTCACGTCTTTGTTAAAATTACCACATTTTGTAGACATCATTTGAGATATATTAGAATGTTAAAATCGACTAAAGTATAAATACAATTGTAAATAATCCAAAAGAATGATATTTAATACTTTCACAAGTATTCATATAAATAAATTTAATATTATTGTGTAAATTTTCATCTCGTCTGCCCATGTACGATTGCTGAAAAGTAACCGAAACTTCAGGAATATGTAGTTTCAAATAATAAAAAAGATGTAGTGCATCCGAAAATATAAGTTTTATTTATTTAAATTAAAATAAATCCTGATTCCTTTTTTATTTTTATTAATATCAAGCCAGTCTCTGAATTCAGTTTATTAAGGATGTACCTTGAATAAGATAGTTTGCATAAAATAGTAAGGAAGCGCTCTTACAATTTGTTTGATAAAATCTTAGTAGATAAAAGTTTTACTTTATTGCAACAGTTAATGCAAAAACGAATAAACTTTTCCATTACTAACTTATTAAATCGATCAGCTGTCTATGTGAATTTCATAGTTTTTGAAATAATACCTCTTTTAAATAAATAAAAAATGACATTATGAATAGAACAAATTTAGAAGAACTACATATATATATATTTTTAAACTTGTAGTTTTTTAACATTTATTATTCTTCTTCTTCTACCTGGCAATTTCCCAGCTATAGCCAGGGTCTGCCTTACATGTTATGAATAGTTTTTGGCTATTTGTTTTTACGACCGGCCCGCCTGCCTGACATCAACCCTCTTTTGGGAATCAACATTAATCAGTGATGTCTAAATACTCTTAGAAAGTACATATGATTCGGAAAAATCACATCGGTACTTGCCCGGGCCAGGATCGAACCCGCGCCCTCGGCGACGAGAGGCCGAGAGGTAGGCCCTTTAACCACTGAGCCACCACTGACTTAAACATTTTTTAACATTTAACATTTATTATTATAATATTAAAACCCTATTATTCATTAAAAAAAACTATAATAAAAATATATATTTAATTCAACAACACAGTTTTCCTTCATTTCTAGACTTGATGCATGAATAATGAGTCTAATTTTGTACTGAATTAACTTTTCCTTTTCGCGAAGGGCTTACCACAAAAGCTTTATTTATTCACGACACGTGAATCAAAATCAACGCGTGGAACGTGTGTCTATTATTGGGACTTTTTAAATATTCCGATCATGGTTAAAAAGGTCACGAAACTCGAGTATTTTGTGTAAAAAACTGAATATATGTTGTTTTTTTTATTATCATAATATTTGTATGTATTCGTTTTTGTTATCATTTCATGTTATACAAAAAATATAAACTTATCTTGATGTTGGAATAAAAATGGTATATTATCATAATGTTTTAAAAATTGTTTAGTTTAAAGGAAATGGATAGTGGTAGCTATCAAAAGAGATGTTACCGACCAATAACATATTATGAGTACATATATTAAAAATGACGCAGCTGACTCCGCGGTCCGAACACCAAGCCGTATGAACCTGAAGATTCCTGATATCACACAAGCTATAGAATGGTATTGCTATACTAACATCGGGGCAATCATGAAGTCTTAGGTATAGGTTATACCTTTTAATATGTAATTCTTATTATATAATAATATACATACATGTTTCGTAGAACCTCTAGTTTCCACCCTATATGATTCAGGAACTTAATACACTACGACATTATATACAATGTAAATTTACTGGCGATATATTTGTAATATTTGTTACTTTATCGCAAAAAAATAATATGATGTCTAAATGTATATATTACATCCGTGATAAAATTTATCTTAAAATACGAATATAAGGAATACTATATTCTAGCTTACGTCCGTGGTTTGTAAAACTGGTCGTTTACTTAATATACTATCAACTTCTTTCATAATATTTTTATAATAATTTAAAATACTCTTAAAAAATACATATAACTCGGAAAACCTTCGTACTTACCAGGTTTCGAACCCGCGCCCTCATGCACGAGAGGCGGGCCTTTAACCTTTATACCAACACGACGATGTAGATTTTAGATATAACAATAGAATACTGATTATGTCATCATAAAAAATTATATAAGTATTTCAAATATATTCATAAAACTTCAAACAATGAAGATTTCATCAAATGACTCAATAATAACATGACAAAATTACAGTTTAATTTATAATTTCATGATTTTACACGTGTTTATGATTATTAAATCATTTCTGATTGTTAAAATCCAATGCCACATTCGCAGAACGTGTTGAATTTGTGGTCACCTATAAAATATGTACCATAATTTTTTATATTATTTTGAATATAATCATGTAAAAAAAAACTTTTTTTATTTCTTGGTTATCTTAATTTTTTGGTTATCATAATAAAAATATTTTCTTTACACAAATGTGAACAATTTTTGCCACAAACATGATAATCCCTTTGCAACATGATAATCAATTTTTTTACAATAAAACAGTAAAGAAAATACTTCAACTCTTTATTACAATTTAGTTAACATTATCAAAATAATTTTAGTAAATCCGAAATGTAGATATAAGTCATATCGTTCATAATTAATGTACAATTTAATACCATTCACCATCTTCAATATATAGTTATATTATATTCAGCTCCAAACTAACTATTATTATTTGATAATGACCCATTTACTTTTCTTTATAAAATCTAGAATCTATTCAAAAAGATATTTTTACGTGTCACGTTATAAAAGATCTCGTATTTTTTTATATAATTAATTATTTTATTCGATGTGAATAATGGTTAAAAAATATGGTTGATTTATTACCGGGGAATATTGGACAGAATTGCCGATAATAAATTTGTTTTAACGACGCCATGACCGTAAAAACGACTTATATGTTATAATATCTGGATTTTAAGGACCATTTTGTTCCTAACTAATTCTTAGAACAAAATTATGGGATAAAAAGAAACTAGTTTTATTTTGCATTAACGTAAAAAAATTTGTAAGTAGTTATGTCTTTGTAACCTGTCTAGTCATAATTTTTCTTATATATTTTATTTTCTCATACACAATATATTTTTATTATTTTTAGGTAAAGTGAAACGTATAAACATCAAAATTTGACGACTCAAAATCATTGTAGCTCTCACTGATTACATTTGCTTCGAATTCAAATATTTGTACTTTTTCAAGTTATTTTACGATAGAAGTGATGTACCTCCAAATTTTAGTGCCCCTGGGGCGCCATTTTGTTTTATAGCATCATAAATCAAGTCTCGTCTGAAACAGACATTTAATTGAAACTGTTTTTTAAGTATATATAAAATTTATATTCAGAGACAAAGATACCTACAGATAGATTCAATATGACAATATTACAACATACAACATTCAATATTGCTGATAAATAACATCTTCTTAAGGTGGCACGTCACTTGGCGTTTATTTGTTGTGTTAACCAAATAAGACCATGTGTGGACGATTTATTCGTCTTCATTTGACATATTTGACAAATAAGACACATACGTGTGTAGATGTCGTGTTTGGGCTATTTGGACTACGTACAAATATTTGGACAAATACGACGAATACGCAACACGAAATGAAGTGTCCTTTACCGTATACCAAATAAAAGACATAAAAGTATTTTTTACTCAGATAATACACGTAACGTTCAAATTGCTGTTCATAAAACTAAATGAAACCAAACCTTACACGTGCGTCACTTGACATTTAATTATGAAGAAGTATGATGGACGAGGGGTAATAAAACGCTCCCTTGTGTTCCAAAGCAATGAAGACGTGGTGAGTGTTTTAGTAATTGCTTGACTATACTATGTGTTATTTTGATTGTGTCATTAATACTATATTGAGATTTATAATTATGATAAACTTTGAATTAAGGAATATAGCGGTGAAATTGTATAATATAAATAATAAAGAAGTGGTATAAACTTGTAAAATTATCTTACTTACAAAAGATTTGTTCCTCTTCTACAATTTAGTAAGTTAAAATGGTTCAATCAAATTATTTGGGTTAGTTTTTATATACTCTTTTAACTTAGTATATAGTGAACTAGATGGTTTTCATTTTTAGAAGTAATATCTTGTAATCTTGTATTATATGGTTGAATTGATTTGATATCATTGGCCGTATGGTAATTAGGCATTCATTTACGAATTGTTTTTAGAGTTTCTTTGGATCTGGCCGGTCTCGTTTTTAATGGCTATCCAAATGTTGAAATGCCATTATATGTAGTATTATATCAATGTTAAATTCTAATATAAAAGTTTATTAAACTTCCATGCTTTCTTTTGTATAATAGATTTCATATTCAGAGCCTCACTAGGAACGCTGTATTATAATAAGGAGTATCAAAACATACAATTATTATAATACAAATTAAACATTTCATTTAAAGAGACGGGTACGATATTTTACCATATGTATTTATAAATTATATTTTTGAAGTATATAAAGAGAAAATACATAGCATAAAACATATCTTTTTATGGCGTTGATTTTAATCTTGTCTTTTACAACTTCCAGGGGTCGTAAACCTTTGTATTTGACATTAATTTTTATCTTGATAACATGACGCCTTTTTATAAAAATAATAGCTTCAATAGTCAAACGGCTTTAACTTGTGGGATCTACATTACCTATTACACGCAGCGCCACTCACCTCTTGTACAATTTCGTAAGAAATAATAATTATTATTACATACTCACTCGCTACTGGTAGAAAAGACAATGTTTTGATTGGTACATCATTTTACTAAAGATTTTTATTATTATTATAGCCCTTCTAATTGGTAAACTTGTAATTAAATTGTAAGTCACATTATAATCCAATTTCATTGGTCATAATGTAAGTCTTTTTATTGGAGATGAATTTCTGTAAATATTGTATTGGTTATTTATAATTGTCATTTTTTGTGTATACATATACCTGTGTAATTTTTAAATAAAATGATTCCACCTGAAGCATAAACAAGTCTATACTCAAGAAACCTCCGAAATAGTTAGGGAAGTACCTAATAATTCCCTACAAACTCTTCCTTTGAGTGAAAAAGTACATAATAATCATTTTCAATTAAGAAGTTTTCATAAAATCCCACTTGATTAGTCTCTTTGAAATCTAATGTTTTAAGGCATATATATATTTTACAAATACCCACACTTAGTTTTGGTTCTGAATATAAAAATATATATCTCTGAAAACCACTCGAAACTTTTCTATTAATGTTTTTGTCAGCTGTCAAAAGTTTCTTAATATCTTACGGCAAAAAATAGAAACAACAAGCTATAATAAAGATTTTTTTAACAAAGAAATAAGAATTATCTTTTATCTTTAATAATATTATAAATTATTTTTTTAAATACTTTTTATTCTTTACAAGAAACCTAATTTTGTGATTATTATTGGATCATTGTTGTCAGCTAACAGGTTTGAGTGCAAAGCCTAGTATTGACATTTAAATTTAATATCATATCATTTTAAAACTAACAGTATGTATTATTTAAATTTTAGTCAGTGGTGGCCTATCGGTTAAAAAGCCCGCCTCTCATGTATGAGGCCGCGGGTTCGAACCTGGTACTGGCAAGTACCAATGTGATTTTTCCGAGTCATATGTACTTTATAAGAGTATTTAGACATCACTGATTAATACATTCCCAAAGAGGGTTGATGTCAGTCAGGCGGCTGGTCGTAAAAACAATTAGCCAAAACTATTTACAACATGTAAGGCAGACCCTGGCTATAGCTGGAAAATTGCCAGGTAGAAGATGAGTATTTATTATTTAAATGACTATTATGTATTCATTTACTCAATCTGAATGTAATTTTAAAGGATTGTTAACTTAATAATAGTTAAAAATATTTGACACAAAGTTATGTTAATTCAGAAGTTATTTAATTTTCGGATCATCAATCACAGCTGGCAAACAGAAATGACATAACGAACGTAATCTACTTCGCAATTTATAACACACAAGTTGAAACTTCCATAATGTTATATTCCATACTAGATTATATGAAATTAATTATACAAATGCAATTTCATGGTTCAAAACGTATTTTTTTATTGAATTAATATTAATTAATAATTTATGTTATACAATGCAGTAATATAATAATTAGATCTGATATTTTCGCGAGTCATGAAACTACTATTTTGCGGATATACTACGCGACTTTATTTTTAATAAAAACTACATACTCCCGACGTTTCGGTTACTTTACATGATAAAGTTATCTTCAAAATATTAGTAATATAATATTTTAAAAATAAAATCCACGAATGTAACTCATTCCTATAAATTTAACTTTAAATTAAAATCATATTAAGTGAAACAAGTTTGAGAAGATTCAGATATTGTTTAAGTAGTAAAAAAACAAGAGGTCTATTGAGTTTATTTGACATATCAATAATGATGTCTTTAATAAAATATGTATTTGATTTTAAATCACGAACAAATCACAGAAGAGATTTTCTCTTATATATATGTGTGTGTGTGTGTTTGTGTGTGTGTGTGTGTGTTCAGATATATGCATACATTTTCATTCAATCCAACATGTTGATTACCTGAACCCCTTCAATTATTTGATTAAACAAACACCAACATCTACATGTTTAATGAATTAACCAATACAATATGCAATCCATCACTCAAACATAGTCAAATAAGATCAAGGGTTTCTATATTTAATCAAATGTAATACGATACTGTAGTTCGATAAGCAACATTAAGAAATAACATTTTTCTATCATCCTATTAATTGCCCGCGGGTTCGATCCTGGCAAGTACCAATGTGATTTTTCCGAGTCATATGTACTTTTCAAGAGTATTTAGATACTACTGATAAATGAAGGAAAACATAGTGAGGAAACCTGGACTTATAATTTCACAATTATAAGTTTGAAATCATCAACCCGTCTTGAGCAAGCGTGGTGATTAATGCTCAAACCTTCTCCATGTGAGAAAGAGGCCTTTGCTCAGCAGTGGGCTCTGATAGGCTAAAAAAATATTAATTGGAATGTGAGAAAAAATATTACTCTTACAAAAATTTTAAACAATCCGAAATATTATAGTTATAAGTATAACATGTATATTATATGTTACTCGCAAATGTGAATATTTTAATCGAGAAATCGTAATAAAATAACTATAAAAAAATATAAAGAAAATTTTTACATTTCACCTTCTTTTTAGAATGAAATTATTCATGAAACTTTTTCGTGACAATGAAATAAATGTTTTATCATTGTAATTTAATTTCAAATAAAACGTTATGTATTAACAAAGTATTGTGAATACATTAAGTATGGTGAAATAACAAAAAATGTGCTGTTTAACAAAGAATATACGTGAAAAACACAAAATATATATATCGGCGCTCTCAGCTTTAATAACGGATGCGACATGAAAATAATTTGAGGCCGTCATCGATTGTTATTAAAACTCATTAGTATTTATGATTATTATTAAAAGTAAAACGATATCAAAGGTTGTTTAAAAGGAGAATAGAACTATGTTTAAATCTTGGTATAAATATGACATCTGGACGCACGACGGCAGAGTTCAGTTAGTGCGTATCATTGAAGTATGTGATTATGAAGAACCTTCGAGAAATACAGGAGCACTAAGAACAATTGACATTTTAAAATATCATGGAACGCTCTAGAAGAAGTGACATTTGTTACATCAACGAGGCTGGCGTCTCTCTCTTTAAAAACAACGAATTTGTAATAAATCCGATATATACATATACATATATGGTTTATATAAACACAATACAAAGAAGAACATCAGTAAAAAATCGATCAATAAAAACTACAGCTTTAAGAAATCACCTTGTTTAAAGTTTGAAAGCAAAAAATCGCTTCAATTATTTTTCTGTCTAAGGTTTGCTATTGAAACTTTCCTAAAATTGTAAACAAAAATGTAAAAAGAACATACTTGATCCGCTTTTCATTATAATGCCCTTGTTGTTGGAATCATATTGCAATTACATGAATAACAAAATAGTAATACATCAGTTTTCTAAGACTTAATACATATTTGGTTTAAAATTTAGATATAAAATAATTTAATAGAAAATGCATCTTTAATTATATTGAATTAGTTATCAAAACAGCTTCACTTGTAATGTTAAGAACTTAACTATTCGAGTACAATACTACTTATCTCTTCTGTCCTATCGACTGTCATCTGCAAAACTGTTCAAAGTTGTAAATAGTGTTTCACGAATCTCCAATGTTCTTATCGGAAATATCTTCCAAATCATTGTTTAGTATTCCAAAATAATCTGACTATAAATAGGCTTAATTGACAGAATTAAACCTTTGTTTATTATTTAAAACTATTAGATACTTTGATTTTAATCATATTTTTGTTACTTTTAACTGAATAGATATTTTCTTTAAAAAAATTTTGGTTCATCTCCAAAAACAATTATGGAGATAAAGTGAAATGAACAGAAAAATATACAATAGAATTGTATTAATTCCATTGATGTTGTATCAAACCAATTTGACATTATAAATTATTTCCATGGATCCATGTAATGCTGTTAGTCCTATTGTCTATGGGTGGATTTCAATAAGACTTACCCTTTAAAATCTTGCCTGAAGAGGCCTAGGAAACATTCCCTTGTTAGTGATGCCCACTAAAAGGCCAGACCTTAGCCTCGCAGAAGATAACCTCTTCTTAGCTATATTACCCACAGATTAAAGTAAGCTTATACTCCCTACGACTACCAGGAATATTATCTTTTATAAATAATGATATATCTGATCATGAACCACTAAAGCTGGGAATCCACAGCTTTGTACATATATTATAGCTTTATATATTAAGGTTAGATAGTCGTGGTGGCTTATTTGATGAAGGCCGCCTCATGCATGAGGGCGCGGGTTCGATCCTGGCAAGTACCAATGTGATTTTTCCGAGTTATACGTACTTTCTAAGAGTATTTAGACAGCACGGACAGACGTTGAAGGAAACCATCATGAGGAAACCTAGACATATAATTTCAAATTATAAGTTTGAAATCGCCAACCCTTCTAGAGCAAGCGTCGTGATTAATACCCAAAATCTACTCCAAGTGAGAAGAGTTCTTTGTCCAGCAATGGGCTCTGATAGGCTTATGATGATGATGATGATGACATATTAAGGTTTGAAATATATAAATTTAAGTATAGATAACAGATTATCCTCTACATACAAAATTTTTGTCCTATTAATTATGAACCCTACTCATATATGTATATACCTCGATAACGAAAGCACAAATAAGGTAAAGAGGGATTTCGTGTACACGACCCCTTAATACGCTTGTTAGTAACTGTAATCAGATATTAATTAATTACAAATGGCGTATTAATGAAACAATTTGCGAAAAGAATACTTCAATTACTGTAATAATGATACCTTTGTGAAGAGGTTTTGGGGTCCTAATTCCACTTTATCTTGTTACAGACAAGCAAAGAGGATCTAAGTTTCATTTATATACATATATATAGAAAAATATTATTCGTTTTAAATATATGATGGGTTAACAGACTTTTAAATACAAATATGGTTTGCATATATTAGCAATCTTTTTTTTTTTTTTTTTTTTTTTTTTTTTTTTTTTTTTTTTTTTTTTTTTGTTATCGCGGTGAAAGGTTTTATACCTACCCCTCCGTCTAGGGGAGACAGAGGCGGTTATGTGGGATTCACGGCCAGAAGGGCCCATGTTACCCACTAAAACACCAGCGGTCACTCTCCGTTGCCGCCAAGTGGATCGCCACGGGAAACGCCGAAGCATGCATCCGCGACGATCCGGCGGCGGGCCGCGAACGGCCACCTCCCCCCCCCGAGGGCTCACTCCAAGTGACCAGGAGTGTCCCCCCGCCTGGCGGGCTTGCTTAATCGCGAGAGGGTTAGCCCCTTACCCCTCCCACCCAAGCCCACGCGGCCAGTCTCCAACCACCCACCGACGAGCGCAAGCGCCCGACGGCAGACAGAGAGGAAACCGACCGACCACAAGCGAACTCAGGCCTCCGGAGAGACCCGAGTATCCCCTCCCACCAAGACAGCCACGGACGGCCTCCTGCCAGATCCGTGACCGTCTTACTCCCAGGGCTGTACCCCCAGCCCTCCCCCCCGTGACTGATTGCACCGGAATACACCAGTGGGCGATGGGGTCGTCACGTCCCGACGCCGGACTGCGCCGACAGTGGCCGAGGCCACCCGCCAACACGCAGGGCCGAACTTGGCAGCGGCGGTGTATACCGCCGAGCCTCGTCCTACCCACCTCCATGGGCTGCACCCCCAGCCCGGGCCAAGACCCCACGAGGAGGTCAAGGCCCTTCCCCCCGTGACTAATTGCACCGGAATACACCGGTGGGCGATGGGGTCGTCACGTCCCGACGCCGGGATATATTAGCAATCTGCATTAGTATCTCTCAATTGAGATGGAAAATCAATAAGCGAAGCTTTTAATATAATTGAATAGAATGCTATTTAATGTAGTATACTCGTACAGAATGAAAAATAATAACTTAAAAATAATAGAAGAGAAAAGGAGAAAGGTTTAAAAAAAATCATCAATTTTTTTATATACATTGTTTCATAATTTTTGCATGAAACATTAAAATATTAATTCTTATAAAGCTTTACATAGTGATATATTTATTTCTGCTAAATTAATTAAAAAAAGACAAAATCACAAAAAAATAATTTCTGTAATCTCTCTATCTAAGTTTTAAAAAGACAAACCAGTTGAACTAACTATGTAGTTCTACTAATTTTTGATCACTATTTAAATGATACTTCACCATTATTATATTTCATTCTTCAAACTTAAATGCAAATGTATTTTATATAACTAAATATGTTTTCATACAGAATGAACGACAAAAACTAAATCAGATTCATCCAGAACAATAGCAACTTGTATTACTATGCAAATAGAACTTTAAAAAAATGTTTTTGTCTACAAAGCAGTGCATGTGAATAATAAAATTTACATACAATTCAGACTTTCATACGATTCAAGATATTTTACGACGGAAATAAATTCAGGTTACCTCAGGTTGTTTAAATTGTCTTTGGTTACATTTTATTTTACAGCTCCATAAATAAAATGGTCTTGTCTGATACAAGCAGTTCAAAGTATTTTTTTTATTTTAGTTCAATTTTACTATTATTTCAATTAGAAGAGGTAAAGTAAGGCGTATTTTTTACTAAACCAAATGAACATTATGAAAATGTTCCCCCAGAATATTATAAATATCAATATTTCTATTATTCCTACTTTTATGTTTCAAGTAATCCAAAATTAGTAAGCAGAATTTTAAGTAAAAAAATTATAAAGTTTTTGTTGAACCTTCCGTCTTATAATGTTTATGTCCTGATCGAATTCATTAATTAACTTCTTCTCTTTAAATAAAAATAATCTGTTGAGATGAGATTGATGTATCACAAAATTGGGGGGCTTATTCGCAATTTTCTTAAATAGTACATATATATTTTGGATTACTTTAATACTTAACGTAATAAATATTTGTGAGTTATATGAGTGACCAGTGCCGAATAGAATAGTGAGTGTCATTGAGTGTGGGTGGCCATTATGCTATTGACAGCCGTCAAACAGAGTGCACAAGAATGACCTATTGGCTCAATCTATTTTCATCTTATTATTTGATTTTGATTTTAAAAACAGTTGTGAAGAAATCGAGTAATAAAATATTGGACAGTACAAGTGTGCTTTTATTTATGAGTTCCAATAATTACAACGAACATGATGGATATGAAAAGGCAAAACCCCCATGCGGTATCCTCCTGACACTCCTACATACATATATATATTCTGTAGTGCCTCTGAATCAATAAAATAATTCCTGCAAAAAGTTTTTAGAGTATGTTAGACCAAAGTTTTTGAAAATCTTTAATTAAAGTGCCCCAATTCGAAAACCATGTTAGTTTCTAACAGACTTTACTTGTGAGATTTGGTAGAATGCTTTTTTTTGATAAACTTTAAGATTATATTTTCGTAATCATCATTTCACTACAAAGAAATAAATAGCTTACATTAAATTCATTGTTTGTGGAGGTATCATCTCATTTATCACTCACTATATCGTCATTTACAAAAGAGTGTCAAGAAACTTTTGACAGCTGACGAAAACGTTGATATAAATTTCACTTTCAGTTTTTCGCTGGTTTGTCTGAAAAACAGAATACAATATGTATTGTATTTTTAATATTTAATATACTATATTGAGGATCGTTGATCTATCAACATATAAAAGGTGATGCCACTATATATATATATGTATGTATATATATTTGTTGGAATAAAATTTAATATTCTGATTCAATAATATAATCATCAATGTTAGTTTTTGATTATTGGACAAATGACGTCTGCCTTTTTTGTAGCCTTAAGAGATGGAAAAGCAAATTAAAATTAAGTTTTATTAAGTGATTCCACGCTTCAGAAACTAAGATATCTTTGGGTAGCTGTTTATGGCAATAGTGATAAGAATAAATGAAAAGCCTTAAACAGAAACTAGTGAATTAAATATTGACCATAAAGTAAATATGACGTGAGCCATGATTTTAATGGATTTTTACAAACCTCTCAGTAATCATGACCATCTTTTAAGAACTATAATACTCTGCAAATGAATATGAAACCTGACTGAAATATTATTTACCTCCTCATATACAGTTTTTTTAATGTATTAATCTTTAACTTATATATCTTTCTTCTTAAAAACTGTATCATTAAGACTCTTTATTCAATGATTAATCTTTTATATCCTTTATCTTAAAAGATATATTTTATCTTAAACGTGTAAAATAACTATCATATGCCATGAAGGTATTACGTTAAACATCAATCTACCCGGAATGGCCATCCCTTGACATTTGTAGCAATGAAATGGGAGCGGCATAATCGTTACCATAATTGGATGTTATTACTGAACGGACAATAAATTGATTGAAGTTACAACTCAGTAATCGAATTTATGGTTTATCCCACATATAGTGTTATGAGGCCACTGAAATTATTAAGGTCATTGGACATTATGGTGTGTGAATGTTTGTTTATATATATTTTAACAATATTTCTTATATTAAGAAAAATATATAAGAAGTTACTTATATTTTGAAGGAAAACGTGGCTGCTTAGAAAAAATTCTTGTAACACTTCAAATCCCTTTGTCATTATTTAAGTATATCTGTAATAAAAAATATTTTTGATATATCTACCAATTTCAAAATATGTAAGTTACTTATCTTATTTATTAATCAATATATTTATAAGCATAATTTTACTAATTCATCTCCAAAATAGGTGTATTGGTGTGATTTATTTGAGCTTTATTTAATAAAAAAAAAACAATAAAAACATTCATATAATTATTAAGATATAGAAATTACATTAGAATTTAAATTACATTTATTAATAAAAATCATACAAAAGTATTATTTCATACAAATAATAAACGTCGAAAATAATGGCAAAAGAATTTTCAAGTAGTTGCTTCAAGTGAAGTGAAGTTGAAAAGTTTTTCATATATAGTATTATAAATTTCATAACGAATCCTTATACAATTGATGTTATTTTTTATACTAATCATCAAAACACAAGAAATATTTCAAACGTTTATATACAAGGACAAGGCTTTTAATCACTGCTTCAAATTCTAGCTTTTCATTTTAAAAATCTGCTCTGTAATGAAAAACTCATTGTGTATTTCACAAGTAGTTCTTTGCAAAGTTCCGTGGTAGCTAATTAAAATCTCTTTTAGCTGTTGAGCTATACATTAGAATTATTTACGATAAAATAAAACAGAATAAGGATTATAAGGAAATAATAAAAAAGGAATCAATTAATTAAATGACAATTGTATTGGAAGTAAGTTTTAGGTAGTATTATAGTATGTATACACTGTACAAGTATATGTGGTGGCCTAGTGGTTAAAAGGTCCGCCTCTCGTGCACTAGGGTGCGGGTTCGATCCTGGCAAGTACCAAAGTGATTTTTCCCAGTCATATGTACTTTCTGAGAGTATTTAGACAAGTGATTAATGCATTCCCAAAGAGGGTTGATGTCAGGCAGGTGGCCGGTCGTAAAAACAATTAGCCAAAACTATTCACAACATGTAAGGCAGGCCCTGGCTGTAGCTGGGAAATTGGCAGGCAGAAGAAGTAAAAACTTGTATTATATCCGAGAATTTAGTTTTAATGAACTGAAAGTTTATTTACAATCAGAATATAATTTATGTATAACTATAAAAATTCTCATATTTTATCTCTATTTCGTTAAGTTTTTCCTAATCAGATGCCAGCATTAATAAATAATAATTAAGACAATTATAAAAACAAACAAAAACATAATAATTTTTTTCTGCTCAATAAATGTTATACGAAAAAAAATTATGACATAACTTTGATTGACTTAATTTACTGTCATTTCTGTAGAAACCACATATGAATATTAAGACCCAAAGAAAAAAAATGTTAAGCGTTTTTACGACCGGCCGCCTGCCTGACATTAACCCTCTTTGGGAATGCATTAATCAGTGATGTCTAAATACTCTCACAAAGTACATATGACTCGGAAATATCACACTGGTACTTGACCGGGCCAGGATCGAACACGCGCCCTCGTGCATGAGAGGCGGGTATCTTAATTACTAGGCCACCGCAGACTTCGTTTATACACAGACACATTATATATTAATATTCTATATATATACTTTGGTTTTAATGCCATTAACTTATATAAAAATTGTAAGCTCCAACGTTATATATAATATTTCTTGAACATTAATTCTTACTATAATAATTACGTTCTTGATATTTTTAATCTAGAATTCTATCATTTCAAATACAAGACGTACATCAAAGGGAAACCGAGACCGCGATGGAATATTTACTCTTATTTTACAAAATGGGAATATTCCTTTCTGCTTTGTAGAAATAAATCGTTTTATACTCCGAACAAACATAAATCATGTCATGTTTTTCTTTAATGGATGAAACTCATTTAAATTATTTTTTATGTATGAATTTAATATATAAATGTTTGAATTATATTGGTAAGAATTGTGAAGAAATAATGTATACGTCATTAAATTAGAAAAATGTCTGTCTACAACCTATTAAGACTTGGGCATGTCTAGAACTAATATCAATTCATTCTTGGAACGTACTAGAAAGGCAGCCCTAGTAGGTTCTATTCCAATTTGGTTAGATAGAGAGTGAAGCTTGGACAGTGGAGGTGAGCATTTAACGAGCGTTAGATAGAGGCCTTAAACCTACACCTGGGTCGTAAGTCCCAGTCACTGTTGAAGTTCCTCTCTCTGCAAAGATGGACCCGACACACGAACCGTGAATACATTAAATGATGAGAGGTTTCGTCTCTCTATATATATTAAACCTACACCTGGGTCACAAGTCCCAGTCACTGTTGAAGCTCCTCTCACTACAACGATGGACCCGACACACGCACCGTGAATACATTGAATGATGAGAGGTTTCGTCTCTCTATATATATTAAACCTACACCTGGGTCACAAGTCCCAGTCACTGTTGAAGCTCCTCTCACTACAACGATGGACCCGACACACGCACCGTGAATACATTGAATGATGAGAGGTTTCGTCTCTCTATATATATTAAACCTACACCTGGGTCACAAGTCCCAGTCACTGTTGAAGCTCCTCTCACTACAACGATGGACCCGACACACGCACCGTGAATACATTGAATGATGAGAGGTTTCGTCTCTCTATATATATTAAACCTACACCTGGGTCACAAGTCCCAGTCACTGTTGAAGCTCCTCTCACTACAACGATGGACCCGACACACGCACCGTGAATACATTGAATGATGAGAGGTTTCGTCTCTCTATATATATTAAACCTACACCTGGGTCACAAGTCCCAGTCACTGTTGAAGCTCCTCTCACTACAACGATGGACCCGACACACGCACCGTGAATACATTGAATGATGAGAGGTTTCGTCTCTCTATATATATTAAACCTACACCTGGGTCACAAGTTCCAGTCACTGTTGAAGCTCCTCTCACTACAACGATGGACCCGACACACGCACCGTGAATACATTGAATGATGAGAGGTTTCGTCTCTCTATATATATTAAACCTACACCTGGGTCACAAGTCCCAGTCACTGTTGAAGCTCCTCTCACTACAACGATGGACCCGACACACGCACCGTGAATACATTGAATGATGAGAGGTTTCGTCTCTCTATATATATTAAACCTACTCCTGGGTCACAAGTTCCAGTCACTGTTGAAGCTCCTCTCACTACAACGATGGACCCGACACACGCACCGTGAATACATTGAATGATGAGAGGTTTCGTCTCTCTATATATATTAAACCTACACCTGGGTCACAAGTCCCAGTCACTGTTGAAGCTCCTCTCACTACAACGATGGACCCGACACACGCACCGTGAATACATTGAATGATGAGAGGTTTCGTCTCTCTATATATATTAAACCTACACCTGGGTCACAAGTTCCAGTCACTGTTGAAGCTCCTCTCACTACAACGATGGACCCGACACACGCACCGTGAATACATGGAATGATGAGAGGTTTCGTCGCTAGTAAGAATTGTGAAGAAATTGTATGTACTTAATTAAATTAAAAGTATAGTTCATTAAGTCAAAACAGTGATTTAAATCTTTTATTTGAGATTGAGACTTTTTGTTTGGAATAACTGCTAAGAATGAACAGTCATTTAAATAATTAATTTTTTTGTAAATGTTTAAATTATCCAGTTAAAGGATTTTCATCCTTAATCATAATGTTATTTAACTGAACTTTCAATGACAAGTGTTTTATTAAAAATGTACTGATAAACATTTATTAGTAGATTGTTATAAGGTTTTCAAAATACTTAATCTGCTAACGTGGAACTATGATGAAAATTTTAATTCAGACTTATTACAAAAAATATATCTAATAGGAGATATTAAAAACAATATGGATACAGTTTATTATAATGTAAGGTAATTTTTTATTAATAAGAAAAATATTAGAATCCTCTACAATGACTTAAACATAGACATACAAGAAACATAATAGAAAGAAGAGAAAATATAAAAATATTAAAATTATACTTAGTTTATAAAGATGATGAAGATAATTAAAAATTTTATCAAAAATCCAATTTATTCCATTAAAACTGAATATTATACATTTTTTATGATGTAATAAAATAACATTTTATAAAAAAATTATTTTTTAGTCTATTAGATCGGCGTTTAAGTCAAATTTTATCAAAGACGAGTCTTTAAGCGCCTTCTCAGAATATTGCCTCAATAGTGGACATTCACCGCCATTGCACTGCGAATTTATAATCAAAGATAATCTTTTAAAAATACTATTAGTTAATAAATTTTGTGAACTTTACTCTTAAGTGTAAGTAAAATATTTTTGTCATTCCTTACAAGTGTCTGACAATTCGTCCCGTAACACTGCATAAAAAAGAAAGATAAATAAATATATACACGAAAATATAAATAATTTGTTAGTATATAAAAATAATATTGTTTTAGCTCACCTTAGCCAAGCAGTATTCTCCATTACACTGCATCAATAAAAAATAAATAACTTTATATAAAAAACCATTAAATTTATAAAGTTCAGAATATTTTAAAATATTTTTTCTAATTAAACACTTACATTGGCATAACAGTTAGCACCACGACACTGAATAAAATAAGTGCTACTTATATCAAATGCATAAAAAATACAAATTATATATACATATATTATATTATATACTATGAAGGAAAACATCGTGAGGAATCGTGGACTTTTAATTTCACAATTATAAGTTTAAAATCACCAACCCGTCTTAGGCAAGCGTGGTGATTAATGCATTCCCAAAGAGGGTTGATGTCAGGCAGGCGGCCGGTCGTAAAAACAATTAGCCAAAACCATTTACAACATGTAAGGCAGACCCTGGCTAAAACTGGTAAATTGCCAGGTAGAAGAAGATATTATATGTATATAAAAAAAAAAAAATTAAATGTTACCTTAGCTTCGCAAACGTCACCATGGCACTGTAAATTATTATTAATTAAAAAAATATCTTCAAATTTAAAGTCATATAAAACAGTAACAATTTAACTTATAACAAAACATGTGTAATATATTTTTGGTAAACTATGTTGCAAGCAAACCTATAGCAAGTGGCTAGTATCACCATTTGCTATATCTGTAAATATAACACGATTTCAAAACAAAACACAGTCGCATTCCAATATTTTATAGAAAAGATTTTCGTGTATAAACTAAGAACTATAGGTATATAATTTGGAAATAAAATTATGATGTATATTTTATTGTATTTATAACAAGTTCACTGTAAAAACTAAGGAAGAACTGAAATAGTAATTTGACTAAAGATAAAGAATAAAATATATACTAACCAAAATGTTTCTTATACCACAGTATTAAATTAACCTTATTATTAATTGTATATATCAATGTAATTAACAATTGACGCCAAGAATCAAAAGTAACTAATAAGAATGATCGAAAAAATACTTCATATTTCTAAGCCACGATAGGAAATATTTGTAATAACAAAATATATATTAAAATAACATTTATCCACTACAGTTTTTATATATAAAAATCAATTTACAATTACCGAAACATTTGATCGATCTCCAGTAGTCTATAAAGAAGAAATAAAATTATTTTTTTTATATATAGATTATGTTTTCTCACAATATATGTATATAATATTGTATATATTCTTACATCAGCCGAACAAGCCCCTCCTGTGCACTAAATACATATAAATGAAATATTAAATCATATAATAATAAAAATTATATTAATATTAATTAATTTAAATTATTTACTTTTGACATTGAATTTGTTCCTGTTGCCTGAAAATATAAATATTTTAAATCATCCATATATGTACATATGTATATTGATACATATAAAATTACAAGATAAAGTTACTTACATTAGAAAAACACGTACCACCTTCACACTGTATAAAAAATATAGAATTGTTAATATACATATTATAATATTAATGAACTTATTATATTTATATATAGACATATCTTACCACAGCAAAACAATTAACACCCTCGCTCTGTAAAATAAGGAATGTTTAACATCAAGAACTTGTTACCTAGTTTTAAAATAGCCATCGTTTATGTAGCTATTATTTTATGTATTTACTAGCTGATCCGGCAAACGTTTTTTGGCATATAAAAAAAACAAGGGTTGGCGATAATAAAGTAAATATTTAGGGTTGTACGTATTTTTTAATACCACATTAAAAAATTAAAAAAAGCCTCCAAAAATTAAAAAAATAATTGGGTTGAGCAACCCTTATCGCTTAGGGCTATAAAATATAGATTATAGCCAATCCTCAGAGTTCCTGAATAGTCATACAAAACTTAGTAGGAATTGGTGAAGCCGCTTCGGAAAGCCGTTTGGTGAAGCCGTTAACATTGTGACATGTAAATTTTATATATTAGATAATCTTAAGCCATTATTTTATGTTTTTCACAAACTTTTACTATTAAAAGTAATACCTTTGAAGCACAGAGTCCACCATAGCACTAAAATAAAACCATATCAAAATTTCATTAAAATTTAGATGAAAACGATATTAATAAAGAAAACTTTTATACTCTTATTGTAAATATATTGCATATGATGGTTTAAGTCTACCTGATGATAATACGTTGGTTATTGAACACAATTAAACACACATACATATATAAAACCGACGTTTTGGTTACTTTACAGCAATCGTGATCCTTGCACACGAGATGAAAAGCTCAGACAGGTTAGTAATTGACTAGAGAAATACAATTATATAATTGAATTGGATAAAATTTTTAAAGATTCAAGACTAAATTATACTGTTTGTTCTATTGTTTGATTTCACACACAGTATTGACTGTTCATTTGCACAAGTTTTGTGTAAACTGAAAGGGAAATATATAAAGAAACCACACAGTATACTGATCATTCGCTAGATTAGGTGTATTTGTAATCAGTCAACCACAATTTAAAAAATGAAGAACCCTAACTAAATCAGTTCGTAAGTTTACTACCGTGATCTATTGCGATTGCCACGCCATCTAGTTGTAACTTAGGTGGACTAGATACTTTCATTAATATCTACACTAGCTTTCCGCCTGCAACTTCGCCCGCGTCGAGTTCGGTTATATCTTGTTTCCTAGAGAACCTTTCAAAAGTCTGGGATAAAAAACTATCCTATGTTCTTTCTCAAGGTCAACTCTATCTCTGTGCCAAATTTCATTAAAATCAGTTTAGTGATGAATCGTGAAAGAGTAACAGACAGACAGACAGAGTTACTTTCGCATTCATAATATTAGTAGGGATACTGCATTGAACACATGCTATTCCTTTCTTTCTATTCCTTATTCAGTATCCATCAAAGATAGAAAGTGTATGAAAATAATTAAAAGTACAATATATTTGTACATTTAACGACTTACGTCCGACTTGCATTCGCTGCCGTGACACTGAAAATATATTACGTTCTAAGAAATTGGCCATTCCAAAAGAATTGAATTAAAATTAAAATAGCAACCTGTGTATGACAAAGCCCACCGAGACACTGGATAGAAATAAATAAATTGTTTTAATATATTTAAAACTAATATTTACACATGTAAAAGAATATATATGTGTGTGTGTGTGTGTGTGTGTGAGTGTGTGTGTGTGTGTGTGTGTGTATAATAGTCGTCAAGATGACAAACCGTCGATGAGCAATTCTTCTCGAAACACTGGAAATACATATAATCGTATCTCAATAAAAAACTTTTAAAAATAACGAAATGAAATTACTAATATTAGGATAATACAGTTTAATTACGGATTAAAAAATTGTAATACTCTATGTAGACTATAACTACATTTTTTCTTTTTTTTACATAAAACAGATGTGAAGAAAAAAATAAACTACGATAGTACAATATCATACTTTAAAAGATCACTTATGGTTATAATTTTTTTGAAATTGCATATTGCACGTACCGTTGATTTGCATTTCGGTCCATCACACTGTAAAAATAGTCCTTGAAATAATCTTTTTTTTATTTTTATCTACTTTTTCAATCTATTTATATAAATAGCAGCTTACCAAAAAGGTTACAATATATTCTATACATGCTCAAAAACAAATATAGACACATTAATTATTTAAATATAATAAAAATATTGTGCTACATTTACCAAAGATTTCGAATTTTCGCCCCTAGTCTGAAATTGATAAAGATATATCGCTTCTAAGCTTTAACATACTAATATATATTTAAAGTAAATTACTCACTGCCGACGTGCAAAAGGAACTGTAACACTAAAAAAATTAACAAACAGGCGTAAAATATATAAAATATAATAATATAATTTTTTTACTTGGTACACCATATACAGGGTGACTGGTGAATTACTATCGATACTTGAGGACGTGATATTTGACGATCATATATGACAAAATAAAAATTAATATAACATAAATATTAATAAACTTCTTAGTAAAGTTAACCAAAAGTTATGTAATTAATTACGCATAGTGTGAACACCCTACAGATTAGGTATACACACACACACGCGTGCGGCGGCGTGGTGTTGTATCAGCACGCCGCCGCACGCGTCCACACTTGGAACACTTGGAACGTGTCCACACTTTATTTATTTATACGGAAATTTGGTTAAAAATTAAGTACCTATTTTTTTTACATAATTCGAATGAGAATCATGTACTGAGTATTCTCCTTAAATATTGATAGTAATTCACCAGTCACCCTGTATAATACATAATTAATTAGAAACAAAAGAATAACGTCTGCTAGGAAGATACACTTCAAATTCTCAATAATTGACAGTTATTAAAAATGAGATTAATTCCAACACTATTGTTTTCTCGCAGCTTCGTCTGCGCGTTATATACATGTAATAAAATTTGTATAATTTATACTAAATTTTCTTACTAAATAATTTGTTATACTGAGACCATCCGATTGATAAAGAAATTATGTTAAGTCTACGATCATTCAATATAATTAAATATATTTAGTAGTTTTTGGATTATGAGATAAAACACTGTACAATGAGTACAATTTATCATAATTAATTGTTTCTTTTATCGTACTATTATGGCATTGTATTTTAATTATATACCTACTTAAATATTTATATGCAGTAATTATTCAAAATATGTACAATGTTTCATAAAAAATACTATAACACTTACTTTAGCTTGGCCCTCATAACCTAAACACTATGGTGAAACAAACAATAAATTTAAAAATTATAATACATTCCCTATAATACATATAAATATAATTAAAATAGTAATTACTATGAAATCATTTGTAATAATTACTATGCTACTAAAACATCGTATAAGATGTTTCTACTTAAGATCTTAAAGCAATGATAGCAAAAAAATATATAAGTTTATCAAACTTTAGTAGATTTTAAGTATTAAATTAATTTGGTAGGTACAGGTTCAATTCCACAACGTGTAATTTTTGGTCCCCTCACAAAATTATCTACTCAGGAAAACTGCCACGGTAAACCGTGACAAGAAATCTAGCTATGCATTAACTATATGTAATATATATAATTTGAAAACCCTCTTTGTAATATGTGCAAGCATGCACGCATTGCACGGATGCACAGACATACACACACATAAAGACATATAAAGGGAGATGTCAAAATAACACTTTTTACGTCGATGGCTAAATACATAATTTTAAATTAATCCATTACTTTATTGTATTTAGTACTTACTTCAGCTCTGCAATATAAAGTTTTGCACTGCAAATGAAACAATTTCGAATATACATATATACTTGTTTATTTTAATATCTCAACATAATCTTTGAACTTAAAGTTACTTATTAACTTCTGATTTTTCTGCAGATTCCAACTAAATATTTAATTCTAATCCCTGATAGATGTTTTTGAAACGTAGCAAAAAGTTATAGTGTATTATAAAATTTTATTGACTCACCTCGTCCATACATCGCGTTATTGTCAGTGGTTCTTGAGCTAAAATATTATATGACAATGTTTTACTAATACATACTTACAATCATTTAATCTTTTTAAACATTCAAAAAATACGTAAAACTTCAAGATAAAAATACCTTACTTTGATTTCTATGAGGAGGCGGATTATAACGCTATAAGTAAAATATAAAAATAAAAAGAAAATTATTTAAGTTTGGGAAAGAATTATATGAAAAATTTTATTATTATTAAGCAAAATAAGTGATTTCTTATCATTCAAATCATCTTACCAGTTGCTAGAAATTACAAGATAAAATTAATCTTTCTTTCCTTGTATGAAAAGAATAGAATTTAAATAATATTGAATTGAATATGTACATATTCCAAATTTCTTACAGATGATATTATGGATATATTGCAAAGTAACAAAACTATTGATATTTTCATAAACCCCGTCATGTTTTAAATTCAGCTACACTGTCACGATTAACTCTATCTAAATTGCTTAACTAAGTTCAATTTAAAGCGTGAAAAAAATAATTGGATGATGATTAGAATTGCTCATCATAATTATGATTCAGTTAATTAATCCTAGGATCTCATTTAGTGATGTTGTTTACTGTAAGAATTATTTTCTTATTAAAATCTTACTGTTATGAAGAATTACCATTATTTAATATGTTATTTATTAATGTTTAAATCATGCAAAAATTTTGTGTTTGATATGTGTTATATATGGGGAAATGACAATAATTATTATAACAACTGATGACTATATGTTTCAAACACAATCTATTATGATATAAGAAGATTATTTATCAGATCTCAATACTAGTTTATAACTCTATTCACTATCAATTTATGCATATATACGATTTGATTTTCTTAAAGGAGGTCGATAAAAAAGAAAGCTGTTACATCAGGCTAAGTATGTAGTACAATTTGTCACATGATCACACAAGCATATAGCACACTATGAGAGCATCAAACTTCCAGAACAGCTGCGTACAGAATTAATATCCTGAGGAATTGGGGCATTGAAACCATACACTGATCCTAAAGTAACTTCAATCGAAGATAATACGATATTTTACATTTTATTGAATTCTTTGGTCAGAAAGTTGCCATCTAGAACCAGAATGGATACACTTCTCTCGTTTTATTCTGTTCAACCGTAATAAGTCAAAAAGATCGCGAAATAGCAAGCCCACTCACACTATTCCCTAAGAACAGTCGGAAAATTTGACTAGATTGTATAAAACAGATGTAATAATATATATATTTGTAAAGCATAGAAACATTATTCATCTTAAAAATTGAGTTTTTATTATTTTTACCTCTTCGTGAGTATTTCATATAATTCTACTCATTTGAATTTGATGCAATTAAAAACTATGAGTCTATACAATATGAAAATCTGCTTACAATATCTTATACTCGTATAAAATAATATAATTGTATGAATGGACATAATCTTCTATATAATATATAAAAATGGATTGCTGTTCCTTAGTCTCGCTAAAACTCGAGAACGGCTGAACCGATTTGGCTTATTTTAGTCTTGAAATACTCCTGGAAGTCCAGGAAAGGTTTAAAAGGTGAGAAAAATTGGAATAATTGCCGGGAAAACCCTAAAAACAGCCCTTTTCTATTTCCCATACAAACGTTTTTTTTGACATTAGATTTGACAACTAACTAATATGTCAATCATTCTGTTTGATTGAAACAGGAAAAACCTGATTATTTATGGCCTCTAAGACGGAATAGAGTTTGCCTGGTCAGCTTCTTTTTCTACCTGGCAATTTCCCAGCTATAGCCAGGGTCTGCCTTACATGTTTGTGAATAGTTTTGGCTATTTGTTTTTACAACCAGCCGCCTGCCTGACATCAACCCTCTCTTTGGGAATCAACATAAATCAGTGATGTCTAAATACTCTTAGAAAGTACATAAGACTCGGAAAAATCACATTGGTACTTGCCCGGGCCAGGATCGAACCCGCGCCCTCGGCAACGAGAGGCGGGCCCTTTTACCACTAGGCCACCACTGCCAGCTATACCTACATATATTACTCTTGACCAAACTAACGCGGACGAAGTCGCGGGCAAAAACTAGTAATATATATATTTTTTATGAGTAAATTTCTTTAATATGGAGTTATTTAACCCTATAATTTATGTTGAAACTTAAATATAAAACTTTAGATCTACATTCCATTTACGTAACCTGTATGAACCATGCATGCTTTTTGGAACAATGTAATTTTTTTCCTATCAACCGGGAAAACTCTATTCCAACAAAATGTATCGACGCAGCGATGCATAAATTGGATAGTCTTTTGATGTCCGTAGCATTGAATGACTATTGATTAAAGAACAGTTTTGTATCGTTCCTGAAAACCTATTACATCTCGTAACATGGATATATCAAGATTAAATTTATGAATAAAACCATTAGTTTAAGATTTTCATGACTAGTATAGAATTTAAAATGAATACAGCTATTTTAAAACAAATAATAAGAATTGTGTACACGTGAAAAGAAAGACAATGGTGGCCTAGTGGTTAAAGGGCCTAGTTGCGGAGGGCGCGGGTTCGATCCTGGCCCGGGCAAGTACCAATGTGATTTCTCCGAGTCATATGTACTTTCTAAGACTATTTAGACATCACTGATTAATGTTAATTCCCAAAAGAGGTTTAATGTCAGGCAGGCGGCCGGTCATAAAAACAAATAACCAAAACTATACACAACATGTAAGGCAAACCCTGGCTATAGCTGGGAAATTGTAGGGTAGTAGTAGACACATGAAAAGAAAGCTTTAAATAGAAATCAACTAAGTAAAAGTTTTTAAACATTTCGTGTTTTCATAGATTCATGACTGGGTGAAGAAATCTGAGTTCACAATTTCAATAATCATTGAAGGCTGTTTGAGATTATAAACTAAATTCTAGTTTATTTATGTAAAATTTTATTGTCTATAAAATATGTATAATAAAACTGGTATTCAGAGTAGTACATATATATATATATAAATGTTTATTTGTTCTACTTTAGTATTTTCCTCTTTGATTCTTGAATTATAATTATATGTTATGAAACAAACCTACTTTTGTTGATGCTCTTGCTCAGGGCGCTACATAAAAGGGGCACCGTAGGCAAGCCTTTCCAGAGGACTGCTCATGGTTCAAGTTTCACTTACTCATAAATACCCTAAATTAAGAGAAAAATCGTTATTTTTGCAATACTTGAACTGAAAGTATTTTTCAGTATGTTCATTAGCCCGGCAATTCCCAATCATAGTTAAATCAAATGTCTATCTTTTTTTAACTACAATGACAAAGGTCATTTATAAAGATTTTACATACTCAGATTTGCTACATCATAATTATTACAATTTTTTTTCAACGTATTACTTGACTATATTTTGCTGATGTCCATGGGCGACGGTAGCTACCTTCATCAGATAGGCCGTCCGTTCGTATGTCCCTTTATCATAAAAAATATTTCTTAAGCAGTTCTGATACCTTCGATGGCTTGAGTGATAATGTCTTTAATCTGTACCATCGCCTCTATTTATACCAATCAACCCTTAACTGCACGATCACGAAGGCGACTATACAGATAACTCGTGGCATTCTTAACCATTCTTAATTCTTAATTAACCAAATAGCAAATATTTGCACTGTTATATGTTAAAGAGCATTCTAATTTAGGTTTTAACTCAACATTTTCTATAAAAACTTACATAGAACGCATTATAAATTAATAATAGAAACCAAATTAAATTCAAACTCAATTTTATGTATATTTTTGAAGCTTTTTAATCTTTAGGGTACTTAATATTCATAGGCATTCTCATTTTCTAGACCTCATTTTATTCTCATAGAAAACTTTTTTAATTATGTTATACATCAAATATTGTATTATTATTTCAACCTGGCAAATGAATTTACTTATTAATATGGTAAATTGAATTTTTATATTAATAATAACTTCTCTGCGTCTGTAAATTATTTACGAGTTTTTATTATGGCGTAAGCACGATGCTCAGCAGTAAAAAAGCTATCAAAAACAAATATTGGTTACAAATTGTTTTAACATTATTCTCGAAACACATTAAAGTTATGCTGGAACAATATTTTAACGTTTTATGGTGATAAAAATGTACTTGGTTTCGCTTAAATTATGTTTCATGCTAAAAATTCTATCGATACCATTATAAATTTAATTGATTTAAATTCAGCCATTCACGTGTTAATTAGCAATTTTGTGTTTAATAGTGTTTTAGTGACATTTGTTAATAATATATTTAAATTTTGGGCATATTAGCTCTCTTGCACATAATATAAGCTGAGAGATATAGTGACTAATATTACATTTCACTTATTTTTTATAAGTAACTCGGTAGATAGGGGCCCCTTAAACCTACACCTGGGTCGCAAGTCCCAGTCACTGTTGAAGCTCCTCTCACTACAACGATGGACCCGACACACGCACCGTGAATACATTGAATGATGAGAGGTTTCGTCTCTCATAAATTATATAAATAAAATATAAGAACTATAAAAGATGAGTATTTTTGGAATTTTTTTAATATGGCTTTCGTCTTTGTAAAGGCACCCACAATATACTCAGTCAGTGTCGTGTAGAATAAAGGAGACACGATCCAGAATTAACTTGTGAATGTGATAAAATTCAACAGCTTGAACTGAAGTCACAATTACAACATTAGGAAATTTATTAGTATTTACCAAATTACCACCACCAGTTTTACAAACTCCACTAAATCTAAGTCATGAACACATGGACATCACAACAAAACAAAATGTATGACTGGGAGCAGCGTAAAAAGTATTTTGTTGAATTTTCCGACTCAAATTTCACTTTCTACTACAATCCCAAGTCATAGCAAAAAGTGAAGCTATTACACTTTTTTATAAGTCATGGCTTCATTCGCACTGGTATCGTTTAATATTTTGGCTATGTCAATGTTTTTATATTAATAGTTCATAGTGAAATTAATGAACTCAATAATTTTATTTTATATTTTGTATGTACTTAAATAAGAGATATAAAAGATTACATTAATTCATATCACACTTGGTCTGAATGAAAAAGGATAAATAACATTTTTCATCTTAATATTGAAGTCTGTAATACATATATACATATGTTTTGACTTTGCTGATTAGTTATCTTATTTCATACTCCTTCTCTATTACCCTTCACTTTAAAATTTATTACCTAAATAAACATTTATTAAGTTATTCATAAAATTTATCAAACCTTATAAAATTATAATACTTAACACATTTACAGCATATTTTTGGCAAAATTATTAACAATAATTATAGTAAAACTCAGTGGTGGCCTAGTGGTTTATACGCGCCTCTCATGCATGAGAGCTTGGGTTCGAAACCTGGCAAGTACCAATGTGATTTTTCCGAGTTATATGTATTTTCTGAGAGTATTTGGATACCACTGACAGATGAAGGAAAACATCGCCAGTAAAACTGGACTTATAATATCAAATTATAAGTTTAAAATCACCAACCCGTCTTGAGCAATCGTGGTGGTTAATGCTCAAATCTCCATTTGAGAAGACGCCTTTGCTCAGTATTGAGCTTTGATAGACTGATGATAGTAAAATAATGATCATGCAATTTGGAAACAGACGTATTTTCATTTAATGATATATTTACAACATTAATTCTAATACGAAAAACTATAAAATAGAAACCTCAAGACAGAACGTTTTACTACACAGTAAAATCTAAACACATAATTCAGCAATAACTTATATGTTTCGTAATAAAAACTCTGTATAAATTTTATTATTTTTCTTTACGTATCAATGGATATATTATACTCGATGTTTTGTTATGTATTATTGCAGTATTAAAATGTATAAAAAATGTTATTAGATTTAAGTAAACTGGAATCAAGCTAAAATAAAATATTTATTTGGTGATAGTTATGACTATGTTTTCCTGGAAATTGTTGGATTCTTGTTAAGAAAGAAATTAATCCTTAAAAGATATTTAGCATTGTTTCTTTGAAATTGAATTAAATTGTTAAATTATTGATAATTTATTCACACTTTAAATTGAATTAAATTGATAATTTATTCACACTTTAAATAATTATCAAAAACATTGTTATTTTAACAGAATATAAGGCATATTTACGTAATATTTTTATGGTATATAATTAATCTTAATTTTTTTCCGAAAAGAAAACATTTTGAGACGTACAATAATGTAAGCTAGCATTGAGACACATGAACCTTAAACTATTATTCGTTCTAGATTCTAAATATAGACGAAACTTTTCATCATTACCTCTACTCACTATGCGGGTGTCGGGTCCATCGTTGTAGTGAGAGGAGCGTCAACAGTGACTGGGACTTGTGACCCTGGTGTAGGTTTAAGAGGTTGAAGAGTTTTTCAGTACATATTAATATAATATGATTCCTGGAATATGATTAACAATTATTTATTGTAAATAAGGACGCAAACTAGCTGTACGTAATTTAATATATATATATATATATATATATATGTATATATACATATATATATATATATATATATATATATATATATATGTTTTATATAAATATAACGTTTTCTTGCAACGAAGACAAACGTCCGTGATCACGTTTGCTGTAAAGCAATCGAAACGCTGGAATTTGGTTGTTATATAACTATGAATAACACGTAGTATCTGAAAAACTTAGTTTCATTTAAATATAATACCTCAAAAATAATGTTAAATAAATATTATTATAACAGCTTCGTTTCTTCTCGCAAAAAATATGGTTTTTACAGAATACGGTTCGTAATCAAGTTGTCTATATCCTTGAAATCATGTAAGTCAGTGATTTTGTATTGATTTTACTAACTGGCGAAACCAAAGACATTTTCTGTTTATTTTTGAATAAATATTGCTATCTTGTTTATATTACTCTTCAACAGTAAAGAGTATCAATATCAATAATTATTTAAATGTACATCATATAACTCGTTTTTCCATAGTGAGATGTAGCAAATCTTTTTTTCACTAGATGCCTTCCAAAAACATATAAAACTAAAAAAATCTTCATTTATAACGTATTTTGTCTTCTCTCGTTTTTAATATTCTTTTCCCAATTCCATTGTGATATTTACTTAATTTATTTTGATCACACTTCCAGTTTAAACCCAATTTTTTATATATTTTTTTATTACATCTTTCAAAAGTTAAACTTATCTTATATAACAACATTTGGTCAAGTCTTAAAAGTATTGAAACATATGTTTAGACTTCCGCAGTATAAAATAATATTTGATTGAATATTAACACTATTCATATTAAATAAAATAGGTATATATATTTTAGTTTTTACATTATTTGTATTTAAGGAAATAAAGTTTGTTGTGAAAATTTATTCTCTTGTTCGTAAACTTGTATAGTGCTATCCGGTCCTAATTGCTCACATCCTATTTACTTGTTCTTGTTTTGTTTACAAATGGTAACAATTTGTTTTCCATTTGTATAAATTTATACTCTCCACTATATATAATACTTTAAATGTTTTGGCCATTGAATCCGAATTATAGCGTTCAGATATTTTGATTATTTTTTAATATTAATAATGAAGAACTCAAGCTCACATGGAAATATTATTCTTTGAAAAACAATAAAATAAATGACCCACGACAGACACACACATTTCATGAAATAAAAACAGCCAGTGTACATCTCGTCAGATTATATTATTACAGCATATTTAACATAAAAGAAAAACTCAAAAATTTCCTCTAATATATATATAATTACTTAACGTACTTATCATAAATTATAAGATAATAAAAAATATTTAAGACACATTTTTATATGATTTTTTGTTTTCAATACTGTCTTCTTCTTCTACTTGGCAATTTTCCAGCTTTAGCCAGGGTCTGCCTTACATGCTGCGAATAGTTTTGGCTAATTTTTTTTTACGACCGGCCGCCTGCCTGACATCAAACCTTTTTGGGAATAATACATTTATATTTGTATTCAATACTGTATTATGATAAAATGAAAGTATAAAATATCTAATAATAAATGCTCAAATAACAGTTTTACTTCTTGTAATAAATTAAATGTTTAAAGTAAACTTGCAAGTTTGTATTGGAATCGTGCCGGGAGCACCACACTGAAGATTAATTCAGCTTAGTCTTTCAAGTACTTGAGCTATTTCGGTACTGATTTATATTAATTAAAATAACACAAAAGGTACCTAAATTGATAAATAGTTAAGATGTTTTCAAATAAATATTATTTTTATGATATAATTATTATTTATTACATATTAAATTGATATAAATATTTTTGCAAACGCTCAATAAAATCTGAAACTATTAGTAGGTGTTATTTAAATTAATACTTGCGAAAGTCTTGGATCTCATTATATTTTTACAGATACCAAAGACTGTGGCAAATGAAAATGGCAAAAATACCGCCATTTCACAATCAAATATATTGGTACATATTTATTGTAAGCCAGTGGTGGCCTAGTGGTTAAAAGGCCCGCCTCTCAATGCCGAGGGCGCGGGTTCAAACCTGACAAGTACCAATGTGATTTTTCGAAGTCATATGTACTTTCTGAGAGTATTTAGATACCACTGAGTGGCCGTTCAACTATTACGTAAGCAGATTTATTACAATTATTTACCCCCCCATCCCCCTTGTCAGCAAAAGTAAGCAAAGTTCTTATCCCCTCCCCCATGCTTACGTAAACATTTTCATTTAATGTATTGTTTTTTTTTATATAAATCCAGAAAAAAATTATAATTATATTTTTATGGATCTTCTCGATGTGACGATTAAAAAGTAAATAATTACCGATGTCGTAATCATCACCTAGACTCCCCTACCCCCCATGTCATCCAAAATATATAATCGAAGCAAAGACCTCCCGCCCCTCTATAGTGCTTACGTAATACTTGAACGGCCGATGACATACGGTGAAGGAAAACATCGTGAAGAAACCATGACTTATAGTTTCACAATTATAAGTTTGAAATCACCAATCCGTCTTGAACAGGCGTGGTGATTAATGCTCTAACCTTCTCCATGTGAGAAGAGGCAGCTCAGCAGTGGGCTCTGATAGGATGATGATTGATATTTATTGTATAGAATAAGTATTGAATAAAAACCTATACATCTTTTATTTTTCTCTAAGTGACCAGAAGACTTGCATGGTTTAGTTAAATCTGTCTGCACACTCATAATCTGTTTTATCTCATAAATTTTACGACTGAAAACTGTCCTCCACTAAGGTTCTTAAAGAAAATTCATACAGCTATGTCAAAGACAAACTATTTTATGCTTCATGCTGAAATTTTATTCTAAATAACGTTCAGCAAACTTTGAAATTACTAATCAGACTTATAGAAGTTACAATTCCATTGTACCTTATCTTAAGATCTGACACTACTTTCTTACTAAGAGCCTACAAAAGTGAAAACAGATGCTTATTCTTCCAGTTTATTTAAGAATAATTCACGATGATCTAATGACTATGAAACAATGCTGCAAGTAATCATCCTTATTTAAATTTAAGAATGCAAATATATATAAAATAAATGTTAAAGAAAATTTATTATTACTAGTTATCGCACGCAACTCCATCCGAACATTAGAGTTGAGCTCAGAAAAAGAAATGTATGAAGTTCGTTAAAATAATACATATAGTAACCTGCCTTGCAAGCTTTTCATTTTAAATAATTAAGATACCAAGTGCAACCCCAATTGCAGGCTCTGGGACACCACCCAAGCAAAGAATAGATTCAAATCCGTCCAGCCGTTTAGAAGGTATTCAGTGACATACACACTTACAGTCGAATTATAGATATAAAATCTATTGAGAGAAACAATAATACGGCGTGTAATTGTCAATTACATTGCGACAAATTTTAGCTTACAACCGTAAAAAGTTCTTTCTTAAAAAAAAACATGTATTTTGTAAAATGTAAAAGATGTATGTCCTTTAATATTGATTTCTATCAATAATTAATATATTAAATTTATAAATAGCTTAAAGACTATTGTCGAATTATTATAAAAATAAATGCGTCCAAGTAATTTTATGTTTGAATAGTTAAACTAATTAATTATATTTCATATTGATAAACATAAATAAACATAGTATTGATAAGTCTCCGATATTTGCAAATTCAATTAGGCTGCAATTGGTTTTCAATACTCTAGCTTCATTTCTGTTTTATATATAAAATTGGGTCGAATCAATCTGATAATAAGTCTATTATCTCTTATCAGTCAGATTTGTCCTTGAACCGTGAACGTCCTTGGAGGTCTGCCCCAGTTCCAATTAAGTAGTCTATCACCTTCAGAGATACAAAGCTTTTGGGATAAGTAGTAAAAGATTAAAACAAAACAAAAATAGAGGTTCATATTTGCATATTAAATCACCCATCGGGTATTTCAAATGTTAGGTAAAGTTAAAACTTTCTTTAAAAAGAACTTATAAACTAAGTTAATTTTATTATTATATTTCATCCTATGTCACAAATCCAACACAATTATATATTAAGGAAATTTACGTGGAATAAAGATAATGATAAAAATACAGTTATTTAAGAATCTTATTTATATTAAGTTTACTGTTACTATAAATAAGAGCTAATTTGATATATATAGTCATCAGTCTATCAGAGCCCACTACTGAGCAAAGGTATCTTTCTCACATGGAGAAGGTTTGAGCACTAATCACCTCGCTTGCTCAAGAGGGGTTGGTGATTTCAAACTTATAATTGTGAAACTCAAGTTTTCAAGTCAAGGTTTCCTCACGATGTTTTCCTTCGCCATTTGTCAGTGGTGTCTAAATACTCTTAGAAAGTACATATGCCTCGGAAAAATCACATTGGTACTTGCCAGGATCTAACCCGTGCCCTCGTGCACGAGAGGCGGGCCTTTTTATATATATATTTTAAAAAGAATAATCAGAATATAATAAGAAAATCTCCTAATAATAACTTAAGAAAGAACTCTAAAATTTTTACGTTCAATCAATCGTTCCACGCATCACAAGTCAATTATTTACAAAATTGAAAAATGATGAGACGAACAGATAAAATTTAAGTTGAAAGCAATAAGATGGTTTGGCAAAAAATTACAATAATAATATTTATCTGTAATGCACACACTATTTTAACAGTAAGTAGAAATGTTTACACTTATTTCTTCTACCTGGCAATTTCCCAGCTTCAGGCAGGGTCTGCTTTGTATGTTGTAAATAGTTTTGGCTAATTGTTTTTACGATTGGCCGCCTACCTGACGTCAACCCTCTTTAAGAATGCATTAATTAGTGATATCTAAATACTCTTAGAAAGTACTTATGATTTGGAAAAATCACATTGATACTTACCAGGGCCAGGATCGAACCCGCGCCTTCGTGCATTAGAGGTGGGCCTTTTAACCACTAGGCCACCACTGTCTGTTTACACTTATTATACGTAGATTATTTGAGTCAACATTTGAAATAGCTTTATTTATTTTTTTTGTATTTTTTTTTTTAATAAGCAATGTCTGATTAAAAAATTCAATGTAAGTTTCATAGTTTCGGAGATCTGTCTGAACACAAACAAACAAAAATTCCTAACATAATTTTTAAGTTTTTTTTTATATTTCAGCTCTGGTTTCCAAGTATGGCAAGGAATATTAGTAAGTTATATTTAACTATGATATTAAATGAATAATAAAAAAATACATTATCCTTTATTTTACACAAAAGCGAGACCGTTACAACATACGACCGGTAAATGTGTGGATGAGGTAAATGATGTTGAAGTATTTATATTGTACATTCTTCTTCTTCTACCTGGCAATTTTTCCCAGCTTTAGCCAGGGTCTGCCTTACTTGTTTTGAATAGTTTTGGCTAATTGTTTTTATGACCGGCCGCCTGCCTGACATCAACCCTCTTTGGGAATTATTTATATTGTACATATTTATATTGTAACTAATATTTATCCGATTACTACGCGTATTTTATTATTACAAAAACTACATACTCTCGACGTAATCTGATAAATATTAGTTTCATTTAAATAAATACTCGGGAAAGTCTTAGGTCTCACTATATATATAGTCAGGAACTTCTTGGAAGAAAAACAAATAGAACCAGTACGCAAAAGAGACGCTGACTCACTTTTCGGTGGTCCGTCGTTGAGTTGACATCGCTTCATTCTTTAATTTACCTTTTATATTTGTTCATTTTAAGTAAAATCGCATTGTCAAATGTCATACTGTTACTTTATTTTTAAAAATTCGAACGAAGTTCCTTTATATATATCTGATTTATTACACAATTCATTGTTTTTAAAAAGAGAGACGCCAGCCTCGCTGACGTTTCTAATGTCACTTCTTTCAGTACGTTCCATGATATTTTAAAATGAAACTTCAATTGTTCTTAATGTTCCTGTATTTCTCGAAGGTTCTTCATAATCACCTACTTTAATGATACGCACTCACTGAACTCTGCCGTCGTGCGTCCAGACGTCATATTTATACCAACATACAAACATAGTTCTATTCTCCTTTTAAACAATCTTTGATTTCGTTTTACTTTTAACAATAATCATAAATACTAATGAGTTTTAATAAGAATTGATGACAGCCTCAAATTATTTTCATGTCGCATCCGTTATTAAAGCTGATAGTGACGATATATATAATACTTGTATAACCTAATGCTTATATATCCTATATAAAGGAAGAAGTTTCCTTCAATTCAAGGGTCCACATGTGACAGTTTTGTGAAAATCACGGGACATATGTATTTATGGTCCCATGAGAAATTTCAAACCTTTCAATTGAAAACCTTTGAATGGAACTATAAGTATTTCAGGTCACCTTGAGAGCGTATTTCTCATACATCAGAGATTACCATACATTCCCAGTGGAAATAACTTGACGCTAAACATGATGACGAACGTTTGGATACAATTTGAACTTAAAATATTCAAATATATAAGAAAATATTTATTTAATTCATACTTAATATTTTTATTAATTATAGTATATTTACATTTTGTATATCCTTCATTTTTCAGTGCAGTGTTTTATATTGCAAAGCCGAAGTAAGTATAAGTACTATCTGTAACTCAAACAATTAAGTTCACATAATGTGTTTTTCTTACGGAATTTTTTCTTTAATCTCAGTGTATGGGTCACGAATCTGTAGCTAAAGTAAGTACAATTAAGTATTTTATAAAGCAATATTCTTTTATAATGAAATAAAAAAATATATAATGAAGAATTCGTCGAAACTTGCAATCGTCGGTTTCGAACTTGCAATCTACGGATTATTGCGTTTCAGTTGCTTTTCCATTTAAGCCATTGTGTACTGTCTTGAATCATTGAAGTAAACGTTTAACCGTCATTTCGTACGGACAGTTATAATTACTTTTTTATATGGAAAAATTTAAATACTCTTGTTTCTTATATTTTTTTTATTACTGTTGCAACCTGGTTGTGTATTAATTGAATAAAATTCATTATATGTATTTCGTTTCTTCTCAGTGCTCTAGTAGTTTCTGCTCTTCGACGGTAAGTAGTTTTAATTGTATTGTGAATTTATAAAGTTAGTCACAAAAAATCTTCCAAGAATACAATATTGTTATTAACAAAGGTTAAAAGTGTTTATAATTACGATAAACGCAATAATTTTTGATAACATGATCAAAATAATTGGAAAATTTTGGATTTAGAAGCGTAAGTCATTATTTTAGAGTAAACCTACGAATATGTTTTTTAAACATTTATATGGATAGAGAAACTGAACTGCTATTGTTTTGTTTACAATGGAAGTTATTTATTTTTAACACGATGTTTCAGGCTAGAGGTTCACTCGCTAAAGCAACGGTAAATAAACTATACTGTCATTTAATTTAAAAAAATATTTATTATACACATATAAACTTTATTTTGTATGTTTTTATATAATTCATTACCTATTAAACTTTAAAACTATTATATTACAGTGCGATGGACCTAAATGTAAATCTTTGGTAAGTTTTATAAAAACTAAAATTATGATAAACCAGCAAAAAACGGTGTCAAGCAACTTCTGTCCCGGTCGCTCCTTGGATGGGTGGCCTTCAAAGTATTCCTAGTCAAATTCCTTAATGCTTATCTATGTATATAAATTTGGGAAGCCCTTGTTTGCAGTTGTTATATTTAGTAATCAATTGAGAGGCAAAGATTGAGAACATAAAATTTAAACTAGAAAAAATTTAACCTTGAATTGTTTTCTTGATAATTTGACTTATATTTTATTTGTTTTTCATACGTTTAATTTAATTTACAGTGCACTGAACGGAAATGTGAATCTGAGGTATGTATTAAGACATTTTAAATTGAACTTACTTAATTGATATCGTAATTTATGTTGTCAAATTTAGTTTTAACATCTGCTCCTGCAGAACTCTTGAGCTTGTTTAATTTTAATTAATGAAATATATACATATACAGGGTGACTGGTGAATTACTATCGATACTTGAGGACGTGATATTTGACGACCATATATAACATATATATATATATATATATATATATATATATATATATATATATATATATATATATATATATATATATATATATATATATATATATATACAGGGTGACTGGTGAATTACTATCAATATTTAAGGAGAATACTCGGTACATGATTCTCATTCGAATTATGTAAAAACAATAGGCACTTAATTTTTGACAAAATTTCCGTATAAATAAATAAAGTGTTGACACGTTCCAAGTGTTAAAGTGTGGACGCGTGCGGCGGCGTGCTGATACAACACTACGTCACGACACGCGTCTGTGTGAGTGTGTGTGTATACCTAATCTGTAGGGTGCTCACACGATGCGTAATTAATTACATAACTTTTGGTTAACTTTACTTAGTAGTTTATTGATATTTATGTTATATTAATTTTTATTTTGTCATATATGATCGTCAAATATCACGTCCTCAAATATCGATAGTAATTCACCAGTCACCCTGTATATATATATATATGTTTTTCATAATTAAATTTATTTTTAGTGTTTTGGTGGCGTCTGTAATTCGGAGGTTTGTTAAAATAGTTTGACTATGAAATTTTTTCATAGTTTTATTTTCGTTGAAACGTTGTAATGATATTTTCAGTGTAGTGGTGTCGAATGCAAATCAATTGTAAGTCAACTTATTTATTTTATACTTAACATATTTTTACATAGAAAAAATTCGTTTACGATTTTATTATATTTTTTATTTCATTTCAGTGTTACGGAGGTTTATGTACATCGAAGGTATGTACTTTAAGTTTAAATTAAAAGAAACATTTTTATTTTGTAATATTCTAAATAAAAATTACGACATCTTATATCTTACAAAAAAGGCGAGAGGTACAAATATAATATATACATTTATATGACGTTATTAAAAACGCAATCAATTATTCTTTTCTCAAATATTTGTTATAAGTAGCCTTTCATGAGTTAGTAGCCGTTAGTAAATTACTATTAATTATTATTTCTCTAAACATAGGGCATAGGAAAAAGTGTATACACGGCGGTAAGAACTTTCTATTCTTGATATTTTTCTATTTTATAATATCATAAACACATTTTAATGCATCTGTATTGTAGTGCGAAGGTGGAACGTGCTTTTCTAATGTAAGGAAGTTTAATCAAATGATCACTTCTTTTTCTTAAATTTCCTTATTAATATTTTTTTTATGTAGTCTTCAGGGACAGATTCAAGATCTAAAGTAAGTTATATAATAAAACAAATATTTTGGGATTAATAGGCGTATTTTAAAAAACTACTATCTAGCTTTCGGTTACTTTGAAGCAACCGTGATCACGGACGTACAAGATTCTTCTTCCTGGCAATTTCCCAGCTTTAGCCAGGGTCTGCCAAAAAAAAAACGGACGTACAAGATTCCTCGTGTGTTATTGAGGATAAAATACGTGTAGTAATCCGAAAATATTAGTTTTGAAGTCTTAGATTCTTAGATATATTGTCTAAAATTTCTAATCTAAAATTTTTGTTATGTATCTAGTGTACAGGTGAAACTTGTACGGCCGATGTAAGAATTTCATTTATTTACTCCTGACTCCTGTTTTAGAAGCTTCATGGATTTTTCTTTAATTTTGTGATATGAATGTTTTAGACCGCAGGCGAACGATCAGTTGTTTCGGTAATTATTAAATTATTTTAAATATTTATGCCTTATATAATAAAAACTTTTATATGTATAAAGCATTTTAACATATTGATTCATACTTACAATTTCAATGTTTTCAAGGAAAGATTTAATAAGCTTTTACTAGTATAATGCTATAACGATCCAAGGCTTCATTTTCACTTACCTTAAAACTTGCTTATAGACAAATACTGTAGGAATTCTTTTCTGTAAAATGAAAAGAAATGAAACGCAATAGATATTACCATTTTGATACCTTGTTAGTTCTTCAAACACATAAAACTTTACAATCAATTCTCGACTAGTCGCCGTCTTTATTATAATTTTTTTTTGTCTTCTCGAATGACATTAAATTTTTTCTTTGACGACGTGGTCTAATTCTCTTTCAGTTAATTATATTTTTATTTAAATAAGTTCGAACTTGTTCTTGATTTTAAGTTGTAGGTTTATCACATATATCATACAGTGCAAAAATATTATCTTTAGCATTTTGATATAATTCGATAATTATATAAAACTTACCAATAACAATACCATTATTCAGAAATCTCCGATAATACAAATTATAATAATATTTAATGCTTATTTATTACATGTTGTAAAACGTTTTAAGGAAATAAATAAACATTGAAACTTACAATTGTATTGTTTTATAAGAAAAGACTTTTGAAATGTATTCTTGTTAATGAAATGGCTATTTATGCATATTTTTTATTCTAAGGCTTCATTCGCACTGAAATTGTAGAATATTTCGCCAATGTCACCGTTTTTATTTGTTTACGAATTATTATCATGAGTGCTGTGTGAAGAAAACTCAAAAATTTTATCCGCTATTTATATTTTTAGTAGAATAAATGTTTTTTGATAACTACCTAATACACTTTATATATCTTGCTTTGATTATTAAAAAATTATATTATAAACTTATTACTAACTTTTCTCACGTTTCTAGTGTTCTGGCAACGTCTGTCAAGCAAAGGTAATATTTTATGATATTCATAAAAAAATAATGTCCAAATGAAATGCATACACTCAATACGTATTATTGTAAATATTTGTTTTTCGACTTATCTCAACAACGATGGTGGAATTTGAAAAGGAATTAACTTTGAACAAACTTGTTTAGAAATAAATGGCAAAATTCAATAAATTGACAAGTGTTTTTTATTGTTTTTTTCTTTCTTTTTAGTGTTACGGTTCTTCCTGTCAAGCTAGCGTGAGTATTACAAAGATTTTATTATTAAATGCTATCAAACGAGCTAATATTTTCTGTAGTTATGCGAGGCACTATTTTAATAAGTTACAAATATAATAATATAGGTTTTGATTGAGGGAGAGAGATTTTTGCGATTCTAGAACTATCTATCTCTAACGAGCTAGTTTTACAGCAATATTCTGTTAATAAATAGAACAGCCATGGCCCTAATTCGACCTGAAGACTGCTTTACACTACAAAAACGTCAAAACCTACATAAACATCTTATATTGTTATAAAATACCATTGAATTATTAAAAAATAACCAATAAAATATTGCTATACCTATATAGAAAATAATATTCTAGGATAGATTTAACATAATATACATATATATTTATTATATTATTATTTAAAATATTTCTTGTTTAATCTTAATAGTGTATGGGAGAATTTTGCTCGTCTAAGGTACGTTAAAAATAATTATACTATAATTTTAATTAATCTCAATGAAAGTGCAAGAAATATTCATATATACATATATCCTATGATATACTTAATATGAATAATATTCAATTGTAATGTATATATCAGATTTATTACACATTCATTGTTTTTAAAAGAGAGAGACGCCAGCCTCGCTGACGTTACAAATGTTACTTCTTCTAGAGCATTCGATGATATTTTAAAATGAAACTGCAATTGATCTTAATGCTCTTGTATTTCTCAAAGATTCTTCATAATAACATGCTTCTATGATACACGCTCACTGAACTCTGAATTATCCATACTGAATTCTCAATTCTGGAGTCCGCCGTCGTGGATCCAGACGTCATATTTTTTTAAAATTCAAACATTGTTCTATTCTCCTTTGATTTCGTTTTACTTTTAACAATAATCATAAATACTAATGAGGTTTAATAAGAATTGATGACAGCCTTAAATTATTTTCAAGTCGCATCCGTTATTAAAGCTGGTAGCGCCGATATATACAATATTTTGAGTGAAATATTTGAAATTTATGTGTATGATATGTAAGAACTTTTGAATAACAATCTTTGGACCTGTACGGGCAACTGAAAGGCAATTATAAACTGAGCTTGCTTCTTTAATCAATACTTTAATTTTTACTTTAATACAAAATTATTAATTTCACTTTTATTTTTGTTAGTATTACTTTTGATTGAACTTTTGTTCATTATTATAATTTTTTTTTTCAGTGTGTGGGAAAGGGTTGTACAATGACGGTAAGGAACTTGAAAATTCAAAGTATATTTTATAATATTTTAAATTTATTTGTGGTGAGTTTTATTGAAATTTCCAGTGTAATGGTCAGAGCTGTCTCGATGACAGGGATTCGAAGAAGGGGCCTGGCATGCATTTGGTTAAATTTGATTTCAGTGCTGATATGTCAGATTACTTGAATACACATTAATAACGTGTATTTTCTATCTTTAATTTAAATGTGGCATACTGATATGGAAAATAAAATTGCTTGAAACTTAAATCTATATATTCTTTTCATTTTGTTTATTATCATAATTAGTGATTGATTTATTTATATTATTTTCTATAGAAATAACTGGATTTAAATTCAAAAAAGGTTAATAAACTTTACGGTCTTTTCTAATGTTTTCTAATGTTAAGTTTCAGTTTGGTTGGATAAAAATGTATCCGTAACATAAACTGAAACTGCTTGTTCCAATATTATATATATAATTTTAAGGCCTATTATTTTATTTAAAAGAAACTACCAAAGAAACCTTTGAAATATAAAATTTTACTTATATAAATAGCAATTTATACCAGCATTATAATTTGTCATATATCTTGATAAAAATATATCGTATGACTTTCAATAGCTAGAGAATAAGCTGTAGAATGTATATTTACACTACAAGCAACTTGTCATCCCTTACTAGCATCTCAAGAACTATTTAGAACCACTCACAGTTGAGTAACAGGTTTATAAGTATTATTTTAAGTAAGTTTTCTATAACATTAGTAAGTTTATTCTGTAATAATGAATTTGTTACGTGAATTACTTTTCAATTCGTATTATAAGTGGTAATTAAATCAGTTGTGCTTGCACGCATTGTTATAGTCATATGCAGGAAAACTTTTGCAAATTATTCCTTGATTTGTAGTATTATTTGAGTTTAAAAGGATTAAATAAGAAACATTTAAACAAGTTCTACAAGCTGACTCTAAAAGACAGTTATTAAAAATTCTGAAAACAAAATCTATGAAATCAAGAAACAGTCAGAAGAGTTGAATTTTTCTTTGACTTATAATGACATAATAATTTAGATTTATTTTCCAGTGCATTAAGATTAATTCTTTCTATATTCCTTCGTCAATAACTTCCAAGTCTCGTAGTGGTATAAGTAAATAGTCAGAAATTTCTGCTTCTAGGTAGTCTATTGAAGTTATCTTCTAAAAATGTATTACGGTCTATACAACCCGAATAGGACAAAACTACATAAGCACTAATATTACCAACTGAATATGAACGATTTATCTTAACTCACTTCGATAACTAAACTTACTAAAACAAAACACTACAAATTAAAATAAGAATTGAGAATTAACATATAAAAAACGATAAAAATTTATGACAACGAAACAAATCTGTTAGTGAAACCTATTGGTGTGACTTTGAATGTAATTGTTGTATCATCATTATCATCATCATCAGCCTATCAGAGCACACTGCTGAGCAAAGGCCTCTTTCTCACATGAAGAAGGTTTGAGCATTATTCATCACGCTTGCTCAAGACGGGTTGGCGATTTCAAACTTATAATTTGAAATTATAAATCCAGATTTTCTCATAATGTTTTCCTTCACCGTCTGTTAGTGGTGTCTTAATACTCTTAGAAAGTACATATGACACGGAAAAATCACATTGGTACTTGCCAGGTTTCTAACGCGCTCCCTCATGAGTGCCCGGTCTTTAACCTCTAGGTCATCACGTATTTGTATAATATTTCATAAATGAGGTAATAATTTTATATAAATATTATGTAGTAAAATGATAGTCAGTGGTGGCCTAGTGGTTAAGAGGGCCCCCTCTCAAGCTCGAGAGCGCGGGTTCGATCCTGGCCCGGGCAAGTACCAATGTGATTATTCTGAGTCATATGTACTTTCTAAGAGTATTTAGACATCACTGACTATTGTTGATTCCCAAAGAAGGTTAATGTCAGGCAGGCGGCCGGTCGTAAAAACAAATAGCCAAAACTATTCACAACATGTATGGCAGACCCTGGCTATAGCTGGGAAGTTGCTAGGTAGAAGAAGAAGATTATGTAGTAAAATGATAAAATATCGTATCTCTAAACCATCATGGAATTTATTTAAGTGTACTATAATTAAAACTGATTTGAATCAAAGATAATCCTTTGACGACGAAATGAATTCACTAAACTCATTATCTATTGAGGTTAAGTTAAAATCTATTTGACGAAATCTTAAACTTGTTATTAAGATATCTATTCAAAGACAGCCTTTGAATGAAAAAGTTTTTAGGCTTTAGAGATTACAGTATTTACGAAATTATCGTTAAAAACGAAAATATGATTTTTTAATAAACTCTTCTTCTTCCTGACAATTTCCCAGCTTTAGACAGGGTCTGCCTTCCTGCTTAAACTCCTCCATTTTGCACGGTCTTTGGCATCCTCAGTGATAAGTCCATTGGCTCTCATATCCTAAATTTTTTTAGTAAACTACCCATTTTTATTCTGTCTACTACCTCGTTTGCCATAGAGACGGTTGATATAAGGTAATTGAAACGTTTGGAAAGTGTAAAATTAAGTTAAAGTGTAAATATATAGTTTTAAACGTGTACTCTAAAAATCTCAGATATTATCATTCATTATAGCCTTTATTGGAAATAAAAATAATACCCCATACTACTTACGTACAACTACATACAGGCATTTTAACATTGTACCTAACAAAACTATGTGATTATAAATATATAATTATTTTTCTTTATTAATAAAATATAATTTTCATCTATTTCAGTTCATCGATCTTCATCTCACTGTATTTAATATATAAATTCAATAATAAAGGAAGACGTCTTTGTGTTATAATGATATTAATATTTCAAGTAAATCCAAATCAGATTACTTTATCGAGTCTAACCCGGTTAAGGATCTGGAATCATCAGACTGGAATTATCATTTATAAAGTACAGAATATATAGTTCATTAAAATTAAGAGCTCTTATGATAAATCAAAAGAATCAACTTATATCATAAATGTGTTAAACTTAGTTTAAAACCCAAATATATGTGGAAAACGTTTTAACTATCTTTTGTTTTTTAATATGGGAAATCTAAATCAATCATTATGTAATAATACATACTATATATTGTATAATAATTGAAATATTAAACGTTATAATATTGAGATATATTCCTCATCTCAATAAGTCATCTTTAACACTATATTTTTGTATAATCTCTATGTTGTAAAACTTAATAAATAATGTATAATCTATACATAGAACCGATGTTTGCGAAAACAAAATGTGTTTAAAACTTTTATACTAATAGATGGTTAAAATAACAAAAGTATACATAGACTTACAAAAGATAAACTCCAAGTATATAATATTATATAAACATATACACATCTCATCTTTTATATAAGATTATAATCTTTATATAAGATTTAATATATTAAACAATCATGTGTTGGAGTACATTTAATATGAATGTGTTGTACTCGTAACAAATGGTTCTGTGTGTGAGTGAAGTTCATATTGTATTTATAATAACATCTGATGCTCTACATTAAGGTTCGAGGGTTCGTGAGGTTAGGAATGAATATATTATGTACATACTGTACATATGTGTGTGTGTACGTACTGTACAATATTGTGTATATTACTAAGATTATACAGTATTAATCAAATATATAAATAGTTTTACATGATATTCTAACAGCTTAATACTCAACGAAAAATAAATCTTACTAAATGGTTGATGGAAAAAAATTAATCTTATATGTATTTCTCATTCATAAACCATTGTTAATATCTTTTATGGTTTCAAAACTTTTTTCCATCATTATCCTTAGTTCAACTTCACGTAGTCACACTACAAACCAACCGTTTGCCGTTTTTCATTAAATAACTACGTTAATACAATGTGTGAAGATTTATGAATGACAAACTGGTGGCCTAATGGTTAAAGTGCCCGCCTCTCGTTGCTGAGGGCGCGGATTCGATCCCGGCCCGGGCAAGTACCAATGTGATTTTTTCGAGTCATATGTACTTTCTAAGAGTATTTAGACATCACTGATTAATGCATTCCCAAAGAGGGTTGATGTCAGGCAGGCGGCCGGTCGTAAAAACAAATAGCCAAAAACGATTCACAACATGTAAGGCAGACCCTGGCTATAGCTGGGAAATTGCCAGGTAGAAGAAGAAACTGTTGATGCTACGTGTGTACTGTGACGATAACTTGAACTGAGAAGACGTTCTGAAAGATATGTTGATTGTTGTACAGAAAACTGTCGATGTGTAGTTAGAGATAGAAATGAATACTTACACTAATATATACGAGCAGAATTTAAGATGATTATTCTATTTATATTGTAATTAAAACTGGAAAAACTATACTAAAAAAACGGTTAAATGTTTCACAATACAAATTTATGATAATAATATTTATGATATTTAGTTGCAAGTCTATACGAGGTATATTCTTATTAAAGATCAAGTTGTTTTATATTGTATTATTTGCCAAAAGTTTCTCAATACTGTCTCCTAAAGTAGGAACAAAAAGATGATAGACAACAGTGTTTGTCAGAAATATTTAACGGGAAGATAGGATTTTGTTCAACTTAATTAATGTTCAAACAAACTATATTTTATCATAAAAATTTTACATTACATATATTGACAATAATGTATGTATTATAGACTAAACTTCTCATCATTCAATGTATTCACCGCGCGGGTGCTGGATCCATCATTGCAGGGAGATGAGCTCCAACAGTGTCTGAGAATTGCGAGCCAGGTAGGTTTAAGGTGCACCTATGTGTGTAATGGGCATTAAACGCTCACCTCCACCGTCCAAGCTCCTGTATCTACCTAACCAATTACCAAATATAGAATAAATCACTTAGATTTTTCTAATACTGCTTTTAAAGCAAAACTTATAGGATCTTTAGTTCGGAACTACATAATTTTTGGTAAGCAAAAACATTTCTCTAAGAATTCATGTTATGCACATAAATTTTAATTCTGAAAATTCACTAGAATTCACGTTATTGTTCATCTCTTACCCAAAATTCTTGACCCAAAAATATATTCTAAATTTTATTACTTAACAGAAATATTAATTTCATTATTATATAACATACTTACAAATATAAAATACAGAATTGAAATGACAAGCATAACAGTCTAGTACTAAAAGAGTAAATAAAATGTATCTTTTTCCTTTATACAAGTAAAGTGTGTTTAGTATGAAGTAGAATTATATTCTTTGTAGACACTTTTATGAATAGAACAGACACATCTCCTCTCATGATATATTTAAGACAGACATTAACGCTATGTCAGAGAGAAATACAAACTCAAATACAACAAATACTTTATACAACATTTAAGAATTTAACTCTCTGTGATTCATATTAACTTATTTGCATATGAATAAATTTTCAAATATAATGTGATGCTTCAATGTTTCCAATACAAAATTACAATGGTTCAGTATTGTAATTAATTATAATCAGGCATAAAAATAATTCTAAGTATTATAGTATACTACAGTTAGTTCGGCACAGATGGCGCTACTTGTAACATTCATTCATTGCTTTAGCATTAATGTTAAATGTATTAAAACCATCTCAATTTTTCACCTTACACAACATCATTATAACTTTTACAACACCATAATGTAATCTTTTTTATTATTCCTCTATTTTATGACGTCATTGTGACCGGCACGTTTTGTACAATATGAAGTTATTTCTACTAAAAAGTTATTTTAATTTGCCCAAAACTAACACAAATTTTATATTACAACATAATATTATATCAAATATAAATAGATTAAAATAAACACAATAATATTTTTTTGACTTTTAACAATTTACACGATACTAATACGATTTTCGACAGAAGACTGACTTGTCAAATCCTTAAGGATATCGTTATACAAGTTTTAATTAAATTGATTCAAACTTTTCTGTTTACACATAAATAACTATGAGAGTAAATGTTCATACTTAGTATTAAAGGTAATTGTATATTCTAATTTATTATAAATTCACTGACCTTATTTTACACAAGTACTGAAATATAAAATATCAATAGAAAAATATTCCTTCTTCCTCATGCGCACAGCAAGAGATTGGAACAGTTTGCCTGTGTCTAATTCCTTCCGGATATAATTTGGGTGTCATCAACATAAGGTGGAATAGACTAACACTGAGATAGTGCGTTTCCCACTTCATTTCCACCTTCCAAAAGGTGGAATGACAGTCAAGCACTATCCAGTTAGAAATATAAAAACTAAACGAAGTCACAGGCACCAGATATAAAACAACGAATCTCCCGAACGTCTTAAATAACTAAATTCATGAAACACTTGTATAAATGATGAGAGTACTACAATTTTCTTATTTCATCAAAACGAGCAACTGTAAACGTTAAGGCTGAGTCGTAAAAGAGTGGATTGTAACTTCACGATTTGAAGAACAAACTTTATAAAGATAATTCATCTGAAACGTGTTACAAGTGGCGCCCTCTGTGACTTACTCATTATATACTATAATACTTAGAATTATTTCTATGACTGATTATAAGTAATTATATTACTCAAACATTCTAATTTTGTAACAGAACATTCAAGAATCGACTTGTCTTTGAAAACTATAAATACTGTCTTCATTCATTTTGTAAGGCATTACTGGAGTGACGCTGAACATTAAAAATCAAGTCTGAAACTGTATTATGAACAAACGCTTCGTCACTTACATTATACATTTAATATAATTTAAATGATTTACTCTATACAATAAACTAGGCTCGTTTAAAACAACTATTACAGACAGACAAGTTATTTTCTCTCCATCTACGAATATGTTACAGTAAAGGCTCGATGTAAGGTAAATCTTAATATTTTCCAGTAACACTTAGGATTTATATGTTGAAAACAGAACGACTTTTAGTCGAATTCAGTACATACTAGGTTTAACTGGATAATCTTTAGTTTGACAAGAATTCCAGTTATTACAGTAACATATATATAAATCTTCAATGTAACTTTTCTTACTTACTACACATAAAACAATGATTATATCGTTATATAACAAAGCAGTTAAAAGTCCGTATAAATTATATCTCTATTATTCTCAAATCTCCTGAATCCATTTACACAGTCCATCTTAGAATTATCAGATTCAACAACTAACTTATCTTGATTTACAACGGACTATGGCATTGAGGAAAGGATTCAACGATTATGGTTATGAAAATATACTAATTCAATTCATTATGACAAATATAATATATAGTAATAGATATTTGATATACAGGGTGACTGGTGAATTACTATCAATATTTAAGGAGAATACTCGGTACATGATTCTCATTCGAATTATATGTATAAAAAAATAGGTACTTAATTTTTGACCAAATTTCCGTATAAATAAATAAAGTGTATACACGTTCCAAGTGTTCCAAGTGTGGACGCGTGCGGCGGCGTGCTGATACAACAACACGCCGCCGCGCGCGAGTGTGTGTGTGTGTGTGTGTGTGTATACCTAATCTGTAGGGTGTTCACACGATGCCTAATTAATTACATAACTTTTGGTTAAATTTACTTAGAAGTTTATTAATATTTATGTTATATTAATTTTTATTTTGTCATATATGATCGTCAAATATCACGTCCTCAAGTATCGATAGTAATTCACCAGTCACCCTGAATATGTAAACTTCAGTTGTTTTTTATAATTAGACTGGTTATTCACGTTTCCTTATTTCGGTATGTTTTCGTAAACTTCATCTCAATACAAGTTGTAAATAAATTTAAACATCAATCAAAGACTTCTTTCAAAACTTAATTAATCTTCTCAAAGTAATTATTTCACGAATCTCGTTAAGCATCTCATAAAGAACTCGACAATGACGAGGCGAGTTGAAGTTTTTATTTTAAAACTTGTTATTTTTATTATTACTTTTGGTTTCAAAGATACTTTAAATCAAAAATCCCTTAAAACTTTTAAAACTTGTAATGTATAATGGTAAGTCTTATTCGATATATTTAAAAGAAAAAAGAATATTATTACTCACTACTAAATTGGCTCACATAAGTAGCAATGCCTTTATTATAGAAAAAAATCATGTACTCAAAGAAATACATCGTAAATACATTTGTCTTTAAGACAACCTCTACACGGTTATACTATTGACTATGAATGGTGAATTCTGATTTCACTGTTTAAAACTTTTAGTTCAATGTTCCTCTTGGAAACAGACATACATATATCGGTATACCAGATATATATACATTAAAAGTCGTAGTGTGTTTAGACACCACTGACAGACGAAGGAAAACATCGTGAAGAAACTTGGACTTATAAATTCAAATTATAAGTTGGAAATCACCAACCCGTCTTGAGCAAGCGTGGTGATTAATGCTCAAACCTTCTCCATGTGAGAAAGAGACCTTTGCTGAACAGTGGGCTCTGATAGGCTGATGATGATGATCACGATATCATCAATATAGTGAAATCTTTTTATCCAATAAACATTTAGTATATCGAAATGTACTATTATTTAAACAAATTCATACAATTTTATATTGTTTTATTATATTAGTTTCTTATATTATAATATTTCTTATATAAGTGATGTGTTAAAATACGTCTATATTCTAAAAGATAATTGTTTTAATTACATAAACTTGCAACACCAGTTTGTATTGGAAGCGTGCTTCAGGCACCGCGACCAAGATTAGTTTGGATTTACGAACTGTAAGTGACTTTAATACATCATTTATAAGGAAATTAACAATAAATATTTTAATATATATAAATATATCATAGATCTAGTAATAATAGTAAAATAGGTGAACAAATTATGATGTGATTTGAATTCTATCACATTAAAAGATTTCAAGAGACGAAGCAAAACTTTTCATCAGTTTATGTTTTCACGGTGCGTGTGTCGGGTCCATCGTTATAGTGAGAGGAGCTTCAACAGTGACTGTCACTTGCGACCCAGGTGTAGGTTTAAGGGACCCTATCTAACGCGCATTAAACGCTCACCTCCACCGTCCAAGCTCCTCTCTCTACCTCATTATTTCTAAATTCTAAATATACGATTATTTCATTATTTAATCAATATTTAACAAAAGATGTTCTATATATTAATCTTTTTCATGAAATATAAACACAAATTACAATCATCTCTTCAATTAATAACTTCCTATTTAATGTCTTCTATTTATTTTCATTCGAACTTTGAAGGAACAACTTTCGCTTGTTAATGATAATTTAAAACCTTTCAAAGATATAAATATTATTGTTTCCTTGAATTCCCGAACACAATCATCTTCTTTGTAATTATTAACTCAATACTCTCCTAGCCTGTGGCTGTCCAAGCCTTATTTTAATGCTTATTCTTAAAATATTCTTTGTCAAATGTTTAATTCTTTGTTACGATCCGTCAATTTTCTAAGTATTTCTTTTCTCCAATATTTTTTCTATTAACTTTAAACAAACCGGTTTCAAATTATACGGAAAACGCTTCCGTCATTCCATAAAGAAAATTAATAAAAAACCTCTCACTGGTTTTATATAAAATCATCAGAATTAAATTTTGTTTTTGTTATGTTTGAGCAGTTATTGTTATGGAAATTTTAAATACTTTCATCCCGAATGTGTATATATATATATATATATATATATATATATATATATATATATATATGTGTGTGTGTGTGTGTGAGTGTGTGTGTGTGTGTTCACATATTTATAGTAATACTTATATATATATAGTTAGTATATGTATTTTGAGAAAATGATAATAATTTTCCTTAATATTTTATTATATTACCGATTAGTAAGTATGTATACATGAAAATATATAAAAAATATTAATTGTAAAAACTGTAACAATTTTATAAGTGGAATATTTATGTCATATAACAAATTTACTTAAAAATTGTAAGCATTACAAGTATATCTGTAGTTAAAATAAAAAAGTCGCGTAGTAAATCTAAAATATTGGTTTTATTTCAATAAATACTCTCGAAAGTCTAAGATCCTATTAATTCCAGGAGAAATTATAGACTGTGTCTCATCTTGATGTTTGACCTAAATAACTGTAGAATTTTATCAAAATTCTTTCAATAGTTTTTCGGTGTAACAGATACAAATAGCCTTACATTCTCTCAAAGTATTTTTATTAAATTAGTATATAAATACTATTAGCTCAAAATCTACATTTTCTTTACATGTGTAAATCAGTGAAGATAACAACTAAGTATAATTAATGTGTTTACAAAACTTATCTTGTTACGAAGTAAGACAAAATCCCGCGACGATTTGTAAATCTTAAAGTTGATAAAAACATACCTTTTTTATCTTTTGTAATGTCCAGATGTAGTTGTGATCTCTTAAACAGAACAGTTCGGTATCACAAACGTTAAACAAGATTTACGATCCTGGTAGCTTCGGTGTGAAAATAAAAGAAGCCTTTAAATAGCGAACTCTGGTTTAAAGATAAAATAAAGGATGATAAAATTTTCTCACCTTTATAATTGTATGGTCTGTTTAATTAGCTTTCTTCTTTATATATTTTATATTCGGTTTTGGTTGAGGTCAAACTAATCGGGGCTTGATAAAAAATATACTGTCAATCATTAATATATTATGAATATTTTTATTATATATATAACTAAATAGAGATAACAAAATACGTAAATATGACATGAAGCACTTAATTTTACTTTAAATTAATCAAAAATTAAAGTAATTGTAGTATATTTTAACCGTCTGCCCGTGATCACGGTTACTGTAAAGAAACCGAAACACAAGAGTATGTAGATATAAAATAATAAAAAACGCGTAATATTATGATAAAAATAGTTTCATTAAAATGAGTATATTAGAAAACCTTAAATATCATTACACAATGAGTAGTCAGAGGTAAGTAAGTACAGTTTTTTAAATCCACTTAAGGTATTCTTATCCGAATAAATTAACACGGACATACATATATATGTACATGCTCTTCTCTCTGATTTTAATCAATAAACGAACATGTACATTACTATAAATATTTTAAGATATTAAAATAATAAATAATATAAAGAAAGAGACAAAATAAATGAAGAAGTTTATATTTCTGTCGTTAAAGCCTTTCAAATGAAACCTTTGAAAGCTCGTAACAAAAAAGATTAAAATATTCTTTTCAAAAGATGACCTTGATTATTATCTGACTTAGTTTAATATCTTATTTCTTTAAAAATCTTTGATGAGAGATCTATCTTCCAACACATCTCGATATTCCCTCGTGTGTCAATTCTTTACTTTCAAAGATAATGTAAATCAAAATATTAAATATCTGACAGATTAATTGTCAATGATGCTTTCAATAAAGAGAAATATCGGCAAAATTAGATTAGAAAACTCAAATGTCAAATGTAACATTCGTTACTACTTAAATAATTAACAATATATTAATGTGGAAATAAAATTTTTAAAGGAATATTTATATTAGTTTCTCAATCTCTAAAAATCCGTAATAAAATTGTATGAAAATGTTGTATATTCACTTATAATAATTATTTTATGTAGCCTACTAAGTACTATAAGATTTTATTTCAAGAATTCTGATCTTACGCGAGCCAAAGTCAGGATAAAAACTAATATTAAATACATCGACAAACATTTACTTTAATTATTAACCAGCAATCACATAACTCTCAAAGAAAATAACTTATAATTGCAACAAAACTTGGTAACTTCACGGATTTAGAGTGAAGTATATTAATCATTCACGCCACTTAACTCTGTTTCAGCTTATAGTAATCTGTATCTTTAACTCAGGCTGGTCCATTGTAAACTAAAAATACGACTGGAAAAATATTCTTTGACTATGTTTAGGGAAATAAGAAAAATAGTAACCGATTGCTTATACTAACAAATCTGAAATAAATAATATACATATACTTTTGTTTTGAGAACTACTGAAAACCGTGTCCGTTAGTTGATTCTGCAAATTTCTTTGATTAACATTCAATAATAAGCCATTTAATAATATTTTTGAGATATAATAAAATGTATTATAATTCTGAACAATAAATATCTTGTAATAAGTTTTAGTTTTTGTTTTCATAAATTTATAACAATCAAGACGTTTCCCTTGACTAACAACATTCTTATTTGTTAAAATAATTAAGTAATAGACAGTAAATTGAATGAAATTCTGTTTTTAATCTAATAAAAAGACAAAATAAGGCCATTTCTCAAAATAATATATAAGTTTATTTAATAAATTTTGTGATAAAAGGCGTACAGGCCGTATGTCAAATCTCTCAGAAGAGACATTACAAGTAATGGCTAAAAGACGTGAGGCAACTTTAGTATCGGATCAGATGGACTTCACTAAGCTTGTAGAACTCAGAAAGGTGGGACCTAAGACGAAATAATGCCATTGCTATTGATGAGTAATTACAGCGAAATAGACGCCCAAAACATTTCTACAGAGGCTTAGTAATAGTCATCTAACAAGTATTAAAAGCGAATGGATCTGTGCTCACGTCAAAGCCTGAAGTTTCCACTGAGTTTGAAGACTTCTACCGTAGTTTGCAAGCCTCTCAAATCTCATAACCTAGCCATTATCGTTCACACCGTTCTAGTGCTACGCTGTTTCGCCACTTCTGCAACGAGCTGTCAAAGATAAATAGACAAAATACTGACTTTACGTCCTTCTAAAATTTAAAAATCTTGGTAGAGTATCTTGTACGTATATAAGCAGGTTTATAAGGACAAAAACCTCTATCTAAATGAAAATCGATTCGTTCTAACCATATAATATAATCACTAATCTTTCGCAATTGTACGCTATATAAATGTCGAGATTTGCATTTTCATTCAAAGATATTATTGTCAGCAGTAACTAAGAATACTTTTTATCTTACTTCAAACAAGATAAATTTTTCGATTTGTCATTATTATAGGTGCAATAATGGGCATAGGATTATTCCTGCAATTATAGACTGACTTACAAAAATATTTTTTTAATCAAAAGAGTTTTAGTAACTAATTCAGGAACTAATAAAAAGATCTTCAAGAAAGCTAGTATAACCTTTTATAGATTAAGAGTAACTTCAATGTTGTTTAAAATGCAGACAAACCCGCGAGCATAAGATAGTATTTAAATATTCAAAATATTTCATATTCTCTTTTATTTATTCTGGCTAGAATGTCGCTCACAGTCCAAAAATAAATTAAAGGCAACATATTTTAATATTCTCCTAAAATTGAAAATTACTCTTTTACATTCCAAAAAAACGAAAATATATTAAATTTATATGAACAAAATCATATGTTCACGTACTTTAATATTTACGAATAAGAAAGGGATAAAGCAAATGTAACAACGTGAAATTCATTCACCAGCAAAATTACAGGTTTAATTCAATTAAAAACTAGTGTTGCCATAACGCAACAAAGGCGGGATTTAGGCAGAATTGATTTTGTAGTACAGTTTTAATTTTAATTTTGTTAGCAGAGACTAGCTTGTCTTTCCTGAAAGTTAATATTTGTATTTCTATTCCGTCACCACCCGATGATCATTATAAGTCACCTTTAGAATTATTAATTTTATTTTTTACAATCATATTTAAATTACATAGTAAAAAATAATAATTGTTGTAACGTGGTTATTAAAATCTCGTTATATTTAACTTTTCTATTTATGTATGTATTTTATTTTTAAAGATTGCCATAAAACTAAAATGTCAATGAAAGCAATACTCTAAGTAGATCCTCTGCCGTCAACTGTTTATTTATACGAAAGATATTTGTTCAAAATAGTTTTGCTTAAGTGGCATTCTTGATGCTAACTTATAATCCCTTGAAGTTAATATATTTAAAAACAACATAATGGACTGTTTCAAAATAAAAACAAAATCTATCATCAAAAAAGAAAAAAAAAACAATTAAATAATATTCTTTTCTGTTTTTATCTTTTTAGGTTCATAATATTGTATGCTATTTTTATAATGAAATAAAAATTATGGATTAAAATATATATTATCTGTACTGGAACAAACGGCGAAATTTTTTACAACAATATTTATGTGACAAGTAAATTACGACTATGAAGGATTTATATTGTTCTGTCACTGTCATTGTTTTGAACAATTCTTTTTCATACAGATTAAAAAACGACACTCTATTCGGGCTTTTCGCTAGTTTATGAAATAGGTTTCCGTTTGAATCGCTTTTCTTTTTTTTTTGATATTTTAGTAATGATAAACGACTGGACAATGAAATAGCTCCTATTATATTGTAGACTCGTATTGTTTGTAATTTTTTTTATATAGGTAGTAATTTTAGTGTGCTAAGCAAATATGTCAATTTATAAGGCAGATAGGATTGAAAATTCAAATAATTGCTTATTATTCATCGTAAATTATAATTGTAGGTACATATGAATCAGGTTTGTCTTTATTTTCATGAATTGTGTCAGGTACAAATTAAGTTTATAGATGTTTTGGTAAAAATGAAAAACAATATACATATTGATTTATTTACATATAACGACAGTTAATTTGTAAATATGTTTAAAATGTATTTAAAATTATAAACTGCTATACACAATAAGACATTATGAATTTGTATATATTTGTTTATGCTTATAAAAAATGAGATATATTATATTTTCAAGTCTATAAAAATAACTGCCATCTACTATCAAGTAGTAGAAACATTTAGCTTCTCTGAAGTACATAATAGTTGAAGGGAAATATAACAGATGGCGCTTTATGAAATATTAGTTACTAGTTAGTACTAATACTTTAATTCACCAATAGAGGGCATTATCTGATCTCTACCACATACAAAGAAAACAAGAAAAACAAATGTATTGCAATCATATCATTTATTACTGCTTACTTCGCATTGGAGTTATACATTAAGTTACTGACATACAAACATAACATTAAAAACAACGATTTGTATTAAAAAAAATAATAATCACAATATATACAAATTATACTAATTCATGTACTAGAAAATATATCACAGAAATATTAATTCAATTCTCAATATTGTCTTCGCTTATTTGCGACGATATCCATGTTAGACCCCATTTTAAGTTCGTCAACATATATTTTAGGGCTTTCGTCCAATGCTCTTCGGAATTAAATTGGATTTTAATTGAATATGCATGCGGTGGGGAAGCAGTGTCTTCGATTTTCCCTTTATCAATTCTGTACGGCAAACAAAAACCTGTGTTGCCCTTCTCGACTTGTTCCTTAAATTGTTGGACACAATCTAAAAATGCTACCATGGCCGCATCAAATTTAGTATCCCAAAGAAAACGGAAACCGCCTGAACCATAGAGCGGTAACACTTTCTGATCTTCCAAAACCTCAATATAAGAATGATTTCCATATGGTACTAATCTATATCGTTGGAAACAGAAATTGATTTTTCTAGCCAATGATGATAATAATAACACCGTTTGTCCCCACGCGGCATTGATTTCAGACCAATCAACAGGTGCCGACGGCAGCCGACCGAGCCTAAAGTTATTAATAATACCAAACTGTCCCGAATCTGATATATGAAATGTGGCTTTAAATATATTCGTTTTCTTCAGTTTGTCCAGCTGTGTTTGTGTATATGATAATTGACACTCATAGAATTTAATTTGATCTTCAGTCGTCATCAAATCTTTGCGAAATCTCGTGTATTCCTTCCAATATATCTCTTGTTCGACTTCTAATCTATCCTTCTCTTTCTCTTGTATGTCTATCTCGTCTTTCATAGCTTTTTCTTCTTTCTGTAAAGCAGATAACTCCTGTAAAAGTCGACTCTGCTCCTGTTTCCAATCTTCTAGTTCCTTCTCGAGTCCTTCCAAGTTCAAATCTTCTTTATCGTCTTCTAATTTCTTTAGATAATCGTTATAATCCTTCCACTCGGCCTCAGCGAGTCTTAATTGGTTGTCCATTAATTCTAATAGCGTGTCAGTGCATTCGTCACATAATGGATGATCTACATCAGAATTATTGGAGAGCAAATCAAATAATGTGGCTTTAACATGCAATTGATGTCCAATAGATGTAGTTTCCCATCCGTCTGAGATTACCATGAATCCGTTGGCCCCGTTACCTGATTCAGACATACGAAACGGAGGCACATAATGGTCCAAACTAGATGACTGCAAATCAAGATCCGCTTCATTATTCCGACGAATCTGCAGCGTCAAATCAGCGATCGTGTGCTCTCCAAGATTGTTAAGAGATTCGTCCAGTTTCAAAGGTTGTAAACATCTCTGGCATGAAAAATTTACAAACGATTTAGAATCACTCATTATATCGCGCAATACCTTTCACTAACTCTATATAAATGCATATAATAGAAAATGTTTATTGCTCGTTGTAGAAAAACTGTTTACTATTACTTTTTATATTATTTTATAATTTAGGAAATAATAATTGAAGATTTTGTAAGAAATTTAGAACAAAGACTCAAATATACTGTATTTGATAAGTAACAACTGTCACGATGACAGCGATTACATTAAGTTTTTATATGCATTTTAGCGCTCTGACGCCTTGGTTTGGTTTCTATTAGTAATATATTAAAGGATTGTTTTTAACAATAATTTTATTTTGAATATTATTTTTAAATTTTTTTATACTTCAATGATAAAGGACTTCAAAACACTATTTCCTATTCATTTCATATATCATTAATATTTTATTTAACCAGGTATTCCATGTAATTTATTAATTGACACGACCAAAATTTGAGAATTACTTAGATATATAATTTATTAGATTAATTTTAAAACTTACTTTTAATTTGTATTACCAGATAACTGTGTATAACATATTCATTATTTTATTCGGAACCTATGATATATTAACCAATTGACGTATTAATAAAAAGAAACTTGAATTAACGAGTTTAGTTTATCCATCAATTTGTAATTTCAATCTTTAAATAAATTCTTTTATACATTTTAATTTGTTTTAAGTTTCAATCAAATCTTTTACTATAAAACATACAAACTACATTCTTGGTCTTATGAATAGGAAAAACTTTATTTTATTGTATCGAAATGTGTAAGTCACCACTAGTATTCTTTCAAGTTCTTAGCTAAACTTTAAAAATATACATTATAACACTATATCTTTAACATTAAATGTAAAAGGTATTAAATATTTTTAAAGAAATAAAATAACAAATCATTTAATATAATTTTTAATGCATTTTAGACTAGAATACAATTTAAACTTAACAGCACCACTATATTTACATGATATATTGAGCTTTATGATATATCTTACTAAAAAGTCTAAATATCAGGAACAAATATTAATATGTTAAAATTTATAAGTCATCTGTGAATCAAGATATAATCTGTACCTATGAATTATCAAATTGAAGAAATTACACAATATTTTATTAAGAACATTTTGAATTATGATTATAATTCCAATATATATGTTTTAATATATTCGTAGACCTATAATTACTATCTTAAATTATAGTTTGGATTCTTGTAATATTATTTTGAAAAAAGTCTATACAAGTACATACAAATATACACTACTTAATAGATGAACTTTTCATATATTATCTGTATAATATTGAGCTCACATTTGAAATATTAAGAAACGTCAAAAAAACTTACAAATATAAGAAATGTATAGAAAATTTATTGTTATATAGATGTAAATATATGGTAGTTGGTATATTAAATATATTGGTGGTTTTATAATCACATTTATATACATTTTCAAGGATTTCCGTGTAAATAGTGAGATTCTTGAAGTTTATAGTAGGCGTTGGGAAGAAAAGATTGCGCCAAACCCGGCTGAGAACCGACGTATTGAGCTGGAACCATCATTTCACTGAAAAAATAATGCAATTAAATCTTTTATTAGTAAAATAGGAGAAATTTAACATGAAATAATATAAATGACTTATAAAAGTACTACATTCAATTGACAAATTAATGGCTGTAATGTTATTGCGTTTTAAACGGTTGAGATTTTTAAACAATTTTTGTAACAATTGATACATAACTAATTAAAAATTCTTTTTCCTCTTGTATAAGGCTAAACGTAAGTAATAAATAAGTTGAACACTTTATTTAAGGGATTGTTTTTTGATTGTATGACGTGATATGACGTTTCCTGCGAGTGACATGTTGTCATGTTCAAATTGAACGTGTTTTTCAAAAGCAAACCAATAAACAAGTACATAACTTATATATTCTATGTTTATGTACTATTATATGGATAAATATTAAGCTTTATATTTATATTTTTAATATCCCTAAAAAGTCTTAGCAACCGGTCACGGATTAAAGAATAAAAACCTGAATTTCCTCGAATCGAATTCCACGGCATTCCACCAACGCTAGAGGAACTAAGTAGTCAGATCAAGAGGAAGTCGTCTAAATCTGCACCGGGACCCGATGGTATCCCATATATAGTCTTTAAAAAATGTGCATCGGTTCGTAAACACCTCCTAAATATATACGGTAAAATCTGGTCAAGGAAGCAAATCCCGGAGTGCTTCGGGAAAGCAATTTTTGTCCTCATTCCCAAAAAAGATCGAGTTACTGATCCGAAAGATACTAGACCGATAGCTTTAACAAATACTATATCGAAAATCTTTTTCTCGGTTCTACAAACGAGAATGACGCGATTCATGCTCAGCAACAACTATTTTAGGCCAAATCACCAGAAAGGGTTTTTACCCGGGATTTCTGGATGCTTAGAACACAACACCTTGCTGTCGGAGAGTTTGAAAGATGCTAGAAAAAGCGAGCGGCAAATCACTGTTTGTTGGATAGACTTGGAGAACGCGTTCGGGTCGATACAACACGAATTGATGCTATTCGCGCTTAGATGGTACAACTTTCCACCCCTAGTTAGAGATATGATCGCGTCGTATTACTCAAAATTAAGGTTTTCTATAATAACTAAAGAAGGCCCTTCAAAAAGTTTGAGTTATAATGTAGGACTGTTTCAAGGTTGTTGTCTATCTCCAATTGCGTTTAATATCGTAATTAACATCTTAGTAGACAAATTAATCTGTAACGAGAAAAAATGGGGTTATCGGTTTAAGTTTAATAATAAATACACGGAATCCATTTTAGCCTTCGCTGACGATCTCGCAATACTGACACGTAACCCCAAACACTGTCAGGTACTATTGGATGAAGTGGATAAATTCTGTGAGTGGACGGATGGATTGAGGACAAAACCCAGTAAATGTCACTGTCTGTGTCTTGGTAGGCGGAATACAAGATACACCTCATACGATCCGGGACTATCGTTAGGCGGTCAATGCATTTCTACGGTTACGGAAAATGCACCATTTAAATTTCTCGGTCGTAAGATAGATAATATAGGCCGTACTCCATCTTTAGAAGGAATAGTAGATAGCTTTTTGAACGATCTTAACAAGGTAGATAGCCAACTGATAAGTAACGTCAAAAAAGCGTGGATCTACGAGAATTACTTAACTTCACGTTTGAATTGGCCTTTCCTCGTCTATGATTTTAATAGAACCCTTTTGTCAAAGTTAGATGCAGGCGTCATAAAGATGTTGAAGTTGTGGCTCGGGCTCGCGCTAACGGCTGATTCATCGGCGTTATTTAGGGGAAGCAATAGTTTTGGGATGAGTCTAAAAAGGCCATCGGAGCTCTATAAACACCTAAGAGTTTCCAAGAGATATATCCTGGGGAAATCCCATGATGACATAGTGACATCGCTCCCAAAAGACGAAGATGCCCCCGAGCTAGAGTCACGACTTCAATTCCATAAGCAATTTATGATAGGAGCGCAAAGTAACAGAGCGGGGTTAGGATCAAATAGGAAAGTCCAAGATGCGGATATATTGAAGTCTTTTATTCGGCAAGACGAGAATGATAAATATAAGATCCATGCAATGAATTTAGAAATGCAGAACGAGTGGTTAGACATAGGAGATTTTTGCATCCCATTAGCATTAAAATGGCGCACTTTAATTTATGATTGGTCGCCAGCATTGCTAAAATTCTATCTCAATGCGTTCCAGATGACTCTCCCAGATCAGAGTAATTTAGTAAGATGGGGTAAAAGTACCGAAAAAACTTGCTATATCTGTGGAAAGGCAGTTGGAACTGCTAAGCATCTGCTGGTGGGATGTAAGGTACTCCTTGACAGCGGTCAATACTCGCGTCGTCACGATAGGGTTCTAGAAGTCATACGTGAAGCGGTTAGTCTTTCGGTAGCCAGAGCGCAAAAGGGAATAACCACAAACGAACGATCAGTAGGTTTTGTGAGAGAAGGCACTAGGGCTACAAAATCAAACGTCAAGCCTTACTCCATCCTTAAAGCGGCGTCGGATTGGACTATAATGATGGACACGTATGAAAAACAATATAAAATCCCCGAGGATATTTGTGCGTCGGCCTCCAGACCGGATATATTTTTGTTTTCGCGAATTTTAAAGCGCGTAGTGATAATAGAGCTTACGGTCCCTTGGGAAACCAACATCCCCAAAGACCATACCATCAAGGTAAACAAATATTACGAGCTCACAAACGAACTCACTCGAAATAGGTTCGTAGTAGATTTGTACGCGGTAGAGGTGGGAGCGAGAGGTATAACAGCGAAATCTCTCTATAACCTACTAAAGGACTTGGGCTTGTCCAGAACTCACATTAATGCATTCTTGGAACGTACATCGAAGGCAGCCCTAGTAGGTTCTTTTCAAATTTGGTTAGGTAGGGAGAGGAGCTTGGACAGTGGAGGTGAGCGTATAACGCGCGTTAGTTAAGGGGCCCCTTAAACCTACACTTGGGTCGCAAGTCCCAGGCTCTGTTGAAGCTCCTCCCCCTGCAACGCGATGGACCCGGCACCCGCACGGTGAATCCATGGAATGCTGAGAAGTTTCGTCTTATTTAAAACGACTGCCCGGAGAGTCGGGCTGACGCTGGAAAGACAGCTGACTGCCGGAAAGACGGATGACTGCCGGAAAGACGGATGACTGCTGGAAAGACAGCCGAGGGCGACGGCCTAGCAAGCCCAACCCGGTATACATAAAGCTAAAAGTCCGAAGAAGAAAAATACCCCTGGGACAGTCCGAGAGGGGGGGCGGAAGAACTGTCCACCGGTCGATTTTAACGGCGAAAACGGCGCGAATACGGACTTGAAATGCTCTACGTGCGGGAAAAACTACAAGAGACGAGCCTGGTACATTAAACATCTAAAAACACATAATGGGGTTGAAGCACGACAATCGTCGGTAAGATCTACAACATTCACTTCGGATAGAGTTGACCCTCATGTATCCCATGGTGAACCATTAACTGGAAACCACCAGGAGTCCATTAACATCAGGACACGTCTTAGCATTCCTAATCTAAAACAATCGACTTGGAAAGTTCATGACGACAACTTAGCAGTCCTGTTAGAGCATCCGGGCTCGAAGCAGGAATTGAACTCGCAGGTAGAAACTTTCCAAAATACCGTTTATGACTACTTTAGCGAGCAATATCCACCACGTAATCGTTATGCTCGCAAAAATAAAGACAATTCGTTCAAATTAAAAATGCGGAAGAAAAAACGGGAATTAATAAAAAATCTACGTATAGCCAAAGCTCTAGGCGACAATCACCTTAGTCATCAACTAGCTAGGGCGTTAAGGTCAATCCTTAAATTAATCCAAGGAATATCGGCGCAAACTGCAGAATATCGCGATAATTTTGACCGGGCAAAACAAGAAGTAGATTTCGATAAAAACCCTTTTGAGTATTCGAAAACCATTTTTAAGAAAGAACGCGGACAGCTTCTCTTGACCAACGATCAAATTTACGACCATTTTAAGAGCACATACGAAGTGCCTAAAAGTTTAAGACGGTATAGGGATCCAAACGATCAAAAACCTGAATTTCCTCGAATCGAATTCCACGGCATTCCACCAACGCTAGAGGAACTAAGTAGTCAGATCAAGAGGAAGTCGTCTAAATCTGCACCGGGACCCGATGGTATCCCATATATAGTCTTTAAAAAATGTGCATCGGTTCGTAAACACCTCCTAAATATATACGGTAAAATCTGGTCAAGGAAGCAAATCCCGGAGTGCTTCGGGAAAGCAATTTTTGTCCTCATTCCCAAAAAAGATCGAGTTACTGATCCGAAAGATACTAGACCGATAGCTTTAACAAATACTATATCGAAAATCTTTTTCTCGGTTCTACAAACGAGAATGACGCGATTCATGCTCAGCAACAACTATTTTAGGCCAAATCACCAGAAAGGGTTTTTACCCGGGATTTCTGGATGCTTAGAACACAACACCTGCTGTCGGAGAGTTTGAAAGATGCTAGAAAAAGCGAGCGGCAAATCACTGTTTGTTGGATAGACTTGGAGAACGCGTTCGGGTCGATACAACACGAATTGATGCTATTCGCGCTTAGATGGTACAACTTTCCACCCCTAGTTAGAGATATGATCGCGTCGTATTACTCAAAATTAAGGTTTTCTATAATAACTAAAGAAGGCCCTTCAAAAAGTTTGAGTTATAATGTAGGACTGTTTCAAGGTTGTTGTCTATCTCCAATTGCGTTTAATATCGTAATTAACATCTTAGTAGACAAATTAATCTGTAACGAGAAAAAATGGGGTTATCGGTTTAAGTTTAATAATAAATACACGGAATCCATTTTAGCCTTCGCTGACGATCTCGCAATACTGACACGTAACCCCAAACACTGTCAGGTACTATTGGATGAAGTGGATAAATTCTGTGAGTGGACGGATGGATTGAGGACAAAACCCAGTAAATGTCACTGTCTGTGTCTTGGTAGGCGGAATACAAGATACACCTCATACGATCCGGGACTATCGTTAGGCGGTCAATGCATTTCTACGGTTACGGAAAATGCACCATTTAAATTTCTCGGTCGTAAGATAGATAATATAGGCCGTACTCCATCTTTAGAAGGAATAGTAGATAGCTTTTTGAACGATCTTAACAAGGTAGATAGCCAACTGATAAGTAACGTCAAAAAAGCGTGGATCTACGAGAATTACTTAACTTCACGTTTGAATTGGCCTTTCCTCGTCTATGATTTTAATAGAACCCTTTTGTCAAAGTTAGATGCAGGCGTCATAAAGATGTTGAAGTTGTGGCTCGGGCTCGCGCTAACGGCTGATTCATCGGCGTTATTTAGGGGAAGCAATAGTTTTGGGATGAGTCTAAAAAGGCCATCGGAGCTCTATAAACACCTAAGAGTTTCCAAGAGATATATCCTGGGGAAATCCCATGATGACATAGTGACATCGCTCCCAAAAGACGAAGATGCCCCCGAGCTAGAGTCACGACTTCAATTCCATAAGCAATTTATGATAGGAGCGCAAAGTAACAGAGCGGGGTTAGGATCAAATAGGAAAGTCCAAGATGCGGATATATTGAAGTCTTTTATTCGGCAAGACGAGAATGATAAATATAAGATCCATGCAATGAATTTAGAAATGCAGAACGAGTGGTTAGACATAGGAGATTTTTGCATCCCATTAGCATTAAAATGGCGCACTTTAATTTATGATTGGTCGCCAGCATTGCTAAAATTCTATCTCAATGCGTTCCAGATGACTCTCCCAGATCAGAGTAATTTAGTAAGATGGGGTAAAAGTACCGAAAAAACTTGCTATATCTGTGGAAAGGCAGTTGGAACTGCTAAGCATCTGCTGGTGGGATGTAAGGTACTCCTTGACAGCGGTCAATACTCGCGTCGTCACGATAGGGTTCTAGAAGTCATACGTGAAGCGGTTAGTCTTTCGGTAGCCAGAGCGCAAAAGGGAATAACCACAAACGAACGATCAGTAGGTTTTGTGAGAGAAGGCACTAGGGCTACAAAATCAAACGTCAAGCCTTACTCCATCCTTAAAGCGGCGTCGGATTGGACTATAATGATGGACACGTATGAAAAACAATATAAAATCCCCGAGGATATTTGTGCGTCGGCCTCCAGACCGGATATATTTTTGTTTTCGCGAATTTTAAAGCGCGTAGTGATAATAGAGCTTACGGTCCCTTGGGAAACCAACATCCCCAAAGACCATACCATCAAGGTAAACAAATATTACGAGCTCACAAACGAACTCACTCGAAATAGGTTCGTAGTAGATTTGTACGCGGTAGAGGTGGGAGCGAGAGGTATAACAGCGAAATCTCTCTATAACCTACTAAAGGACTTGGGCTTGTCCAGAACTCACATTAATGCATTCTTGGAACGTACATCGAAGGCAGCCCTAGTAGGTTCTTTTCAAATTTGGTTAGGTAGGGAGAGGAGCTTGGACAGTGGAGGTGAGCGTATAACGCGCGTTAGTTAAGGGGCCCCTTAAACCTACACTTGGGTCGCAAGTCCCAGGCTCTGTTGAAGCTCCTCCCCCTGCAACGCGATGGACCCGGCACCCGCACGGTGAATCCATGGAATGCTGAGAAGTTTCGTCTTATATCTGAATCAACGGCATTATTTACTAATCAACAATTGTTATTAAATTTCATCGAAAGGTTCTACGAGCATTAAACAATTAAAATGCTAAATTCTTCATATCTATAACAAATTAAAAAGTCATATCTTGTCTGTCCGTGGTCACGGTTGTTGCAAAGTAACCGAAACGTCGGGAGTCGTCATCATCATCCTATCAGAGCCCACTGCTGAGCAAGGCCTCTTTCTCACATGGAGAAGGTTTGAGCATTAATCACCACGCTTGTAAGACGGGTCGGCGATTTCAAACTTATAACTAGAAATTGTAAGTCTCTACTATCTCACAATGTTTTCCTTCACCGTCTGTCAGAAGTATCTAACTAGTGATTTACTAAGTGTTTATAATTATTTTAACTACATACTCCCGGTGAAGGAAAACATCGTGAGGAAACCTGGACTTATAATTTCATAATAATAAGTTTGAAATCACCAACCCGTCTCGAGCAAGCGTGGTGATTAATGCTCAAAGTTCAAACCTTCTCCCGTGAGAGAAGGACTTACAGCAGTGAGCTTTGATAGGGTGATGATGAGTAAATCAGCAAAATATTAGTTTTCTTTCAATTAAAAAGTCTTTACGCTATTTATAGGTAATTATTTCGATATGTTTCTACCTCGGTAAAATAAGTTAGAAAAGAAAATCAGTTATCAAGATTAATGCGTTAAAGCCGAAAAATTGTTTATTTTGATAATTTTCTTGGTTTAATCTATAATCATTTGTCTATAGTGCAGGTCTCACAAAACATTTAAAACGGTAATCTCAAATTTAACAACATTATCATATATACAGAATTTAACAAACATTTCTATTTATAGAATTTAATAAAATCAATATGTAACAAAATAATATATGCGTGTAAAAAATAAAATCCTTGTCATTTTGACGCATCTGTCAATGTTAAGACAATGGCGGCGTGGCCGAACGCACATGTGTTGAACCTTTGTTACTATTGATTAATGATCTTAATTACTTTGGGTCTGTGAAAATAGAAATTAAGAAATCTTTGGGTCCCACCCATTACTAGAATTTATTTGTAATTAATTTCAGACATGTGTTAAGGGTCGTCACATTATATTGACTGAACTAAAGAAACCGATGTTATATGTAAAGCTCAAAGAATGAAATTATGTACTTTTATATTTATGTAAGCTTTGCGAATGCTAAATTTATTTTAATTTCATTATAATTCTTGTAAAATATAACATTTCATTCATTTACATAATCTGAAGATGTATATTATAGTCAATATGTAATCTAAGAAAAAAAATAATTCTACAAATTTGTAAATTTAAAAATATTTGCATGACATTTTTAATTAATATGAACAAAATATATTAAACCTCTTTTTTAATTATGTTAATCTATACTTTCGTAGAAGTCACCTAATACCTAATTTTAAATAGGTATTATTCTCGTATTATTTCATCCCTAATAATATTATAAATGCGAAAGTAACTCTGTCTGTCTGTTAAGCTTTCACGCCTAAACCACTGAACTGATTTTAATGAAATTTGGTACAGACATAGAGTTAACCTTGAGAAAGAACATAGGGTAGTTTTTATAACAGACTTTTGAAAGATTCTCTTGAAACCGCGATATAACCGAACTCCACGCGGGCGAAGCTGAGGGCGGAAAGCTAGTATTCAATAAGATTAATATAATCAACAAAGGATTTCTAATTCCTTCACCTATATGTACCGTTAATTATAATGATTGTTTCAGAACAAAAAATATATTATTTAATACCTGAAGTCGTTTTAAACATGTATTGGTTAGCTTTTAAAGTTTAACCTTGAGTTTGTAATCCAATATGGCGACAAAACAAAGACTCACACACGAAACAATCATAATATTTAGTTTATGACCTTAAGTTCTGAAATGGACTTCGATTTTAGGGTTCCGTAGGGAAATAAATAAATATATTGATTTTTTTAATTATATGTAATATATAAATATATTTTATCTATAGTTTTGTTACGTGAGTGATGTTCTTATTAAAATAATTTATTTGTTTAATTAATAATATGAGATTGTAGTCATCAGTCAAAATTAATCGATGAATACATTTAAAATTGAAAACAACATACATTTAATATTACTCAAAATATATTTTTTAAATTTAATATCAGAAGAATTAATTAAAATTTTGATCGTCTTATTCAGAAAACATTCTTAACGCTATACTTGTCCGTTCATAATGAAAACACAATATTGCGCTGAGTATTAAAAAATTGTGAAGTTTTTCAGCAAATGGTTTGAACAAATCAATTATGTACCTTTAACACAGAAGTCAAACCATTTTTATTTGTTACTAACTGATAAACCCATACATTACATTACTAATTATGCTTCAAGAAAGATTTTGATATATTAAAAAAACATCGATTATAAATACAAATAATGTTTTTCTTCTATTCGCACAAAATAAATCATTAATGAAAAAGTTATTTAATAAGTAATGAATATATGTCAAAAATAATATGTAATGGCTTTCATCCATACAGCCAATGTCTAATTAAATCTTCGATATACAGCCTCCTTTGTTTTCTGTAATCAAACCTCATTTCTCCAACCTCTATACTCACGGTCTGTTCGGTTGTTGCGGCGTCCTGTCCCGCTGGCGGCGGTTCTTGAACCAATTTGACACTTGCGTTAATGTCAAACCCGTTTTTTGTGCGAGCGCGCGTTTTTCATCCGGCGTTGGGTAACTGAATGGTAGTGTTGCCATTATTATTATTTTTTTTTGACATTGGCATTATAGTTTTGTGCTACTGTTAATAAAAAAAATGTATAACCGATGATCAGAAATTCATTTTAAATAAAATTGATTGTGATAATAAACGATTAAATTTTGTTTGATTATTATATAGCAGTATTTTTTTTGTAAATCTATGTATATATATATATATATATATATGTTCTGTCTTATCAAGATCTTATCAAGACATACCGATTTCTATAATAGCAGTCTTTTAGAGCATTCCTGGACTTCTCTTTAAAGCAGTAGACCGTCTCTTCACCATCCCAAATCGTCTTTGGTAGAGGATACTTCTTGCGAAGACGGTATTTGTCAACAGCTCCTAGTATTACATTGAAATCTTTGATTAGGAAATGATATTTTAAATGAAACTGATATTTTGGGATTAATACGCATTTTTTATTATTTTAAACTATATACTCCCGACGTTTCGGTTACTTTACAACCGTGATCACGGACAGACGAGATGTGAATGTAGTAATACGAAAATATTAGTTTCATTTAAATAAATATACGCGAAAGTCTTAATTCTCATTAAATCATATTTTATCACAAAAGAACAAAAACAGTTTCATTATTTATTTGTTATGTTGTTGATTAGAAATATATATATTTGTTTCTGAACGTTATTATTATAAAAAGTATTATTGTAACGATTGCTATTTAAAATCGTACTTAAACAATAGAAAACAAGTACGGTTGATTATTTATGTAGAATAACTTTGTAATTATCCTTATACCCTATATTTAAACACCAAAAAGTTTATATAGCTTCTATAACTCACCAAGTGGTCTTCCTCTAACTTTCTGAGCTTCCTTATAGTGCGCTTTGAACCAAAGGTTCTGGAGATCTGTATGGTGACGAGGTGAGAACGTATGCGTCTCCAATATGGCGTACAACTCTTGAAAAACGCCGCGATGATACGCCACTAAAGCTCGGGCCCTGATAGAAAGTTTATTTAATAATATATACAAATATAACATTATTATAATTCTACAATAATCACCTAAGAACGGTTTCGTTCCCTCTCAACAATTCGCTCGGTGGCAGACTCCATAGAAATGCCGCCAATTTTTCTATATCACCTTTTTGTTGGAGCGCCTCACACACGCATTGGACTTGTTCCGAGTTGAAGTTTAAACATCTCCGCATATTACCGCTTTCGGTATCCGCGAAATACGATTGTTGGACCCTATCCCTATCACTATTAATATTTTCAAACTGATTATTTAAATCCATATCCAATTCTTGCATTGGATTGTTTTCATTCTGAACGCATTTATTCACATCACTGAAGTACGTTGAACGCATCGTTCTGTCATCGCTGTCAATTTGAAAGAAGTTGTCATTGATCGGCGGTAACTTGAGTTCGAAGCTTAAATACTTTTTGCTTCTCGCCGGTAAGTAGTTCTCGAAGGAGTTTTTATTGCTCTCCTGTAAGTAAACCTCCTTTCTATCTTGAGGTGATTTCTGTTTGCAGGAGAAGTATTGTTTTTCGTTTATATCCGGCTGATAGAAGTTCCCGGTCTGCTGTTCGTATGGGAATGATGGAAGCGATGTTTCGGATTCATTCGTCAAATCACTGGATGGACTCAGCCTATCAGAACAGGACTCCATGTTTGTAGATTTCATTTTGTTATTCTGTAACAATATGATATATAATGAATTGATATTTAAAGATTCGATTAGTGTCGAATGACGTAACATGATGACGCTGCTTTCAAAACGTAAACATGACAAAGAATATTGTTTTATATCAAATTATAAGTGGAATATATTGATAATTATTTTAATAGAAGATTTATAGTTATTAATACTTCAATGTAGATATTATGTGAATGTTTTATTTTAAGTTTCAACTGAATGTAATAACCTTTTTGCCGCGTATCTAAAAATCTTTGGCTTTAACATATTATTACTACTAATATAATGTACTGCTTTTATCCGTATCCTTAGTACCAGTTTATGTCATAATAATTAACGTTGAAACTTAAAGTAATAGTTATTAATAACTTTATAATTATTCATGTATAAAATCTTTTCAATAAAAGTTAAGTCTTTTTCAAAAGTTGTCTTATTCCGATGAAATCCCGTGGTTATAAGAAAAAGAGTGAAAATAAATGGATAATAATTTAAAATAGATAAATATAATGTAGTAGATTAAACAAATTTGTTCCTTCATTTGTTTTTCTGCCCAAAATATTATTAAACAATTACTTATATCCTTAAAGTAAGTTAATATGTTTTCAGCGTCAAAGTGGTATTTCGTTTTTCATACATACCTATATCGTCGAGGATAGAGCAAAACCGCGTAACTATGTAGCATTGGATAATTCCGGATATATACATTGGAAGCAGATTATCAGAAGAAAGTTTGAGCTGAAATATTTTCTACATAAACGACTTTTAAAGTATTTTTTTGACAATTAGTAATTATTTAGTGTTTATTTATTACTAGATACGTAGAATTATCCATTGCTAGTTACGCGGTTTTGCACTATCCCCGACGATATGTATATATATAATTTAATTAAAACAAAAACGTATATTTTAAGTAACATACAATTCATAGTTAAATTACGCAATCTGTTAAAATTGTTCGAAAATTTTTAATATAGGATAAAAATATTAACACTTGCCAAAACAACGAAAAAACAATACATTTTTTATAATTATATAAAAAATAATAATCAATTAATATTCTTGAAATCCAATTGTTAATATTTAATGAAAATTTAATTTCAATAACTTATAATTTTATTACTCAAGAAATATTTTTATTACTTCTCAAATATGGAATATTTATTATAGAATAATGAATTACCTATAAATATCTCAAAAATAATATATTGTGAAAAAAATCTAATATCGAATATAAAAACTCTTTTATAATAATCATAACATAATAGGATGTGAATTTAAAAATATTTACGAAATATAAATTTAAAAAAAAATTAAAATGGCGCGGCTTAAATGTCTGTTTATAAAACATCCTAAAACAACGGATTTAAAGAATCAACACGAGTTATGTTTAATTAAAATTAACGTATGGTTTTTTAAATAAAATTATGTACACTAGTTTCCTTTTTTTATATATTTTTTCTTTTAATATATTAACTTTGTGTGTCTTATAGTTTAATATTGAAAATCAAATATATCATTTGTGTGAAGATAATTTTGCATTATATACCTAATAGGTAGGTATTAGGTATATGAATTGCAATAAATTATCATAGAGAAAATAAACAAAAATGTTATTAAATAATTATAAATAAATAGTTGCACCCTTCCAATTTATTTCATTCCCAAAGAGAGTTGATGTCAGGCAGGCGGTCGGTCGTAAAAACAATAAGCCAAAACTATTCACAACATGTAAGGCAGACCCTGGCTAAAGCTGGGAAATTGCCCGAAAAAAGAAGAGTTGCAGCCTTAATACGTGTTTACATGAAAACTATAAAAACAGTGACAAGTTTTTTACACATGTTGTGTTAGTTAGTGAAGAACTACAAACTATGCCTTTAATATTACGATTAGAACTCCTAGCAATATTATCACTTCAAAAGGTAAGTCGTAAGTCTTATAACTGACTTTTCTTTAATGACTAAAGATCCCTAAAAAAGTTCAAGTATAATTTCTATACTATTGCAAATTGTATTTTCCCTATTCCCTCCCTTTCCTGCTAATTCCCTGTTCCCTATTCCCTTTTCCTTAAAAATCAAGGTTGGCAATGCATCTATAACATCTATGTTGCAGATGTACTTATATAGGCGACGGTCACTACTGACCATCTATAGGGCGACTGCTCGTTTGTCACTTGCACATAAAAATATCTATTCTACTTAAATTCTATGACTATTTTAAATACTACAAGTTAATACAATTGTCATATGTACTTTCTGAGAGTATTTAGACACCACTGACATACGGTGAAGGAAAACATCGTGAGGAAACCTGGACTTATAGCTTCACAATTATAAGTTTGAAATCACCAACCCGTCTTACAAGCGTAGTGATTAATGCTCAAACCTTCTCCATGTGAGAAGAGGCTCAGCAGTGGGTTCTGATAGGATGATAGGAACAATTGTTAGTTTCTCACTCATAAATCAATCTTCATACTAATGAGATCTACTTTCGCGAGTATTCATTTAAATGAAACTAATATTTTTCGGATTACTACGCGATTATTTTGACCACATACTCCCGACGTTTGGGTTATTTAACAGCAAGTCAGCAACCATGATCATATACAGGGATGAAAATCTCTCATTATCTCATTCGAAATATGTAGTATCTTCCTGGCAATTTCCCAGATATAGCCAGGGTCTGCCTTACATGTGAATAGTTTTGGCTAATTGTTTTTACGATTGTCGCCTGCCTGACATCAACCCTCTTTGGAAATAATGAGTATGTAGTTTTAAAAATAATTAAACAACGCGTAGTAATTCGAAGATATTAGTCTTGTGAGTAGGCTTAACTGGTAACGCTACGTATTCTGTGCAAAATCGTTATAAGCATTAATTAATATATATTTTTATCAATAAACTATTATATATTATTGGTTTATGTCAATTTTGTAACACTAGTAGTAAGAACACGGTTAAACCTTTGAAATAATTTAAAGTTAATCTTTATTTATCGTTTTTTATGAAATCAGGCAAAGAAAATAACTCAATATTTCCTTTTTTTAAACGCATTGTAGGTACAAGATAATATTAATACTTATTTTTAATACAATCATGTGTTTTATCCACTTACTCTTGGGAGAGAAAAATCTGCAAACACATTTTTTTATGTATTAAAATTAAATGCTATGAGAAAACAATGAAAAACTATTATCATATCAGATTAAATCTTTTATAAAACTTTACAGAGTTTTTCTATGTCTCGTTTTATATATATACTAGAAATCAATTATAAAAACATAAAAACACCTAAAATATACCTGTATGTTCTAAATTATGATCTACTCAATCAAAAAAGTTTCATTTCGTCTAATACTTTATTTGCGTGTCAATTATCTTTATATTACATATATATATATATATATATATATATATATATATATATATGTAATATATATTTAATAATATATATATATATATATTATTAAATATTAATATAACTATATAAATATTCTTTAATATAAGTGCAGGACAAGCAGATGTTGTATATTCCACACCTGCTAGATCTAAATTTGATAACAGATTTTAATCTTTGGTAGAGCTTTGGTTAAAACCAGAACACACATAAATATTATTACTAAAACCTTTATGGAAGATTTTAAAGGTAGATTATTGATGTACTAGCTTTCCGCCCGCAGCTTCGCCCGCGTTGAGTTCGGTTATATCGTATCCAAGAGAACCTTACAAAAGTCTGGGATAAAAACTATCCTATGTTCTTTCTCAAGATCAACTCTATCTCTGTACCAAATTTCATTAGAATCAGTTCAGTGGTTTAGACGTGGAAGCGTAACAGACAGACAGAGTTATTTTCGCATTTATAATATTAGTTGGGATATGGATAAATTCCCAAAATTTTGATGTATTGGAATCTATAAAGACGGCGATATTTCTTAACCAGATTTTTATTATAAGCACCTGGAATTAAATTATAATATTTTCCAGGTGTAGATTATTATAAATTCCCAAAGAGGATTGATGTCAGGCAGGCGGCCGGTCGTAAAAACAATTAGCCAAAACTATTCACAACATGTAAGGCAAACCCTGACTAAAGCTGGGAAATTGACAGGTAGAAGACTATAGATTCTAATATAAACAAAGCATAGAATTGTAAATCTTTTTGAAGATACTTTGTTTTAGTTTTCTAATATTATTCAATATAATTTTGATTTGAGAGTTATTTGAGAAAGATATTTCAAATCAGTGACAATATAACGACTGTTAGTTAAGTCTTATTATAATTATGACTAATTTAAAAGTTTATATCAAAAACTGTTTTATTTCTTATATGAATGTAACAATAAATATTAAAAATAAATTTATTTAACATAAAATAATATTTACAAATGAATAATTTTATCGTTTTAATGAATGAAATATATAAATAAGTAAAAGCTTGTATTGTTTATTGATATCTTTTTGTATAGACGTTATAATCAATACTACATCGTAAAATTTTAATTAAATTTTTTTTATTAATAATTAGATTTAAACTTCACTTCTATTGATATACGAAATAAATATTTTCTATAATATTATTAAAAATCCTTTGAAAAGATAATTTTAATTGTGTAAATAATAACTGAACTATTATTTCAATATCTTATTTATTAACCCGAACTAATATCAGAACTGGCAATAATATTATAAAAAATATACCTTAAATAAGATAATTTGAATAGTGTCATTTTTTTACTATTATTTAAATAAAATTGTTATATTAATTAATATTACTTACCCTTCCACCAAAGCCAAGCCAACACGTATTGCACAATCCACTAAACTTAATTTTTATTCACAATTTCACCGCACACATCTTCACTGTACGAAGTCAGGGGGTCAAATGACAAAATACAAATTATTTCAAACTTCGAACCACTAGAGCGAGACGGATGATGTGCGAAAGAGAGGTCCGGGGGCGGAGTCTAGCCCTTTATACTTTGGCTGTATAATTTTCTTTTTTTTTTTTTGTAATTGTATAATGCGACCTCTTTTTTGTGCAACCTTTTCAGAGAACCGCCTTTTTCCCGCCAGGTGTGTTTGGTAGGCATTCTGTTTAAAACACATTACGGCAGACTAAAATTTTTAAAAATATTTTTACCTATATTAAAAAGCTAAAAACCAAAGAAATCATGTAAATATATAGTTGATATCGAAATATTGGATTAAGTACTAAATAATATTGGAAAGCTTTTGACTATAAAACCTATTTTCATCTAGAATAAAAATTAGAATGTATTCTATGTTCGTTTGTCAGCCTCAAGAATGGATATTGGTTTTGTTTTCATTAATAATTATAACGAATAACTAATAAGTTTAAACATAAAGAAAAAAAATACATCACTATCGTTTTTCCAGTGTCATGTAATTTACTTGGAAGCATTGTGGGAACAAAACACAACTTTACTGAGAACTATTATGTAAACTGCTACGCTTTATTCAGCGTTGTGGCTGAAAAGATTTTAATGTGGATTTGTTTAAAAAATAATAATAATTTTGAATTTGGAATAAATTTTGACACTTGACGGTTATATATTTGATGTTTATTTTTTTTTAATAGTAACTTATGTCGTCGTTTGCCGACGGCGTTCTGACTGGGATAATATTATTTTAGTACTAGATTTCGATTAACTAAAATATAAATATTTTATTTGTCGTCGTTTTGATAGTATATTAAAAGTTTTTTCTTCGTTTTGCTATACCTAATACATTTTTTCTTTTATAATTAAGCAAGGGAAAAAATTGTTTTTTATTCCGTATTTATGTTCTTTGCAACTAATTTATATTACCTAATAATTTTAAGATCTTTTTGTAATAGAAATAATTGTTAAAAATGTGTAAAATATGTAGAATAACCATTAAGTCACACATTAAAAAGCAAAATTATTAACTATATTTTTGCTAATATATTCTAAATTAGCTTAACAATCTTAAATAAATCATAATTTTTATTCAAATCAATAAATTCTACAAAACAGAATAAATAAACATTAATACTGGCAATATAAAAAATATAAAATACGTCAAATTAAATGACATTGACAGCTAGATAAAACTTGATATAAAAAAACAAAATAAATACTCTATTTAATCCAATTACATTTATAAAGTATGTTATAGATTTAAATTAAATAAATCCGTTAATATGATACTTCCAACATTTAATATTTATAAATTCCCACAGTTTTACATAACAAGATAATGTTATCTTTTATGAAATTGCATGAAAGTCAGCGTTTTTACGTATCGTATTCATTTCCCACGTCGACCGAGTTTGTTATATATAGTTTGTACACCCGGCTTTTCTTGTTCATATTTATTATTCAATATTACGTAATTATTAGGTTTTTTTGGTATAATAATCGATATTTACCTCCGCTTGCTGTTGAATGGCGTACGTTTTTAAGTGCAAGTATTGTAAAGATTACGCATTTATATTATTTAAGCTGCTTATAATAGGTTAAAAAGGTTTAATTTTAAATGTAATATTAAACATTAAGTACTTAGTTGTGGTTAATTAATCGTATATATATGAGAAGTCTTCATAATGCAACACAAACAGCGATGTTATAACTTGAACAGATTTTGATGTAATTTTTATATAAAAGCTAATATTACCATGTATATAATATTTATAGAAAAACAATAAAGGTATAAATTTAAAAAGTAAAACGATTATCATATTCTTAAACTAAAATATTCTATAAATTATCAACTTTTATGAAACAGTAAATAAACATTAACAAAGGCATGTGGTACCTACCTAATTAATAATTCTAAGTAATTTTTAATTAATATTATTTCAATAGTATACTAGTAGAGTAAGTAGACCCTGGCTAAAACTGGGAGGATGCCAGGAAGAAAAAGGAAGCGTATACTAGTAGAGTATATAATATTCCAGAATGTTCTAAGACATTATATCTTAATTAATCAAAATGCCGTTTCGATCTTATGATAGTTGAATAACGAATAATTCGTATTTCTTTTTATTTAATAACTAGTTTTTGCCCGCGACTTCGTCTGCGTTCGTCTGCGTTAGTTCTTAAAGTACATATGACTCGGAAATATCACATTGGTACTTGCCAGGATCGAACCCGCGCCCTTATAACGAGAAGCGGGCTTTTAACTTTGTCATAATAACGACATATAAATTCATTAATCAGATATACGTAATATAAAAACCATAATAAGTATATATACCATTACAAATATATAAAAGTTAAGCAATAAAAATATTTACAACAAAAAAAAATGTCAACTAAATAAAATAATCAGCGGAAAAAATTACGTTCCAATGAATGAATAACGCTGAGTGAAGAAAGTTTCCTAATAGAGTGAATGAACTTGTAATAATATTATAATGATTTGACCTAGATCCAGGTTTTGGTGATGATTTGAGGAGTTTAGAGACTTTTCACCTAAATTCAGTTGGTTTTTAGAGCATTATGTTTGTACATCAGAAGAAATTAGTACTGATTTGAGGAGTTTAGGCAAATTTTGATGGTTTTCTGAGCTATATGTTCCTAGGTTAATAATAATTTGAGGAGTTCAGGTTCTTCTAGCCAAATCTTAATGGTTTATCTTTCTTGATGAGAATAAGTTTTGTTATGTAAAGATATTTAAAAGTTTATAATATACATATTAAATAAAAGTAGGATTTCGGATGTATTACCAAATATTGAAACAATTTTTTTTTCTGAATTATTATTTATTAGTAATAAAACTAATATTTTCGGATTACTATGCATTGTTTATAATTTTAACTACATATTACCGTCGTTTCGATTACTTTGCAGCAATCGTGATCACGGCAGACAAGATGAATATATATCTACCATTCTCTATTTATTATTCTGTAGATTCATAGGTAAGTAACAGTAAAAATAATTTTATTAATAAAGAATGCTAATATTAATTGTATAGCATTTAATTTTTGATTACATTCTCATCAATTAAGTCTTAGGTTAGTTAAATTCATCAATATGTGTATTATATTTTAACATTTTATCCAAAAGTTTCGTTTACTGATGCTGTGGTTATGAACTGATATAAGTATAAACAAAAAAAAATTATTATAAACCCCTTAATATATACGAGAGACATTTTTGATATGAATAAATGTGTGAGATATAAGACTTTCGCGACAATTACACACATACACACACACACACACACACACACACACACACACATACATAATGTTTCTCAAGAAAACTACTTATATTATTTCAGAGCTAAGTAATCGTTAAACTACTTGACGTTAAACTACTAGTTACTACTACTACTCTCATGTTAGGTATGCCGTATAGCTCAATAAATAAATTTCTTTTTAGGATGCAAACTCGTGAAAACGGGAAAAGTTAATTTTGTATCGAACGTTAAAAATAAAATGATTAAATTTTCACAAAAAGACTAACATCTCTTTAAAGGTTTTGTTTCAAATTCATTTCAATATTTTTTTCTATTTAAAAATAATATTAGGTAGGTATATCTATTATTAGGAGGTTTAAAATTAATTTCACTACAAACTAACAATGCCTAGTTCAAGTTTATAACGTTACAGTTTACACTACATACGAAGAGTTATCCGTAAGACTTAATATAAACTACATTAAAACAAATATTTTTACTATATATTATTTACTATTATATACTAACTAAATAGTTTTAAAATTCCGTATCTAAGTAGAATAACAATTTAAAAAAATGTATTTGATAGCTAATGTCACTCAGAATGACAGATGTTTTTTTTTTATATATAAGGCATATTAAGTTCTGCCAATAATTATTAATTATTATTGAAACGAGACTGAAATTAACAAAAATAAACATATTCATCCTGCTTATGTTAAATGAATTATTTATTACTTTATAATAAATAAAAACATATTGTTATGTCACTCGACACTTTCCCGCCACTTTGATATATGAAACTGTTCTCTGAAAAGTAAAAAACGCTTGATGCAAACATTGAATATAATTTATGTGTAATGTTTTGGTTTGTTACACATTTTTATAAAACAATACGGATAAATTAAGAGAGAAATACAAAACTATGAGTTAAAAACATTCGTTCAAGTGTAAAGTAAATGTGGCCAGTTAAAAAAAATATCCAAATGTCAAATCGTAAAAGAGATTTGATTTAAGGAGTTTGTAATGATCGGTATTTAGGATTTTAGCTGGAGATATGACTTATATTAGAAAGAGATGGTTGCGAAGAAATATTTACATGTAGCTGATAATAATTTAAAGATAATAAAAGAAGTTGAAGTTCTAAGATAATAAGAAATAGTAATTAATAATCAGCAATTATTCAACTTTAGTTGAAAAATATGTTTTATTATTAATACTTACATATATGTATTTAAATTTTGATTTTATCTGACGGTCTAATTTATTAATAATTAATATTTTTCAACTTCTTGAAATGCGAAAACCGTATCTCTGATTGCTAGAATTTGAACTGAGTATTTTAACAAATTTCAATGGCGTAATATTAAAAAAGGTTAGTTTTTAATCATTAGACTTTTTATTAAAATACTATAAAGCAATTCTGAACACTACTAAATATTCTGAAATTATGTCGTGGTAGCCATTTTGCGCATTATTTCGTAATAAACATTAAATTTAAACTTTCATAATTTGAGTGAAAGGAAAAACAATTTTGCTCTTCGAAATCGTATTGGCTGAAATATTTAGATATTTTTATAAATTCTTTATATTATTGGCTGCAACTCAGAGACATTTAAAATTTAAACTATCCTATTGGTTAATAATAATTTCAACGTAGATTATAATAATTGACATGTCACAAAATGTTTTTAATAACATTATTGTTATTTTATATATTTTAATATTAGTACAAGTTATTTAATATTCTCCTCCTTCCTGGCAATTTCCCAGCTTTAGCCAGGGTATGCCTATTGTGAATAGTTTTGGCTAATTGTTTTTACGACCGGCCGCCGTAGACATCAACCCTCTTTGGGAATGCATTATTAATCAGTGATGTCTAAATACTCTAAGTAAATATGACTCGGAAAAATCACATTGGTAATTGCCAGGATCGAACCCGCGCCCGTGCATGAGAGGCCGGCCTCTTAACCACTAGGCCACCACTGTATATTGTAGAGAAATAATTTAAGTTTATTTTCGTTCTTTTATAATTATATTATCAAAATTAGACGTGAATTCTTATCATTCAATATCAGATTTCATCTCTCTGACCTCCCATGTAGACTAAAAGGTACCGAAATTCATTGTTTTATATAACAAACGTAAACAAACATACGATCCGTACAAAGTTCAATATATTTGAGACATCACTTGTTTTTTATACCTTATTCGGTTCGACATTTTGTAACTAAAAGAATAAAATAGTTTAGATTTTTATTAACACGCTTATATTTTAATGTATGTATCTTCTTCCTGGCAATATCCCAGCTTTAGCCAGGGTCTGCTTTGGCTGTATGTAATGGAACCTTTGAGCACGATTTTCACCGGTTTCTAAACATCTGATTAAATTGAAACTTTGCATATATCTCAAGGACCAATGATAATACAATAATTCGTTAACAATTTCCCATTATCTTTATTAGGGCCGCTAGAATTAATATATTCTTTTCATAGATCCTCTATGAGAGTGAAAGGGACAGAGCTAGTGTGAGATCTGCGCATGTCCACAAAAAACTAATTGATAAATCGTACTTACTAAAACAATCCCTACTAATATTATAAATGCGAAAGTAACTCTGTCTATCTGTTACGCTTTCACGCCTAAACCACTGAACTGATTTTAATGAAATTTGGTACAGACATAGAGTTAACCTTGAGAAAGAACATAGGATGGTTTTTATCACAGACTTTTGAAAGGTTCTCTTGGAAACGCGATATAAGCGAACTCCACGTTGGCGAAGCTGCGGGCGGAATGCTAGTATAAAATAAATATTTACTTGTATAAACTTGGGGTTAAATTTTATTGTAATCTTGTGTATAATGTAAGTGTAATGAGATCTAAGACGAAAGTATTCATTTAAATGAAAATAATGTCCATTTTACATCTCGTCTGTCCGTGATCACGGTTGCTGAAAAGTAACCGAAAATACACAATACCACAAAATGATATTTCGATTTTGTTCTTAAAAATATCCTATTTTGAATCATTACATCCATTAAAAATAAAAAAAAACAACAAAAACATTATTTTTAAAGGATTTGTCAGACGCATACCTAATGTTGTAATTTTCAAATTTTCCAGATTTTGGTTTATTTTGAATCTTTGAAACGCTCTACTGTAAATTTACAGTTTTGGAGATACAACAACTTAGGTAGGTACGTGGGAGGTATCGATGTAGTTTTTAAAAATAATAAAATACGCGAAGTATTCCAAAAACTATTAGTTTCATTTGTAGTGTAGGACCTCTTATTTATATTTATTTATATTAATTAACACAATAACATATATTTCCAGTTTAAGGTACTCCTAAGTCCTACAACTGTTTGATAGTTTGTGAGAACTATCCATGTTTGTTGATCTTTAACATGAAAACTACTGAACCAATTTTAATGAAACTTTACAGTAATATAGCTTAGATATCGATATAGGATATAGACTAGAATTAATCCCGGAATCACTTGTAGTTTACGCGATATAACGCATAACATTTGTACTTGTTTTGTGTATGAAGTTACATCAAACTGTTTATATTATTATTAAAGATTGAATAATATATGTATATTTTTAAGACACTATATATAATACATGTATCTGAATCTTTCTCGATTTTAATACGGACGAAGCCGTCGGTAAAAACTAGCAACTTATAAGGTATTTCATAGTAACATTATGTAAAGTTTTCAAACAAGTTTTTATTAAAGTAATGAAAATTTAAAAATAAAATCAAAATTACATAGTTTTTTCCGCCACCCAAAGCAGTCTTCGGTTTTACAAAATTTTGCTACATTTAAAAATAAGTTAAACATGTTGTAACAGTATAATCTGCCTAGATATGTACTGGCTGTTTTTATTTTATATTAAAAAAAATGTGTGCGTCTTTTAGTCGTTAATTGTTTTATTGTCCTACAAAGAATAATTTTTCCATGTGAGATTGTGTTCTTCATTAAAATTAATGATTTTACTACAATATTATTTCATATTCAATGTAAATAAATTTAAATCTCTCAACACTAGCTGTTTAAATCAATTACGTAATACAACACCATTCCACCCCAAACTGTATCGACCAATCAGAGAGCTTCATTCTCACCCCATTAAAATAACAACCAATCAGATGAGAGCATCTTCAGGTGTGATCGATGGGTTTTGAGTTACGTTTGAGGATTTCTGAAGTTAATTATTCTATTAAATTGTTTTAGGTATTTTAATTTGTATTTAGTATACAGTACTGAAAAATCGAGGTATTTTGTTATTTATAAGATATTATTTGTAATTAAATTATATTCGACCATTTTTAGAAAAAAGCAAGAAGCGGCGGGAAACGCCATATAGGGGAGAGTTGGTTATATCGTACTAGCATTTAAATCGTACCACCTCTAAATTTCCCATTTAATGAATATTTTTTTTACATTGACAACGCCAAATCGTGGCCCTGCACCATCCCTCTTCACCCACTAGTTTAAATCGAAGTAAGTTAACAACTGTGCACGTAATAAAAAAAATCACTTTTTGTAGGAATTACTATAAATATTGTCGTACATTCGTAAGGAGATAACTCGTAATCAAGGTAAGCTATAGTTATTCATTTTTTTTTCATTATTCCACAATTGTATACTAGATTATTGGGGGTTTTTGTTGCGTGTCTAAGTTTTGAGTTTATGCAGATATTTGCTTTTGTTTTAGAAATGCCTTAGTTGGTTTAATCGTACCACTTGCAGTTGGTTAAATTGTACTGGTACGATTTACCCGACTACCAACCGTAAGTACCTATAGTATTACCGCAAGTACGTATAGTAAGTACTACCCAAGGCCAAAAACAAAAGTTATAAGAGGAAACGATCTCATTCCATCACCAGTAGCGATGATTCAGGAGAGACGCTTGTTGTAGAACTAGATGATGATGATGACAGCGATGATTATCTTGAAAATATATGTCGAAAGTGCAATTGTTCTTACTACGATAAGAAGGGTCCAAAAGTTGATTTGGATTCAATGCGTTCGCTGTAAACGGTGGCTACATGAGACGTGTACTTCCAATTTTTGAAAACATTTGTCATGATTGTTTCCATTAAGAAATATGCACAATAGTTATATTACAAATAACATTCTTGTTAACTGTTACTTTATTATAATAGTTTACTGTTTTTTCATTAGTCTCATTTTTATTAGTTATGTTGATTGATCTCATTATCATAGTATAATCGTGTCATTTTACTGAGAAAGCTTATAGTTCCTTCATATAACCTAAGAGTTAAAAATTATGTTTCTATTACCTAAAAGATATAAGTAATGTTGTTGTATTACTTACCTAACAGTCAAAAATAAAATAATTTGATTGAGAATTTTAATGTCTTTCATTCAGTGGTACGACTTAAACACCCATGGTACGATTTAAAGACTTAGTGGTACGATTAAAACGACTAGTCGGCTAAATCGTACCGATGGCAAGCCTCTATAAAAAAGCATTTTTCACAATGTTAGAATAATCGCAAGGATCTGTTCTCTTCTTCTTAGGAAGCTAAAATATGAAACTTTATTTTACATATGTATTAATTATTATAAGACGTGTTATAGTCGAAATATTTGAGTTAAAGTGAAAAGTGGTACGATATATCCGACTCTCCCCTATATTATGTATTATTAAGTTTAAAATGTATTGTAATTTGAAAAAGTATTGTATTCGGCCATTTAAAAAAAAGCAAGATGTGGCGGGAAACGCCCTATATATTTTTTTTTTTATATTTAAAAAATGTTTAAATGTATTGATGAAATTTGTTTAGTTTATTATTAATTATAAATAAATATGGTAATACCATCGTCTTAATAAAAATGTTTTTTATTGACTTCTACCTTTCCCAGATTAAAATAATTCAATATATTCGAATCATAGAGACTATAATTTCAATATTTCAACCAACTTTGAATAAGGAGTGTAAAAAATATTACATTTATAATAATTAAATAACTCAATAATCAATATATTAAAAAAATTAAACTTCAATTGAAGCGAAACTGTTTTAAAATTTTACATCCAAAATTAATAAAGTTCATTAATATCAACCAATAATTTTCATTTAATATACATTAATATCATATAAAATAAAACCTATTCCGAAATATTAAAAAAAAATTAGGCTGAATAGCTATAGGTAGACCAAATCTTGAATTCGTATCAATAAAAAATAATAATACAAAGTTATAGAATTTGTCCCTCCATTAAAGCCGGGCGTTACATTGTTATTGCAATCCGCAGGGGATTAAATGCGCAATTTCATTATGAAGACACACCGCTTGACAAAATGGAGGGATTGAGAGGACAGGGATTGTAACTCGTAACTCGTGACGTCATTATGACGAATAATCAGCTAATATTGATTTTTGAAATGATAATTTTAAGACTCAAATATTTATTTCATAGTTGTGACAGGTCTTCGTTTAACCTTTTACATGTTTATGTATATAACATATTATGTTTTGGTTCATGAAAATTATGATGACACTACAATCTCAAGTGTAAGTTAAGTTATTGAGCTATATGAATAAATACTTAAAAAAATATTGTGTGAGAAGTCACTCCGCTTGGATGAAGTGAAACTTCGTAATGTTGGAATGATAATAGGAAGAGGTAGAAATTGATTTTTAAGGAATTTTTAGTGTTTCTTTAATACAAACATACAAACCAATGCTAATAAGCATTATTTACAAGTCACAATTGCTTGCCCGCATTGCCTCTCACTCTGTCTCTTTTTATCCTCTCCCCCTAAGCGTTAAACATTTGACGCAACCTAGTTTCTCTTCAAAAAATAACAATAAATATTTACATATATGAGCGTATACATCGATAAGTTACAACGCTATTCCACTCAGCCCTCCAAGTGTTCCAAACTCGTGGATTGCGTGTAAGTAGTGACAAACAACAATAGCGTTGTTCACTTCGACATTGTGCCCTTTGTTCGAATACTAGTAACAGCGGATTAACGATGAAATAAAAAAAAATACTTATAAATATATTCATTGAAATTTCATCTTTAATTATATGCAAATAAGATAGCTTTTCAATTGAATTTATATTTCGAACTGCTGTCAAATTTAATGCAATACCAATCAAAATGACTCCTAAGTCAATGACATAAGTGTCATTTTAAAATTGGCACTTACAATGCATCAGTACCGCAAAAAAAGATTCCAAATTCAAATCTACGTCATGTATGTAAAAGTAGCTTCTGTTCAGATTTTGAATTTGGAACGGCTGTCGTCTGTCAAATTCTAACTACAATTAAATATCGACCTTATACTATTAGAGTAAAGGTTTAATTTTAAACAAATCAATGCTTCGACGGATTATATTTTTTTTTTAATTTTCTCATGGATTAGCGAATATTTGTGTGTAATCCAGCATGGAATTTGTTTACACTCAGATACTTGAGCACAGATAATAAAATTAAAATGTTTCGCGCCATTAGCTTAACATGCAAACACGCTTAATATTAACAGCTTATAAGGATAATGGTTGGAAAAACAATGCTTGTTTGGAGTTAAAATGAAGACGAGTATTTTTTATTCCGTTTGCTATCTGGTGGTGCATTGTGAGAAAGGTTATACTAATGTTATCAAGATACCTTTTTAAATTCCTATCGGAACATTTTGTTAATCTAAAATAATATAAAAATTATTTATAAACAGCTATGGATACTTATATTATATTATTAAAAAAATGCGAGACTATTTTTTTTCATAAGTTACACAGAGGGTAAATAAATAAATCTTTAATTCCCACAAAAATTCTCGTTTTATTTCTTATCATTATTATTTAAACTCGAAAATTTTATTAAAATATAAATATAAATTAAAACGTACTACAAATATTTTTTTGTTTTTCATTTTTAAATATATTAAATTAAGAAAAAATATTTATTTAAGTATGTATTTATTTCCACAACCAAGCCAAGACGAATCATTTATTCCATTGCCTCTTACAACAACAAAAAAAACTATGAGTCATTATTATCTCAAAAACATCGCAACTGAATCATAGCTACCGAAAATTTCAAAACCAAATTAATAATCTTTGCTCCCTAACATCGAAGCGGCAGGAAATTGTCCGTATTTATCATAGTTCAAAAGAAAAGGGGGCATCGGGCGTCAGGTGACATCAGAACGACTGTAGTAATACAACGCTGGCGATAAAAAGGCTCGCATACCATCGTTACTGAGGTAACAAGACACTCGGTATATACGGCCTAAGACTGGTGAATTAAAATATATATACATATATATTATATCAAAGAAGGTTAACTTTAACTTTACTTAGAAGTTTATTAATATTTATGTTATATTAATTTTTATTTTGTCATATATGATCGTCAAATATCACGTCCTCAAGTATCGATAGTAATTTACCAGTCACCCTGTATATATGAAAGTCGTGTTAGTTATGCTATTTATAAGTAAAAAACAGCTGTATGGATTTTGCGGCAAATTGGTTAAGACAGCTTAGAATTAGGGAAAAGACTTAATTTAATTAGGTGCTATCGAAAAATATAGTTAATAAACTCCAATCTGGTTATTTACGGCCTCTAGGACAGAATAAAGTTAGTCAGATATATATTACTAATACTGAAATTACGGACGAAGTCGCCTGTCAATACTAGTACATATATACAATATAGAAAAAAAATATTATCTGTTTGCAATAAATAGCCTTAATTTGTGTCATAATATATTTAATTTAATTTTAAATATGTAATAATTATTTTTATACACATGTCAAAGTGATGTGACATTTGTATTACACGGTACGTCAATTTTGAGTCGAGTGTAGTCTTACGAGTATAAATAGTAGAAATATGAATAACACTCATAGTAAGTCAAAGATTTAAAATATTTATGTACATGAAAGAGATATTTTTCCTGCGATGTTCAAATTTTATGTAGGCACAACATCTTTTCTTAGGTCTACCTCGACCCAAATATACCTCCACACTTATATCTAAATCCCTACTAATATTATAAATGCGAAAGTAACTCTGTCTGTCTGTCTGTGACGCTTTCACGACAAAACCACTGAACTGATTTTAATGAAATTTAGTACAGAGATAGAGTTGACCTTGAGAAAGAACGTAGGATAGTTTTTATCCCAGACTTGTGAAAGGTTCTCTTGGAAACGCGATATAACCGAACTCCACGCGGGCGAAGCTGCGGCCGGAAAGCTAGTATAAATATATATATAAATTACTAAAAAAATAAATGAATAAAAATGTCGCTTTTGGCGGGAAAATGACGGATAGCTTAAAAATATTTTTAAACTTTTTGCTGTAACCTGTTTTTTTGGGAAGTTTAAAAAGTCTAAACAGTTTTTTACATTAACATGATACCTCATTATTTTTATTGCTTTCTGAAGATAATATTGTCTTTATGTGGATATGTATAGGATTTAACTATTTACAATAATTTATCGTGCAAATTATACAAAAAAAAATATTACAAAAAATACCTAATAAAACACACAAATGTTACAAAAAAATATTTAAGTAATTTTATTATGTCCAAAAAATTTTTTTGTTAAATATTACAAACCATGTATAATTACTTAGTGAATTTAGTTTTAATTTTTATAATTAATATATTAGTAACTTTATTTATTTTATTTAATAATAATATAATTCTGTATTCCCCCAAATTCTGAACCAAGATGTTTTTTGTGACAATAAATCTGTCATTATGCGTCACGGTGTCAAAATTGACGCTGGGTTAATTAGTGTGAGCTCACAAAAAACGGCTACCGATTAAAAAAAAATTACACTAAAAAGGTTATAGGCTTTTTTATCTAAAAACAAAAATAACTCAATTTTAGCTAAAACACAAAATTTTTGAGATAATTTTGACTTATATATAGTTTATTATAAAAATAAATGCAAAAACATAGCATTAAACATAAAATACACAATATAAGATATGTACATATTAAATATAATACATTAAATTTAGAAAAAAACATAATGCAATTCATTTAAATGCATATAAAAAAATATTATATATACATTTTTTTGTTCAAATTAACCAAAATAACTAAATTGAAGTTTCTTTATCATCCCTAACTAATTAAATTATCAAATCCCTCACAATTACTGTAACAAGCTCAAAGTAACATATGTCGAGGGGAAGTGTAATGCCAAATTACACGGAAAATTATACTTAATTGTTTTGATACTGTATTTATAAGGCGCGCCCAACAAAAATATACAATTAGTATATGTATTATTGACATATACATATATATATTGAAGAAAATGCTTGTTAACTTTGAAGAAATACGTAAAATATTTAAGAGGTACTTACTTTGTGGAATAATATTTAAAAAAAATACATATAAGATCATTTTTTCTGACTACCTCCAAAATAATTGACATTTGAATGTAACTATTAAAACATATTGATTCAGATAATATAAGGAATGTATATTATATCGTATTTTTTATATAAATAATAACTAGCTTTCCGCCAGCAGCTTCGCCTGCGTGGAGTTCGTTTATATCTCGTTTCCAAGAGAACCTTTCAAGAGTCTGGGATAAAAACTATCCTATGTTCTTTCTGAAGATCAACTCTATGTTTACCAAATTTCATTAAAATCAGTTCAGTGGTCACGTGAAAGCGTTACAGACAGACAGAGTTACTTTCGCATTTATAATATTAGTATATATAAACATAAAATAAACTATAAATAAATCAAAATGTTTAAATCCAGTAACGATCTCTCCCTTGAGAGCCAATTATGTTGTGTTGTGTTGAAGGGTGTACAGAGGTGTCCGATCACAAAGACTAGATTATGTTGTTCACTCTTGTAATATAATTTACACGAGTATTTTAAAGTATTATTTATATTAAAATTTAAACCTTACTAGTTATATGACAAAAATTATATGCCTAAACTATATAGAATCTTCCTAGTACAAAATGTGCATTATATTTCGAAAGGAATGCTTAAAATCTGTTCATATTTAGATAAACTATGACGTAATACTATGCCAAAATCTTAAGTCCAATTATTACATTCATACCTTTCTCCCTATTTTTCGTTAGACATAACTTAATTTAGATTTCTGACTCTGAAACAGAATTTTTAGAAGAACATCAATACCAAGTCATAAATATAAAAAAATCAAAATCAGTTTATTACTTCAATAAATAAATATAAGTCTGGTAATGAAAATACATTACGTTAATGCTTACAATAAGTTTGTATCGTCACTATAGACGTAGCGTCTCCAGTTTTTCACTCAATAACCTACGTTAATACTATAATGTGGGAAGCTTTATAAAATACTGAAAACGGTATCTACGTAGTTCGCAAACTCGTGTTAAAGGTACTGAGGTATAAAAACACACTAAATTTGCAGGCATATTTTTGTTTAAAAAAATCCTTAATAAAATAAAATTAATATTTTCAGATAAACTACGAGTTTTTTTTACTATTTTAAACTTCTATACATACTCCTGACATTTCAGTTCCTGTTTAATACGAGATTAATTAAATAGTAATAAAAATAATAATTACAGCAATTAGGATTATATAAAAATAAACAAATATCAAAAAATATCCAACCTCATTAATATACTTGGAGTAATTAGTGTTATAATAAAATCATAGATGTCGCTAGCCACCAGTTATGTCGCGCAAGCAAAATGGTTCACGTTCATTTTGTATACATAAAGTGTTTTAGATATGGTTGTGTTCGGATCTCAGTGAAAATAAAAGTTCAAATAGTAATGGTGGTTTTATAGAATATAGGACACGTGAAAACAGTTACTATACTTTATTATTCAATCGCGAATACGAAGATGAAACGAAAATATCGTCTGATAATTCTCATGTAGTTTAAAATCATTGACAATCGCATAGTAAATTAGAATAAAAAAGTTTAATTAAAATGAATACACATGAAATATTATAGACATGATTATATAAATAATTACTTAAGTACTTTTATCATTCCTTCCAACGAAATAATTATGACAGATTTTAGATAAGCATTAATTCACCTATTACATATGTACTGTGTTTGAATAAATAATTGTAATAAATAACTTATGGTAGATGTAATATTTAAAATAAAATTTTAATTAATAAAAAAAAATTATCGATAGGAAAACGATTTGAACCTACTATTCCCTGGATATTTCGTTGTGTTTGCACTTCCAACTGAGCTATCGTGATAAGAAAATATAAACGTATGTACATTATTTTTACTCTATGTTAAAAACTCTGTAACGTAATTAAACTTAAATTAAAAATATTTAATTAACTATCTCTTGAAATTTAAATTTTCAATTAGCTTATTGTAAAATAGTGAAAACAATTCACGTTTTTTATGAAACTCAGTAGCGGCAAATATATTGACATAAATTTCATTATCATTACTTTAAAAAAATCAAAAATCGCCTCCTTGAAATTTTCACACCATGAATAGAAAAGATGCGTTTTAATTGTGTACTTTTTGTTCAAAAATTGTGACAGAGTAACGATATATTGTCTGTTACATCAGAAAAGACGTAATTTGTGTAGCGCCTGCAATAATTCGATAGCAATTCTGCCAATTCGTAATGTTGCTAGCATAAAAAATGTGATAAAATCCTAGAATTTATGCTCTTACACCAATGTATGCGAATTCAGAAATGACTTGAACAAAAAAGAATAAAAATATCATTAAAGAATAAAAAATTAATTATTTTATGTATGTATTGCTTATGAATATTCTTTTTCCTTGGATACGTAATACATACAAAATTTTTACGTACCTAATAATTAGAATAGAATAATTTTATGGGACACCAATCACCATATTGTAAATTACAATGCAATTTTTTTTGGTTTCAAAGTTCCATGTTACTGCTAGGTGTTACTTGACCAATCTATATTGGTCCCACATACCTACTTAATTTCAAAGTGTAGATATGTTTGCCTTTCCACAAATATTCCTACTAATATTATAAATGTGAAAGTAACTTTGTCTGTCTGTTACGCTTTCACGTCTAAACCACTGAACTGATTTTAATGAAATTTAGTACAGACATAGAGTTGACCTTGAGAAAGAACATAGGATAGTTTATATCCCAGACTTTTGTAAGGTTCTCTTGGAAACGCGGTATAATATATAAAACACAACAGCTTATTAGAAGCGTCCTTACTTTATTGGTAGGTATGTACTCGTTGGAAATAACTTAGGCTTTATAAACTAAAAAATAAAGTCCTACACGTCTTTATGTTCAAATGTTCATGTGATGATAAATTATTATGAAATATAAAGTGCCATTAATGAAATCAACTATAATGATATCAAACCCCGTATGTGGTGGGAATATGTGACTTAAATTTGGATTTTAAACTCTTTTGTTTTAATTTGTGATGGATATTGATTGTTTATCATTCTACACGTTAGTCGCAATAACACCTTAGATTGTGAACTTTATATCTTCTTCTTCAACCTGGCAATTTCCCAGATATATCCAGGGTCTACCTTACATGTTGTGAATAGTTTAGGCTATTTGTTTATACGACAAGCCGCCTGCCTGACATCAACCCTCTTTTGGGAATCAACATTAATCAGTGATATCTAAATAGTTTTAGAAAGTACATGTGACTCGGAAAAATACGTTGGTACTTGCCCGGGCCAGGCTCGAACCCGCGCCCTCGGAAACGAGAGGCGGGCCTTTTAACCACTAGGCCACCACTGACTCAGGTTGTGTACTTTATATGTCATGGACAAATTATCGCTTCTAGTTTTTAATACATCTAAATTATAATTGGTAGAAAACTAAGCCAATCCTTTGCCTTGCGAATGAGGATGAAGGAAATGTTTCATTTCATCCGGATGCGAGGAACAGACATAAAAAAAAATAGACTCGACACACGTCTGGTAATGTAATAACAAAAAAAGCAAACTGGAATTACCCCTGAAATTCGTACCTCTACTAACCAAAATGTTTCCTAAACAATAAAACTTTTAACCCACTTACCACTTAGAAGCCTTTTGGCTCGTCTCTCTGTACAACGCCTAAAGTAGTGCATTTTTGGCAGCGCCTACCCAAATATGACACCAGTATTTGCGACATGACCGGTTCTGAGCTTTGTGTAGAGACAAGCTAAATCGGCTCGAAATATTGCAGCGGTTTTGCAAAGCCAGAGTTTCCTTGCACATTCGAGGGCATTGTACTAAATAAATTGCAAAAATCTGAAGTTTATGAATTCGGCAACAGTAATAACCAAAGGCAGCTTAAGTTTTCCAAGGATTGAAAGTTAGATTCAAATTGAGCTGATTCCTTTTGGAGTTCAGCTTTTGGTTAACTTAACAAGATTAACATCAACACATTGTTAAAGTGTCTGAAAGGTAAAATTAACACGCCAAAACTTGGAATTTTATTTTAATCCCTATTAATCCCAACTGCAATCGAAATTGAATGAAAATAATATTTTATTTAATACTAAAAATCCATAAATAATACATTGCTATTATTACATCACTAGGTCTCTGCCTATCATCATCAGCGTATCAGAGCCCACTGCTGAATAAAGACTTATTTTCACATGGAGAAGATTTGATCATTAATCACCACCCCTGCTCAAGACGGGTTGGTCATTTCAAACTTATTATTATTCTAGGTTTCCTCACGATGTTTTCCATCATCTATCAGTGGTGTTTAAATACTCTTATAAAGTACATATGACTCGGAAAAATCACATTGGTACTTGCTAGGATCGAACCCGCGTCACGCACGAGATGCGAGCCTTTTAACCACTAAGCCAGCACTACACAAGAACTACACAAATAAAACAATTTACATTTTCGTCGTCATTTATTCATAAAGACAATTTCAATAAATGAACGCACTAAATTACAATATTGAGATATGTCACTTAGATATAAATCGGTGGCGGTTTATCAATTATTATATTGGTGTATTTCGTATCCCTTTAAAAGGTTTTAATTTCCACATAATATAACCACCACTCGCAATGTATACAACTAAGCTACAATACTTTAATCTATTGTTACAAGAACATTATTGGAAGACAAATCGTATGGCATATAATTTTTAGTACATTAATATTCTTTTATAACAAACTCACCGATCTAACGAACTATACGGAAAGCTACGGGTTATACAAAATAGGAAAATAGATGTTTTGTAAAGTATTGAAAAACTTCAGAAAAATTAGTGCGATAGATCGTTTTAGGTGGCACAATACAATAAAGAATATTTACATTACACGAAAAAAGCTATTAACAATAAAAATTTATATAAAAATCACAAGTAAGTAAGTAACAAGTAAATTTATTTAAAAAATTTAGCATTGAAACGATTTTAACACAGCAAGAGATGCGATTATGTACAGCTGAAGCTAGTGAGGGGAAAACTTCGATAAGATATTATCGATAACTAGTCTAGACTTAAAGATCGGTGAACAAAGTGATCATGATGAGTAGTGATCACATAACTTATATTACTTAAACGATATGTTTATATTGTTGAGTATTTAAAATAATTGAAAGCCATTTCACGCAAGCATTACACACAGCTTAACTAACAAAGCTTGGACACTAGTGTTTTATTTATACAAGGATATACAAGAAATTAAATATGTATACAAATGTCCAGTATATTATTACATTATGTATATATTTGTTTAATATCCATATACTTAAATATGTCGATAAATAAAGTTGGAAGCGAATAGAGGTAGGTCGTCAGAAATCATTATACAAATTATAATATATTATCTACACAATTATATAGCACTGAAATTATTAAAATTGTAATATTATCTTTCATACATATTTTATTAAAAGTCAATATGAAAATAAAATCCTAAGTAATTGTACATTGTAAGTCAAGGAAACTTATAAAAATTATATCGTCTTTACATTAAATGTTTAGATAAATTACCTAATACTAATTAATAATTATTAAATTACAATACATATTGTAAAAACTAAAACACTAGTGTCACGAAGTTTTGAACACATCACAACACCAAGTATCGGCCATGATGGCGAAAAAATTATTATTGCTTGTACACGTATCTTAGACCTCTACCGCAAACAATACGAACTAAAATTACTCTTAAAAGGTATAATAAATTATTATCATGTGATATGTTAATTTACAATACGTCGGGAACAACTTCAACCTTCAACAACGAATATAGACAAAGTCGGTAACATTATATATATCGTATGTACAATCAAACACTACAACAACTGAACTATCGATACTTTTTAAACTATCGATAAGTGACGACTGACGCGCGTCACTACTTGAGAGACAGACCGGCACTAATATGGCCTATTAAGTTTTTATATTTTCATAACATTAAACGCCCTTATTATGAATGAAATTATATAAAAATTAAACGAAATTTGAAAATTTTTAATTAAAACCTTACTTTACTTAAGGGCGAAAATATTAACATTTCTTTGGGACAACGCAATACATTGACATAGCATTGAAGCCATCTTAAAATTAGTTTTTAATGAAAACAAAATTATATTCAGAAATATTTCTTTCAATTTACCTAAAAAACACAATATTTTATTTCCAATGAAATTACGATACGTTATTACAGAAGTAGCTATCATTTAAAGAAATAAGAGTTTTGCATCGCCAAACTAACAAATGATAGTTTTGAAGTTTTTTCATTAAATTTCTTGTATCTTCGTATTGATGAAATGGGAAGGAGTATTAAAGATTCAGGTTAATTTTGACGACACAACCTCTTACAAATAACTGATTATTTTAAAACACTTTAAATAAAATTCCTTAAGAAACTGACATGTACAAAATAAAAATCTATTCATATAAATTAAACATATGTTTCTCTCATTTTAGTGAGAATAATATCAAAAATAAGAACAAAGTTAAACTCCAATATACATATACATATTATGCTTGGAATAAAAAATATCTTGAAATTAATTATTAAAAACGTTTGAAATATTTTTTAACCTAAATGACGTAACTAACGTAATTACATTCGTTAAGATCTTTAAAAAGAAATAAAAATTTAATTAAACTTATCGAAGCAAAACATAATTTTAATTGAATAACTGTGTATATAAAAATAAATACTTTAAACATAAAAAATAATCTAAAAACAAAACTGTTCTTAAAAATCTTAACATAAATAAGAATTAACGCAGATCAAAACCTAAAAATACTGAATCTTAGACTACAAACAAAAAAAAATACCCAAAAAGACATATAAACTGTAAAATAAAAACATCATATTAGCTCAGAATCCTCACTCCATAGTATCATATTGAACCTTTTTGACCTTCAAATACCTAAAGATCGCGTATCCCAATAGTGTGCCTGCTGTGGCAATAGCTAGGGCTGCGCCCACCGCCACCGGAGCCGCCTCAGAGCGTGAAAGGGACTCCGTACAATGCCATGGTGGACCAAACTCACCTTCTCGTTTAAACATAAACGGTTGAAGCCTCATTTGACGTAAATACAGCTTGGCGCGATGTGCTAACGTCGGGTTGCTAGGAATAATGTGATATTAAACAACTATTAGCTATGCTAGTAAATTAGCTTTAAGATATATCTAGTTTTGGTTATAAAATTCGTTAATTAGAGGTACGAATACTTTTTTTGATTGTTCAAAATTCGTTATAAATAGGTTCGAAAAGAATGTTAGCAATTTAGAGGTATATTTTTATAGAATCGTATGGATAATTTAAGGGGATTACGAAAATTTCGTTATATTGAGGTACGTTATATTAAGGTTGCAATGTACATAGATTTTACCTTTATTTATGAACAAATTAATACAATAAGTACGAAAAAATATTGTATTACTCTGATAATTACATGGTATTTTAATTAAATCTGCTTTAAAGCATCAAAAACATCGTTATCTTATTGAGAACATTATTATTATAATAAAGTTTGAAGAAAATTCTCTCTGTAAATAATTCATGCTTTCTATATTTAGCATAGAAATATATCCAAAACTTTCAATCCATGTTTATAGCAAATAATTTTATTTATGTCCAAAAAAAATTTAATCCCTAAGAACTCACCTAGGCTCATCTTCAGCTAATTCTACGATGGTTTCTTCCGGGCAGAAATATGATTTTCCTACAGGGGTTGGGAATAATAACGCTCTTGGCCCAGTAGTGAGAGTCACCTTCCTTCCTTGCTTGGCAGCATGCTCCAATATACGGGCGCTTGAGTTATATGTCAAGCGGAGACTGTCTACATACCAGCGCTCGCCGCCTGGAGTCTGAAATTATTCCGTCATGGAACGATTTCGTTTCGTTTCGTTTCGTTCGTTGGAAAATTTTATTCCAAAATATTTGAAGAGTCTTATCCAAGAATAATTCAAACCTAGATGTATTTAGGGTCTTTTTTTTTTTTTTTTGTTATCGCGGTGAAAGGTTTTATACCTACCCCTCCGTCTAGGGGAGACAGAGGCGGTTATGTGGGATTCACGGCCAGAAGGGCCCATGTTACCCACTAAAACACCAGCGGTCACTCTCCGTTGCCGCCAAGTGGATCGCCACGGGAAACGCCGAAGCATGCATCCGCGACGATCCGGCGGCGGGCCGCGAACGGCCACCTCCCCCCCCGAGGGCTCACTCCAAGTGACCAGGAGTGTCCCCCCGCCTGGCGGGCTTGCTTAATCGCGAGAGGGTTAACCCCTTACCCCTCCCACCCAAGCCCACGCGGCCAGTCTCCAACCACCCACCGACGAGCGCAAGCGCCCGACGGCAGACAGAGAGGAAACCGACCGACCACAAGCGAACTCAGGCCTCCGGAGAGACCCGAGTATCCCCTCCCCCCCAAGACAGCCACGGACGGCCTCCTGCCAGATCCGTGACCGTCTTACTCCCAGGGCTGTACCCCCAGCCCTCCCCCCCGTGACTGATTGCACCGGAATACACCAGTGGGCGATGGGGTCGTCACGTCCCGACGCCGAAGATGTATTTAGGGTCTGCAAGTATTAGCTCAATCTATAAATTCCTTACATTCAATGGAACTTTTGTTTGTTTTCGTTGGCCAGTGAATTTTACTCCAATATATTCGAAGAATATTATCCAAGAAATTTTAAACCTAGATGTATTTAGGGTCTGTAAGTATTAGTACAATCTATACATAAGATTCGTTTAAATTTTACGTTTGAAACCATTCCGTATATTGAAATGAAATGGAACATTTGCGTTTCGTTTGTTGGTAAAATTTATCTCAATATATTCTAAGAGTCTTATAATGGAGATTTTAAAACCTAAATGTATTAAGGGTATGGAAGTATTAGCTCGATCTATAGATAAGTTAAGCTTAAAAATTGTCCTAATGCTATTTATAGTCTGTGGCAGTTTTAAATGTTATGTTAATTTGTATCCATTATCAAAATAGTTATCAAACTTTATAAGACTTTGTAGGAGATTTTTGCGTATTTACTTAGATAGATTGTTATCCAATTCGGTTTGAATCAGTTAGTAAATTTGGTATAAAGGAAACAATGTACCCGTGATATAAATATGCACAAATGGTTTTTTTACGACCATAGTCGGTTTTCGTATATTTTAATTCTATTATATCGTAACTTGTTGACAAGACTCTGTTTCTGTGAAAAGTACTTTTTTTTTACCGTCTCTTAATGATTTTTACTATGTATGATGGCCCATACAGTGCTTTCTTGTAATAAATTGATTGTATATTGCCTATTTTTAAGACTAATCAAGATACCCCAAGATAAGATATCACTAGTCATTGGATTAAACCCATAAAAGACGGCTAAAAAAGGCTATCCTACACTAAGATTATTTAATAAATCAGGGGCATATGGAAAAGTGGACCTATTTATAAGACACCTATAAATACCTAAATCCATCTAACTAAATATTTTTACATATCACACCAATACTACATAGAATTGTGATTTTTTTTTATCAACGCCTTAAACGAGCAGCAGTAAATCACTGATTAAAAAATTAAAATTTTTCCAACTTTCAATATTGATTATTTTTGTATAAAACTAAGTACCTTATCGAAAGTCCATTCCAACGAAAACTCTTTGAAAGACAGAACTAGTGTTTCCACGTCACTCTCCTTGCACACGCCGGCCACGTTCGCGTTGTTTGGAACAAAAGTATTGGCGTCCTGGAAATATAAATTAACATGTTTAAAGACAAACAATATTAAAGACATATATACTAAACTAGCTTTCCACCCGCAGCTTCGCCCGCGTGGAGTTCGGTTATATCGCGTTTCCAAGAGAACCTTTTAAAAGTCTGGGATAAAAACTATCCTATGTTCTTTCTCAAGGTCAACTCTATGTCTGTACCAAATATCATTAAAATCGAACTGATTTAGGCATGAAAGCGTAACAAACAGACAGACAGACTGAGTTACTTTAGCATTTATAAATATTATAAGTAGGGATAATCACTGATTAATACATTCCCAAAGAGGGTTGGTGTCAGGCAGGAGGCCGGTCGTAAAAATAACTAGCCAAAACTATTCATAACATGTAAGGCAGACCCTGGCTAAAGTTGGGAAATTGCCAGGTAGAAGAAGAGGAAGGATCGTGATATACTATCTGAGACGTCTCAACAACATTTTTTATAACACGAAAATTTTAAATTAAAAAAACATAGGTATAAGGTAAAATATCCAATTCATATCCAATTAATATTCTTGATTTCATATTTACGATATTATATCACAAAATATGAACAAATGACTAATAGCTTTATACAGGGTGACTGGTGAATTACTATCAATATATATTATATCCTGTATATAAACAATGGTTACGTATTGATATTCCAATCGCCTATAAACACTTAATTTGTCGTATATTACATTTCATTAAGCGTTTGAAAGCAGTTTTAACATATACGCCTAAATAGTGATTTAGAATTACGAACAGAAAATAATGTTGTGATATTTTATATTTATTACTTTCTGCAATTCTGAATATCGTTTTGCGAGTTTACCTCTAGTAAATACTATTAAAATAGAACCTAAGTCGTAATAACTTAACTTTTGAATTTATAATATTAGTACACCAGCTATAGAAAAATACTAAAAATTAATGCAAAAAAGTTATATTAAAAAATTACGACAAATAAGAGTTATCGAATTAAAGGAAGGATTCGGTTAAGATATTGAACAAGGCTTCTTCATTTAGTAAGCTCGTTTTTACAACATTATGTATTAAAATTACGGATTTTGGTTCTGAAGCGAAATTCTAACATATTTACTGTACTTGCTTTGGTATTAATACTAATTTATTAATTCAACTTAAAATTCACATACTATCATAATTTTCTTATAAAATGAGAGCATACACAAAATCAAACCAGTCACATCTGAACTATAGGACTTAATTACTTATAATGGCCGATGGTTCAACATAAAATGGTTTTACACTTACAGCGCGTTCATTCAACTTGGTAACATATGATATATCAAGAAGAGCATCCACTGTTAACAGAATACATGTCTCTCCGCCTCCATGCAAACGATACGTGGCCGTCATCAAACTTCTTTCAGTTGCTGGCTCCTGAAATACATTAAAATATACGACGATTAACACATTAACCAATATAACTTGATCTGCTGTAACAATATACATAGAAATAAGATCACATTTTGTTTGCCCGTGATATTGCTGCAAAGTATTACCGAAAAGTTCAGAATACGTCGTTAAAATAATAAAATACGTAGTAATTTACAAATATTTAAATGAATACTCGAGAGTCGTATATCTCATTAACATAGAAGATTATTATATACTGCATATATTCAAACTTAAACAAACAAATCATTGATGATACATTCTAAACAAAATGTCCATGTTTTTACGTATTTACTTCAATGATATGAAATTCCTAAACAAATTAATGTAGGCAGAAAATCGTAATATACTCACTGTAGATCCGCCCGGCATTACTGTAGTCTTGCTATATTTAGTCACTCTGGGTCGTCTTGTAGAAGCCTGGCTGTCTAGTTGAAGACCAGCCACAGAACTCACCACCAAAGCTGCCAGAAACATCAACATAACAATCAAATACCACTCCCATTTAATATTAAAGACGCCATTAAAATTATCGTTTTCATCCTCAAAAACTCAACATAATTCTCATAATCATTTGATAAACTAATATCATGGTTAAATTAACTATCAGTTAAAAATAATATTGATTTATGGATTTGTAATAAATTTTATCTCATTTAAGATGCATTAATCGAATCTCAATATGTGATTTAATGTTTTATTTGGTATATTTATTTATAGCATGAAATATTTCACTTCAATTAAATTAAACTTTGTTCGTATGAATTAAATTGTTTTTGAACACTTTCACTTCTTAAAAACATATATATTTGTTAAATCTACACACAAACACAGTTAGGATGCCATCTTAGTGGTCTAACAATGATATAAATTGAAAGATAATACGTTTAGTGTTGTGCAATAATATTATTGCTACGAAAATATTAATCTGCTTTATAACTTAAATATTTTCAAGCTTAATTTTCATCTTATTTAAGATTAAGTATTAAAATATTGCGTCTTAAAGAAGTTATGCAAAATTATTGATAAATTACAAAATAATAAAATTCTCGCCATCACTATAATCATTGCATTTATAATAACGACAGTGTTGCCACATGTAAAAACTCCTCAGATATGGACAGTTAATTTCATTTATTTACTAAAAATGATGAATATATAATAGTAAAAATGTGTAATGGCAACCCTATCTAAGCAGTCATGTACTGCCAATTTCGTTTGATTCTTATCCGGGCTTTATCTGACCCAGATGGGAATTTAAATCCGGATAAAGAGCCGGCAATTTTAATGCAGAATGAAGTATTGTTGGTATTAGGATAAAGAATGGTAGTTTATTTAAGATTTAGTTGTGCAATTTAAAATAAAATGGTTTTTATTCTGCGATAGTTATTTGTTTAACGAATTACTTATATCTAGTGCTCTGTAAATTAAGAATTTGTTTAGGTTACGTCTTGCATTGATAAGAATAAAATTTTAATCGTTAGATAATTCTTATTATTAAGTTAACTTTTAATTAGTACTTTTAGACGCAGACGTACGTTAAATACAACTTTTTTTAGTAAATTGACATTCTAATTTCTAGTATCTTGATGATATATAAAATTTATTGCATTCTTCGAGAAATTTGCTATACAAAACATAAATAATTTTTCAAAACAGACTAATAGTTTTTTAAAACCAAGGAAATTAATCCCCTATTTTGTCATAAAACATAATAATATGCAATACAATTAATAAGTTATAAGAACAAAACATTCAAAGTATTTATAAACAAAAACTTTCTTATCTGTAATGGATACCTAATTTTCTACCAACCGCGGTCCAGTTTGAGCCAATTTACTGTTCCATATAAGAGGCGAACTAATTAGTTCGATAAACTAACTTTATGACCTTCGAAAATGGTGTCTAAAAGTATTCGGGTTAAAAAGCGTGTTCTTTCACCAAAAAAACGGTTTATTTTAAATATAATTTAAATAAAAACTCTTAATGGCAGAATAAAAATGTAAAGAAGTTATAGAAAACGCGGAATAAAATGAATAATTTGATAAATAGGTAGTACATAATGTGTATTTCTATTTTCTATCCTTTTTCTCAACTCTGACGGAGTATATTATACTAGAATGTTTGAATACTTAATAATAACTTTTTAACATATAACATAGATACTTATTGTTTCTAGTTGTATGTAGTTTTTTAGTATACACGAAAAATATTAGTTTCATTTAAATAAATAGGTACTCGCGAAAATCTTAGATATAATTATACTTGTATCAGATATTCTAAACAGACTTAACTAAACATAAATTCTATTCATTCAAAGCTAGAAGAACAACATTTAGTTTTATAATATATATACTCTCAGTTTACAAGTATTCTAGTTATTTCATTAGAAAAAAAATAGAATATATTAAATATTTGATAACGGTATGGACCGCTCAGTATACCTAAACGTTTCATTACAAAAAATACTTTAGATTTAAACATAAATGCGAGGAGAATTGTGGATGTTGGATACATTTTAATGGCAGCTTCCCCAATTTGGAAACTATGTTAAAGATTATATAAATACATGATTCTTCAGGTTTCTACAGTAAACTAGAACATGGTAGGGTATTATTGATTATTTAATTCTTTACAAATCGACTTATACATTATGTCCACTAAACATTTATCTATTTTTCTATTATCTTCTCAAAGTCTCAACTGCAATTTGTTTCAAGTGAATGAATATTGCTCAAAGGTTCCACTACGGTGAATGCCGTTAATTCATTGTCAGGGGGATTTATATTGAAGATCATAACCTTTGGAATTACTTTGCTATCAAAATGTTATCAAATTTCAAAAAAACACCTACGCATTTACTGTCAAAAGTGATTATAATCGGAAGCACTTATTCGAGTCATAATACAACAAAAGTGACTTACAATTTTTTGGTAAAAGTGTACACTGTTACATTGCAGGACCGAAATTAACCAAATTATAAAAAAATTTTTATTTTTTATAATTTGGTTAATTTTTTATAATTTTTTATAATTTTTTATAATTTTTTATAATGAATTTTAATATTCATTGAAAGGCTAGTTTCGCAAGGAAACTAGCCTTTCAATGAATAAAACGACTTTAAAATTGATAGATCTTTTTGTGAGCTACAATGACACACACAGATAGACATCACGTCAAACTTATTACCCTCCTCTTTTTGCTCTAGTTATAAAAAACAAAATATCATCTTGCTCTCTTTTACCTAATTTTCCTGAAACATTAACCTCTTCAGATATTCTCTAAAAATTTGACTAAGTGGCTGTAGTAGAAGTTATTTTCGTAACGAATAGTTATTTCAAATTCCTATATTTTTAAACATCAAAACTATACTAAACTTAACTGTGCTAAAAATCAAACGCTGAAAATTATATAACAAAGAAACCAAGACAAGCAATGGACTTGCGAATTGAAGTTCCAAATTTCAAACATCTCATTTGAAAAACTAAATAACAAATGAACCATTATATAAAATTTATTGAACAATAATAAATTTGAAACATAATAAAAACTCCATTTGACTAAAATTTTGTTTTGTAATTGCTAAACGCTTAATTATTTGAGATTGTCGTGGCCGATAAGCCTAAACACCAATTTCCTTTACAAAAACCTCATCTTTAATATAATTTATTGTATATAATACAAACGCGTATGTGTCAGAAAGTCATGTGAAAGTCAGTGGTGACCTAGTGGTTAAAAGGCTCGCCTCTCAGGCCTCGGCCTCGAATTTTGCGGGCAGCGGAGCGGCAGCGGGAGCGGCAGGATCTTACGCGTATAATCAAATGAACCGACCCTCGAATACAGCGGTGCCCGCTGCCCGCTAGTCTGGAGAACAGTATGCGTTTCCGTGCGGCCGCCGCCGCCGCTCCGCTGCCCGCAAAATTCGAGGCCGAGGCCTCATACATGAGGGCGCGGCTTCGATCCTGGCAAGTACCAATGTGATTTTTCCGAGTCATATGTACTTTCTAAGAGTATTTAGACATCACTAATTAATGCATTCCCAAAGAAGGTTGATATCAGGCAGGTCGTAAAAACAATTAGCCAAAACTATTCACAACATGTAAGGCAGACCCTGGCTATAGCTGGAAAATTGCCAGGTAGAAGAAGGAGTGTCAAAAAGTAATGAATTATGACCTAAAAAGGGGTATAACAGTTGGGAGTAAAATTCAGTGACTTAAAATCCTCATAGCCTCAAGCGTCATGCACCACTAAAAACAATTTCCAACGAAAACTAGTTAATAGTTTCTGTTGTTAGTTTATTTGTTTTCTGATATAGGAAATTGAAATGTCCACTTGGTCGAGAAATATCTTCATTAAATTTAGATATTATATACTTTATGTTTCTTTTGTTATTTTACTACATACTCCCGACTTTCATAAAAAAAGCGTAGTACATCCGAAAATATAACTTTTATTTAAATGAATTCTAAACAAAATCTTTAGTATCATTACATATTTATGTAATTTAAAGCAACTCCTTCAGCTTTTCAATGCTATTTGCAGTTAATGTCTAGCCTAAAAAAGTTTAAAAACTATCGTAATTTATCTTAGGTTAGTTATTTTGTAGTTAGAGAAATCTGTTTCAATGTTGAAAAAGGCTTTGATTACTCTAGACGTTTTGAAGCTCAAAAACGCTTCTATTCAAAGAAATATATCTTGCATTACGGGATAGAATTTTATAAATAACATTTTTTATGCTATTGAATAAAAATGTTATGATTCTTCTTCTACTACCTGGCAATTTCCCAGCTTTTAGCCAGGGTCTGCCTTACATGTTGTGAATAGTTTTGGCTAATTATTTTTACGACCGGCCGCCTGCCTGACATCAACCCTCTTTGGCATGAATCAGTGATGTCTAAATACTTTTAGAAAGTACATATGACTCGGAAAAATCACATTGGTACTTGCTCGGGCCAGGATCGAACCCGCGCCCCCGTGCATGACAGGCGGGCCTTTTAATCACTAGGCCACCACTGACTTATGATTATTTCGTACCTATCCTACCGTAAAATAAGAAAAAATAATGGTTATAATGTATGTTCTGAGTTAGCGTACATGAAAATTGGAACAAATTGCAATTGCAAATTCCAACCTCCTAATTTTCTGGCACGCAAGCCGTATTTTCCAATTTTCAATCTGATAAAAGCGTCTTTTCATACATTTGGTCTAGATTTTCATTTTCCGGATATAGCGACCGCTTATACCGAAGTAATTTAAAATCAAACACTCTCATCACTTCCTTGAAAACGATTACAGGAAAGCAATTGAAATGTCAGTTTTTATATCTGAATGTAAATCAAGTGTTCGTGGGTTGAATCTTAAAATATATGTAGAATTATACCAATGGATACTGAGAAAATAATTTTAGTAAAGAATATACATTTAGTTTCTTTAATACAATAAATTTTTAACATATATAGAAAAAGGGTGAATGTTGCATGCTTAGACTTAGCGTACAGACCTTTATTCTTTTATTTGCATCTATATAAGCGCGTCTTTTAGATAACTACTGGGTATATTCGCTATAAATATAAAGATTTCGTATGATTTTCAAAGAAACAACAATTGCTCTTTTTATATAGTCTTGTAAAATTAGACCAAAAAATAATAGTGAGTTTACAAAAAATTCAGATCCAACCGAAAATTAGTAGGATTGTTTTAAATATAATCATAAAATAAAACTTTAGAAGTTTGTATTAGTTACACGACATTCTTATAAATATAATATATTATATGACAAGTTAAAGTTAGAATCATGTTTACTTATATCACAACTACAGCGATGTACATATATACCTACACATATTATTACGATTTCCACTTCATTAATCGTTAAATGTCAAAAACGGAGTCTTAGAAACAAAAGTATATAGATTTTTTTGTAGATAATTATTTTATCTACAATATTAGTTAAGGTCAATTTAATTATTTTGTGACCTTTGATCCTTAATAACTTTTTTCCAGGAATCGGATCGATGGGAACTTTCTAGATTTCATTCAAAGTGGTGTTTTAAACAGTTCTACCAATTTTTAATTGAGTTTTTGTCTAGGATGTCTAATTTGACCAAACTAATGCATTAAATTACGTCGAAAATAACAAGTGTGTTACGTACGAGCCACATATTAACAAATAATTGAACATCGCCGGGATAACATCGTTGTATGGATAAAATATCATATAACGAGGGACGCCGCTGACTCTACGGAACGAACACCAAGCGTGTGAACCAGAAGATTCCTGATACCACACAAGCTATGGAATGGTATTGCTGTCCTAACATCAGGGCAATCATGTAGTCTTAGGTGTAGGTTATAAGTTTTAATATGTAATTCTTATTATAATATACATATAAGTAAGTTTCGTAAATTCCTGGAACCTCTATTTTTAACTATACATATACATACAAATATTAGTTTATAATTCAATCCATTTTATACAATGACTGTTATTTTAAGTTATTAAACAGTAAGACTGTTGTATAACTCAGTTACTGCAACAAAGTTGTTATCTGTTTTCCAATCTAATAATGGAATGGCTGGTACTCAGATAAAACTATCTAGACAGACTACATTAATGTTAACTTCATAACAGAAGAGGAACATCCGTAGTACGAGTTAACAATGATAACTAAAAAAACTGAACGTTTGATAGTATTCGTTAAGCTTTACTAACGAGAGTATGCGATATAAATTGTAAAACGAATTTCATGTAATCACCACTAATATTATAAATGCGAAAGTAACTCTGTCTGTCTGTCTGTTACGCTTTCACGCCTAAACCACTGAACTGATTTTAATGACATTTTTTTACAGAGATAGAGTTGACCTTGAGAAAGAACAGGATAGTTTTTATCACAGAATTTTAAAAGATTCTCTTGAAAATGCGATATAACTGAACTCCTCGCGGGCGAAGCTGCGGGCGGAAAGCTAGTTTAATATAAAATAAGATAAAGTATTTTGACTAAAATTATGACATTTTTGACTTTATCTTCTATCTATACTAATATTATAAAGCTGAAGAGTTTGTTTGTTTGTTTGTTTGAAAGCGCTAATCTTGAAGAATTGAATAATTCTTTTTGTGTTGGATAGTCCAGTTATCGAGGAAGGCTGTGGGCTATATAATATCGCGCTACGACCAATAGGAGCAAAGATATAGTGGTAAATGTGTAAAAAACGGGAGAAATTATTTCATCTTTGAAGCCTTCCGTTGCATGCGCCGTGAAAACAGTTCAAGATACACAAAAAATATGTATTAAAGAATAATAGCTCTTTTAATGATCTAAAAAACAGTCCGCGACAGTATATGTCTATCTTTTAAGATTAACTCACAAAAACCGTTTTTATGGTGCCTAATTTTGTCGAAATAATTTGTTTAAGTTGTATCAAAATAATAATATTAATCTTTATTCATATAAACAAATAAATATGTTGTTGGTTAAGAGTACTTCATTATTAATAAAAAAAAAACATAGGTTTCATCCTGAAAATTCTACGGGAACTCGACCATTCCGAAAACCCCGCAAGAACGGGAACTATGTGGGAAGAACCAAAAATATGTCGGAAGTAACTATTCCACGCGGACGAAGCCGAGGCAAAAGCTAGTAGAAATATATGTATAAAGAATTTTCCAGTTGGAATGAAGCCATAGCTTCAAAAAAAAGTATAATCTAGGATGGAATTAAAAAAGTAAAGGAAGGAATACATTAAAAAATAATTTAGTGATAAATATTGCATTGTAAGCTTTAGAAATCCCTATTCAAAATTCTAGATAAAAAACTGCTTCATTCATAGTGAAAATGCAATTTATTTTGAATAATCTAAACTCTATTATCAATTACGGTTAAAATGCGACGTAATAATTTTTTATTTTTTTAACACTATGTATCGGAAATATTTCAATTCTTAAGAAAAATATAAATAAAAATTTCAATACGCTCAACCGAGATTGCATCGTCACAATACACACTAAGATTTAATAGTTTTTCATTCATAAAACTTTTCACATTTTAGTATTAAAAGAGAAACGAAATTAGGGACGACAAAAACGGGTGCCAAGCGAAATTCTTCTTTAAGACTAATATATATTAGAGTCGTAAGTCTTATTATTCTAGCAAGACAAGTTCAACCACTGTCTAAGTTTGCCAAACTTTGTCTTCTATTGAATTGGTCCCAATCGTGTAACTTCAAAACCCGCCTTAACAAAGCCCCAAACCTAATTAAACGCAATTGACATACTTGGACGCTTCTGACATATTAATTTTTTTATAAAACAGCCCTACAATATTGAAATGAGATCAGATTTATAATTATAAGAAGATAATTAATTTAAATTGGCACTTCCAAAGTACTTGCATCCGCATCTCGTTGTAAGTCTATTAAAAACAATGAGCATAAACAATGCTTTGTTTCATTCAAGTTGTAATTATATGTAGATTTTAAATATTGTTCATATATTGATTATCTATGTTATATAAATATGAGAAAAACTATATATAAGACGAATAAGAAACTCCCTTTACATTTAGTTGTTAATGTCAACTGTCAAATCTATCAAATCTGTCAAATCATATATCTGACTTATGTCAAATTTACAAGACGTCCAAAAATTATATAGATAGAATATTTTTACATTTAATAAGGCTAGTTTTATAGTTGTTTTTTACAAAGACGATCTCATTAAAGTCTCGTATGACGTAAGCCAAGGTTCACGTTATTTTAAGCCAATGACGTTGATGTTACAAATCTGCCTATTTAAAGGCCGTACAACGGTGGGCGGTCTTAAATATAGATTGTAACGAATAAAGTGATAACGTGATTTATTATTAATAAATAAAATCCGTATACAATTATGGAAGGTAGCAGAATAACGATTCGAAATAAATATTTAATTTCCCACGAATACAATCAATCAATAGAATATATTTAATATCGGTAGAGATGTCCTATTATATTTTATTGTTAACATATATATTACATATGATTTTGTTTTTAAAAAAAATATATGTACTTGTCAAATACTTAACAATAAAAATGGCGGTAATTTTGACATTTAAAAGTATAGACAAGTTTAAGATATTGGCGAAAAATATACGAGAGAGAGAGAGAAAAGAAAGAGAAAGAGAGACAAATATTATTTAAATTTCTGAAACTATAAAACGTCGGTAACTAAAGTGTTTATCAATGAATATTATATTAAATTCAAAGCTATAATAAATTAAAGGATAAATACGCATATAGAAATCGATGTCTCTGTAAAACCACATAATATTTTGCTTAGCAATTCTTACGTCATTTTATTAATGAAAAATTAAAACTTATTATTATGAAAAGACATTGAGACAAAAGGAATATTTCTTAAAAAAAAATCCGAGTACAGCGTAACATAAAGAAATGACAATAACAATAGCAAAAGATGAGAATAGAGAAGGAAGTTGTATAATGACGTAATATCCTGTTGTGGAGATTAAAATTTTTTTTATAGTCTGTGTAAACGTAAAGTACAACTAAATTTATACCTTGTCTATAACGATAATTGTAAAAACAATAATATTAATTGAAAAATAACTTTCTTTAAATATTCAAGTAAATAAAATAACATCGCGCAATCGATTTAAATATTTTTTACTATAAAAGATATAACAGAATATAAATTATTTAAATACACTTAACTATTTAAAAAAATCAAATTAGGTATCCAAAGTAATGTTATGAATAAAAAATCTGATATTAATGCAGAAGATAAATTAAAGTTCAAAAACCGGATTTATTACTTTAAATACAAAAATTCCGGGATAAATTATACATGTGATACTACAAATTAAGAAATTGACTCATCTTCCCTTTAATACATATTAAGACCCTCATCTACCCCTTAATGAGAACAACAAAATGATTTACAAATTTAAATGTATTAGACATTACAAGTTAATTGAAATAGACTACAATTAGTTCTAACATTTATAAAGTAAAAATCTTTTATTCATATTAAACTTCAATTATTCGAAAGTTGTTTCATTTTATTTATATAATCTATTTTAAGATTACCAAGTATAAAGTTTGAAGTAGTAAAACTTTAAAATAAGAATAAATAAAACTGATTTATTACAAAAATATATCCTATAATTACAAAAAAGTTCAATTATAATATTCACGTCTTTTGTTTCATAGGATTTTTTGTTAAAAAGTTACAAGAAAAAACTTATCAAAACCCGCCTTAATAGCCACAGATTAAAAATATTTCTACACCAGTTTTTTCTAACATTAAAACCTCCATGGGTATATACTTTTTTACTGATTAAAACTCAGCTTTCGGTCATTGTATAGTGAACTTTGAATTATAAAACTTTTCTATAGCAGTCTTATGTAACATAGTAATTTTAACCTTTACTAAGTGTCAATGTCAGTATTTCAAACAGTTATTCATACTTGGGCTACGAACATCTTATATACAGCCGAGATGATTTTATTATTTAAATTATAAATTATTTTTGTTATAACTCATAGTAATATAAATCTTTTTATCCATAGAAAGAACGTGACGGCAAAAATACTAACCTACTTATGTCATCTGTATACTAGCAAACAATGCCTTTGAAAAGAATTTACTTTAAATTAATAATAATTGAAGATGAGTTTTACGTTATATTTAAATAATAATACTTAAGATATTATGTCAGTGGTGGCCTAGTGGCTAAAAGGTCCGCCTGACATGCACGAGGGCGTAGGTTCGATCTTGTCAAGTACCAATGTGATTTTTCGGAGTCATATGTACTTTCTGAGAGTATTTAGACATCACTGATTAATGCATTACCAAAGTGGGTTGATGTCAGGCATTGGCCGGTCGTAAAAACAATTAGCCAAAACTATTCACAACATGTAAGGCAGACCCTGACTATAGCCGGGAAATTGACAGGTAGAAGAAGAAGACTCGAGATATTAATATGTAAAAAATATCTTCCAAATAAACAATGCTATATATACCGTACATTGTGAGTAAATTCAGGATATAATACTCTACCGCCATTTTAATGTTATTAAGGAAGCGGTTTTTGTGACTCACTGAATGTATTTTATTTTATTTTTCATTATGCTAATGAATTCTTAGCGTGACGTCTGTAGTCAACGGACACTGTCAAACTTATTCGGTCATTCATAACCATTCACACGTTCATGTTATGTAACGAATGGAAATGAATGAATCTGAATGAACTACTAGAACTAATTTTAATAATACTCTAGGCTTATATTGTGTTCTTGGATAAAGCGATGTTACTTATTTAAATGAAACTAATATTTTTCGGATATACTACTTCTAGCAACCGTGTTGGTTACTATAAAGTAACCGAAACGTTGCAAGTATGTAGTTTTTGATAAAAATAAAAATCGCGTAGTAATCTAAGAAATATTAGTTTCATTTAAATGAATTTTCGCGAAAATCTTAGTTCTCATTACGTTACTTATTTTAAGTTTTTTTATGTCACAAATTTTGAATTTATATTTAAAATAGATTATCCGACGTCAATCAAATTAAAATTATACATAATTGATAGATTAATGTACGAATTAAAATATAATATTTATATAATTACGTAGTAACATTAGTGAATTAAAATTAATTTATATAATGTCTGTAAGTTACGAGTACATGAATAATGAACAAACTAAATGTCAAACCCAATCTAAAGTTTAATTAATGACACACTTTAATTACTTTGGACACGTCACTTGATAGAAATATAAATATTTTATACATAAAAATGCTTTAAAACAAAAATAACAGTATAAAATTACGATTTTTTAATAATAAATCTTTGAATATATAATTTCTATGAATTTTGGCGGTATTGCCAACAAATAGAAAAAAATATGGCACGAAAAAACATAATTGGATATCTTACGGCCAGTATGAACTGTCATTAGTCAAACGAAATGGTTTTTTGGGCGCATTCTTGTTTTTAATTTAATAATAAGATATTATATAAAATCTAATTGTTATATAGCCGTTACAAATTATATTGTATACATATTTAAAACGAATTTAATTCAATGTCAATTTTTTTTGAATGTAATAGTTTCAAAATTACCAACTACTTTACACGTGCACAGATAAATCATAAAAAAAATGGATTAAATTATTTAACGGTTTACGGATTCACAGGAATATACGTATAATGAAACACGTTTCACCATTGTCCATCCCAATGGGAAGAATAATGAGAAAATTTAACTTCGTGGCGACGAAACAAAATATATATACGTTAATAATAAAATTAAGATACAGAAAAGTGGTAATGTGCTATTGTTTCAAGCTATTGTAATTTTAATTCACTTAAAGCGTGACATTTATTTTTAGGAATAAATCCTTTACTTTAGAATGCCAATGAATATTGAATATAAACAAAGCATTTTTTACATATTCACGAAAAAAATTGTAGCAAACATGCATTTTTTATATAAAAATCTATGTACTCACATAAAAACAACAATTTTCCAAGACTACCCATGGTTGAATGCGCGATCGACGCTAAGTTGTTAAGGGACATATCGTATCTATTATACAATGATTACAACAATAGGATATCTTTTAAACAGTATCAAAAACTTGATACTATATGTCCATTTGGTTGATACTAACGACTGAGCTTGTTTTTTAAACTTTTATACCAAGCGGTAAGGCGGCGCGGCGGACATCTTGTGACGTCATGGGAAAAATCAATCATTTAGAACATGCGCAAAATCCTCTCCTTGGCCCAAATAACGTTTGTGACCGTGAGTTTGGTTTAACGCCAAAAATGGCTGCAAAATTTTATGAATGAAGCTATGCTATATGCTGTTCATTCAAATATAACTCTCATATAGCGACAGTTTAATTCGCAAGAGCTATTATTAATTCGCGCTTTCACGAAGCTTTTGTTAGACGTATATAGATCTTTTGTCTTTGTAATTATTGCTTGTAATTTCACTTGGATGGCTACGTCCTTGTATTTCAAGCTTAACACTGACTGAATAATTGCATATGTCCTTCGAAATTTGACCTCGTGCAGAACATTAGCTTACAAGTGATCTAATCTCTACAATAGTTTATTTATTTATTGCTAAAATTAAGTTTAATAACATCATGTATAAAATAATATATTTCAGGCAAGAAATTTAAGAAGGTACTTTTTTAAGGAAGACTAACATTAAATTAATACAAAATAATATATGCTGTATGCAAAATAAAATATTTAGGTTGCCCTTAAAGAAAAAAAATAATTTTTGCCTAAATATATCTGACATTTTGTGACAATTTTGACGTCATATCAGGATATTCCTCTGTATAGTCTTTATCTCCCTGAATCCTACTCTTAATGATGAGAAGATTCCTTTTGTATGATACAAATCTTGAGCAAGGACACTCAAATTTCTACCACAGTAGATCTGGTGCACCACAAGTTTCTCAGTTAAATCTAATATATAAAACCATTCACCGATTCGCCTACGAAATTTTCAAGGTGGATCCGTGACTGTAATATCGATAAAAATAGAGTACATATTTGGAGGATGGACCATCTTTGAAAATAAATTGACTGATTCGATTTGAAAGATACGACGGCTTCAAAGAATAGCCCAACTCCTCTCCCCATCATTAAAAAAATAGAACGAGAGTTATATAAAGAAATTTTACAAAAGGTTTTCCATCTGAACTACAATGATCTCAAAATACTTTGTCTAAACTTTCCCCCATAATACTGCGGTCATAAAATTGTATTGGTCCGTAAGCTGGTCAACCGAATCTCATCTAGAGTTTGAAGTACACTTGGGCAACGTCAGGGGTATTGTATAATTCTTTTCCTTTTTTATTTTAAATCAAATATGTAAATAGTTCTTATCTTTAAGCAGATGTACATGAAACCATTTGCTCTTAATAGACCACAATTAGTGGCAAGCTACTTATGTATATCATCTATGGCAAGATTTCTCCTTCGGTCTTAACATTGCGTAAAGATTCCACACACCCGACCCTCGATATAGCATTTACAATGATTCCAAAAATAAGGATGATTACCACTTCTGGAAAGTTTTTTTAATCAGTTAAAGAAGCTAGTTGTCTTGGCATTAATAACATTTATAAAGGAAGGTGGAATTAACCCTAGTGGAGATTTGTTGTTAAGTTAATGTAATTACTAAATCTAAGAAAGAGATACTCCATATAAAAAATTGGTTGAAAATCGATTAAAAATACCTCAATACAAGTAATTCATACCAATTCAACGGTTGCCAGAGTTATGTTTAAGTTTTAAGGGTGCAAATGTAGTCCACTTTGTGGTAAATAGCTGTTAACCCACGCGGAGATTTTCTAGAGTTCTACTCAAAACTTTTTATGAAGCTTGTAATATATTTATTATCTACCTACACAAACATTAAACGTCTTCATTAACTAGTGTTAAATATCATTGTATGGCAAAAAGCATGTAGGTAGAACGAGTGACCAACTTTTAGAAATTTTTATGTGTAGCTTAACAACTTATAACTTAGAAATTTTTATGTGTAGCTTAACAACTTATAAGTGTCTGGTGCATATATACAAAAAAAAGAAAAACAAGTTTTCAATTTCTAGAAGATACTAATACACATTCGCCTCATAAGCAGATAGTTGTATATATACTATAGTATTCTAGTTATTTATGTACATAGTAATAATATAGAAACTTAGTTTAACCCGAGACTTAGTCTCTTAGAAACTTTCCATATTAGTGGGATTGCAATTGGTTGTTTCCTGACTTATTATAAATCATTAAAAAAAAAGAAACTAAATAAAAAGACCCTTGAATATTTTTTAAAATATATTCTGCAAGTGTCAATAGATACTGTTCTTTTATTCATATAACTTTTCAATGCAAACAGGAATCCTAAAAAGGATCTTGTTTATGCTTCTTAGAATAAAAAGACGCTATGTTCTAATGCTGTGAACATGCCTCCACGTTTTGTTTTTGCTGTTGTCGGGCAATATTTATTTATAATTATAATGTTCTAAACCCTATAATACTATGAAATATTAATTCAATACCTTTTTATTAATCAAAATTTAGTAATTTTCAAAAAAAAATATTATTTTCATAACAACATTTGACGTTTCATTCAAGCTACAGCATTAACAAAACGCACGTTACCATAATATTGGCATGTGCTATTGCCATGGCGCTGGTTATTAAATAGGGCCATTTTATAGTTATTCTTATATTATAATTAAATAATTGAAACAGTTAATAGATAATAATATTAATCTTTAAGTGTTAAAATGTCGCAATATCCATTAAATGGTAAGTTTGTATAAATTAAACCATAACCTTATAGTGTAAACAACACGTTATACTTACACTGATTTTAATCAACTTTTTTAATAGAATTGAAGCGAAGACTACAAGATGATGAAACACCATTGCCAAAAAGATTTAAATTGGCAAGAAATGTGGTACAATCCCAGCATTTTCCTATAGCACCAAAAGAAAGAGTCATAGCCGATTGGCTTGACGAATTAATAAAAACTAATAAACTCAAAAGCAAGGACTTGTGTGAAGTTTTGAACTGGCTGAATAATGTGGATGATTTCACGTGCGAATTTAAAAGTAAACTTATAAAGGTGAGAAAATTTTCTTTTAAAACTATTATAAAAACAGAAGTGTTGTAAAATACTTTTAGGTAAAAGATTCTTAATTTACATATATTTTAAATTAAAGTCTCCACCCAGATCAGGTAACTCATACTTTTTTAATTTTAATGTCATGAACACTACAATATTATAAGCTATTTCTCCTAGACTCCAATACCTCTGTAAATGAAAGTTGTTACACTTTTCCTTCTATATAAATGTCAAAATCCTTTTTCAAATCATTATTTCATTCCATTAAATGGGAGGTAATAAACTACAAAATATAAAATAAACATGTTTTCGTGTTTTTCCTTCACTCTTTTACTCGTAATTGTACAAAGTATTTATCATTTCAATGTTTGTTACCGTTTTTGATAATCTCCAATTTGACTCTTTCTACAAAGATGTAATAGTTTATGCTATTTTTCTCAAAATTGCTCCTATTAATATTTTATATCGATATCATGAATATACTTGGAAAAAAAATCTTTCCCACAACTATTAGGAATGCATTTTTGAAATTCTAGCACTCCAGATTATAATTTGTCTAACAAAAAATAATTGTTATACAAAAATATTCCACAACCCTAATACAAAGAAGACATACTATAAAAAAAAACACATCTTTTACAAGTATTGATACTTTTAAGTAAATGCAATATAATGATGAAAATATATATACCTTTTATGTCATACAATTTAATATTATCAATTAAAACAACATGTATATGTTACTCTGCCAAAATAATAAAATTTAATAAAAGTATTTTCACACTTCGTAACATGTTAAATGAATTACGAAATTGTTATTTTTAAATAAACTTCACTACAACTAATGTACTAATGCCTCACAATGCCTTCGGGATCGTTTTATATGTATAATTTAAACTGCTTTGCCATTTATTATTTTATTTTTATTTTAAACCATTAACATTCTTTTATATTAATGCGATGGCAAGCCCTACTCACTCCAAACTGAACGTCATTCTTTCTTATTCTTTTTAATTCGTTTTTATTTGAATTTATTTTAATTCAATTAGTTTTTTGTCGCCTTCCAGCGCGACCATGTGATATGTATTAACTCTTAAAGAGTCTCCATTTCACAGTACTTATTAAATATATTTTAGAGTAAATTATGTAGGGTGGCAGCTAGTGCCAGGAAAACTACAAAACTTACTTATATGTATATTGTAATAAGAATTATACAGTAAAACTTATAACCTACACCTAAGACTACATGATTGTCCGCATGTTAGGATGGCAATATCATTCCATAGCTTGTGTGGTGTCAGGAATCTTCTGGTTCACACGGCTTGGTGTTCATTCTATGGAGTCAGCAGCGTCACTCATCTTATATGATATTTTATACATACTATGATGTTAAACTGGCTTTCTTTATTTAGTTTTTAATATGTTGTCCATATAATCATTAATTTTTAGGCTATATTCTTTTAATTTGTAATAAATAGTCCTTAAAATATAAAGTTGTTAGTGATGAATGCATTATTTCAGTATTAGACTAGGTAGTCAATATTTTCTTGACGATACCAACATTATAATTCAAAGGAAACAGATTAAGGCAAAAAAAGTCAATCTAAACTTGCATTTAGATGTTTTTTCTTCATCCAATTTTTTTGTGTAGGCAGGGTCTTTTGAAAAAATATGTCATATCTATTAATAAAGTATTTGTTGGTTTAGTTATAATTGCTCGGTATTGGGTAATAATAATATGATTTCAAATATAAAATAGGTGTATAGATTTTTTATTATATAAGATAATGTCATTCAGTCTTGCTTTTCAAAATACATATACTACAAATTTAATAGGTTTATTGTATACTACAGTGACTAAAATTTCTTTAAGAACATATTTTAACTTAAGATGGTTTACTGATAATGAGATCACAAAAGCACAATTAAATAGAATAAAAATTTATATTACGTAGTATTAAAAAAGAAGGAACAGTTTAACTAAACAAAACATAATTATATATTTGAAAGGACTTACTACTTATACAGGGTGACTGGTGAATTACTATCGATACTTGAGGACGTGATATTTGACGATCATATATGACAAAATAAAAATTAATATAACATAAATATTAATAAACTTCTAAGTAAAGTTAACCAAAAGTTGTGTAATTAATTACACATCGTGTGAACACCCTACAGATTAGGTATACACACACACACACACTTGGAACGTGTCCACACTCTATTTATTTATACGGAAATTTGGTCAAAGATTAAGTACCTATTTTTTTACATAATTCGAATGAGAATCATGTACCGAGTATACTCCTTAAATATTGATATTAATTCACCAGTCACCCTGTATATTTATGTATTATGCAACTGTATATAATTTTTTATAAAATATCATCAGAGATTGTGTACCAATATTTTATTTAGGTATAAATTATAGATTTTTGTCAAAAAAAAAACATAATAAGTATATGCATGTGAAATTCTGATGTTGAATAAAAATATATTTTGTTAAGAAAGTTACTCAAGTTCCAAAGTATTTTTTTTTTTACATTTAAGTATTATAAGTAACCTTCAACATATAAAATATTTTATACTTGCATATAAAGTTAGTACATAAACAATATCATAATTATTTGTCGGCGAAAGATTAATTATCCATAGTAATAAGTGTAATCAGTAAAAAGTTAATGAGGGATTTCTGTTTGCAACTTGCTAATATGTAAGTGGGAGTAAGGGGTTTAACAGGTAAATCTCTCTACAACCTACTTAACGACTTGCTACTGTCCAGAACTTATATCCATTAATTCTTGGAACATACTTCAAAGGCAGGCCTAGTAGATTATTTCGAATTTCACAAGTCACAAGTCACAGACACTGTTGAAGCTCCTCTCACTACAATGATGGACCTGACATACGCACCGTGAATACATTGAATGATGAGAAGATTCTCATTAGTTTTTTATATCAATAGGACAAATAACATTAAACAGTTTTAATATTGCGATGTATTAGAGATATTTTATTTGAAATATAATTACTAAAATTAAAGGAATATGACTGTATTTTTCAGGTGGTGTCTCAATATATCCACAGCAATATATTGGAAAATAATGATGTAGAAAATATTACAGCATTCATGGATAACACAAAAATGTCGTCCCAACTAAGTCTACACATTGAAGATTTCTTATTAATAGCTACAACATTACTACAAAAACTACATAATGAAGAAAATTATGCTATGGTTGATAGTATTTTGAATAATATCGTGAAATATTATAAGGAATCCAAAAAGAAGTTGCAGTTCATTATCAAATTTTTAGAAGGAGAAAATTTGGAGACGATTTTTTGTTTCCTTCACACAAAATCTCACTCTTCCACGATAAATTTATGCGAAAATATATTGTTCCCGTTGAGTAAAAAGCAGATTTTCTCAAGTTTCCTAACAAATTTGATCAGAAAGGAGACTATTGATGACTTAATAGCTGAAAAGGGTGATAATATACAGATTGTATTGAAAATCATGAGTTCATTTTTCACATTCCCAAAAGGAAGGACTGATAAGGATCCCAAATTCTTATCTGATTTCATTTACGTTTTTACGAGTTGCTTCAGAAGTGAGAGTCAAATATGCTTTATTTTCTACGTTATGGCTACAAACGCGTTTAATATGAGTCAGAATTATATGCTACCAGCTATGCGTATGCCGCCAATTCAATTTGATAACGACGAAAAAGTAAAGAGAGGTTTATTCCTAAAAATGCTTGAAGCTCTTCATTCACAAGAGATCAGTTTATCTGTTCGTTTCACTGACACACTCGGTGAAAGAATGACTAATATTGATATAAAGAAAAATTTCGCGTCATTCCTACAAGCTGTTATGTTAGGACAGATAAAATTGGAAGGTAAACTCGATAAAGTTACCTTACAGATATTAGAAGTGGCTTTAAAACTTGATCCGTCGATAGTAGAACAGAAAATTGAATTAATTTTACCATATATAATGACGTCAAAGAAAAAGAAATCTGACATCTTAGAACAATACATATCCATGATGAATTATTTCATAGAAACCTTATTTAAACTCAGTCGTGGCGCTGACTTTATTAATAAAATAATACCACACATAAAATTGAGTTTAGAAGCCAACAATGTCGAGCAATTTGAGTTGAAACAGAAATTAAAAGAAGCTTTGAAAAACGGTGACAGTTGTGACAAAATTGAATCCGCCATTTTGACGGGTAATGACATTTTGCCGCCAGATTGTATAGAATTGTATGGAAAATTGAGTTCAGAACTAATGTTTAGACAAAACAAAGTATTATTGGTGTCATTACAAAAAGACTTCGAGGAAAACTGTCTTATGATGCTTGAAGAGGGTTTCGTTAGTATGTATAATTTAATAACATTTATTTCAATGAATAGATTATTAATGTAATAGGAATTTTGTTCCTGAATCTTTTACTCTTACTTTTTTACTCTTGGTTTTAAATAATAATTTTTGATTCTAATCACAAACGTCAAACTATAACTATATATTTTTTAAATATAAATACAATTTAAAGAAAATATCTAAAATATACATCCAATCAAATTTTATCCAATATATCTATATTGCAATATAACATTAATACTACATCGTTAAAATTATTTTATTAATATTTTAAATGTCAACATTCTAGGCCCATCTATAATAACACTATCAGAAGTTCTATCCGCCATTTTGTCGAGCTTCTTTAGGCACAACAAAATGGCCGACCACACCGTCCCACTTCCTATAGCTGAAGAGTTCTGGTCGACTTTCCAAGACTTTGAAAAGCAATGCTTGAATAAATTTGGTGAATGTGTATTGAAGTTGAACTATGTAAGTAGTTAATATTAATCTTAAAAGAATATATTTTTCTTACTGGAAATTATTATGCATAGTTACTTAAAAAAACAAATCACTTCAAGTTAAGGCTACATATTTTTGATTAGTCAATACTTTATTGTAATATGTATAATATTTTGTATATACTAGTTGATCCGGCAAAACGTGGTTTTGCCATTTAAAAATAGGGGTTGGTGATAAAAAAGTAAAAATTTTAGGTTGTATGTATTTTTTAATGCTACATTTAAAAAACATTTCGTCCGAAAATTACAAAAATAAAATTAAGCGTGAACAACCCTTATGACTTAGGGGTATAAAAAATACATAGATGTTGGCCGATTCTCAGACCTACTCAATATGCTCATAAAATTTCATCAAAATGGGTCCAGCCGTTTCGGAGGAGTTCTCTGTCTAACACCGCGACAAGAAAATTTTATATATAAGATACATATATATATTATATTCTTTATAATAATTTTCAGAATCCACCATTAGTGATGGCCTTTCTACAGTTATGCCTAAACTTCTCACAATTAAAACTACTAAATGTTAAATATGGCAACACTAAGTTGAATTTAACAGATAACATATTAATACCATTCTTAAAAACACAGAAGTGGTTAAACTTTATACCTAGAATTCAAGAAACGGATATTATTTTAGTATGGGTGAGTTTATTTTTATTTATTTTATATGAGGTTCTTAACTGATACAAAGATATAGGTAAAATGGTGGAAATTTTGGTACAATCAATTCTTTTAAACCATTCACAAAAATAATATAGTTAATAATAAGTATAAATTTAAGTAATCTAATAGTCTAAGATCCCACTGCAGGATTGGTGCGTTCATCGGTTATTTGTTTAAAACCAAATTTTTATGTTTATTTATAGTTAGGAGAATATATATTTACTAGGTTGATACTATACATGATAGTAATTTATATGAAGATCTTAGACTATAACACTTTCGCGAGTGTTTATTTAAATAAAAGTAATATTTTTTTTATTTACTACGACGATGCCATTTTCATTTCGTCTGTCCGTGATCACGGTTGCTGTAAAGTAACCGAAACGTTGGGAGTATGTAAATTGAAAAATTAAAATAACGCGTTATAAATACGAATATATTAGATATTTTTGAGTACATATAGTGTCATTACATGCAAAATAAAAATTAAAAAAGGGAATAACACTATTTCAATGTGTATAGTAAGATCCAAAAAAAATTATTTTATATGAAAACTCTATACATAGGTAATTTTATTGATCTATTTAAAGATTTGTTCTCCTCTTTATCTGTTGAATCTTTCCCCAAAAGCTTAATATAAATCGTATGAACAAGTGATAATAAGGATATTTATGATAAATGAAACTTATATTTTTCGGATTACTATACTGGGTATTTTATCTCGGTTGCTGAAAAGTAACCGAAACGCCTGGAGTATGTAGTTTATACAAAAACAATATACTTACTCCTAATATAATATGAAAAATATTAGTATCATTTAAATTAATACTCGCAAAAGTCTTCGATCTCATTATGTTTGTAATAAACTTCTTGAATAAGGATGAAAATGTTTACCATTTGACTTAATTTTTACGTTTTTAGTTATTTTATAATATAGTAACATCTGTCTTTTAAGTATAATATATAAAAAAATAACTGGTGAAGCATTTTTTTTTTCCTTCTGATATCTGACATCACTTGTTATATCCAAAAAATTCCTTGCATTATCATGCAAAGTTCCATAAGAATCTATTCAGCAATTCCAAAGAATAAAATACTCGAACAAACCCACAAAAATTATATATCATTTTTTATGGTCATATTTTTAACTTATACATATAATATGTATCTATATAATTTAATTATATATTTTATTATTTTCAGGATCACTTGCAACTCATACAAACAATGGCTATGGAGATATTGAATACAAATGCAGAGGAAATCTCAGAAACGAAAACGAATATATTGAAAAATATATCAAACTACCCTCAAATTGTGACATACGATAATTATTTCACGAACACATTATACAGAAATCTGAATAAAAAACAAAATAAGATACTTACAAAGGCGATATTCAAAAGTTACTCCACAAATAATAATACTGAGATATTCAAGACACATGCTGTTAGCAATAATAGAGAATTATTACAAAGTATTCTGTTGAAAGTAGCAAAAAATATAATAGATTGTATAGAAAATATTGAAGTTTTATCTGAAGCATTGAACAAATCTTCATTTGAAGTTACTTCATTTGTGAAAGGGATAAATATTATGGATTTATTTCAAAACGGTAAAATACTAAATGAAGATGAATTATCAAATAATATAGATATATTAAGACTATTGCAGATACGTAATTTGAAGGAAAATTACCAATTGACCGCCATTTTGGTTTTGTTGCTAGCAAAACATTATTGCCAACATAAAAAAATTAAAAGGAACATAGACAATCTATTACAGAGTATATATGAATTAAGTCCGAAATATCCGGATATTTATAAAATATTCCCAGAAAATGTTATTTTCGATTTCAATAATAATATAATTCTGGACCTACTGAGATTGAATATTAAAACTACGAAGAATACTTTGATTGTAAAGAATATTATTGAAATAGCTGTGAAAAAGGTCAAAACTGATCCGGATGTAATAAAAAATATAGTAGAGATACTATTAAGAAATCATAAAACCAACGAAATAAGTAATTTAGTTAATTTCGATAATCCTGTGTTCGAAGTAACTTGTTTGGCTCTACCAGTTATAGCTAAGGAGAAGAAAAATATTACAACAAGCGCGTATCGATCGATTTTGGCCGATTTACAGGAAAAATTAAATACCGCCATGTTGGATTCGTTCAGAAATTTAAATTTTAAAGATGATGAAAATGAAATGAGTCTGAATTCAATGGGAGCATACTCGCTAACTTTATTAAAGTTATGTGAAAGTATTAACAATGATGAGAAGGATTTGAATTGTATTTTGAATGGACTGGAATACTATGTTGATAAAGCGGTAAGAAAACATATATATAATTAAAAAAATATCACTATAACACTATATTTTTGTTATATGAGTAATTATTTTAAAAAGCTATATGGAAATAACTTAAGTATTCAATAATTTTAGTATAAAAACTGCCATAATATTATAGATACTAAATTCCACAATGTGAAACGAAACCTCTCATCATTCAATGTATTCACGGTGCGTGTGTCGGGTCCATCGTTGTAGTGAGAGGAGCTTCAACAGTGACTGGGACTTGTGACCCAGGTGTAGGTTTAATATATATAGAGAGACGAAACCTCTCATCATTCAATGTATTCACGGTGCGTGTGTCGGGTCCATCGTTATAGTGAGAGGAGCTTCAACAGTGACTGGGACTTGTGACCCAGGTGTAGGTTTAAGGGACCCTATATATCGTGTTAAACGCTCACCTACACTGTACAAGCTTCTCTCTCTACTCCACCAAAATTAATTAATTTAAATATTAATATGATTTCAGATTAATTCATTACAAGAACCGTCATCTATCACCGAACACGTTGAGAACTCAATCAACCTTATAAATATTACTTTGAGGTATCTCGGAAGACTGACATTTATGATGCATAAAACCTCAAACAAGTCAAACCTTATTGCTGATGCAAATAAATTTTTCCGTAGACTATGGATTGCGATAACTTGTAGATTGTCTATGGTTTTTGACAAGCGGCAAAAGAGGAGAATAAGTAATAGCTGTGTTGATGAAATCGCTGTTATGTTAAAGTTTCTTGCTGAATTGTCATCTGTTAAATGCTTCTGTAAGCATTTTGTTGGTGATTTATCAAAGTTAGCATTACTTAAGGTGAGTTATTGAGACTTATATACTTAATAGAACTTAATATGAGGCTTGGTTCAGAACATCTAAGGTTTTATTTACACTTAGTATTAAGTCATACTTTGTTTTTAATTTTTTTATAATATACATATAAAATAAAAAATGTATGGAATAAACATTTTCTATAGACATTTATCCTTAAAAAGTAATAGATATTTTCTAGAAAACATGGCTTGTATTGACATATGATATTTTACTTAAACTATTATTATTTTAATAAATACTAAGAAAATAAAGAGATTAAAATTAATATGAACTACCTGAAAGTATTAATATATCATACAATTTTTAAAATCATTTCTTCTTCTGTTACCTGACAATTTCCTAGCTTTAGACAGGGTCTGCTTTACATGTGACTAGTTTTGGCTAATTGTTTTTACGACCGGCCGCCTGCCTGACCTCAACCCTCTTTGGGAATGCATTAATCAGTGATACCTAAATACAGTAAATTTTAAAATCCATTATAAATATTATTATCATTTATATGTTAACCTTATATTTCTAGAATCCATTGTTTATACTTAAAAATGAAGAAATCACGAACAATCAACTCACAGCCAGAAAAGTGTCCAAATATCTGTGGCAAAACTGTCTTAAAGCAAACATCATAGAGGCTAAATGTGTTGCCATGACAAAAATTATATATAGATCTACAAAAAATATTAAACATTGGATATGGCAACACTATGATAATGTACAGAATGGTCCAAACGAGGCTGTGGTTGATGATAGTATATGTGAATTGTTGAGGAACGATCTTGATATACTCTGTGATGTTATTTTGGCTGCCAAAAAGGTAATACTAACTATATATATATATATATATATCTCTTCTACCCGGCAATTTCCCAGCTGTAGCCAGGGTCTGCCTAAACTATATATATATGGGGTTATAATTGAAATTATACAAGGATAATATCTAACATAAGAAAAATACGCAGAATATATATATAAATCTACAATTTTTGTTAAATTTTGTTCTTCAAATATTTAACATTAAACAAGAAAATCCACATAATTTCCCTTTTATAAGCACTTTGCTAGAAATAAAAAACATTTTAAGTCCAATAAAATATATGTTGATTTAGAATAAATAAGAGCAATTGTTATTTAATAACTAAACATTTCTTATATTCCATCTAATTCCAATTCCAGATAAATCTCGACTACAAATTCCTGGATTCCATATTTGAGTTGGCTCATCTCTACCAATACTTGCTCGGATCAAACACTACCAATACTAAATGTGTAATATCGTGGAACTCTTTTGTCATATTGTTTGAAGGATGTACTATACTATTGAACAATCTGCTTTTATCTAGAGAAGAAATGTTGGAGGATAGGTATGAATAATGATGAAATTATTATTATTTTCGACGAAACGCAGCCATAAGAGACTCCTTTACGCCGATCTTCTGTGAGAAAGTGGTACTTTACCAGTCGAGCCAATCTATGTTAGAGCTATAGTAACTGACCATAGCTAGGTTTTACCACCTCTAATATACATATATATACATATGTATATACTAAAAACTATATACAATGCCATGAGTTTTAACTTAATCTTTATTATATATATAATTCTTCTGTGAGTGTGTATGTCACTGAACTTTTCTCAAACGACAGGCCCGATTTAGATGAAATTTTTGTTTGTGTTCAGGGGCATCTGTGAATGGTTTAGATTCACAATTTTGTCCGCTGGACAATGTTTTTTTAATTAATTTTTAATTTATTAGTAGTTGTTGATACAAACGTTTTTTTTTTATATTAGATTTGACAATTAACTAATATGTCAATCATTCTGTCGCACTTCAAAACACGGAGATGTATGGCTTTAATAGGTAAACTCCAAAAATATAAATAAAAAAAAACGTAACAGATATTTCTTTATTATAGGGCGATACGAAGTTCGCCGGGTCTTCTAGTATATATACTATATGTATATTCACAAGGAATTCTATGTAATATAATCCTTAAATAAGCTTATAACTAAAATAATATTAATTCCTAATATATTTATTTCAGATGGCCGTGTTACATGCAGTGTTATAAAACATTAATACTGTGTCTTTGTGAGAGAGCTAAAAGCGAGGATGACACAGACATATCCATAGAACTAAAGCTAGCTGAAATGGCTCATAGCGTTGAGAAGTTAGTATATATAATATAAAAAAACGTTACATATAAAGGAAGATATTTTATACTTATATAAGGAATTATATTTAATACTACTTTTTGCCCAAAACTTCGTCTGTGTTAATTTCAGAATAAGAAATATATAGACTGGGCGAATTTTATCCCTTCTTAAAGACAGTAGATAAGAATATTTTGGATTTGATCAACTAATTATGTTTTTCGATTTGATTAAAAGTATTGTATGTCTTTTCCCTTGTTCTATGCTATTTCTGCACCAATTTTCAGCCAAACCCCTGCAGTAGTTCTTGAGTTAGAATCATTATAATAGCATAAATAACGTCATTATTATTTTAGTGATATCATACATATAGTTATATCTTGACAAAGAATCCAATGCATTAGAAAAATAATTATTAGTTGACAGTATCCTATGGTAAAATAAAAGTTTATCACCTTATGAAATAATAAAATAAGCTTTATTCCGATAAAAAATACATATACAACAAAATGAGCATATCACTTTGTATTACATTTTCTAAAATCCTTGTTAGGATTCGAAAAGTTTATTCATTTTATTTATACATATGACAAAACTAATTTTTATCAATATTTGAAATAAATATTACACAGTAATTTTCCATGTTTATCTCATACATATCTTTGTATGACTGATAAAATTAGTGCTATCCATTGAAAATAAAATTTCACACAAAAAATGACTTAAGGATAAAATTATCTGAAAACATAACGTATTCGAATTTTTAAGACTGGGAGAGATGAATAGTCTTTAATATTATATCAGGAGATTTATTACTAGAATTAATCCTATAATTTCTTTCACAGATTGACCCAATCTATATGCAAACGAAAAACTCATGTTTCAAGAATATCGGCGTACGCTGTAGCTGACATTTGCACTTGGATGGAGAGTAATTTCCCGCCAAAAGTTATGCGCCAACGTTTAGAAAATACAGTTGCCATGTTAATACAAGTCTCTGATTCAACTTACGCTATGTCATTCTTAAAACGGGCGCTAGCTGGTTCTGTAGGACAAATGACGATGACGAATATATATACATTATATAAAAGATATCACAAATACGTTGGTAATGCCTGAAATAAAGATTTTTAACATATTATATGCTGTTTTATTGATGTGGATAGAATGTATTGTGATTTATGTATTGAAAATGACTCTATTAAATATGTATAAAGCAAAATTGTTTTTATTTTGTTCCAATGGATTTTATTTATAAGAGAATTTGAAAGAAATTTTAATTTGAGAATGAAGTTACACCCTATAAAAATCTTATTTGAATCCGTCGGTTGTATAGTTTGTAAAAATAAATACACAGTAATTATCGTTTGTTATGACAACACATTTTTTTATGTTGCCGCGCTAAAGTTTAAACGACCGACAATTTACGCCAGTATCTGCCTGTCCATATATGGACTTTTATTCAATACTCGACTGTGATTGGCTGAAATACATCGTCATCATGAGTCACTTTTCGAGTAGTAATCAAACATTAAGACTTGAAAATAGTAATATCTCTTCGTTGAAAAGACTTATAGTCTTTATCTTATCTTATTGAATCCGCTAACACTATAAATATTAAAATAGTATTATACTCTGAAGTGCTTCAGTGTGTTCCGAAGAACATAGCTTAGAGCATTTGAAAAGTTGTCATCTTGTGACAAGTTTATAAAATAAAATCATTCTCTATTATATACAAGAAAAAAATAAAAATATAAATTTTTTCATAATATTTAATAAAATAAGGTATCAAACATTTTTGTGAATTTATTTACTTGAGTTAAAATAAAAAAACATAGTTTTGACTTGACTAATCATTTTGACACATGCGCTCATTGGTTATCACAAAATAACGTGTAGCCAACTGTACGAATCAGTGTCGTTCCGGTCGCCGTTGTGGAGTCGGTGAAATTAGTAGTGGAATTTTTACGTGCTTAACATCAAAAAATGGTAAGTTTACAAAATCTATTACAGTGTTTAACAATATCAGTGCAGTTTTCTATATATTACAATCAATATTTATATAAATTTCGCATTACTGATGTCCAGATTTATAACCGGTGCCGCCATATTTCGCACAATCCTTCGCCGACTTCGCACGCCTTTTCAACTAAATACTTGTCACAAATCAGTGATTTTATGCCACGTGTAGTGTTATATATATTCAAAATTTATAATAAACATCAAAAAAGACATACGTCGTGACATTTGTCTCGATATACGACGAATGGTGTTATATTTCACGCATGTGAAAGGTTTATCACCATTTATGACGGGTTGATGATTTTTGTCATATAATTAGCGGAATATATTCCTAATCGCCGGCTGGAGGGCATCGAACTCGTGTAGCGATGCAACTTCGCGCAGTCGCCTCGCCTCTTTACCATATAAGGCATAACCGTTTCGTTTCTTCCATTTTGGTGTATCACAGGGCGTCTACCTAAAACGCATTGCGCCAACACAATGTCAAGGTTATTTTCATGTTTAAGCTACCCATGAATCCTATGTGATTCATATAAACGATTTTATAACAATTAGGTTAGTATGAGTCACAGGGCAGATGATTCATTTAGTTTTTTTTCATACCATACTTTCACTGAACGAACGTTAGGCTTATACACGTATACGTAAAAAATGCTAACTCATAATATAATGATTCATTATTATATATAATAATATTCATACAGTATCCTTGATAAGTAACAAGACTCCTATTGCCTCTGTAATCAATATTGTGAGCTATGTTCAAGTTAAGTGTGTAAATCTTATACAGAAGTTATTTCCTGCTTTGAATCATAATATATCAATAATAATATGTCATTATTGCTATAAACTATATGTATAGTCTGAAATATTGTAAAGAAAATGCCCACAAATTATTATGATGGCTTGAAATATCCTTAGCAAATTTATTATATGTTATACTCAATCAAAGTTATATATATTTCATAGAATAGCCTGTCTAAACATTTTTAGTTTAATCTATTACTAATTTCAATATGTAAAAACATATCCATATATCTCTTAAGTTTCTTATATTCTAATACTATACAATAAGAAAAGTTAAAGTTAATAATTTCCAATTAGTAATCATAGTAAAGTAATTGCCATAATATTTAAACAACTTTTCAATTTTAAACAAAATTAATCAAGTTTTAACTGGCAACACTAATAATGACAGCATTAAAAATAATATTTTTTTGTATAAATCGACATTAAAATTGTAATTTTTATATATAATATGTCTGTATTACAACTATGATAAATTTGGCAATGACATTCGTTTATATTGGGCGTGTGAATGACCTCTGTAAGGTCATTCACCTCCACCCTCCGGGAGGGTAGTTCGAGAGGGATGAAATCAAACACTTTAGGTTCAAGTTTGAATCTTGATTTGATATCGAAATGAGATTTTTTTAATTAATTTTCCTTACAAATATTGAGATTGCAAAAATCTTTATTTTTTGACATTTATAGTATTTAATTTTTTCTATATAATAACTATGATAATATAACTGAAATTTTAAATTATAATTTTTAATATTAAATCAAGGAAATAAATACATTTAATATATCTTAAAGGAAACGTATATTTATTGTTTGTGTAATGTTGCTATCAGCATTCCCGTCTGCCGGCTCCCAATAGACGTACTTCCGGTCCGTCCGGAAACGGTACACCATAGAGGGAGTAGAATATTTAACAATATACGTTCTGAAACCCGTTTTACATTTCAGAAACATAGATTCTTTGAAATATATATAAGAAATTGTTGCTCATATATTTTTTAATTAATATTGAGATCAAAGATTCTCGCGAGTATTCATTTAAATGAAACTAATATTATTCGGATATACAACGCGTTTTATTTTTGACTATAAACTACATACTCCCGACGTTTCGATTACTTTACAGCAACTGTGATCACGGACAGACGAGATGTAAAATAGACGAAATGTCGGGAGTATGTAGCTTACTACATTAATAAAGTTGCGTAGTATACCAAAAAATATAAGTTTAATTTAAAAGAAGTTCATTAAAACTAGGTTTCCGCCCGTAGCTTCGCCAGCGTGGAGTTCGGTTATATCGCGTTTCCAAGAGAACCTTTCAAAAGTCTGGGATAAAAACTACCCTATGTTCTTTGTCAAGGTCAACTCTATGTCTGTACCAAATTTCATTAAAATCAGTTCAGTGGTTTAGCCGTGAAAGCGAAACAGACAGACAGAGTTACTTTCGTGCTTATAATATTAGTAGGGATAACTTCTACATAAAGAATTAATTTGTTTGTAAATTTTACTATGTAAAGCGAAAATTTACGTTTCTAAGCTTAATTCAAATATCACATGCAAAGTTGAAAGGTTATTTTCGTTTATTAGCAATATCCGGTTCCGATTGTGAAATAATATGGTTGGCATTTGATGATAAATCGAAAGAGACTTGGAAGTGAATGCATCAGTGAGATATAAATATTTCCAAGATGACATATCACGATTTTGATTCATATATTTATCGATGCTTCCTATGCATAAGGCTCAATATACAAAATGTGAATTTTTCAATACAGACATTTTAAATTATTTTCAATGTATCTTGTACATACGACAACTGATGCTTTTGAAACTTTGCATAGCAACTATGACATATATGTCATTTAAGATTGATAAAAGTGTTACATATGTCCTTTTAATGAAATAAAAATAAGTCTTTCCACCCAAAAATATACATTTTTTATATGGATATCATAGAATACAGTATTATGAAGTGTTTAAAGCAAAAAAAAAATGCCTTAATTGCTACATTGGTCCTTATATATGGAACCCATCAATGTATAAAGTAAGAAATAAAATGTTGTTACTATAGTAGAATAATAGCTAGCTTTTTAATATGTACTTTTGGATAACCGATACATATAATATTTATTTATTTAAAAAAAAATTCTTCATTCCCCTTTAACTCTGAATCGTCTAGACCGCTTTTGATGTTACTTCTAGTTCTTAGAGAACTTAGATATAATAATACTTAATAATTTACATTTTAACTTATAAATTAATTTATTTCCATATTAATACATTTAACGTCGACGAAATCGCGCTACAAGTCTAGTTTTGTACTACGTGTTTTAAGTAGTGGCGAAGTATGTTAGAAAGGTTTAGTTGCGCATAAAAATCAATACTATAGAATTGCACCATAGCTTATCCGAGTCTCGAACTTATGTACGTACCATAGTTATGCCATTACACCCCATATATACAGGGTGACTGGTGAATTACTATCAATATTTAAGGAGAATACTCGGTCGGTACATGATTCTCATTCAAATTATGTAAAAAAAATAGGTACTTAATTTATCACCAAATTTCATGTTCACACGATGCGTAATTAATTACATAACTTTTGGTTAACTTTACTTAGAAGTTTATTGATATTTATGTTATATTAATTTTTATTTTGTCATATATGATCGTCAAATATCACGTCCTCAAGTATCAATAGTAGTTCACCAGTCACCCTGTATATATAAATATAATTTATATAAATGATTTTGTTTATTATACGTATATAACATACTAGTATTCTCAGTCGGTTTGTACTTTGTACATAATGTGTACATATTAAATAATACATATAAGTATTTACACTTTGATTGTATATATATTTATTTCGAAATACAAGTAAAAGTTAAGAAGTATACAAAATATTTCATAACCTTTACTTGTATTTGTAAATAATGGAAAAAAAATCGAAAATTATCGATATTTTTATCAAAAACGTGAATATTATCGATGATTATACAGTTCTTGAGACGTGGGTTGCTTTAACGTCACACATTCTATTTAAATACACCGCCTTTGTTCAGAGAGATTATATACAAGAAAAATGTTCCATCATCAAAATATATAGGATTTTCTTTGGTTTTACGTATTTTTTATATATTTTTATGTCCTGTTTAAGGAAAGGTTGGAAAAAAATTGCTAAATATTGTGTTTATTATATAATTATTAGCTATTATAATTGATTGTATTATCGTTTTTGCTAAAGATACGATAAAGTACGTACAAAATATAATCTCTATACGTAAACAGCTTGTTTGATACAAGATAAAAATCCATTAGATTTAGTATTTAACACTCTTCTTCTACCTGGAAATTTTACAGCTATAGCCAGGGTCTGCCTTACATGTTGTGAATAGTTTTGACTAATTGTTTTTTCCACCGCCCGCCTGCCTGACATCAACCCTCTTTTCGAATGCATTAATCGGTGATGTCTAAATACTCTTAGAAAGTACATATGAATCGAAAAATCACATTTGTACTTGCCAGGATCGAACCCGCACCCTCGTGCATGAGAGGCGGGCCTTTAACCACTAGGCCACCACTGACTCATTCAAAGTACGCGCAACACTATTTATTTAAAAAGTTATTTGCTTACATGTATTCGGATATACAACAGCTTAGAAAATATATAGTCGGGGAGTGCAAAACTATAACTAGCATTGGATAATTCTACGTATCTAGTAATAAATTAAACACTAAATAATTACTAATTGTGAAGAAATTACCATTAAAGTCGTTAATATAGAAAATATTTCAGCTTAAACTTTCTTCTGATAATCTGCTTCAATGTAGATACGCGGAATTATACAATGCTAGTTACGCGGATTTATACTATCTAGGATATGAAGACCTGCAAGACCTGGTTTGAGAGTACTAGTTTTGGAAAAATAATAAAATCTGGAGATTAATCATCTTTCATAGTATACTTGGACGTAATACAGAGGTTGCAGATTTGATTCCTTGTCATGTCAATAAATTTTTCATTTATATCTTTCTATTTGATATTTAATTCAAATATTTTTCATAATCACTAGAAAAGTTCACAAAATAATTTGTTATTTACGATTATTAAAAACAATACCGAATTTTAAAGGATTCAGACATTTCCATTTCCAAATAAAAGTTGAAAATAATGTTTTATGACGAAAAAGATTATCATTATTTAATGTAAATAAATACCTTCCATTGTGAATTTACATATAAAATATTTATTTCAGACGAAACTTGGTAGTTTGTATTTATCATGTTTGAATTCTAATATAATTTGGTCAAATCTATTAATTTGATAATTGATAGGACAGTGCTCCAGATGTTGCAAACATTTTCTCAGTATTAAAATAGTCATTCTTACAAAACCATATATATAACTTCTCATTGCTTATAAATTACTATAGTTAACATAGAATAATCTTAACTTTGTATTAAATATTTTAATCAAAAATTATCAAAATTATGAAAGCATTATAGTAATCTATTTAAAAAAATCATTAATCTATCTTTACATCCACTGTATGAGTGATTTGTTAATGTACATATCTCGAAACTAAGAGTAGTCATTTTAACTAGTATACTACTAGCATATAGTATATACGTATGAAATGACAGTACAGTATAAAGTGGATAAAAAATATAATATGTACTTTGATTTCAAAAACAGCTGTTATAATATGAAATATTACTTAGATACGTAAAAACATTGAAATATTATTATCCTCCTTTTATAATAAGATCTAGAAATACAAACAGATATTTGCAAGGAATAATTTCAATTTTTCTAGAAATTTACTCTTCCATACCATTAAAATCGATATATAAAAGGAAATCGTATTAATTACACTATTTATAATTCAAGAACGGCTGTAGGGATATGGCTGGAAATTTATAAAGAGATGGATTAGAACTAGGGAAAGGACATAGTATAATTTTGAAATCGTTCAACAAAAAAATAATATTGCTATTAAAATCCAAAATCTGTACATTTACTGCCTCTAAATCGAAACAGTTCGACTGGTCAGCTATATATGTCTTATTATGAAACGAATGCAGGCAAAGTCGCATGTAAAAGCTACTATTTAATAAAATATCCCAGTTATTTCTATAGTAAATGTGTCAAAAAGTTAATGCACGTAGATTGCGAGTTAAGATTCGTCGTTTTTACGTATCATTTGTAATTTGGATACGATCCAAATAATAAATTTAACGTGGCATTTTAATCACAGGCATCGTTATAAATATATTCAGAGTTTAATTATAAAAATGGTTCAATGATACAGTAATGTGAATTAATTTAGTAAATAGGTTTTCTGGAGTAAATTACTGAAATACTGAAAGTTGAAGTATATATTTTAAAAATATAGTAAGGAAACATTATACAGGAATATGTAAAGTATGTAAATATTTGTATATAGTGACGTATGAAAAAAATCGTAATTATTCATTATTTTTCAAGCATCAACCAAATTAATATTATTTATTTAATACGTATTGCTCTTTAAATTTTCTTTTCATTATGGACTAAAAATATATTAAAAGGAATTATATTATATCACAAATATTATTTCTATCATATCAAAATAAAACAAAAATATCATTCACAAAACGTATATAAGGAACGCACGTGGCGTTGTCTGTCTCTTAAGACCAATGGCTTAGATCAAAAATATCCCCAATGCGTGTGGGAAACAGAAGCGACTGAGACGATTATAGAAATACTTTAAAGAGCACGATTTAAATAACCGTTATATTATAATATATCTTTTCTTTCTTTAGAAAATATTAACAGATAAAGAAAATTTATATAACTGTATTTATAGGCTTTTCTTTTTGATTTGGGACAAAAATATTATTGCAATAAAGATTCCGTAGATTGAGCAATGTTGTTCTCTCAGCATTATTTTGCATACGTATTTTCATTTATTTCTTAATTTAGATCTAAAATTATGGATTTATATACATTTAGTCGAGGATAGTGCAAATCCGCGTAACTAGCATTGAATAATTCCGTGTATCTACATTGGAAGTAGATTATCAGAAAAAAGTTTGGGCTGAAATATTTTCTATATTAACGACGTTTAAAGTAATTTTTTCACAATTAGAAATTATTTAGTGCTTAATTTATGTTTTGCACTATTCCCGGCGATATCTATATATTTTCACTTAATTTTTCATGAGTAATTAAACAATTTCTTAAATACTCTTATACACGTAATAGTATTAACAAAATTAGGGGTTACCTAGGGTCAAGTTTATCGATTGACCTATCTAACCTCGGGGTTGGCGTTCCAAGACAAAGGCGCCGATATAAATAATAACAAAACAATTGATTTATTAATAATAATCGTATGACAAATGTTTATCAGGCTCATAGTCGAGAATACTTATTATTTAAGTCAGTGGTGGCCTAGTGGTTAAAGGGCCCGCCTCTCGTTGCCGAGGGCGCGGGTTCGATCCTGGCCCGGGCAAGTACCAATGTGATTTTTCGGATGTACTTTGATTCATGTTGAATCCCAAAAGAGGGTCGATGTCAGGCAGGCGGCCGATCGTAAAAACAAAAAGCCAAAACTATACACAACATGTAAGGCAGACCCTGGCTATAGCTAGGAAAATTGCCTGGTAGAAGAAGATAGTTAAGAATAATATAATTTTACCAAAAAATATTATCTAACAAGATCTAAGACTTTTGCGAGTATTCATTTGAATGAAACTAATATTTTTCGGATTTGACTACGTGCATTTTGTTATTGTCAAAACTACATATTCCCAAAGTTTTGGTTACTTTTCAGCAACCATAATCACGGACAGACGAGATGTGAAGGTCATACAGTTGCTGAAAAGTAACCGAAACTTTGGGACTATGTAGTTTTTACAATAATAATATACGCGTAGTATAATCTTAAAAATATTAATTTCATTCTTATTATCTATATTCCTAAATAAAATTAAAAAAAATTGCCCCCTAGTATTCCTATTCTTTCATTAGGATGTAAAGACACAAGTCAGAAGTGTACACATAAATTTTGTACACCGAATCAATGTTGTACACAAATATTTTAAGGCATTACACGTTAATGTACAACGTTAAAATGTTCTATTTCTGTGACGTGACGCGCCAACAGAGAGTTACGTGACAGTTATTCTTGGGGAATTTACGACTGTGTTTTAGTTTCTCCTCCATAATATTAATAGTTGCCAGTTTTCTGTCAATGTTTGTGTTTTGTTATAATTACGAAATTATCTAGTTGGATAATTTATTTAACTTTAACCCGAGAAATAAAGGAAGTTATATAGAAAAGATTTAAAATCATAATAAATGAGATATCTATCGATTTTGGTGTGCGAATATATGGTTTAAATTATCTTGTACAAGTTAGCTATATTTAATTCTCACAAAAATACTATACATATAGAAATCACTATTTCTGTATCTGTTAAATGATAAAAGATCTTTATTTATTTGATTCTGATTACTAAAAATTCAGTACATCCTTGCCGTTTGGTTACTTATTCACACTAAAATTTAAATTAGACAAATGTATGTACTGTAAACATATATTAAAATGTTTGATTGTTGTCTGTGATACTGATTCATTTCATACATAAATGTTGGTGCTACATATTATATTCAAAAGAATAGTGTCTTAGAAGACACTATTACATAATACATATACAGTGTAAACTCTATATAACGACACTGAAGGGACCGTGCATTTTAGTGCGTTATAGAGAGTTGCCGTTAAATAGAGGGAAGAAAAATCATTATTAGAAAAAGACAAAGTTTGTTTCAGACTACTGTTAGTACTTATGTACATAAAAAAGAATGTTATAAAGTCTGTTGTTTTTGTTTGACGTGTTTTGCTGCACCAGTAATGTTGTTGTATTTTTTACGTATTTTATTCATATCTTGCGATATTGAGGCATATTGGTGAAGAACGAATTTCTTAGAAAGTTTGGTATGCATGATTACGACAGTGGAGTTTATTGCGGGCTAGGATAACAAAGCGACAAAAAAACGTACACAGCTGCGCATTTTTTACTCATTTTAGCAACTTAAAGGGTACTTTTAATTACTTAATTTTGTCGTTATTGAGAGTGGCTGTGACGCTATATAGAGTGTATCATTGTATGGTAGACAAGTTAAACCAACCAAAGTCAAATGATTTCGACGCTTTAGAGAGTTTGTCGTTAAATCGAGTGTCGTTATATGGAGTTTACACTGTATATATACTAGGTGCGCCCCGTGGTGTTACCCGTGGATTTCAGGGATTTCCGGGAGGTAAAGTAGCCTATGTGCTATTCCTTGACGTCAGCTTCCTATATACAAAATTTTATAAAAATCGGTTCAGCCGTTTGAGCGTGAAGAAGTAACAAACATAGACACACACTCACAAACTTCCGCAATTATAATATTAGTAGGATATGATGGTGTTCGATATTTATACATAACATATATTCTATTCTAATATTCCAGGCGTCTGGAGTGACAGTATCGGACGCATGCAAGACCACGTACGAAGAAATCAAAAAGGATAAGAAGCATAGATACGTGGTGTTCTACATCAGGGATGAGAAACAGATAGATGTTGAGACGGTCGGCGGGAGGAACGCGGAGTACGAACAGTTCCTGGAGGACTTGCAGAAGGGGGGCACCGGGGAGTGTAGGTGAGTGACACACACACACAAACACAGACACACATGTATATTTTTGGAGGTGGTAGAGCCTAGCTGTGGTCAGTTACTACAGCTCGAACATGGTCTTGCTCGACCGGGGAAGTACCACGCTCTCACAGAAGATAGGCGTGAGGTAGTCTTTTGGCTGTGTTTCGTTCGATGAGTGAGAGAGCCGGTTGTCTTTCCCTATTCCCAACCTTTCCTACATTTCCTTATTCCATCCCTCCCTATCCCTAAAAAACAAGGTTTGACAACGCATCCGCAACAAAGACGTTGCGGGGATGTCCATGGGCAACGATAACCACCTTCCATCAAGTAGGCTGTCTGCTCGTTTGCCACCTTTAACATAAAAAAATATGTGTATGTGTATATGCCAACTTTGTGATTAAAAACTACATACTACTGTCATTTCAGTTGCTTTTCAGCGACCATAATTATTGGTAGACAAGATGTCACGAATTTTGTGTGCCCATAATGAACTTCTGTCATTATTATGTCTATATAACACTGATATAAACAATCAAAACGTAAATATGTCTGTAGCAATTATTTCATTATACCAGTATAGTACAAATATTAAAATTTAAAATATATCTTTTATTAAAATCTTAATAATTTTTATCACAGTGGCAATATACTGAATAAGACTTTTATTAATATTTTAAATTAAGGCAAAATATATATCTTATTTTATTTCATAATAATCAATAATATCATTGTTAAAATTTGTCTTTTTTTGGATAGAATTTGGATCAAACATGGATGATTTATTTATGAGCCATTATAATAGAATATTTATTGTAAATTTTCTTTTCCACTAGCTTAACAGTATTATAATTACTACATTTATTTAAATAATTAACTACATTTTAATTAACAACATTTCTTTATTATTACAGATATGGTCTCTTTGATTTTGAGTACACGCATCAATGTCAAGGTACATCGGAGGCCAGTAAGAAGCAGAAACTGTTCTTGATGTCGTGGTGCCCCGATACAGCCAAGGTTAAGAAGAAGATGTTGTACTCTAGGTGAGAGACATTATATACAACACTTATATATAATATACATAAGGTAAATAATTAAATTTCATATCTTTGTATACAATATTAAATGCAAATATTGTATGCAATATTAAAGTCTAAACAGAAACTAAGTATGTACCTATTTAAAAACTTTGGCTGTAATTTACTTGTCATAGTGAACATATTATTGAGAAAAGCCATTTCCAAAAAGATTAAACCCTTTAGTGACTGCTAGAGGCTTAAAAGAGGTAGTTAAAGAGACATAGAAAAAAATTGTAGAGACTTTGGAGGGTGATTTATAATTATAATTAACTCTCAATGTGGATATTATACAAAATAAGTTTGCAAATCACTAGCTATGCTATCTACACTGTATTCTATTCTATATACTAGCAAAATATAGTAGCATTATTTATGTATATATGACTATAATTATGTATATTAATTTTTCAGCTCATTCGACGCTTTAAAGAAGTCGCTAGTCGGTGTGCAGAAGTACATCCAGGCGACCGATCTGTCTGAAGCATCACAGGAGGCCGTCGAGGAGAAGCTGCGCGCCACAGACCGACAGTAGGCGAGCACGCGCACGCACCGACACGCACCAGCACCCGCACGCGTGTACCCGCACGTGTACACACATGTACACGCCCGTGTACATATATAACTACGTCGGTGTCGGTGTACGCGAGCCGTTCTTAGTATATATTACTCCATCTCAACGGTCTCAAGTGACGGACGGATTATTTTCTACTATTATATTATTTAAGCTTTTTATTTAAGCTCAAAAGTTAAATTAAAATAATAATAAATTCAGTGGAAGCGTTTATCATTTAACTGAACCAGCATCGCCGGTCGGCTTTTATACTTAGATTGTAAAAACTTAATCGCCCTTGAAACTTGCTGTGCAGTGCTAGTACAATGCTTGTACAATGGCGATTTTATAAGTATTTTGTAACAGTTTATCCAGAAATACACTCGATATAAGTATATTGCTTGTTTTATTATAATATGTGACCTAATAAATAAAGAAACGAAGCATTTATTTTATTATTATTAAGGACGAAACATGAAAACAATGAACGGAATAAGTTTGTGGTGAAATTTATCAAATACCTACTACAATCAATAAATTTCTGTATATTCTGAAGTATAAAACAAAAAAGAAATATGTTGAGTCGGTAATCAAGTCTATCGCAGATATAAACACTAACCAGAATCCTCTTATAGTCAGCATATAAAGGAAATATTTTCATTTACGCTTTATTCGCTCTTGTATGGTGGAATATTTTGTATATATCGGTGTTTCTATTTATTGGTTATATAATATATTACTATCTTGAGTACTGTGTGGAAACACGAAGATTGGTCGAATGGAATAAATATTTTAATGTAACTATATTTTAATAAATGTTTTTGGACAAATGACATGAGAGAATTGTAAAAAGCTAAAGACCATGATCTATACAAATCGAAATCGGTCACTTTAAATAAGTAATATTACTGCAATAAAAATCTTTTATATACTGACAACGCATATCACATTTAAATTAATGGTAGCGGTACCTGAAGATTATCCTACTAATATTATTATTGCGAAAGTTTGTGAGTGTGTGTATGTTTGTTACTTCTTCACGCTCAAACCGATTTTGATAAAATTTTGTATACAGGAAGCTGACGTCCAGGAATAACACATAGGCTACTTTACAACCCGGAAATCCCTGGATAACACTGCAGGGCGCAGCTATTATTATATATATTAAATTAAATACATGAATAACATATCTTATTAATTTTTATATAATACATATGGAAAACAGAAATACTAAGTTATATTTTTATATCACATGTATGCAGTAAAAAAGTGAAAATAAAATAAACAAGTAAAAAACTAACGCTATATATAACATCGTAATTATTACTTTTATAGTATTCAATGTCTATTTTTCTAGAATCATATAGTTTCAAACATGTAGCATTAAAACAATAAACAGTGGTTCAAATAAAACATCAATGAAGTAATGAAAACATTTAATAAAATCTCCGGCTATTTATCGCAACACATCAACTACAACTATCACAAATCATGCGACAAAAACTTTATTATTAACAATAGTTTGAGACCAGACGATATTATGTAATATTTTTGGCCAATCTAGGAACGCTGTGTCAACGAGTAACTTAAAAATTACTTTAAAATTGAGAAGTTGTACCTCAGATAGTTTGATATTTTTTCGTACAACAGATTGTTAATCACACCATAAGTTATAAACATATATTTTTTAATAACTAACACTGAATTTGTTCTACCGCCTGTAAATAACTCTGCTAAAATCCTAGAAATCGGAATAAAATTCTGTTTATAAATATTTATTAAAGAACTTTAGTATTATCTCTTTAGGAAATCTACAATGCTATATTTTATTAAACTTTTAAAAGCACAGTAATGATACTATTTTAAGATGTATGTTTAAAATTTTTAACCATAACAATATCTACCTATGTTTTTTTAATCTATTTATTTGTAATAACAGACAAGTTTGAGGGAAGCAATGGGACAAAGATAACTCTTTAAATGCATTTCGATTTTTAAATTATTTTGTTTCAAACAGTCTTTTTGGTCGGAAATTGTGCTTCGTTCTATAGCCAGCAAATAGAGATGCCACAAGTAAAAACTCCAAAACTATCCTACAAGAGCATATCTCGATTTTTATTTCAAATAGTGAAGAATTATATTTAAGATTTTAAGTCTATAAATTTCAAAATATTTCTTTAATAACTTTTAAAATTTTCAAACATTTAAAACCACTTTTTGGCATACCATAGTAATAAGAGGATCAAATAACATTGAGTTATATGTAGACATAAATCTATATCATATCTGCCACAGATTCAAAATACAATACCGATTTTTCAACTCACTGCATTAAAAAAAATCGTCAAACATCAAAATTCACACCCCTCATTGGCCATTTGCATAAAGTTGAATATTTCACTTTATGCTAACTTCCTTCATGAAAATCATACTTTTAAAGTATATTTTATTTCCTTCTCAATTTAATGAATCATTTTAAATACTGATCGTACTGATAGTATCTGCGGGCGCCGGTGTAACATTCGGTTGTTGTATGGCTGGATCCAGTAACGGTATGCTATCTGTGGTCCTTGACATAAGAAATATTAATTATTATATATTATGTATCTATGTATTAAAATTTAAAAAAAAAAGTTTATATGTGATAAGAGAATAACTACGACTTAAAATTTATGAATATATAAATTAGGAATGAAACTGAAAGGTTTACGTATCTCTGTTCTCTAAATGTGTTTACAAAAGTTATGTGTATAAATAGCGGAATATTTCAGTTAATTCCACTAATAGTAACATATAAGATGAATGATAAAAATATATTTATGATATTTATTAAGCAAATTATACATACTTAGTCCGTGTTAATGTTGTTTCGGCTACGACTTCCTCACATGGGGCGGTGTTGCTGCGAACGATCGGCAAAGTCGTGCAAATGGTAGCCGCCAGGTAAATATGCTGGGATTATTGATAGATTAACTTTAATTTTGTAATCTGATTACTTATTAGGACAAACTCTACTTGACTAAAATACAATTACTTTGTTATTCTGACTTTAATTAGAGTATTGTAGTTTTATAAAAGTTGATTCGTTAGCTTTAAAACACAATATACATAAAAGAAACTAAATTAGGTAAACGTAATTTCTTGTAAAATATTGGTCAAGATCGACAAGAAACATCGAAATGTAATTCAAATCTGCTTAACCAGTAGCGTAACGATTTTTTATAAACAACCTTGACCTCTTTGACACTCTTTTTTTAAATTCTTTTTATTAAGTTAATATTTACCATTGAAACAATGAGAATGAGATAAATAGTTGGTGTAGACCAATGTGTTGCATTCTCGATAGCCACCACTCCCATAACCCAATTGATAGCGAAAAACGGTTCCAGAACCAAACAGAGATTGAGATATGTCTTCAGCGCGTTTCCTTCAGTGTTCCAAGTCCACTTCCAAGACATGTTATCCATGTAAAGCATATTGAGAAGTCCTTTGTCAGTATACCCTTTCATTTGTTCATTCACCTGAAATAATGCCTCAATAAATCCTACTAAATGGTAGAAATATTATAACATTGCCACACTGATAAATGTCATAATTGACAGTTGTGTAATAATTTCAAATATTAATAATAATTTTAAATATTAATAATAATTTCAAATAATATTAACCTCCTTTGAGCCGTCGCTGTTGACATCATTATTCGACATACATATGTTAACATAATGACATTCTTCGTCAGTGTAATTGAATTCTTTATCCAACGTGTCAGAGCTATCCGTATTTTTCCTACTACTGCCTGGTGTGAACATATTATCTATATTTTCAATACTTCCCGCCCCGTTCTCTTCAACCCTGGCGTTTTTCGGCCAGTTTGCGATATGATGGTCGACAAGCTCTTGTATTTTCGCGGTCAGCATTTCATTCTGTTTTCTATTCACACTTTGGAGACCAACGATTATAATACCGGTATTTATTAATATAAGTATCATCGCGGGTACCATAAAACCCATAACCATGCCCTTTTCAATCGACATCCAACAGTAATGCTTTATTTCGTACTGCTCCATAGATAACGCGTAATTAAACTGAGAAATAAATAAGAACAATTATTTTAAAGACTAGTTTGGTATATTACTCTAGAAAAGTACGTCATACCATAACAATGATAGCAGGAACGCCGTACGCTAACAGATAGTTATATTTTAACGGCAGTAGAGTATCGCACATACAGTACTCAGATACTGCTACAGCCAATACTACGATCCACACCGCGCACGAAATATGAGTGTAATGAAGAACTAACGCGATCCTCTCACATTGAGACGGAGAAGACGCGCCCTGTTAAAAATAATTGTTTTAGGACATAAAAATAATTACATAATTATAGTTTTTTGAGCTATACCTGAAACCTAACTAACAAATTTGAAATAAGACGTAACGGTCGTAAAAAACAAAGTGTAATCAGCATTGAAATATGCCTGAGAATGATACTAATAATTGTTTACTTACAACAATAGCTTGTATATATATTAATGTACAAGCTACTAAGCAGCAGCATAGGTTAATGACCAATGGATACAGCTTGCTGCTGCGACGGAATTCAGCAGCATAATGACTCCACATCAACCACATTATAGCTGATAAAGGTATCGCTATTGCAAGGCCACTAGTTATAAATATCTGTTATAAAGAAATTACCATTAATTTTCACACATAATAAAGGTATATTATATATTTGCATAATAAAATTCCGTCTAAATATTCCACTTACTAATATCATCCATTCGTTTCTAACGCCATGGCACGTATTAAATCCATAGAGGTAAGTAACACTATCTATTATATTGTGCTCCTTCAGATCAGAATCGGAAATTGTATCATCGGGTACTTCAATATCGGGTTCGGTCAATTTGTTCTCTATAAATTTTGTTACTTGTGCTAAAATAGCGAATATGTACTTAATTTGTAAAGAAAAATCTAACTATTTTGCGATAATTTAGTAGTAAATTAAGTTAATAGGAAAATTAAGTCATAGAAATATACTTTTTATATATACCTTGATTGTTTCTGGTTAATATCTCAGGATTCGGATAAAGAGGTGGGTTATCATCGTAAATGGAAGACGTGAAGTTTGAGACAACGCCGCCGTAATCGGTATCATAAGAATTAGTATCGTAATCTGTGCGTACTTCTACCCTCGGGTATCTCATGGATTTACGATAATTAACCGATACAGGTTGAAAGGAACGGTACGTCACTATTTTTTGATTTTTAAAAACATTATCGTCTATATTGGCTCTTCGAATATGATGCCAAGATTTATTTTGTTGAAAGGCTGAAAAAAGAAAGAAGAGTAGATAGGATAGAAGATTTAAACTAAATTTAAGCTAAAATAATATATTTACCTTCAGAGTAGAACGTTAAACACTGATGTATAAATAAAATTAGGCACATACGATTATAATAGTAAGACATTTTAAGTAAAAGTATATTATTTTGAAAGGTAAAAAGCTTAAACTTTACGCAAAGATACTAATATCACACATAAAGAAATATTTCTTGTTTATTGTGAGTACTTTCTGTACCATGTACTACAACTTTGAAGTCAAAAATCAATAACTTTGAAAACGTTTCGAAGTACGCATGGTTTGCACATTGTTGTTTAAGATATTAATAAATAGAACAAACAACTTACTTTTTGAGATATACTTATCAAAAAAATAGATTTTATACATTTTCTACTTAGTTGAACTACAAAAACATGATAATAAATCAAGTATTAATTACTGTTACTTTTCACAATATATATAACTAACATTAGAGTGATAAATTATCTGTGATTTAAAATCTTCTCAAATGTTTGATTACAAGCGTGTTTATTAAAAAGATTTATTATTATATTTATAAAATATAGTTTAGTAGAAATACGAATCTCATTAAATGGCAATATTTGTTGAGATAAAAAAACAGGTGATTGTCAATGTCACACCAACAACAAACGCAGTATTCAATAGCAATGTAACCAAAAATAGATACAAAATGAGTGCTATCTTAAAATTTATCCGTGAAAACCATATTCTGGCGGTCATAGAACAGGCTATCGCGAAAAAGAAATCCCGTTTAAGTCTAAATTCGTTTGAAATAACTGAAATACCTTCCCTTTTATACACTTGCCTCGATGTTGAACATCTTTATCTACATATTAATAATATACAAACAGTTCCAGTGCAGATCACTCAGCTGCTAAACTTGACCACTTTGACCCTGGATTACAACAACATAAATTCATTGCCGGCGGAAATCGGTAACTTGAAAAATTTAGTTAATTTAAACATTAGTTACAATCCTCTGAAAGTATTGATACCTGAGATTGGCGAACTCGAAAATCTGGAGGCGTTCTGGTGCAACAGGATACAATTGAAAGAATTGCCGAAGGAGATTGGAAAATTGTTGAAATTAGACACTTTGGGCGCCCGAGGAAATGAGTTGAAAACAATTCCTGAAGAAATGACCAGGCTTACAAAGTTAAGGTGAGTTTAGAACACTGATAAATAAGTTCTATAACTCGTCTTTCTATATAATTGCAATAAGTCTCAATTTTTAGCATTTGGTGAATAGTTATTGAAAGACATTAATTAAATAAATTATCTTTACTTCCTCAACAGTATATTTTAACTCAGACAGTTAAATTAAAAACATTGCTTTTATTTATTTGTTGCTTTTTATTAATTAATATTGCTTCATAACACACCAGTCAAACAATAATTTATTTTCAATAAAATAGATAATAAGGTTGATTCAAACTTACATAAGAATTATATATAGTGTATACATTTTAATTTAAAAATTCTCATATTTTACAGATTTTATATTGAAACTAGTAGTAATTTCAAAATAAACTATATATAAAAAAATTCTCCATATATTCTGACAGATATGAAATATATGTGTAAAAACCAGTTTCACATATGTATATATGTATATATGTTTTTAAACAGGTGGTTAACTCTAGAACACAATCAGATAGAAACTTTGCCATCGGGTTTAAGGAATATGGAATCTCTGGTTCATTGTAATCTCCGACATAACAGGCTGAGAGAGTTCCCCGACGACTTGTTGGAATGCAACGACTTGATGTTCTTGCAACTAAATAATAATCAGGTTAGTATATACTGCTCTAAGATTTTCGCGAGTACTCATTCAAATGAAACTAATATTTACGGATTTTACTCACATCTTGTCTGCCCGTGATCGCGGTTGCTGAAAAGTAGCGTATGGGGAGTATGTATTTTGTAATCAAAAATAAAAACGCGAATTAAAATCCGAAAATATTAGTTTCATTTAGGGTAGTATGTATGTTATGATTATCTTCGATTTTTTCTTACTTAGAGCAAAGATTTATTAGTTCAAGAGATTTTTGGTTTATTTTGTAATGCAATATGTGGTGTCTTGAACGATGACGAAAACCTCTCAGTATTATATGTATTCACGGTGCGTGTGTCGGGTCCATCGTTGTAGTGAGAGGAGCTTCAACAGTGACTGGGACTTGTGACCCAGGTGTAGGTTTAATATATATAGAGAGACGAAACCTCTCATCATTCAATGTATTCACGGTGCGTGTGTCGGGTCCATCGTTGTAGTGAGAGGAGCTTCAACAGTGACTGGGACTTGTGACCCAGGTGTAGGTTTAATATATATAGAGAGACGAAACCTCTCATCATTCAATGTATTCACGGTGCGTGTGTCGGGTCCATCGTTGTAGTGAGAGGAGCTTCAACAGTGACTGGGACTTGTGACCCAGGTGTAGGTTTAATATATATAGAGAGACGAAACCTCTCATCATTCAATGTATTCACGGTGCGTGTGTCGGGTCCATCGTTGTAGTGAGAGGAGCTTCAACAGTGACTGGGACTTGTGACCCAGGTGTAGGTTTAAGGGTCCCTATCTAACGCGTTAAACGCTCAACTCCACTGTCCAAGCTCCTCTCTCTACCAAATTTTAAAAGAACCTACTAGTACGTTTAGACTTCGAAGTACGTTTCCAGAATGTATTAATGTGAGTTCTGAATAAGTCCAAGTCCTTTAGTAGGTTGTAGAGAGATTTAGCTGTTATACCTCTCGCTCCCACTTCTACCGCCTACAATTCCACGACGAACCTATTTCGAGTGAGTTCGTTACATTTATTGACCTTGATGGTATGGTCTTTGGGGATATAATTTTCCCTAGGAAATGTAAGGTCTATTAACACAACACGCTTTGAAATTCAGTACAGAAATATGTCCAGTCAGAACGCTGACCAAATATGATCTGTGACTTTGTATTGTTTCTCATACTTATCCATCATTATAGACCTATATTATCAATCCTACGACCGAGAAATTTAAATGGTGCATTTTCCGTAACCGTAGAAATGCATTGACCGCCTATCGATAGTCCCGGATCGTATGAGGTGTATCTTGTATTCCGCCTACCAAGACACAGACAGTGACATTTACTGGGTTTTGTCCTCAATCCATCCGTCCACTCACAGAATTTATCCACTTCATCCAATAGTACTTGACAGTGTTTGGGGTTACGTGTTAGTATTGCGAGATCATCAGCGAAGGCTAAAATGGATTCCGTGTATTTGTTATCAAACTTGAACAGATATCGCTATTTTTCCCGTTGCTTATAAATTTATCTACTAAGATATTAATTACTATCCCTACTAATATTATAAATGCGAAAGTAACTCTGTTTGTCTGTTACGCTTTCACGCCTAAACCACCGAACTGATTTTAATGAAATTTGGTACAGAGATAGAGTTAACCTTGAGAAAGAACATAGGATAGTTTTTATGCCAGACTTTTGAAAGGTTCTCTTGGAAACGCGATGTAACCGAACTCCAAGCCGTCGAAGCTGCGGATGGAAAGCTAGTATATTTATAAGGTGTTTACGAACCGATGGACATTTTTTAAAGACTATATATGACTTATAAGATACCATCGGGTCCCGGTGCAGATTTAGACTATTTCCTCTTGATCTGACTACTTAGTTCCTCTAGCGTTGGTGGAATGCCGTGGAAATCGATTCAAGAAATTTCAGGTTTTTGATCGTTTGGATCCCTATACCGTCTTAAACTTTTATGTGCTTTTAAAATTATCGTAAATTTATTCGTTAGTCAAGCGAAGCTTTCTGCTTTCTTTTATAATAATAAAAAATATTAGTTACTTATTGATTCCGACGTATTTTAAAAAACATTCAAATATTTTTGAGATGTAAGTATATCGAAGCAATCCGGTATTTATTAAATACGTATCAAATCCTTGATACATAATAATATGGTGTTTGATTGCCGTATAAATTTTTTTTCGTTAATTATATTTTTTATACAAGACTTATTATGTATTTAAATCGCAATAAAATGTTGTAACAGTTTCTATCGTAGCACTAGTAGTGAAGGTCATTTCATATTTAAGGGGCCTCGTGACTTGTGAAGTGATTTTATTATGGTTTTATATTTGATTGAAATATTTCCTTACAGCTGATAAATAAATATATCCCTACTAATATTATAAATGCGAAAGTAACTCTGTCTGTCTGTCTGTTACGCTTTCACGCCTAAACCAATGAACTGATTTTAATGAAATTTGGTACGGAGATAGAGTTGACCTTGAGAAAGAACATAGGATAGTTTTTATCAAGGATTTTTAAAAGGTTCTCTTAGAAACGCGATATAAACAAACTCCACGCGGGCGAAGCTGCGGGCGGAAAGCTAGTACTATACGTATATATGTTGTTTAATGTTATGTCTTTAAAATGGATCTATGTATGTATTTTTATAAATAATTTAACACTTTTACTCCTCCAAATTAATTTAATGACAAATAGTTAATATCTTATGCAATATTTATAACTTAAATTTTCATTTATACTTGCAGCTTAAAAATTATTAATTCTTTATAATAATTCTTGAAGAATAAAATAACTTTAGTTAAATGAAAATAATATTAGTTTTTTAGTATGTAAACACTGATCATATTATTTTAATTCCTTTAGGTATATACAGGGTGACTGGTGAATTACCATCGATATTTGACGATCATATATGACGAAATAAAAATTAATATAACATAAATATTAATAAACTTCTAAGTAAAGTTAACCAAAAGTTATGTAATTAATTACGCATCGTATGAACACCCTACAGATTAGGTATACACACACACTCACACAGACGCGGCGGCGGCATAGTGTTGTATCAGCACGCCGCCGCACGCGTCCACACTTGCAACACTTGGAACGTGTACACACTTTATTTATTTTTACGGAAATTTGGTCAAAAATTAAGTACCTATTTTTTTTTTCATAATTCGAATGAGAATCATGTACCGAGTATGCTCCTTAAATATTGATAGTAATTCACCAGTCACCCTGTATATTATATTTATCTTCTTATTTCTACAGATATCAAGTTTACCAGAGGGTTTCAATACAAATGCTATGCCAGTGTTGGAAATGATTGATCTTAGACACAATCCAATATGTCAAATAACTCATTTGGTGAGTATTTACATAGTTCTTAAATTACAAACATAATTATTTACTGTTGCACATGCATTTGGAAGTAATTAAGTAATATTGAATTTTGTCATGCTATGTTTTTAACGACGGATTGTGATGCAATATGATGATGATTATTTTTTAATGCGTGCAACAAGTATTTCAAATCTAAGCCATATGTAACTTATTATGTTATGTTCATAATCTAAACAATAATACATTTTAATAGATATTATATTCAACTATTTTTAATTCACTTAATATTTTGCAAACAAGCGTAACCATAATATGCAATTACTTATTTAAACCTATACACTAATTTAATAATTATTTATTTATAGGAACATCCTTTAATCCGTTATACCGAGGAACTGCCAACAAGTGATATAGTCCAAGAGCTGCCGTCATCAAGTAGTCGAGGCCACGTGGTGCCTCACGGAGCGCAAGCCTTGGCTGTGAATGCGACGGCTCTTAGACTACCCGCCGTGCCCGCGATAAGACATCCCGACCCGCTCATGATCGGTATGACAAGTGACAGGTGACAGATGACAGGTGACAGGTGACAGCTGGTGACATTGACAGTTAGGAAACTGACATTGACAGAATTAAGAATATGAAATAATTCAATGTAATACAAAACATATCGATAATAATATTATTAATGCGAAAGTAACTCTGTCTGTCACTGAACTAATTTTAATGAAATTTGGTACAGATAGAGTTGAACTTGAGAAAGAACATAGGATAGTTTTTATACCAGACTTCTGAAAGGTTCTCTTGGAGACGCGATATAACCGAACTCCACGCGGGCGAAGCTGCGGGCGGAGAGATAGTATTAGAATATAGTTAGAATTAATTAAAAAAGTAGCTGTTATAATAATTAGTTATGAAATACAGCTGCCACTGTCAAACATCTAAAAAGGTTATATATATATATAGGAACTTTTTTCTCTAACAGACATGGAGTTAGACGCGTCATCAATAGAATCATCAGAAGATTGGGAGAATAGTGTCAACAGTTCGGAACTAGATGTTCAATATCAAAGCGATGACGAACGAATTGATAACGAGGTGAGTACCAACATTAAAAATATAATAACAGTGTTGCCAACCTTATAAAACCAAAAACTCCCTTAAATCATATATTGGACGGTGTTGTTAAAACGTTGACAAAAGATCGCGCGTTTTTTTCAGGCGGTCGGCATGGTGTTGCCAGAACTATCGCGATACGCGTCAACTGCAAGCTAAATTTTATCATCTGGCAACATATATATTACATAAAAATACATTTTAAGTATCATTTCTGTTGTGATATTTTATTTTCCATTATATGTAAATAATAAATTGGCTTTTTTTTCGGGTTTTGTAAAATACGGCAGTAAGTTTTGTCATGGCACAATTTAGTTTTTAAGGTTTTTTTTTTGTTTAAATATCCTTGGTTTTGGGCTTTAAGAATTTTAGTATCCTTGTTTAGAATCATATATTTCTAATATTATATTTTTATTCATTTTATATTGTATAATCTGTTATATATATAAATATTATATTAAAATAATAATTATGAAGCTGTATTGCCACGATTGGAATGGTAGCGTTATCTTAATGGCTTTTTTATGTCATTAAATAAACGAATATCTTATTATATTACCACAGTTAAAAGAATTCACTGCCAAAGAATATTTAATCATTAAAATTATATAAATATAATATCAGAGGAATCTCGACAAATATCATTTCTTCATAATTATTATTATATAAATGGAATAAATATTTATAATCCTTATAAATATATGAGTATACAATCTGTATTGTAAGTTAATAACTATACGTAGTTATTTTAGAACATTTATATACTTATACATATATATTTCTGCCTATATTGAAATCGAAGCGGCTTGAAATATAACAATATATAATAATATTGTTGCTAAAAATATATCTTCTAAAATATGATTAATACGAAGATATACATAATATTTAAATGCAGCCAGTATAAATATTAAATTAATTTTCATAATAAAATGAGAATTATTAAATTGAAAATAAATCAAATTTACTAACGTTAATTTTGATATGGCGCCAAATTTGAGGTCAGTAAGTGTCAATTTGACAAATTTTTCGTCAAAAAAATAATTTGAAACTTTGAATATATTGCTGTAAATGTACGAAAAATAATTAAAATGATGGTAAGAAATCCAATTTAAAGTTAAATATAGATGTTTAACGTCCTGCCAAATAAAAGACATAATAATGGTAATGCTTGTTTCACTAAGTTTTGAACAGTTTTCACATAGTATTGAATATATCGTGGTTATTATAAATAATTTGTTTATTAAATTTACTCTACCACGAAATTATCCGATAGAAAATAGTAACATTGGATAATATGATTTGGTTTAAAGAAATATACATTTATTTTAGTTTCTGAAAATTAGCAATGTTTATGTATAAAGGTTAAAAATCTTTTCTTTATTATATTTGTACACATATCACTTCTGTTTATAATTTAGAAGGAAAAATGTATATTGATTGTAATAAATATTATTGCTCATAACTGGTTCAGAATAAAGGAATCATTATATTTTATTATTTTATTTTCACCTACTCAAATGTATTTTCCATTAAATAAAGAAAAAAAATTATAAAAATTAACAAGTTTATTTCACATCTTTTAATCTTACAAAAAAGATATATCTAATATTTGTTCATCTGGTGCATTCTCAATTTTTAAAACAAAATTATAATTTATATTAATTATTTATATTATATTATGTCACGGAAATAAACAACAATAATTATTATTTCACTACGATTATTTCAAAACCTTCATTAAATAAAAATATTTTATTAACAAATAAATCTGAAAAATTCCATACAAAAATAAAACATAAACAATATTATTAACATTTCAACACAATCATATGTAAATTATTTATTTCTATAAATTTCCAGTCTCCGTCTTTTTCTTTTCCAACTTATGAAATTCTTCTAGAAGTGACTCTTCTTCTATGAAGGGGAAAGAATCTAGGAGATAGTATAAAGTAGTTTATTAATAAAACATACAAAAACTAACTAAAATGCTATACATATATTTTACATAGTTATATTAGGATGTTTTAAGTTATATTTTTTATAATATCTGAACTTGGAACTAAATTAATCATTTTATATTACAAGGTTATGCATATATTAAATTTAATTATATATATATTATTTACCTTCCCTTTCCAATTTCACTTTACCAATGAATTTCTTGTCATCATCGGCTTTCTCATTTTTTATTTCAATACCGAGTTTCACCTGAAAAAATAAGGTTTAAATGATTATGGGATATGAACACTCTGTATATGAATAAATTAAAATCATTACCTTTATATAATCCGGTAGTCCATCTTGTAAATGATACCAACTCAGAATAAACATCAGCGATACGAAGAATAGATTTGATGATATACCTGTATGTAAGAAAAGAATTTATCAATAACACATATTATATATATACGTAAATAATATATTAGTTATATACTAGAATGAAAGTTTTTACATTTTCATAAGCATGCTTAACTATTTCCAATGATCCCCAAACAGCTTAAAACCCATGATGAAATTTTTAAATACATTGTTATATGTTTCAATAAATTATAATAAATTCCCTTTATATTTATTAATGGATCAATAAAAATGATTTAATTATATACCTGTGAATAACAAGTTCAATTACCTTGGATATGTCATTTATAAATAACTTAAGCCTTAAAATAAAACTAATATTTTCGGAACGCCTAATATGTTGCTATAAAAATAATAAAATACGAATAGTAATCTGAAAATATTAGTTTAATTTAAATGAATACTCGCGAAATTCCTAGATGTCATTATATTAAATCGTTAGTAAATATTGAATATAAATAGCTTTTACTTAAATATATCGACAAAATAAATTGCCCCTATTTTTTATTAAGATCTTGAATATTTGTATGTTGACGATGCATACTTAGTAAAGAAACTTTTGGACGTTTCACAATTAATTATTAATTTGTGAAATGTTTTTTCATGCATATTAATGTTTATGTCAAATCCAAAATGACAGATGTTGTTATTTCACTAATTAAAAACTTTACTTTTTATATACCAATACGATAGTGCATATATTTCTTATTTACAAATCTTCCCACGTGATAATACCAATATATTATGAATGAAACACTGAAATTAAATATTTTAATGCAAACCCGTATTAAATATGCCTAATATACATTTTTTGAAGTGAAACTTCTTATGCGACTTAACAAGGTTGCGTTAAATTTTTAACGCTCTTTGGAGTGGAGGGAATAAAAAAAACAGAACGAGAAGGAATGTTTGTCGCTCGAAATCAATTGTAACTACTAAGTATGTTTTAAAGAAACTCTAAAAATTCCTTTAAAAAAATTTTATCCAGCATTACGAAGTTTCACTTCTACTCCAATATTTTTTTTTATGTAAGCGTTCAAAAGTTTATTATTCTGCCCTTAATTAATAAAATGAATAATGAATGAACCCCTTACTAATGCTTCTCACCAATGAGAGCCGATATTTTCGGCCAGTAGTACATCACATATCTGAGGCCGGTGAAGTGAGCTTCTATATGTAACTCACACGACAACACTTGTATGTATCGAGATTGTAGCTCGACGTACGCGTCCGTCACTGGGTGGGACTGGAACGAATGAATGAATGAATGTAACTTGTACTGAACTTTATTTACATACGTAATACAAAAAAAATATAAATGTACCTCGAATTATAGGAGGACACAACATACTTACACAGTATTGAACTCTAAAACAAAAACTTAAGAAATAAAACTAATACTAATATTATTATGAGTGAATGATTTGTTGTCTGTTTTGTCCTTGAGTGTCGTGAATTCAATGTTTGGTTTTTGTAATCGTGAGTAGTGTTTGAAATTAGCTGTTTCATTAATTCTTAATAACCCCTACTAATATTATAAATGCGAAAGTAACTCTGTCTGTCTGTCTGTTATACGTCACGCCTAAACCACTGAACTGATTTTAATGAAACTTGAGAAAGAACATAGGATAGTTTTTATCCCAGACCTTTCAAAGGTTCTCTTGGTAACGCGACATAACCGAACTACACGCGGGCGGAAAGCTAGTAGGATATAAAACTTAAAAATGTGGTACAAAGTGTGGTCATCTTGTTAGGTAATTGCATACAAAAACATATTTATAATTAACAAAATACCTAGATCCAAATTTTTTTTAATTACTCTACCAGAAACAGCGTTTTGGCGCGAATATTGGAATTTATATAATACAGCACAATACTTTACGAAAAATACTCCTAAATTGACAGAAATATACACTTGATATATAAATTATATACCAACAAAAAAAATTAACTATTTTCAAGTGTTTTCTTCCCATAAACATTTCGATGACTTCAAATAATTAATAAAATAATATTTATATTTCAAAGGAGTAACAATTATAACAAAATTAAGCATATCTATACTACATAATATTATAAAGCTGAAGAGTTTGTTTGTTTGTTTGTTTGAAAGCGCTAATCTCCGAAACTACTGGTTCGAATTGAATAATTCTTTTTGTGTTAGATAGTCCAGTTGTCGAGGAAGGCTGTGGGCTATATAACATCACGCTACGACCAATAGGAGCAAAGATATAGTGGTAAATGTGTAAAAAACGGGAGAAATTATTTCATCTTTGAAGCCTTCCGTTGCGTGCGCCGTGAAAACGGTTCAAGATACACAAAAAATATGTACAGCCACGGGCAAAAGTATTAGGCACCCTACAGTAAGACAAGTTTTAGGGTGTTTTAGCATAGCGAGTGTAAATAAAACTGCATTTATGATTACAATGGTTTATTTTAAGAAAATAATTAATATTTTGTAGGTCTACCTTTTGACTTAATAACCGCAGCCACTCTTTTTGGCATTGACTCTACCAGCCTGAAACATTCTTCTCTTGATATATTTTTCCATTCCTGCTGTAACGCGGCCAATAGAGCTTGTTTATTGCTAATCGAGTGCCTGCGGATATTTTTCTTTAAAAGACCCAATAATGCTCAATCGGGTTGAGGTCTGGTGATTGTGGTGGCCAGTCCAAAAGATCAATATGATTTTCAGTAAACCACTTCATGGTATGCGCGGACTTGTGGCAAGTGGCGTTGTCTTGCTGAAATTTCAGGCCATCGGTGTTTGTATCACCGAAAATTTGCGTTATCGACGTTGCTAGTGCTGTTTCCAGAACTTCAGTGTATTTAACACTATTCATTCGTCCCTCACACAACACCATTTCGCCCACTCCGTCGGCAGCCATGCAGCCCCAGATCATTATTGAGCCTCCACCATGCTTAACAGTGGGAACCACACATTCTGGGTTGTATTCTTCGCCAACCCTTCGCCTAACATAAGTCACACCGGGTGTTCCAAACACCTATGCCAAACGAAAAAAAAACATTTATTTTAAAAGTTATTATTTTTCTTGCAGTACGTTATTTTAAAAACTTTTATGTGTTTTAATATTGTACATAAAATAAATAACAATACCTCAAAGTTAGATTCTTCTGACCACAGTATGTTGGACCAATCTTCCACTGACCAATCTCTATGTTTGAGTGCCCACTCCAACCGATTTTTCTTATTGTGTTCTGACAGCCACGGCTTCTTCCTTGCTTTATATCCTTTTAATCCAGTTTTAAGAAGTCTTCTTCTCACAGTATAAACACTCACTTAGCTGCCTTTTGCCTCAGATAATGCTGCAGCGAGCTCTGAAGCAGTTTTTTTTCTGTTTTGTAGAGACTGCCTTATCAACAATCGATCTTCCCGTTCAGTAGTAACTTTTCTTCTGCCTGTTCTTGGTCTATTTTCATGGGTGCCAGTCTCTTTGAAGCGATTTACAGCATATTGAACTGCACATCGCGAGCACTTCACTTCTCGGGCTATTTTAACCTGAGACATGCCTTGTTCATGTAAAATCTTAATTCTTAGACGCTGTTCAGCACTAAGTTCAGATTTTTTCGGCATGATTAACACGTTAAATGTTAGTCTTTAGAATTGTGATAGGAATAGTTGCGTAGAAGACGTGTATGTTTACTGCAAGCACTGATAACACACTATAACCCGAAACGCAAAAAAAGCAAATTCGAAGAAACACCGCTTAGGAGCACACCTGGATGTCATAAATATTTTCTTTTATCTTAATTTGGTTAAAAATTGCCGCTAATACAATAGCTAAACCATAAAACACACACTTGACCGCTATCTAATGAGATAGTGACTAACAATAGGGGTGCCTAATACTTTTGCACGCAGCTGTATTAAAGAATAATAGCTCTTTTAATGATCTAAAAAACAGTCGGTGACAGTATATGTCTTTCTTTTAAGATTAACTGACAAAAACCGTTTTTATGGTACCTAATTTGGTCGAAATAATATGTTTAAGTTGTATCAACATAATAATATTAATCTTTATTCAAATAAACAAATAAATATGTTGTTGGTTAAGAGTACTTCATTGTGAATAAAAAAAACGTAGGTTTTATCCTGAAAATTCAACGGGAACTCGACCATTCCGAAAACCCCGCAAGAACGGGAACTATGTGGGAAGAACCAAAAATCTGCCGGAAGTCACTATTCCACGCGGACGGAGTCGCGGCAAAAGCTAGTCTTATATATATTAATAAAATTTAAATCAGTTTAATAATAATATATTTTACCTGATCGTCTTCAAAGTCGCTGAATAGTTCGACCTGCAGTGTTTGCTTCTCCTCATTGATACCTGATATCAATAGTGGAGCGAAGGCCAGAGTACGTAACACGTGGTGCAATTTTGATCTGTGATTTATAAGACATTATATTAAAAATATATTAATAATTAACACTAAAATATCAAATAATTTCAGAACCCAACTTATAATATATGTACTTGTTTAAAAACCATTATTACTATGTAGATGTTAAACCAATAATATAGACAAAAGATTATATGAGATAAAATCATATAAAATACTAAGTTAATTCGTATTAATGTAGTCATCTTAATTTATTAACAAAAATCCAGCCTTTATTATATTAAGACTAAGAAAAAACCGTTTTCGTTACAAACTTTCAAGGTAAATTTCACATAGATTTTAACGTAGTTTTCCGAGTGGTGTCTAAGGAAACTCTTACTAAGGCTAAATCATCTAACCTGTGCTTCAACATAGCTGACCGACATGAGGATGACACGAGCGCCCCGCCGGAGGCTCTCATCTGAGCACACACCATGAACATACCTGACGAAATAATATACACTTACTATATATATATGAGCTGAATTCGATACTATGATATAGTGAATATATGTGGATATACAAGCCAATGCTACGAAAGGCATAGTTATGTATATATATGTACATATATACATAACTATGCTTTTTGTATTATTATACATTAAATATATATTGAATTATACATTAAATACACATATCTTTCATTCACGATTTTGTCAAATATGTACATACATATATATTTTTAACCAATCAAATTAAATGTATACAAAAAATAATTTTCATATAATAATTATAGATTACTATGTGTCACCCGCAGTGTCACTAGCATTTATAATTATTTTTTATATAAAACTATTTATAATTTACATTGCTATAATCAGGTAAGTGCCGACATGGTTGTAAATTTAGTGAGAGCAGTTTAAAAGTATGAGTAATTATACATTAATAATAAAATCTTACTTATAAGTCATAACTATTAAATCAATTATGAATCGAAAATTTCAATAAATAAAATGCTGCTATAAGTAAAATATTCCACGATTCCAGTGCTATTGAAGCAATGACTTAGAAAAAATCAATGAATCTTAAAAACTAATTATAACATAAAATTCCTACCTAAATCTTTATTAATTTGTGTCTCCGGTACATCCATTACTAGACGTACTTTATATGGTTGAGACGACATCAACACTTGATTCCGACGAGTCAATTGAACATGGGCTGACGGGAACGAACAGACTCCCATGTTTTCATCGCAAGATCTGTACATATTTAATGCAAAATAAATTACGAACTTACCATTGTTATGTATGAGTTATACATGCTCGGTATTATAAAAATAATATGATGTCAAGTGTAAGCTAAGTAGATTACTTTATTATATTAGTGTTGTTACTTAAAACAATACATACATGACGAATTAAATATAGTTTTATTGAATATTATAGCCAAATGACACTACTTCAGAGTGTAATACTGCTTGGCGATAAGCTATTAAGTTAAAGGTTCAAGCTATATAATGTATACTTCATGGTTTTGAAGCTGTTTCCAGGAACATAGACATATATTTTTTAAACATATCTTATGTGCTAAGACAGAAAACTACATTGTTATGTATGGTCTTGAATAAGTAACAATATTTACATCGTAAAAGTGTAACATTTAGTAAAGATTATTCAAATTTTGATAATTTCATGTAAGAATATATTGTATAGAATTTTCATTCTTGTATATTAATTTGTTTAATTTAATTATATTGCAAGTTATATATGATAACAGTGAATTATAATTATTAATAACAATATTGCAGTAAGGTTAATTAATTAGATATGATAATAGCTCGGATGAAACGTTAGTGATACTCACTTGAATTGAAGATGAACAGGTCGTACGTGAGTCACGTTCGGCATATACGTATAGTAGAAAACTACATACATAAATATGGATATCCATAATATAGCTGATAAAAACACTGACACAACACCAGCTCTATATAAAAGCTCCTTCACACTTGTTATACCATCGCTGGTTTTCTTTCTATAGCTTATGTACTGTTCGGTAACAAAACTCTCGATTGGACGACGAACTAAATCGCGATACACTTTAAATGGGTTAATATAAGCTAAAAGAGCCATTCCGTTTTAAATAATACGCACCATCAATTCAAACTAATACTCTTATCATCGTGAAGCGGTCAAGGAAACGGATCCGGCTATGTAGGGTAGATAACACGATAAGAAAACGATTATATTCACTGAGATAAAATCTTTTCAATAAAGCCAAAGGTCACTAAATGTCATAAAATTATAAAGTTCTCTAGAATGTCGGATTAACTTATAATATATTTTACACTAAAATACTGAAAAAAAATAAATGTTCATAAGTTTTTGTTTACAAAAACACAAATTAAATTGTACTCTTGGCTGTCAATGTCATAAGCTTGAATCACTATCAAACGGCAAAGATCCAATTTATGGGGTTATTAAAATTAAAATAAAAAATATGTACAATTTTTAAATATTTTGTAAATATACACTAGGTCAATTCTTTAAAATTTAAAAGTATGTCAGTATGTGTGATAAGTATATTAATATGAAATAAAGTAATATACTACATTAAAATGCAACCACAATATATTATATTCTAATGTCAAAGTCATAAAAATGTGTCTGTGACATTTATAAAACTCAATGAACAATTTACAAAAATGTAGGATTGTTATGAAACATTGTATTTGTTTCATAAATGTTTAACCTTTAATAATATATTTACACTAATATATATTCTATCAAGTAACAAAATGTTAAAATCCTGTCAATATTTCAATAAGAGATCTATTTCAAAGACAGTTAAAATAGTTGCCAAAGATACTTTACCTGCTGCTGCTTATAATCCGGATATTGTTGAAAAGAAAGTCTACGATGAATGGGAAAGGAGAGGTTTATTTAAAGCTGATAATAAAAACGACAAACGAACATTTAGTATTGTTCTGCCACCGCCAAATGTAACGGGAAAATTACACCTGGGTAATTTATTTATTATTTTGACTTTAAAGATATATTACTAATACAATCTAACTTTGTTCTTACATATTACAATTATAATAATTTCTACGATACTCAGCAATTTTTAGGACGTTTAATTTGTTAAATAAGTTTAAACATATTTTTTTAACTAAGTTAAGAAAAAGTATTTGAAACATTTATTTAGTCCACAAATTAAAAAAATTTGTACATAGATGTATTTTTTATTTTATTTCAACATTAGGCATCACTAAACTTTGATTAATTGTAAATTTTTATTCTGTTTTTGATAGCTAACTTGCATTAGTTACTTGAATTATTATTTCAATATAATTCAACATTATCAATGAAAATAATTTCAGGTCACGCTCTATCTAATACAATCCAAGATGTGATCATAAGACGGAAAAGATCTCAAGGATTTAATGTTCTGTGGCTACCGGGAACAGATCATGCGGGGATTGCTACACAGGTAACTTTAATTGTATAGGAAATATTAATATTTTGAATAACTATAAAATATATTGGGTATACAGGGTGTGCATAGAGATTTGGAGTAGGAGAATATATAAATATTTTCAACATAATTTCCTCATCTATCCGCTAAATAAAATATTAAATGTCAGTAAATATTCATATTCCATATTGTATGATTAAAATGGGCAGAGTAAGCAGTGCTTAATTGCATCTATGTTGTGCATGCCTCGCTTTTATACATTTTCCTTTGCTATACATATTAATTTTAAAAATATATTGTTCACAATATCTTATTTTTTTTTTATATTTAAGGGTGTAGTTGAAAAATATTTGAAGACAAATAAGAATATAAATCGTCATGATATTGGTAGAGAGAAATTTATCGATGAAGTGTGGAAATGGAAAGAGCAACATGGCAACATTATATGTCAGCAGTTAAGAACATTAGGCTGTTCTTTGGATTGGTCGAGGGAAGTTTTTACCATGAACGAAAGACACACAAACGCTGTAAACACAGCATTTATAAGATTGTTCCAAAAAGGTTTAATATATAGGAAAAAGGCTTTAGTTAATTGGTGCAACGCTTTGAAGTCCACTTTGTCTGATATAGAAGTTGATAATATAAGTATTAATGGACCCACCGATATTAATATACCAAATTATGATGGACCTGTAAAATTCGGTCTGATTTACAATTTCTCATATAAATTGAATGATAGTAATGATGAAGTTGTTGTATCTACAACTATGCCGGAGACTATGTTGGGTGACACAGCTATAGCAATTAATCCTAAAGATGAAAGGTAATTTTATGTATTCACAATTTAATATAAGCTTAATCAATTTTATTTGTTTTATTTTAATGTCAACTAAAAGGATTTTTTTAGTAAGAAGATAGGCTTATAATACCTAAAATTTAAATATTTGGTATGATTCAAAACATTGATTTATGTATTTTTATAGGTACAGCCATCTTAAAGGTAAAAGAGCAGTACATCCGTTCAGAAAAACTACGATACCAATAATATTTGACGATTTCGTTGACTTGAAATTCGGCACCGGCGTCGTTAAAATTACTCCAGCACACAGTAAAGTGGATTACGAAATATCTAAACATCATAATTTAGAAATGCTTCAAGTTATTGATGAAAATGGCAGAATACAAAATGGAGGCGAATTTAGTGGCATGAAAAAATACGAAGGTAGAGAGAAAATTGTTAAAGCTTTACAAGATTTAGGACTCATGAAATCTATTAATCCACATCAAATGACTTTACCAATATGCAGTAGAAGCGGTGATGTTATCGAGTATCTACCTAAGGAGCAGTGGTTTTTGTCATGTAGTAAACTGAATAAAAGGGCCATAGAAGTGGTCAAAGATAAGAAACTTAGTATAGAACCTGAGAAATACGTGAAAAACTGGCTAAATTGGACCGAAGATGACAAAGATTGGTGTATATCAAGACAATTGTGGTGGGGACATCAGATACCGGCTTATAAATGCAGTTTGGATGAAGATCTTGTATGGATAGCGGCTAATAATAGTGAGACTGCTAAAATAGAAGCTTCCAAATATCTAAGGGTCCTTCCAGAGGAAATAACAGTTAGTAGAGATCAAGACGTACTCGATACTTGGTTCTCATCAGGAATTTATCCATTCGCGGCCTTAGGATGGCCGGAAAATAACATCGACTTACACAAATTTTACCCTTTAGACTTAATGGTGACTGGTCACGACATACTCGGGTTTTGGGTGCACAGAATGGTGATACTAGCATTAGAATTAACGAAACAATTGCCATTCAACAATGTTTTATTACATGGGGTTATATGTGACAGTAAAGGCGCGAAAATGTCCAAAAGCAAAGGCAATATCATCGATCCGATTGACGTTATAAACGGAATATCGATGGAAGGTTTGAAAGAGAAGGTGGAGAATATGCAAAAAGACGGTCTTCTAACAAAAGACGAAGTTAAAAGATCTATATCATATCATAGAACTAATTTCTCACATACTAATGGTATCCCAGAATGTGGAGTAGACGCATTACGGTTCACTCTCCTCACCCAAGATATAAAATCAAATTTCATCAGCTTCGACGTAAATCAGTGCCACGCGAACAAATTATTCTGCAACAAAATTTGGCAAAGCATCAAATATTTGGCGCTTTCAATGGAAAAACTCAAATTAATAGATGATGAAATTACAAAAGACGATTTAACTTCATTCGACAAATGGATTTTAAGCAAACTTTCGGACATGGTTGATGTGGTCAATAATTCTATCGACGATAATAATTTTCATATAGCAACGAAATGTTTAAAAACATTGATTTACAATCAATTCTGTGACGTTTATTTGGAGAGCACCAAGCCGGGTTTTGATGGTGATAATAAGAAAATAGGATATGCGCATGCGCATACTCTATCCGCTGTTTTGAACACATCTTTGCGATGTTTGTCTCCTTTTATGATATACTTGACGCATGAAGTAATACCAAAAATACCTAATTTTGAAACTAACATAATATATAATTTTGATCATGAAGATGATTATTTTAAATTTCCCAAATATGAAGATTTTCAGATTTGGAAAGACATTCAGATCGAAAATAGAATAGATAGAGTAATTGATGCTGTTACATTAACAAGAGAAATAAAAGGTCTTTACAATATAACAAACAAATTAAAACCTACTTTACACATTAACACCACGGATAAAACATTATTAGACGATATAAAAAACAATATTGATATCGTACAGCATTTATCAAAAACTAGCGAAGTTAGAATTAATGAGGAAATTAAAAATAATGTTGTTACCAGCCACATGGATGCCAACACAGAGATTTGTGTAGAAATAGCTGGTGATAAAGTTGAAGAAATTATCTCAGCGGCTAAAGATAAACTTAATAAGAGAATAAAAAAATTAGAAGACAGTTTGTCCAAACTAGAAATGAAATTATCTAGTAGTCATTACATTAAATCAGTTCCAGAATACAAAATAAACACAGACAAACAGAAATTAACACTCCAAAGAGATGAATTGAGAAGATTGCAGAGATTTTAAACAAATAAATTATGAGAACAACAAAAATATATTTATTTAATTGACTAACAAATCGACAAATTATATACATGAAAACAAATTATAGCAATTTTTAATTGCATTTACAAACTAAATAGCACAGACCACAATACATTACTATATTCTAATAAATTCAAAAACATGTATACATCTATGAAAAAGAAACAATAAGACAATAATTATAGTTCGTTATAATGTTGCTAATATATATAAAATTGTAAAAATCTACATTTATATCAAAACAATGTTATATGTAGATATTTTTCTAAAAAGTTCTGTCAATTTAAAATAATAATTTTGACATAATTCTAATAGAAAACCTTATGTAATTTTGTTAGCCTCTACAACTTAAAACAAATAAGTATGGATAAGTAAATACAAAAACCCATATCATTACAAATATTTAAGTTAAAAAAAAATATTTCAGAAATAGGAGATCTAAAAAAAAGCATTTATTGATTTAGAGAAAATAAATTGTGTGTAAAAAATAATGTTTTATACACAATATTATTATAATTTCTATTCTATATAAAAACTATTTGAAGTTCAAACACATTAAAAATATGAATATTTATAAACAAAACAGAACAATACTAAGTCAATTTAACATATTATACTATACATATTATTTCACAAATTGACAGAACTTTCTAGAATATAAATTAAAAAAAAAACCTATACAACAATAATTTGGTCTCAAATACATAATTTTGTGCTTTCTCCAAAAATGGTTTAAAAAACAACATCACAAATTATTCCTGAAACACAATTTACAAATAATGGTTTCCATAAATATATTTACATTTCTTAATTTTGCTTAACACTAAAGTCTAAAAAACTATCAGTTTACCTATTTAACTACATAGTGAATATAATATATAACAAAAAAAATATGACAAATAGTTTACACCAAAGAGTTTGTAACATAATAATAAAAAAATATATTTAAAAAAAAAACATATAAATACTTTTTTGTTTACTTACACTTATCTTTAGTCTTTATTCCCTTCAAGAAATGTTAGAAGTTAAAATAAACATATTGTGGAAATTAAAAAGTTTCCTAAAATAATAATTCTAATTTCTCTTTGGTAGTTTGCACTTTGATTTCATTTTTGATATGCCTTTTTTCTTGTTTTTGGTTTCACAAACCTGTTTTTTTATTTCTGTAAAAAAATGATATACATTACTATTACTAAATTTAACAAAAATATTGTTTGTACAAAAAAAAATTAATCTAGCCATGTAACAAATTTCATAAAAATCACACATTTGAAGCAAATTTACAATCTTCAAAGTTTTAACATGTCTATCAAATTAATTGAAATTACCTCTTTATGAACAAAAAAGTTAATAAATGTATATAAATAGACTATTAGAAAAATTATTTTTAATTTATTTATATGTATGTATAAAAGAAAAACTATGTATATAACTTACTTATCGGTGATGTTGGCATCGATTTATGTGTAGTACTTGGATCGAGACCTGAAATTATGTTTATTTTATTATTATTTATCATATATATTAATTATTTATATATTAATAATAATTACTTATTGATATTAAATCTAATTCTTGTTCTTTCTTCTTTTGTATCTCATGTAATTTAACATGTTTTACGAGACTGAATAGGTAGTTGAATCTTTGTGGACATTTAGCGCAAGCATACATCATGTCCGAGCATCCAGACTCAACTTCATTCTGGCAGCAAGTCAGATCTTCCTCGTATTTATCAGCATATTTTATAACTCCACCCGGCAATATTTCTAATGTCGGCCAATGTTCAGGATTCGGTTTCGATTGTATTTTCTCGACAATCAACGTCTGAAACGATCTATGTGTTTAGTACGTATTAAAACCTATGAATTCGTTAGATTAAATATATATATTAGGTATATACAGTTTGAGTTATCTAGAAAAATCGACAAACCATTGGCACATCGTGATTTTGGTCGACATTATCTGGTATTATAAATTCAGTCTCATTACCATCGTCTTCAACTACTTCTTCGGTCTGTATCGAGACCATGCTACCTATATTACAATCGTCGACTTCGTAGTTACTAACTTTTTTGTTACTTATTAAATACATTTCAGAACTCCTATCCGGCTGCACATCCGCCATCCGCACAAGAGGAATGTTCTCTAAATCCTCATTATTCTCTAGAGCACTTGTTGCGGACATGTTTACGACACAAACCAATGTTGATATTTTAATTTGACGTTATTTTGTATTCATAAAGCCTCCTGATAATAAAACTCGATGAGACAATTGTCTAAATATACGTGGCGACTTTGGAATTACATAATTAGTTTATATATTAATATCGATATATTTGTTTAAAGTTAGGAAACGTTTTTATATATTAAATTACCGATTAATGGATTTTGCGGATTGCAAAATCTAAAATGTCATGTGTCAAAGTAAATGGCACTTGATTCTGAAAACTTGCCATTGGGTGAAACGATTAGAAATTGGTAACAATTATAAAAGGCTATGTTAAGAATTGTTTATTGCTTAAAAGCTATATTTTGTTTTAATAAATATCCAAAAACGTTCACATATAAAGCAGGAACAAAAATGAAATATATAATTTATATTTTTCAGCTTAGCTATTAAAGTAGTAATTATGATGAAAATTAATTTAAATTAATGCACATTACTTTTGAATACCTACAAAATCTAGAATAGTCGAACAGTTAAAAAAAATTGCGTTTTTCAAATTATATAACTGTGGTAAAACGATCTTCCTACTAAGTAGTACATTTTCTTTCTCATGCACTCAGCAATTGATGCTCATAGCACGCAATCTTTTTTGTTTCTTTCAGCCTTATACAAGCCTTATAAAGCAAGGAAGAAGCCGTGGCTGTCAGAACACAATAAGAAAAATCGGTTGGAGTGGGCACTCAAACATAGAGATTGGTCAGTGGAAGATTGGTCCAACATACTGTGGTCAGACGAATCTAACTTTGAGGTATTGTTATTTATTTTATGTACAATATTAAAACACATAAATGTTTTTAAAATAACGTACTGCAAGAAAAATAATAACTTTGAAAATAAATGGGTTTTTTTCGTTTGGCATAGGTGTTTGGAACCCCCGGTGTGACTTATGTTAGGCGAAGGGTTGGCGAAGAATACAACCCAGAATGTGTGGTTCCCACTGTTAAGCATGGTGGAGGCTCAATAATGATCTGGGGCTGCATGGCTGCCGACGGAATGGGCGAGATGGTGTTGTGTGAGGGACGAATGAATAGTGTTAAATACACTGAAGTTCTGGAAACAGCACTAGCAACGTCGATAACGCAAATTATCGGTGATACAAACACCGATGGCCTGGAATTTCAGCAAGACAACGCCACTTGCCACAAGTCCGCGCATACCATGGAGTGGTTTGCTGAAAATCATATTGATCTTTTGGACTGGCCACCACAATCACCAGACCTCAACCGGATTGAGCATATTTGGTCCATTTTAAAGAAAAATATCCGCAGGCACTCGATTAGCAATAAACAAGCTCTATTGGCCGCGTTACAGCAGGAATGGAAAAATATATCAAGAGAAGAATTTTTCAGGCTGGTAGAGTCAATGCCAAAAAGAGTGGCTGCGGTTATTAAGTCAAAAGGTAGACCTACAAAATATTAATTATTTTCTTAAAATAAACCATTGTAATCATAAATGCAGTTTTATTTACACTCGCTATGCTAAAACACCCTAAAACTCGTCTTACTGTAGGGTGCCTAATACTTTTGCCCGTGGCTGTATTATACTTTGTGTTTCTTCAAGAATAGAGTAACTTATGCTACATTAATGGTGTGTTCACCACCTATAACTTCATTGACACCTTTCAACATGGAATTATAGTCAAGTCCTAGCCAGTCGAAATTAAAAAATATATACATAAATTAAGTTTTAATAGCTGGGTTCAATTTAATGATGATAACTCATGGTAGTTACCAGATTTTGGATGTGAAAGAAAATATATAATTTAATTTAAATTATTGAACATGACACACAAGTATTATCATAAAATAAAAAATCGACATATTAAATAATAAATATAAACATTCATTGTTATAACAAAGTTTATTTTAAATAAATATAATTAATGGTTTACAAACTAAAAACAAATCAATTACAATGTAACATGACCATGATTATTTCAATCATCGCCATAATTCCAATCATGTACAGGAAAGTACATTTGCATCAACGTCTCATATATATCAACATCTATCGGCATGAATGTGCAGAATATAACTCTGTTAACATCCTTATTATCTTCTAGAAACTTCCGAGCACTTCTTAATGCTATATGAGCAGCCAATCTATTAGGGAAGCCGTAAATACCAGTGGATATACATGGGAAAGCGATAGTCTTTAATTGATACTGTTTCAGAAGTGCAAAACAATTTTCATAACATGATTTTAGATTTGGTGCAGAGCCATTCTGTGGACCGACTGTGTGGATAACATCTGAAAAAGAGTATATATATTTGGTCAAATCAATAACATGATGTGCATTTTTTTAATTCATAGGTTTGGACAGGCTAAGATCTCAGGCCATGCTGCCAATTCATTAGTATTTTTTATCTTCATTATGTGTGTTTAAAATAAATTAATAAACAAGTCAGATCAGAGAGATAGTTTAAAAAATGTTGTCAAAAGTAATGATGAAACTTCAAGGAAAAGTATCTATTTATTTTAAAATCTTAAAATCTTTATTTATATATTTATCAAAATGAATATATGTATTGTTTTTATTTTATTTTTCTTGTTACTTACAACTGGCAGGAAGATTATAACCGCAAGTAATTCTGGCCTCACCAGTAGGACAGCCACCCAGAGTATTACATTCAGCCTGGAAGAAATCGAAAATAATAAAAAAAACAGTTTTTTAATTAATTTTATTTATTGAAAAATACCTGAAGCATTGGTCCAGCGGCACGGTGAATGGCCCCGTCAACGCCGCCTCCAGCAATTAGACGAGAATTCGCAGCATTTACGATAGCATCTACCTATAAATTAAAATAAAAAGCTAAATATGTTATAGGGGTTTATCTACAATAATATTTATATTACCTCTAATTTCGTTATGTCGCCTTTGAATATCGAAACTTTATGATTAATATTTATATTTATCTCTGAATTAATTTTTATTTTACGGAATTCGTTAAGGTCTTCATTTGTGTGTTTCTTATCCTGTAAACCTGGGTTATGTTGAACATAAAATATCCAAGGGTCAACTTTATCTATTGATATATAGTCACCAGATTTATATAACTTTCTTTTTTCATCTATAGGTAAAGCAAGAATTCTTTCTTTTTCTTCTTTCCACTGTGATGCCGAACTCATTTTTATAATAGAAAATAAACGCGCTTGTACGAAACTTTTCGCGATACTCGGCCAAAAGCGATTTATGATACCAGTGTTTACCGGCAACAACATAATTTTTAATAAAATTCCAATTTATTTATTTGACGTTGAAAACAGATAAGTTGTAAGCAACAAAATTATATTTAAAATAAGTATGAAATATATTATAATTTATTCCTTCATTTATTACAGCAAAATCTTATGGTATAAAAATAAAAAAAAATTGCTTTTATAATTTCATGACTTGGTTACGTAAAATTCAGAGCTATCAAATAATTAATAATAGCAACATTGTTGAACTTTTTGTGATACGAAAATTGTCAAACGAAATTTCTCCACGTAACGCAGGCGTGCGTTTAGCTAAATTAATAGCGTTTTTCGAGGATTTAATGTCCTTAGCCTGCAATGTTTTTATAATAAAATAATTCGTTATAATATCTAGTAGCATTTGACGATAGAATATTCTAGTTTTCTGCCAAGTAAGTCTCTAAATATACGTTTATATTCGGCGACCCAACACCGGTCTTTGTGTTAATTTAAAAGCCACTTTGTTTGATGTTATTTCATTGTGAAAACTATTTTTCTCTTAGGATGAAGACGCTGAGTCTTCTTCTGGTGGTTGCACTGTCTATAACCAGTAGTTTGGCTGTAGATAGGAACAACTTTAAAACTTGCGAACAGTCGGGTTTTTGTAAACGGCTTCGGCCATTCAAGTCTGAAAAATCGCAGTATGCCTTGAATCTGGATACAGTGATGGTACATGGGAATGTACTAGGAGCTGAAGTGGTCACCCAGGATAATCAAGGAGAGAAAAAACACGTATTGGTAAGTTACGAACCTTGAATGCATGTATTAATTACGTACTTAAAATTATCTTAAAGAAAAAACGACTATTTTTAAAACATCCCTGTTTAATTGTAGAATATTTATTTATTAAATTAAAAAAATATAGATAGTAGATAAAAAAATAAAATTCTTGTAATCATATATTAATAGCACTTAGGTGCTGTTTTAATACATTTTATACTTAGAGACAAAACTTAAATAAACATATTATATTATAATCAAAATTCTGGATATTTCTTTGATCATGTTGCATATAAAAAAATGAAATGGTAATTTTATTTTTAATATATAATTTAGAAACTCCTAAAAGATGAACATTTCTGACTTGTCACTCATATTTTTAGTTATAAAAGGCATACTAGGAAATAATAATATACATATATATCTTAAATATATCTCAATATTAAAGGAAAAAGGAAATTAATATGAAGCAATATAGTATCTTTCTTTGTTGTCTTATTTATTGTGTAACTAGGAAGTGATGAAACGGCATTTTTCTTTCTATTGAATGCATATATTTAATTAATCAACCATAACTGAGTTTTTGTTGTGTAAACAGTATCTTGTATATCCTTATTTAAACATATAGTGTCTTAAATAGATATAATGTATACAGGGTGACTGGTGAATTACTATCGATATTTGAGGACGTGATATTTGACAATCATATATGACAAAATAAAAATTAATATAACATAAATATTAATAAACTTCTAAGTAAAGTTAACCAAAAGTTATGTAATTAATTACGCATCGTATGAACACCCTACAGATTAGGTATACACACACACACACACACTCGCGCGCAGCGGCGTGTTGTTGTATCAGCACGCCGCCGCACGCGTCCACATTTGGAACACTTGGAACGTGTACACACTTTATTTATTTATACGGAAATTTGGTCAAAAATTAAGTAGCTATTTTTTTTACATAATTCGAATGAGAATCATGTACCGAGTATGCTCCTTAAATATTGATAGTAATTCACCAGTCACCCTGTATATATGTTTCGAAATGAAAAGAAATTGTGTTCTTAAATTTTGACTCATATAAAAATAATATATATATTACATATATAATAGAAATCTATTTATGAATTGCATAGAAGTATAATTAAAATAACTATTAAACTAACAAAAAATGCAAAAATTCATTTTATCTTGTTATAATTATGATGGCATTCAAACATTTCTATGATTAAGATTATTTAAGTAATTGTAACAATATATATTATATATATATTACAAATTAAATATATGTATACATTAATGAGAACTTTGGTTAAGTTTAAAATATATAGTAATATATGTATGTTATTTTAACAGTGGCGTTACACACTTAAACTATCAGCTCTCGTCGATGGAACCTTCAGAGTCGAGTTAGATGAATCTGAACCTCTCTATCCGAGGTATCGAACACAGTTAGCCCTCGATGGAGAACCAAAAGAAGATAGGTAAATACAGATTTTTGTATTAACTTTATTTAATTTCTAAGCCACAGAAAAGAGTGATAAAATAATGATGTAATATAACAAAGGAAGTATATAATGAAAACTTTAATTCTCTCTAATGTAGAATAAGGATTTTTTTTGTAACATTTTAATAGTCTAATGAAGCTAACACACTAAAATCATGCATTGTTTTAATGTCCCTCAATGTTAGTACTTTTTAATATATTTATTTTAGTATCTGGAAACATTTGTTGCAACATTTTGAAACTATAAGCCATATTTTTTTTCTCTTAGATATTGTTTTAATATGATTTGTTTATATGTATTAAGCTATGTTGTATTAAAATTAGCATATAGCTCAAATATTAAAGGCTCATATGTTATGTTGAGGATGTCTAAGGTTCAATTCCTGCTTATATAAATTACTAGCTTTCCGCCCGCAGCTTCATAGCGTTTCCAAGAGAAGCTTGCATAAGTCTGAGTAAAAACTATCCTATGTTCTTTCTCAAGGTCAACTCTATCTCTGTACCAAATTTCATTAAAAATCAGTTCAGTGGTTTAGGTGTGAAAGCGTAACAGACAGACAGACAGACAGAGTTACTTTCGCATTTATAATATTAGTAGGGATATCTTATATTACTTATAGGTCATATATATACGTTTAATATTCATACATTCTTTTTTCATACAGTTTGAAACTGATTTCCAATGAGAATGGCAAATTGACAGTGGCAAACAGCCAAGGGCATAAAGTTATCATAACAGCTGATCCATTGAAGTTTGAATTCTACAACAAGAACGGTGACCTGGCCGTTGTATTGAATGATAATAATCAGTTGATTGTTGAACCGCTGAGAGTTAAGAGGGAGAAAATTGGTGATGATGATGAAGCTGCTGCCGTTGAGGTCAGTATACAGACTACAGTGGTTCTTAAACTTATTTCATATACTACCTCGAAAGTACTACGACTACTATTTTGAGAGTAACTTCTACTACTACGACTATTTCGAGATTAATATGAGGTCAGTATAATACAGTGGTTCTCAAACTACTACTACTTTGAGAGTAAATTATATTTTGGCGAGTTATTTTTTCACCTACTGTTAAAATTACTATAACTTATCTGAGCTAAATGAAATTACATATACCCCAGGCTTCTGTACAACACACCCATTTTTTTCTTTCTTGCTCTTTTACTCCCTTTAAGCCTGCAGTGCCCACTAGAGGGCGTTGTTTCCCACTTTGGGAATATCTGGTCTATATTATATTCATACAAATATTAGGTGATTTTTTTTAACTATATTTCTTGAAGAATTTGAAAGTTGTACTACTATATTATATTTTCTAGTAGTTGTAGTATGTTACATAAAACGTAATAGGTTTAACATTTTAAGTATTAATTGGATTTAGTGTTAACGATGTTTCTATCGGTAATTAAATATTGTTATTTAATCTGTGTTGCCAATTAATAACACCTACGTATATCAATAATTGTTATACAAAACTAGCTAATGCCCACGACTTTGTTTGTTTTTTGGATATAAACTATTATTTTGTGCCTGCAAAATAAAACACATTATTTAATATGTAATGCCTAAAAAAATGTTTTTTCTTAATATTTTAGTAACTTTATATCAAACTAGCTTTCCGCCCGCAGCTTCGCCCGTGTGGATTTCGGTTATATCGCGTTTCCAAGAGAACCTTTCAAAAGTCTTGGGATAAAAACTATCCTATGTTCTTTCTCAAGTTCAACTCTATGTCTGTACCAAATTTCATCAAAATCAGTTCAGTGGTTTAGGCGTGAAAGCGTAACAGATAGACAGACAGAGTTACTTTCTCATTTATAATATTAGTAGGGATGAAGATAAAATTGTTTTTAGGTAAAAGTATTTTTTTAGTAAAATAAACCCTTTTAATTACAACACTACTCGTATGTAGTAGTTTTTAATGATTTGAGATTAAAAAAATACTTTCAATTCGATTTTTTTTCAAGGACATTTTTTAAATAATTTTTAACAACTATGTAATCACATTGAATACATTTTAAACCTTAGTTCTAACAACTTAAGATTGAAAATTCTAACTTCTATTCATTTCGCGTAACTGTAATGTTAGTGGTACATTTATAAACAAGATATTTTAACATTATCTCTACGTGAGAGATTGTAAGAAACTCATTATTATCATCATGTCAAAATTTATATGATATGTCACATATTTATCCTAAAAATCGACATTTGATTAAATTCCCATATATCCATATACATAAATTTATGGAAACTTGACTTTTATTGAAATGTCTATATTGTATGTTAAACGGCGACTTATTTAAAATTTATTATACATGTACATATATAAAACAATAATATTTGTATAGCTTATCTAATAACCGCAAATGACTAACTAAATTAGAGTAATCTGTTACTCTATATAACTTATTTTAAGTTTTAATTATGGTTCTTATTTCTATCAAAATAAAGTTCATTTTAATATATTATAATTACACATACATATTTCTCATGTCATTCGATTTTGAACTTTATTTTAAACAAAATAACGTGTATTTTAGTACATTTTTAATTATATTAAACTGGGTAAGTGTTTTATCGAGTGTTTATATTTAATAGCGTACGTGAGGGTCGCGGGTTCGATACTCAATAGTCATTACGCGTTCAATAAAATTAAATTGAACTAATGTTTTAGGTCAAAGGTCATAGGTCACTACGGTTATGTGACAGTATCGTAGTCATGTTTGTGTGTTTGTTACACAAAAATGACTGAATGGATTCGTAGTTTTTGGAAAGAGATCAAATTAATATACATAAATATTCTTTACACCTAAATAATTACTATGAAGTTATAAAATTCTTTGCTTCTTGTATTGCGTGCATTTTTTAAACCAAATATTTTGAATGTCATTTAAGTGTTCTTAATATTATTTTTTTATATGCCTTGTATCTTAAGGCAATCTTTGTTTGATATAAATTGTAAATATTTTATGTATGTATGTATGTGTGTTTGTCGAGCTCACACGAAACAATTACTTGACAGATTTTGATTAAACTTTACAGTAATGTACTTTAAATATCAAAATAAGACAAAGGTTATAATTTAACCCAAAATTCCTTGTACTCTTGTATGGCAGTTATGACAGGTATTGTTTTAACACACTACATATATCTTTGCATCAACTTGATTCCAAAGAAACTGATAAACTCATTAATAAAACCTATACATTAAAAAACGCAACTATTTTATAACCACTAAATGTCCAACGATGTGTGGTTTAATAAAAAAAAGAGTACGAAGTCACAGGAATCGACTTGTATTTAAATAAAACTGTTATGTTATTTATCCATTCGTTGAATCACTAGCTAGCGTGTTTTATCATATTTAAGTCCGCAGACAAAGTTATGAACAATAAGTAGTATTATTACTACATATCTTGAGTAGTATTGAAATTAATATTAAACTAAATAGACACGTGAAATAATATGGTTTTAAACTTCTAATATACAGGGTGACTGGTGAATTACTATCGATATTTGAGGACGTGATATTTGACGATCATATATGACAAAATAAAAATTAATATAACATAAATATTAATAAACTTCTAAGTAAAGTTAACCAAAAGTTGTGTAATTAATTACGCATCGTGTGAACACCCTACAGATTAGGTATACACTGACACTCACACATACGCGTGTCGTGACGTAGTGTTGTATCAGCACGTCGCCGCACGCGTCCACACTAGAACATTTGGAACGTGTCAACACTTTACTTATTATTACGGAAATTTTGTCAAAAATTAAGTGCCTATTTTTTTTACATAATTCGAATGAGAATCATGTACCGAGTATTCTCCTTAAATATTGATAGTAATTCACCAGCCACCCTGTATTTACAGATATATAACAATTATTTTTTTTAAATAAAAATGATAGGTAGATCGTAAATGATAAATTAAAAAAAATATAAAGACATTACATATTATACATGACATATATTGTGATAAATGATATTAATTCTTTTATGAGTGAAGCAGATGAGCGGTATTATTTTATTAAAAAAAAATTAAATATTATATTAATTTGTTCAATTAAAAATGAATATTATATAAGTACATATATGAAAAAATAATTGACAAGACGACGATTCGAACCTACAACCGATATATTTCTTCACCACTTAAACTAGGTATACCGTATATGTGAATCGACTGTAATAATACAGTCAATCTGGGTAACTTTGATTCATCGGGTAACTTTGACAGTGGGATCATGAACTAGTTTCGATTATTTTTTCGCATGAAACCAACATTATTCATATATGTTTATTTTAGATTTGCGATTTTAAATAAGCTTCCTAAATGCACTTTAAAAAAAAGTGAGTTGTGAAAGTAAAAAAACGTCATAACTTCGTTTCTGAATATATCGCGCGAATTTAAGTTTACTTTAGGGTGAATAACTTTTTGAATATTTTGTGATTTTAGTTGTTGATAAGGTAAGTGAGATGTTATACAGAGCCATTTGTGAGTGTACTACCGCAATATCATGAAAAAAATGGATATAATTAAATCATATTTTGAAATTTCATGCATAAATATGAAAATACGTATTTTGAACAGTAACTGGGTAACTTTGACAGTGTCAAAGTTACCCTTACATAGAAACTAAAATGGTGGCGGAAGAGGTGGTAGAAGAGGTGATTGAAGAATTTGTTATTAAAGATGGAGTTTTGCAACATGCACATCAAAATATATTGAGTTCTCACCTAGAACAACAGTTATATTTAAAACAGAAGGCACACTGTTTCCAGGAAAAGTGACAAGTTACACATTCCCGTATTATACACTTGTTGTAATGAGTAGATCAACACAAGGTGGTTGGAAATGGCCAGATAAAAGAGAAATTATTAAAATTAGATAAGATGATGTTGTATCTCCAGTAGATAACAGAAAAATTAGTATAAAGCAGCCTGGGCTCTACACAAGTATTATTGACGATTTGCTCTATATGGAGTGGGAAGAATAGACAAGTTATGCTCAAGATTTTACAAAATGTTTGTTTGTTAAAATTATTTTTGCTTGTTTTCTTTATAATTTGAATAAAAATGTTAAATTAAAGGGGTTTTTTAAGCGTTTTTGATGGTGTTAAACAATGTGTGTAACATTGCCAAATGTTGTAGACTGATTCTTCATTTTTTTTTTTAATATACGACAAAATTGCAAAATGTTCGTTTTATTGTGTCACATGCATCCATTAGTTAATAAATATATACCCCAATGTTACCCAGATTGATAAAAATAATACTTATTACTACATTTTTATGCTTGGCTCTGTGTGTGTCAAAGTTACCCATCTTAGGGGGGTAACTTTGACACACACAATATTTACATTTTATACTATATTGGTATGTTTTATAAACTTTCTGTGGATGTCTAGAGACGGAAAGTAATACGAGAGCACTGATAAAATAAAAACACCCGAGTGATAGGTTTAATTTTTTAAAATATAGTATAAAAAATCACCCTTATCTGTCAAAGTTACCCAGATTGACTGTAATTAGTTTCTTTTTAAAATTAGTTCTTTTATCACTATCCCACGTCCTACAAAACAATTGATATACAATAACTATAAAACATTCTTATTAAATTTATCAGTAGACTAAATTAAACTATTTTCACAATTAGTATGAGTATAATCGCCAAGCTGTTTTGTAGTTTTTTACGATCAAAACCTTAGTACGAGTATGTACACTATATACCAAGAGTCAAGATTACAGTAACTTATCTATTATCGCGTTAACAATACTAGAGTTACCGTTATCATAGTGATAATTATTGCTCGTAAAATTAATATTGTTTTAGAATTCATTGAAAATTTTGTAGTTTGATTATCATAATAATATATAGTGGTAATAGAGGTTCCAGGAAAACTACGAAACATATATGTATATTATAATAAGAACTACATATTAAAACTTATAATCTACACCTAGGACTACATGATTGCACCAATGTTATGATAGCAATACCATTCCATAGCTTGTGTATCAGGAATCTTCTGGTTCACACGGCTTAGTGTTCGTTCCGCGGAGTCAGCGGCGTCACTCGTTATATATTTTATCCATACAACCATGTTGCCCCGGCGATGTTCTTTTATTTTAATATGTTTTTCGTACGTAACATAACTCACAATGTTTTTGCATTTTGAATTACATTATTGTCGTTGTATGAAAATTTTAATATCGTTCTTTTTTAATTTACTCATATTATTGTTGATTTATAAGTCATATATTCCTCATTTTATAGGAAGATGAAAGTGCATGGAGTGAAAACTTCAAATCTCATCATGACAGCAAGCCAAGAGGCAATGAAGCTGTGTCGCTAGACGTGGCCTTTCCTGAAGCGAACCAGGTTTATGGTGAGTTATAAATAACATTATGGTCCAACGAAACAAGATAATAAATGTAAACAATACATTAATATAAAAGATCGTCTTGGTTATCTTATAAGTTATATATATAATGTCTGTAGGGTTTAGGAGATGAATGTTCAGGTTATGTAAAAATATCTTATATATACATATATATGGTTGTAAAGTTGTGTGTGTTAGTTACACTATAACTCAAGAATGGCTGTACCGACTTTGTTGAGAATTGAACGGAAGGTAGTTTGGAACCAAGAGACGGAAATAGGATACTTTTCATCAAGATTGATTGAAAAAAAGAATAATGAAGATTCACTTATTATTCTGCTTCTACAACGCATTATAGTTCGTTATCTTGGCTGCACAATTCTGTTTGTCAAGTTAATGCGAACGAAGTCACTAAAAAAATTATCTAGTACTGAAAATTGGTAGAAAAAATTATAAATATATAAAACATAGGTATTTTTATATTGAAAAATATTACATATATATCTTATTTAATAACTCAACATATTAATATGTATATAATTAATATATAAAAATTTCCAGGTATCCCACAACACACGGATAACTTCTACCTCAAGACCACTACATCGGGTGAACCATATCGCTTGTACAACTTGGACGTGTTTGAATATGAATTAGACAGCCGCATGGCTATATACGGCGCTGTACCCGTGTTATACTCACACAGGTAAGAAAATAAATAAATAATACGTGGAAACCTGCGAAAATTATGAGAAAATGAAAATAGAAAGTGCTAGAAATCAAATCTTAGACAAACTTTAAAAAGATTGCTTAATAATCATATTTAACCCGCCTTTAGTATCTACGTCTTTCTTTTTCCTCCCTATGATAGCGTTGAATGTTTAACGCAACCCGTGAAGTCATAAGAAATTTCACTTCAATAATATATGAGTATATAAATCAACATATTCATGGTAAACCTTAAATACATTGAAGGGATACCTCTCCAGTATCGTTGAATGTTTAACGCAAACCTATGAAGTCATAAGATGTTTCACTTCAATGATATTGATATGATAAATTAATATACTTTTTAATACACTTTATAATTTTTGGAAAACCTTACATTTGGTCATTTGGTCTATCATGAATTTCGATGAAACATATAGTATACTAGCTGACCTGGCAAACGTTGTTTTATCATAAATAAAAGTAGGGATTGATGTTAAAAAACTAAAAAATTTGGGTTGTAGATATTTTTAATTCCAAAATAAAATAAAAAAGAAACAAAAAAAATCGTCCTAAAATAAAATAAAAAATACGTGCGTACAAAGTACACATATCAGAAGTGAAACTTCTTTGGCGAAGTAATTTATAAATCTTGTTTATATACAAATCTAAAACGTTATACGACGTTCGTTCTGTCTCACTCTTTCTCTCAATCTCTCTCTCTCTCTCTCTTTTCCGACACTTCCGTTGCATACCGGCGTGACGTTACATCCGTAAAAATTTTACCCTCATGCGCCTAAAGAAGTTTCACTTCAAAAAAACAATTTATTGTTTAACAACCCTTATCTTTTAGAAGTATGAAAAATAGATGTTGGCCGATTCTCAGAGCTTACTCAATACGCTCACAAAATTTAATCAAAATCAGCCCAGCCGTTTCGGATTAGAACATTATAACACGAGTGTCTTATATATAAGTGTGTAATCCTGTATTGGTCTTAGTATTGTTTAGTTATACTTTATCATGTCATTATTATGAGCACCGTTGGATTACCGGAATAAATAAATAAGATATATATATATATATATATATATATATATATATATATATATATATATATATATATATATATATATATATATATATATATATATATATTTTGTTAATGTTTGTATATATTTTATTGCAGTAAGCGTCACAGTGCGGGTGTATTCTGGCACAATTCAGCTGAGACGTGGGTAGACGTGGTGAACTACGCTGATGAGACGGTGGTGTCCTCTCTGGTGAACTTGGTCACCGGTGGCAGGAAGACTAGGGTGGACGCCAGGTGACTGACATACACACACACAGACACACACACACACACATATACATATGTATAATTATATGGCTCTGTTAAGTAAAGATGCTGGCCTCTTTGCCTGTTATATGTGTAACTATTCACAACACGTAAGACAGACCCTGGCTAAAGCTGGGAAATTGCCAGGTAGAAGAAGATATGCCTTCTTCTTTTTCCTGCCCTGATCTAACTTTATGTAGGGTCGGCAAATATTCTTTTCTTCCACAGAACATGTTGTGAATAGTTTTTGCTAATTGTTTTTACGACCGGCCGCCTGCCTGACATCAACCCTCTTTGGGAATGTATTAATTAGTGCTGTCTAAATACCCTTATAAAGTACATATGACTCGGAAAAATCACGTTGGTACTTGACAGGATCGAACCCGCGCCCTTGTGCATGAGAGGCGGGCCTTTTAACCACTAGGACACCACTGACTTTATACATATACATATATGTATGTATATATTCTATTAATATTATAAATTACAGTTTGAGATTGTACTGAAGTATATACTTTTGTTAGTCTCTCACATAATACTTCCCAGGGATATTTTTGTGTGACTCTTTAATTATTAAGCTCATACACTAGAATAATATGAAACTAGTAATATTATGACTTAAAAATCTATGTAATTCTCCTAAAATATACAGCATGAAAGTTGTAATTGATTTACATAAGTTATTGTGTATGCTAACATTATTAATTAGTAACAAAACGGTGTTCTAAACAATATCCATAATATATATGTACCAATGTGATTTTTCCGAGTCATATGTACTTTCTAAGAGTATTTAGACATCACTGATTAATACCTTCCCAAAGAGGGTTGATGTCAGGCAGGCGGCCGGTCGTAAAAACAATTAGACAAAACTATTCACTTCTAAGGCAGACCCTTGCTAAAGCTGGGAAATAGCCAGGTACAAGTTACATCGTGTATTAAAGTAATAATTATTTGTTGTAGGTTCATGAGTGAGTCCGGTGTGATAGACGTGTTCGTGTTGCTCGGAGACAAGCCCGCTGACGTGTTCAGGCAGTACACGAGGCTGACGGGGGCGGCGCCGCTACCACCGGTGAGATACACACACACACATACACACAGACACACAGTCATATACTGTTCGTACTGAACTGTTTCGTATATATATATACAGGGTGACTGGTGAATTACTATCAATATTTAAGGACGTGGTAGTTGACGATCATATATGACAAAATAAAAATTAATATAACATAAATATTAATAAACTTCTAAGTAAAGTTAACCAAAAGTTATGTAATTAATTACGGATCGCGTGGATACCCTAGCTGCGTTATCGACCCAAAACAGTTATGTACGTAGGTATATGTAGTTATCGCGCGGTAGTTTACCTACATCCAAACGCCGCGCGCCGCCGCGTGTTAGACCTTAGATAAACAAAAATGATTTCCCATTTCCCTTCATACTTTAATCCTGGCTTAGGACAGGCAAAAATACCAAGATATTTCTTTCGTTTAAGCAACCAATTTATTGACTAGGTAAATGGTGTGACCTTGACACAAAAAATAATATGAACTGTTTACCTATCTTGGTATTTCCAGCGTATTTAAAAATGGAATCATACTTATTTACAACAATTGTCAATCATTAAACTACCTATTTACCTACATAACTACACTAACCTTAACAAATGTTCAAAGCGAGCTCCTTCTCGTGTGATACACAGTTCGGCACGTTTACACATATTGTCTTTCATACGATTTAATACGAATGGGTCACTTTTAATAGTTATGAAATCACTATTGATTTTTAATTTCAACTCCTCTCTGTTTATATACTCTGTAGCATACACAAGACGTTTCCTTGGGCATGTGTTGGAACACGGAACTGTCCGAAGTCTCGTAATCTTTGATTAGCGTTTAAGATGACGCTGGCCGTAGCTACTCGACGATTGGGGAACATCACCCGGTACAAATTGATTGCGCCCGGCAAGCTCTCATTTGCACGCGCATACGCATGAACCATGTCCAAGTATTCTGCATTTGTGTATTGAAAAGCCATATTTAATTACTAATAAGTAATAACGGGTCACACGCACACACGACAAATTATTACTAGGTATACGCGTAAGATCGATCGCTAGGCGCGCGCGCGGGAAGACGAACGTACGGACCTTACGGCGGCGCTCGCGCGACTAATAGCCGACTAATGGCCCGCTAGCCACGGGACGGGGGTTGGGGAGTAGCGACACACTGGCGCCGGCAAGGCTGAGTACGTGTCCAAACTTTATTTATTTATACGGAAATTTGGTCAAAAATTAAGTACCTATTTTTTTTACATAATTCGAATGAGAATCATGTACCGAGTATGCTCCTTAAATATTGATAGTAATTCACCAGTCACCCTGTATATACACGAAACAGTTCTATACATCTATTATCATTTACAGAGGAAATTGAGGTCATCATTAAATTTAATCTAAAAATATTTAAATGGAACTAAAATGCAATGTATTTGTGTAGCAAAAAAATAAAAATAAATAAATAAATATTTTTTGGATATACTACGCGGGTTATTTTTGTAAAAAAACTATATACATACGTCTGACATTTCGGTTACTTTTCAGCAACTTACGTTCCTTTACTTCCTAACTTTATTAACAATATAAATAATATTTTTGCTACTCATAGTCTTATACTTGACTTTTAATGAGTTGTTATTCTGCTCCATATAATGTTATAACAATATAATGTATTAAAATTTTAAAGTAATATGTTTATTGTTTCAGAAATTCTCTCTAGCGTATCATCAATCTAGATGGAACTACGCCGATGAAAACGAAGTTAGATCTGTAGACGAAGGCTTCGACGCTAACGACATACCCGCGGACGTAATATGGCTGGACATTGAATATACTGATAGGAAAAAGTAAGAAACTAATATAACTTGAACTATATATAATGAAGTGACCAGTATAACTTGAATTGAGTAATAAAATATACATTAATATGAAGTTTTGCAAGTATTCAGTCATTGATAATATGTAGATAACATTTAAAAAGATATTACTTATATATCTAACAATTTATTATCAAGTTAATGTGTCCAACCAAACAAGATAAACAATGTAAACAAATTTATTTCATATATATTATTATTTGTAGATATTTCACCTGGGATCCGGAGAAATTTGCTCATCCCACTGAAATGGTGGCCAATTTAACTGCCAAGGGTAGAAAACTGGTGGTTATTATAGATCCTCATATTAAAAGGGAGGCTGGGTACTTCTTACACGAAGATGCTACGGAACAAGGGTTGTATGTGAAGAATAAAGACGGAAATGATTATGAAGGTACGATCTAATATATAAAATTCTCGTGTCACAGTTTTCGTGCCCATACTCCTCCGAAACAACCTGACCGATTTTGATGAAATTTTTTGTGCTTATTCGGTAGCTATGAGAATCGGCCAACATCTATTTTTCATCCCCCTAAATGTTAGGGGTAGTCCACCCCTAAATTATTTTTTTTTATTTTTTTGACAAAATTTTTAATTACTATTTTTTTATGATACAACGTACAAAAATACATACAATCCTAAATTTTCACCCTTCTACGATCAACCCTTATTTTTTAATAGCTATTTTAGTAATTTAATCATTTTTCATCTCCGGTCGATAACTGATCAATCGTCATTTAATAAGTTATCCCCGCCAGATATCTACAGGTGTCACTTCTGACCCAGTAAACAGCACGGAGTAGGGATGAGAACGAAGCCGGTCTTCTGTTTCTCTCACACAATTAGACTTCTCTCACTCCCTACACAGTTGTCGGCCATCGTTATTGTTTGTGCATCAAGTGTAGTAGTAACGTTGACAATTATTATTTTGCTAGCTCAGTGTAACTCTCATATTAACTATTAATCATTCCTAATCACTTCAAAACACGGAGATTTATAGCTTTAATAGGTAAACTCCAAAAATATAAATAAAAAAACGTAACAGATATTTCTTGATTATAGGGCGAAACGAAGTTCGCCGGGTCTTCTAGTATACATATAATATTACTGATTTGGGCCTATAGTACTCACATTAATTAATTCTTGGAATGTACATCAAAGGCAGACCTAGTAGGTTCTTTTCAAATTTGGTAGAGAAAGGAGCTTGGACGGTGTAGGTGAGTGTTTAACGCGTTACATAGGAGCCCCTTAAACCTACACCTGGGTTACAAGTCACAGTCACTGTTGAAGCTCCTCTCACTACAACGATGGACTCGACACACGCACCGTGAATACATTGAAAGATGAGAGGTTTCGTCTCTTAGTTAGAAATGATACACTACATTTGATCACTCTTATATAAACTCGATTTTGAACTAAATTAATACGAAAAATTAAACTACTTAAAGATCTAATAGTTTGTAATTCAGTAGAATGATCTATATGCACTCTGTTGGAGGCGAATGTTAAATAATGGTACAAAAAGTTCAGTCGCTTTAAAATAAACAACTGTAGTAATGTTAATGAAAGAAAATTGTCAATTCAGATTTTAAACTAGTAATTAATTTGGCCATATTAATTTTATCGTCACATTTTTGTCGAATTTCAACCATATTATTCAAGCAATAAGGCTTATTTTCATATATTATAATATTTAGTTGCTTAACATACAATATTTATATTCCAGGTTGGTGTTGGCCAGGATCGTCTTCATATCTCGACTTTTTCAACCCCAAAGTCATGGATTACTACATAAAGAGATATCAGTTTGATAACTTCCCCGGGACCAGCAAGGATGTGCATATATGGAATGATATGAATGAACCTAGTGTGAGTATACACACACACACACACATACACACACGCACACATATATAGTCGAGGATAGAGCAAATTCGCGTAACTAGCATTGTATAATTCCACGTATCTACATTAGAAGCAGATTATCAGAAGAAAGTTTGAGCTGAAATATTTTATATATTAACGATTTAGGTAATTTATTCACAATTAGCAATAAATTAAACACTAAATAATTGTGAAAAAAAATTTCCTTATATATTTACAAATATACAATATTTTCCATATCTTTTTATATTTTAAAATATGTATATTTATTGTTTAGGTATTCAATGGACCAGAAATTACAATGCCAAAGGACTGTCGTCACTACAAGCCCCCTCAAGACGGACATGAGGGTATCTCGTCTTACTGGGAACACAGGTACAAACATACATATACTTAGTAATCTCAAAAATAATACATATAGAAAATAGAAGAATACTAGCTGCGCCTCGCGGTGTTACCCGCGGATTTCCGGGATGTAAAGTAGCCTATGTGTTATTCCTGGACGTCAGCTTCCTGTATACAAAATTTTATCAAAATCGGTTCAGCCGTTTGAGCGTGAAGAAGTAACAAACATACACACGCTCACAAACTTTCACAATTATTATATTAGTAGGATTAATTTAATCTGTTAAATAACGTTATAGAAAAAACAAATCGCTATGTATTGACATATAAAACATATGTGCGTTTGAACCATCGCTGCAATAGAAATTAATTAATCATATTTAATATATATATATTTTCAGACATGTTCACAATGAGTACGGCTTATTCCACATCAGCGGCACCCACCAGGGCATGTTAGACAGGGATGGCGGGAGATACAGACCCTTCGTACTTACTCGGTCCACCTTCGCCGGCACACAGCGGTAACAACACTATATATACATATAGCGTTATATTCCATGTCGCTCTAAAATATTACCAAGAATTCCATTTACATAGTTTTAAATCGTTTTTATTTTTAGTATATATAATAGGTTGGGGAAAAAGTTTCTTCGCATTTTTTAAGAAAATTCAAAACAATTTTTAATATAGTTTATTTAAATTTAACTAAAGTATGTATGTACCATTTTGTTCGATAACCTTTGGCTATCTTGTAGATAGGGATATTTTTACATAGGGCGTTGCATTTTTACCTTTTTAAAAAATTTGTAAAATTTTAAAATGTATCGAATTTCTTCATTAGATTCACTCATCTTGACAGTACGAAAAACAAATGAAAATCACACATTTGCTTAATTTGTATTTGGAATTATGTTCTTTAAAATTTTAACTTTCAATGATACCAAAACCAGCCATATACAAATACTACAGCCAAAGACATTTTATAACAAGTTCATACATACTGTAATGCGAAAAGACTTTTTCCCCAACCTATTATAAACAGTTATTACAAGACCCACTCATTATTTTCGTAACCAATCGATAATATTTTCCTACTACATATGTACTTATTATATATACTTTTACTTCAAATTTAAGGTGTATTATAAAAAAAGCAATAGGTAGTAAAATTGTATATTAAATAGACGATTTAAATATCTCTTTCACTCTATGAAGTCGCTTAATAATACATATATAGTATTATATATGTATGCTAAATCTTTTTTATATATATATGTGTGTTTGTAGGTATGCCGCAGTATGGACCGGTGATAATTCAGCAGAATGGGGTTTCCTAGAAGCGTCAGTAAGAATGTGTGTTTCGCTAGCAGCGAGTGGCATTAGTCATTGTGGATCAGACGTGGGAGGTTTCTTTAAATACCCTGAGGAAGAACTCATGACTAGGTGGTATCAGGTAATATATAATATATAGGAGATATATACTCAAAGAAATCCCTACTAATATTATAAATACGAAAATAACTCTTTCTGTCTGTGATGCTTTCACGTGACCACTGAACTGATTTTAATGAAATTTAGTACAGACAGAGTTGATATTGAGAAAGAATATAGGATAGTTTTTATCCCAGACTTTTGAAAGGTTCTCTTGGAAACGCGATATAACCGAACTCCATGCGAGCGAAGCTGCGGGCGGAAAGCTAGTATTTATATATGCATAACCACTAGGTAAATAAGATTATTTTTAGCAACCTTAATATTTAATTAACTGTCTATAATATAAAAAACTAAATAATCAATATATGTCACAACAATGAAAAATTAAAAGACTATTTATGTTGATAATATATCATATGTTAATTTATCCAGGCGGGTGCATATCAACCATTCTTCCGAGCTCACTCACACATTGAGACGAAGAGACGCGAGCCCTGGCTGTACCCGGCAGCCACTATGGGCAGGATAAGAGATGCTATTAGAAGGAGATACGCCTTGATGGACTTTTGGTAATTACATACACACACACATGTATATACACTCACATATACAGAAACATACACAGTATACATCAATATTTAAACATCTATTCTAGTGTTCTTAATATTCATTTACTTATTATACTTATATATAGTTTCATTTAATTATTATTTCACATATAATTTGTCTATAGACCTATGGAATTCAAATAGCGTATATTCAGCCATAAATCAATAATTAATTTCTTAATCTTACCTCAAAACAAACACTCATTGACTTCCTGGTACTTAACAACGAAATCTGCTGTTGTGTCGTTAAAGCAATTAGTAAAAGCAATTAGCAAAAAGCAGTATTGCTATTCGCCAATAGATGTCAGAAAGAGTCATATTTTAAACGACTCTTTTTTGTATTTTTTTTTTATAAAATAACATTTTCTAAAAATGATTCCTAGCTAAATCGATTTAGCGCCCCTTAAATCCCCTACATCCAAAATTTCATGAAAATAGTTGGAGCGGATTCCGAGATTCCAATAAATAATATAATAATAATTACATATTATTATTTGTATTTGAATTTTAAACTGTGACTTATTAAAATATAATAGGTACATACATTTTATAACTCTTTATATATAATACAAGTTACAACCAATAGCCTATAGTTTTCATACAATCTGTAACACACATACATACATATAATATATTTCCTTCTATTCAAGGTACACATTATTCTACGAGCATTCAATAGACGGTCTACCAGTGATGAGACCATTGTTCCAGGAATTCCCCCAGGAAGAAGAAACATTCACGATAGATGACACATATCTGTTGGGTTGGTTATAAATTATACTTCTACCTGGCAATTTCCCAGCTTTAGCCAGGGTCTACCGTACATGTTGTGAATAGTTTTGGCTAAACATTTTTACGACCGGCCGCCTGCCTGGCATCAACCCTGTTTGGGAATATAAATGATACTATTATACTACTAAATTTTTATTACAATAAAACATTATAATTATTATGCCCATAGTAAATAGGTGTATCTTGAAAGAAATTGCTTTGGAATTTGATGTAAAGAATTCTTTCACTATAAAATCTTCTAAAATAGTTAATAAAATAGATTTTCTATGAAAATAATAAAAAAATTATATATTGAACATTTATACAAATACACATTTTTTCAGGCGATCGTTTGTTAGTACGACCGGTATTGTCAGAGGGCGCCACTAGTGTTAAAGTTTACTTCCCCGGAAAAGATTCCAAAACACTCTGGTATGATACAGATTCATATCAAGCATATCCCGGAAACGGATATACTACTATAGATGTAAACATAGCCAAGGTATGTGATATAACTCGAGCTAAAAACATGATAGTTCTGTGAAGAAAGTTATTGAAAATCTTTACTGGAATAATGTGTTTGAATCTGATTGTGATATATGTATATACAATATTTTTTTTCTTAGTTTTTATCTGTCGTTTTGCCTGAAATGGAATTATTCATATATATATTAAATAGTAATATGTTAGCATACATATGAGAGCTATATTTTTTAAATCATAATGAATCCGAAGTATTCTACTAAATGTAGTTTTTATGAGTAAATATCATATATCTAATTATCAAAGTAGTTTTTTATTTAAGGTGATATAGTCAGAAAACAGGTTATGTTAGGATTTAATTAATTCATGAATAAATTCTATGCATAACTCTAAAATAAGGTATCATATTAATATATATAAAAAATATGGTAATTTTATTTCTTATGTTACTTTAATGTAATTATACTTAAGCAGCTTTTTATTACAATATATACACTTAGAATTTTCATTGTTGGATCTCATAAAATTAAAAACAATATTTCTGTTTGAATTATTATTATGAATATCTTCTTCCTGGCAATTTTCCAGCTTTAGCGAGGGTCTGCCTGATTATTATGAATATAACATAGAATAAACACTAATTATTATTATATATATATCTCTTTCATCATATTAATTTGATATACTTATTCTTTCAGACTCCGGTGTATCAGCGAGGTGGTACAGTGATTCCTCGCAAGGAGAGAGTGAGGCGAGCATCTACACTCATGGCTGATGATCCTTATACTATAGTGGTTGCTTTGGATGAACAGGTATGAGGGAAGATATATGTATAGACAGGGGTAGATAGATAGGGGTAGATATGTAGATAGAAGTAAAGAAGTGTAGATGGGCTAATGATAAATAGACAGGAGTAGATATATATACAGTATACACACTGGCAGTAGTGTTTGTAGGCAGAATTATAGAGGTGTGTATACATGTTATAATTATTATATAAGTACAAATTATAATTATTGCCAATGTATATTAGCAGGGGGTGTAGACAGGTTTAGATATACATATATTATTAGAAAACCTATAACTTTTATCCTTACATAATCTTTAATTATAAATATATCAAACTAACTATCTGTGATAACTAAAAATTTATTATATATATAATAATGAAGAATAATTAATCATTATAAATAGTTTAATAAACATTATTTGTATCAGAACAAGGCGAGCGGCACGCTGTACATAGACGACGGTGAGACGTTCGACTACAAGAACAACAAGTACATATACGGACGAATTACCTACACGCCCGACAACATGACGTACAAGTGAGTTATATATATACTAGCTGCGCCCCGCGGTGTTACCCGCGGATTTCCGGATGTAAAGTAGCCTATGTGTTATTCCTGGATGTCAGCTTCCTGTGTACAAAATTTTATCAAAATCGATTCATCCGTTTGAGCGTGAACAAGTAACAAACATACACACACACTCACAAACTTTCGCAATTATAATATTAGTAGGATATATAGAATAATATATGAAGATTTACATAGGAATTTAATCAATATAATTTAATTTTGAGTTATTTTTGTCTCTAGTCACAATAATATTCATTTTCTTGTATTAATATTATTCATTTGTATAAATTTAAATGGAACTTAATATACTTTATTACTTATATTACCTGTAATATTGTAGCTCAATTCATTACAGACTATTGTTTCTATGTGATATATCCAAAAAATATAATATTAATATTCATAATTTTGATGTTAACGACGATTAGAGCTTTTTTTACTTATATATGTATGTTAAATTAATATTAATAAATTTCTCTTCCAGATTTATAGACAAGAACGCGCATTACCCAACACGTTCGTGGGTAGAGCGTATAGTGATAGCGGGTATTAAAAATCCACCGAAATCAGCGAAACTCGTACAAGAGGGTAAAGTTACCCCGCTGCAAATGACCCTACATCGGGGTAACGACGTACTTGTTGTAAGAAAACCCGCCGCAGCTATGGCTAAAGAGTGGGAAATACACTTCACTTATTAAATATATGCCGGTCTTGGCGGGTAATTTGGATTTGATGACGTCATTGTCTATGATAATGCGGATTTGATACATAATATACATTTTTCTCGATTTGATTACCGCCAAAACCGTTTTATATTTTAATATCCTAAGTTCACTTTGTTGTTTAAGTGATATAGTATTTTATAACATACGATGAAGTCATTATAGAGGTAGAAATCTGTGTGGGAATAATGAATATGATATAAATAATACTTTATTAAACAACGGTCTCAAATAAAGTATTTTAAATGAAATCCTTCCTATTTGTCCGTATAATAGTTTCTTTATATTCAGACATTTCCTTACAGGTGATATGTTATATACATTTAAAAAAATAAATATTATATGAAACCAGTGTTTTGTAACGTAATAAAACCGATCAAATGACATTTATATAATAAAAAAATTCTGTTTTAAATTTTGAATATACTCAATACAGAACTGGCAACATTAAAACATTTTGGACATTTGTAAGGTATCCATAGATTTATTATTTGTGATAAATAAAATACAATTTTATATTTACGCCTTTTATTAATAACCTTGCCTATAAATATAATATATCAGGCACTGATTGAGGCTGTGAGCACAAAAGTGACTTGCCTTAGAACGAGTTAAAATCCACACGAACAGTTAACTGTAATACTGTACGTCTGACGTTAAAAATCGTTCTAAGGTACATTTGGAGACATTTTAAAATATATTTAACATTTCTGGAGCTATTCCACTAGATATTTATTGAACGCATCCAACAAGGAATGATGTACCTATAAATCTATACATTTCATATAATTAAAAATCATCAATTAATTATTATAATTTTTGTAAATATACTAATGTACATATTCCTTGTGAACACCTGTCTAGTGGATTAATTTTAATATTTTATTAATTTTAAAGCTGTTTACAATATAGAGCTACGGTTCTTCATAATATATATTTACTATAAAATATTATATCTATTACAGGCGCCACTCGTGTGCTAACGTAATCTAACAATAGACTAGCTTTCAACGCGGCGTCACTCACCCAAATCTATGAACATCAACTATGAACTGAAAAAAAAACTTGTGATAACACGCCTAATAAAATTATATCAAACCATAGATCACCGGAGATGAAATAAATAAACGTTAAAAAATATTTGCTTATAACTATTTGAAGAATATTCTAGTAGGTTTGTCTTCGTTCGGAAATTCTATGAAGGGATGTGTTTGTTTATGGTCCAACATATCATCTTCGTTTCTGAAAGCCTCGCCGCACACGTCACAGATGGCGTCTTCGTCTTCTGATGAAGAATCATTATTCTTCTTAACCTCTTTCGAGTCGGTTATAGTAGTTTCCTCTATTAAAGGTTTCCCAGTCGTGAGGTATGCTTTCATATTGGCGTGTTTGACCGACATCTTGTGTTGTTGGAGCCTATTCTCCGAGCTACACTGGTATTCGCATATAAAGCACACGTATTTCATGTCCCCGGTGTGTAATTCCGCGTGAGCTTTCCTCTTTTCTGGCGTCGCGAAGCGGAAGTCGCAGAATTTGCAGGGATACTTCCTGTCTGGTGAATGGAAACGCATATGCGATGTCAATGCATCCATATCTTTGCAGATTTTCCTGCATTCAACGCACATAACTCCTTGTTGTATGGCCATAGTTTCTTCAGCGCTCGGCGTGTTGTGATGTATTCGTCTATGAGAGGTCAAGCCTTTCTGGCTGACGAATACTCTCAAACAATCATCACACTGAAACTGGTCCTTGGCTTTAGAATCCGAGCCATGTGATTCCAATTGGTGTTTCGCAAACTTATCCGCTTGATAGAATTGTAAATTGCACTCATCGCATTTCCAAGCTTGGACGAGTTTTGAGAACGCTTCTAGGACGTCCAAAACTGATTGACCTTCGATTTCCGGGTGAAAGCTCTTTGTATGTTCGCAGAAATCTATGATCTTATTGAAGGAACTGTCGCATGCTTGGCAAAGATAGGGCTCTTTATGTTCGTCCATGATATGACACTTCAATTCGGACAAATCTGAAAATGATTTCGAGCACATGAAACATATCAACTTCTGTTTCCCTTTCACAACTTCAGTGATAACTTTGTACTCCATCAATTGAACTTTCTGATGTATTTGTAGATGTTTGAACAGTTCTTTCCTAGTCTCATAATCTGTTGGGCAGAACTTGCAAGGAAATCTTTTCCGGTGCAGCCTCTTTCTATGAAGATTCAACTGCTGTTTATCTTTAAACTGTCTTGTACAAGTATTGCAGGAGTAGCAATCATCACTGTACATCTCATGAGATCTCAAACACGTCAACATTCTGCTCTTCCTTTTGTAAACTTCACCACAACTGCATTCATATCCTTCCTTCTTAATCACATCTGTTTCTGCATCGTCTAATCTAGGTTTCTTATCGTAGCTATAATCTAGGTCATCCTCCATTTTGTAATCTAATCCATTCATGATATTTACAGCTCGTTTCTCCATAGAACTTTTCTCGGGCTGAGTGTAATCCTTATCACACTTGTGGCAATGGAAATCTTTATCATCAGGGTGATAATGATCGGCTTTCAGTAATCCGTATGCTTCTTGTTCTAATGTAAGCACATCCCCGGTAATTGAATTCAGTTGGAATGAATCATCGAGTTCATTATCATAGTTAGTTGATAATATCTTCTCTTCTATTCTATTGTATGGAACATTTCCTTGAACCATGGGATGTATTTCCATAACCAATGTCTTTGTGGTCTCGGACTGTATTAATCCGTCGGGAGCATTCGTTATAGTGGATGTTGTGTTTATAACTTTATTTGATATGAGACTCGTTTCTGTTACAGTTAATCCCATTTCTTCTTTGATATCTTCGGTTTTGATGGGTTCCTGAAATTTAAGTAATAATTGATTAATGATAATATGTATATTTTAAAGTCTTTTCTGAGTTAGTGAAAAATCTAAGTTATTCTTGCTATTTATGGACAAAATATTGTGCATTCTACACAATTAGGTAAAATATAAATAAATATCTGTAAAAACATATCAGTCTAACTAATAAAATGTATGGTTAAAGACTTTATCTAAAATTTTATATAAGAATTACCATTTAATTTTAGATAATTATATTAACATAATAATGTAATGAAATTTATAAATTCTTTGAATTCTAAACAAACTGTTGGAACAAATTCTCAATAAAATGTGATCATTTACAGAATATTTGATCATTGGCTTGTACCAATGACATATCTTTATATATATAGTTCTTCTGTGAGTGTGTATGTCACTGAACTTCTCTCAAACGACTGGACCGATTTTGATGAAATTTTTTGTGTGTGTTCAATTGGATCTGGGAATAGGTTAGATTCACATTTTTGTCCGCTGGACAATGTTTTTTTAATTAATTTTTAATTTATTAGTAGTTTTTTTTTTGACATTAGATTGAACCAACATTTTTTTTGACATAAGATTTGACAACTAACTAATATGTCAATCATTCTGTCGCACTTCAGAACACGGAGATTTATGGCTTTAATAGGTAAACTTCAAAAATATACTTATATAAAAAAAAGTAACAGATGTTTCTTGATTATAGGGTGATACGAAGTTCGCCGGGTCTTCTAGTTTATAACCAGAACTTTATTTATACCACAAAACAAAACTAAAATCTGTAAATTAGTTTAAAAACTTACAGTATATTCATTTTTAACATCGATATCATCTCTTAAACAGGCCTCGACATTATTCAAAGCCTGAGCTTCCTCGCTGTCCAAACTACCGTCATTGTAATTATAATAACCCATTTCATCATTAGCATCATCATCTTCTTCATCATCTAACTCATCGTCGATCTCATCTTCACTTTTAATGCCATCAAAATGCAGCGGCTCCTCGTAAACTAGAGTTTCGGATATCAATTCCTTATCTTGAGCAACCTCGACTTGTTCAAAGACTGGACTAAACTCGGCTTTAATATCAACATCGGTATCATCATATAAATTAACCAGTTCATCTGTTTTTATGTCTTCTAGAACATGACTTGGGTCTTCTTCTTTAATTGGTAAATCAGTAACAATTTTGTCTACACTATCCGGTTGAGAATCTTGAACTTCCATTATTACTTATTACGTTCCTCAAGTCTCTTAGTGATTTTATATTTTCATCGTTCCTGAAAAATTTGATAATGAAATTCACTTTTTTATACAACCAAAATACATTAAGGTAAAGTAGTGTTGTAGAATTAAAAGGCTATTATTGTGCATAGTGAAAAGGAATAATAATGAATATTGTCATACCAGCAATGATTCAAATGAGATTTAATCACTACGAGCGAATTATCCATTAAAATTTAACACTATTGAGGTAGAATAGTGTTTAGGAGTACTGTCCACAAATTTATATATGCAATTACAAAACAGTATGTAAAAACGGGGTTATTAATATATTGCTCTTATTCAATAAACCAACAATGTATTTAAAAATACAAATAATCACACTTAAATAGTAAAAGTAAACATTTTATTGTAAAAATGACAAATTATGCCAAAAGTTGCAATATTTCTGACAGCTACTTTTTAATTCAATTTTGTTTTTTTTAATGCAATAGTGTAGATAATAAAGGGACAATAAATTAAGATTTTTATAAAAAGAATTAACCATATTCTTTATTTCTATATTAAGAACGCATATCAATTTGATTAAATTCAAAACTAGCATATTTAATTAAACAAAATATTTGCTTCTTGAGGCGATTGATATGAATTTCGATTATTTAGAATATTTAAATATATTCTAACATAAAGTTTGTGTGACAAAATAACAAATTACCTTTTAGTTATTTTTAACATTCAATAAATTAATTTATAATTTTGACCAAAAAGAAAGTTGGGATATAAAAAACCAATATGGCGTCTAAAAATACTGAATGAACCGCAAAATCTTGTTTCAAGAACGCATCAGTAGTATATTCTACTTCAGAGGTAAAATCGAAATTGTGTTGATTATTAGTGTTCAAACAAAATCATTCCATAAAAATGCAATTTCATTTCTATAAATTAAATAGTGAGATTTTCAGGATAAAATGGCAAAGGCAGTCAATTTACAAAATCTCGTAAAACATATTGTTAATGGTACGTTGGCGGAAAAACTGTGCCGTATATGTTTATTGCCAATAAATGATCTCTATGAAGATATTTTCACAAATATTTGTAAAGAAAACAACGAATACTGTGTGGCTGATGTACTTAACACGGTCTGTCAAATAAAGGTGAGTTTTCCCTGTAAATTGGCATTTTGTCAAATCAAAACCATTTAAAAATAATGCTCTTCGTATAATAATTAATTTATATTCCAGATTTCACATGTAGATAATTATAGAGTATGTGCAAATTGTTTTATTAGTGCCTCTGAAGCTTACAAATTTTACCTCCTCACTCAGAGAAGTAATCAAATTCTAGAATTCTATGTGAATGAATTGGAAAATCACGTTAATTCAATAGATTACACGGAGAATATGTCTGTAGAGTCTCTCTGCATACCACTGCCAGTTATAATAGTTGATACTGATTATGATTTTGATATAAGTAAATTTCCATTCAAAAGTGTTCTTCACGAAATTCCTATTGTGCACGGTGGAAATGTTACAACTGAAATTAGTGTAGACCGTATTAAATCTGAAGACAGTGATGAAGGAAACATAGTTATTGTGATGGATGATGGAGTCCCTGCATTCTTTAAGCCACAGAGAGACGAATCGTTACTCACATTTGACGGAGAGAAAGATTTGAGCGTAGATTACGATAATGAACCGGAACGGAAAATTAAGAAGAGGAAAAGGAAACGGGAACCGATGGAATATAAAATATGCAGCCGTTGTCCAGTTAGATATAGATTTGTAAGAAAACTTAAAGAACATATGAAAGAAGAACACGGTGTCGATCTTTTTGTTTGTAAGGTATTATATATATTCTTTATATATGAATATTATCAAATTAATATATAATATAGTTTATTTAGTCAGTGGTGGCCTAGTGGTTAAAGGGTCCGCCTCTCGTTGCCGAGGGCGCAGGTTCAGACCTGGCAAGTACCAATTTCGGAATCATATGTACTTTCTGAGAGCATTTAGACATCACTGACATACGGTGAAGGAAAACATCATGAGGAAACCTGGACTTATAGTTTCACAATTATAAGTTTGAAATCACCAACCTGTCTTGAGCAAGTGTGGTGATTAATGCTAATGATAGGCTAATGACATAGTTTATTTATATATAAAAATTTCTTTTAGATCTGCCAAGCCATAATAGAGGATGAACAAGAATATAACAATCATCTCCAAACACACACAGGTATACACACATGTGCTATCTGCAATATGGTGTTTAAGAAACGTAGCACCATCATAAAACATTTTAAATGGCACGAAGAAATGAAAACTAAGAGTCAATCGGACGGACTTCATATTTGTGAATACTGCGGCCTCATGTTAGTGAGTGAAAATGATTTAAAAGATCACAAAGATAAGAAACATGTCAAAAAATACACATGCTACTACTGCGGCAAAATGTATAAAGGGGAATTGAGTTTTGAAACTCATATTAAGAAACATGAAGCTAATAATGATTCAAAGTTAGTAACAATTACTTATTTCTTTGTAATGTTCAATTATTTATATATAAGTACTCATTAATTCTTTTTCAGTAGAAGTTCTGTTAAAGTAAAGCAAGAATCGAAGAAGAAACGCAAGTACACTTGCCCTACCTGTAATCGTGACTTTGTTGATGAGAGAGCTCTGTTGTGGCATGAGCGACTACACACTAACGAAAGGCCATATATTTGTGATGTAAGGAATATAATATTACAATACTATATCTTCTATTTTGATGAAAATGTTGAATAATCTTGTATGAGTATGAAGAACATATAAAATTTTGTACCTGTTTCAATTTAAAGCTATTTCTGTACAATACCCAAGTATAGCAAAAACAACCAGATCTTATTTTTAAATAACAATATATGTATATGATTATCTTGAACGCATCTACATAGACTTACCTCATTCAAAATAAAATTACATAGTATTTATGGTAGTAATAGAAAATTAACTACATCCCTACTAATATTATTAATGCAAAAGTAACTCTGTTTGTATGTTACGCTTTCACGCCTAAGCCACTGAACTGATTTTAATGAAATTTGGTACAGACATAGAGTTGACCATGAGAAAGAACATAGGATGGTTTTTATCACAGACTTGAAAGGTTCTCTTGGAAACGCGATATAACCGAACTCCACGCGGGCGGAAAGCTAGTTTTTAATAAAACAATCCAAGTTATATCTAATAATTATAAATTTAGGCATGTCTACATGTTGTGTGTGCGTGTATTTCTGCTTGTCTGCCTGTATGTGTGTGTGTCTGTCTGTGCGTGTGTTAACTTTTCCCCATGTATATCAGGTGTGCGGTCGCGGGTTCGTGTCCCTGAACCGTCGCAACCAACACTCTGTATGCGCGCACACGGCGCCCGCCCGCCGCTGTCCGCTCTGTCCCGCGCTATTCCACCTCAGATCGATGGTCAATACTCACGTTAAGAAGGTATTACATATTAGATATCATCGATATATACTAATGGACATGCCTTAGAGATCAGAATTGTGGCACTCTGAAAGAAAAAGAAATGAAGTTTCGGTCTATCTTTATCTCTCTCAAATTTATATGCCTTGCTTGTAATGAAAACTGAGCGCCAATCATCTATAAGGAAAGAGATAGAGCTAGACCGAAAGCATAGGCCATCTCTCTCACTCTTTTCAAAACAAAAAATTACTGCAGATTATACGCGTTCGCCATGTCCATTAGTATATGTGGATGCTAGATATACTATCACAAGTGGCGCCCTCTGGTATCGACTTGTTTGAAAACTATACTGACATTGAAAAACAAATCTGAAACTGTACCTCCAACAATATGTACTGTTTTATGTTTGACAACCAGTTAGTTATGAAATATTAAACTCAAATAGAAATTGCTTGTAGAATCTAATTTGTTTTCAATAGAAACCACTCCAAATAGCTTGCCTATAGAACAAAAAAATCTCAACTTGATCATATATTTGGTTTGTTGAGATCATATTCATTAATAAATGACCTGAGTCGACAGTATATCGTTACTCGATTTACTTAACTATATTCCCAAATATAGTCTTTAATATATTACTTTATATTTCATTTAATTAATATATATTTATTCCAAACTTTCAGAGAAATATTGAATCCTTGTCTTTATATACTATTTTTCTATATATACCTTAGAAAGGAATGTTGTATATATCAAGTTAATAATTTTAACATTTTATTAATAATTTTTCATGTATATAATTCATCAGGTACATCTTAAAGCCCACAAGCGTCGTAATCGCACCAGCAAGTATCAGAAAGTGTTTTGGAAAACTGAACGAGTCCCTATACAAGAGTTGAGTGTGTCCATACAAAACGAACTGTTCGAACTACAGGCAACACAAAACCAAAATGTTCTCACTAAGAAATGGGTATTTATATATATATCTATAAAATATTTGAATTAAATTACTTTTGTTCATATGAATAATATATATTTTTTGTTTCAGTGACATTTTAAAGGATCATAGTATGAGCAATATCCATTGAGTGATGTCTTAAACATTATATAGGGTGTATTTATTAATACACCCTATATTATTAATAAAACAACTTTAACCCCTTGTATATATATTTTATTAATTTTTTTAAAATTTTTTTAGTATCATATTTTTATATATATAGTAATAATGAATTGGCTATTAATATATACAACTTACATTAAGTGGGTTCTTAGAATAAACTAAAGATTCTTAGGAGCTATGTGGAATCAAGTTTGTCAACTTTCACTTTCGCCTTTAATTATGTGATTTGTCATTAAAATTTCTCAATCAACATTTTATATTGTTTTAATCATCCTTGAGAGTTGTAGAGGTAATAATTTGACAGAAATGGATAATTCTGATAGAAATTCTCATTATGCATATGACAATATACTGAGATGTGTTACATTAAATGTGTTCTCAGTCATTTAAAAACTCTAATAACTGTTATTAATGAATATATAAAAAGAGGTTAATGATAAAATATTGAATCAAGAAACACAGATCTAAAATAACATGAAAGCTCCAATTTTCTTAATACTTTGGACCAATTATTAATTTGTAATATAGGAAAGGTATTTAATTGCATTTTCAACATTGAATGTAAAAAATAAAGAATATTAGGAATGAATTATCAATATGGTATGCAGATTTAGTGCGTCCGGATGATTATAATATATAAAATCGTAGATTAAGAATAAAATCACAACATATGAACAGTTTTATCCTCATTATCCCAAAATACATATAATTTGTTCTACTCGGTGAGTTGGCATCCATTCTTTTTGGAACAGTCGTAATGAGAAACAAACATTCATCAACATTTCTTAAACAAATGGCAATATTGCCGATATTATCCTATCATATACTTAAATCAACTTCACAAATAAAAATGAACTTAATGAACGATTCTTTTATAAGAAAATTAGTGATTCAAAACTAGGAAGAATTATAGAGAAATACCTTGTCTTATATTGATGGGGAAAGCTTAAAATATATATATGCATTGAAATCAAGATAGTTAGACTTGGAAGGTGCAATCATTAATTTGTATAGAATTTCAATTAATATATGAAACCAAAAAGAATGATGCAATATTCTTTCTTATTTAAGTAATTTATAGTAAACATTTGCTGTGATAGTTGGAATAGTGTGAATAAATCCTTAAGTAGAAGAAATACGAGAATATAAAAAGGTGGATTTGGGGCGAAAGTATGATAAGGTAGTAAACACACGGTCGAATTATTTGTTATAATTCACTAATAGTTTCATCCACTTTGTACTACATAGGCGTTTGCAAGAAACCTATTTACATCCTGTGAAATGTCCTATGTCAATGTACTCCATGAAAAACTCGGTACAAACGTTACTCGACGACATCGATAATAACTAGCTATCCATAATTATAAAAAAACTCTCCAAATATATCTCTGGCGTAAAAGATTAAAATGTACAATTATACAATATATAAAAGTCTAAATAGTTTCCTCGCGAACGCCACTACAAGCTAAGTATCGTGCGAACTCACGTGTCCGTTGAGGGCCGACCTGAAACGAGACAACATCAGCGAGTATCGATACTTCGCTATCGACAACACGTACCATACTTACCGACACGGTACATCACTGGCCGCGCGTCACTTATCACTAGCACCTGTCACTGTCACTGTCACCTGTCAAATGTCACTGTCACTCGGCTCAAGTCACAGCCGCCTATGTTTGTGGCTGGCGGGTCCATATATGAACCTTCGCCGCCACTCTTCGTAGTGCTACGTGCACGCTATGCCACTCGAGCTTGACGCCCGGTCGACTTTTTCGCTAGTGTTTTGCTCCGGATGTTGTCCGTTTTGTACGTTAACTTCGTACATGTTTGATGAGTTCGAATCCTCGGTGTATGATAACACGCTAACCTCGTCCGCCTGGAATAAAGACGAGTACATATAGTAATGATACTGTTCTTATGATACTGTCGACTCTCGTTAATTTCAAGCTCCGATCATTAGAACCTCTCTATAATTCAAAGTTATCATGAATTCCCTTAAAAATCTCTTCATATTTCGAACTAAATCAATACATTTTAATGCACTTGTTAATTCGAACGAATTCATTACTATATAATAAAACGACGCGTTAATTCGAAGTCATCAGCGTCTAAAACTGGACAATTCAAAATTGCAGAGAGAAAGACGTTAAATTTTGAAATAAACTAGTATTACAGAATACAGAGTTCTTTCGAATCATTATTTTGTTCATATATGTGCATGTATGTATTATAAACTTTTTTCATTGTTATAAAATAGCAGTTAATGAATATTTATTAATCAATACTTAGTAATTCGAAATTAATTTTTTCTCATACAAATTTCGAACCATTTGATATTTCAACCATCGATAATTTGAAATATTTTAAAAGTCCCTCGAGTTTCAAATTAACGAGTCGACTGTACTAATATTATTAATTCATGTATACTGACACTATTCAACTTTTACATGCATAATGTAACACTAGAAGTTTATATCACACTTAATACAGTAAGTATATAGTTATTATAGTATGTATATACAGTAATACCCCGCTTAACGCGACTCCGTTGTGCCCGGTTTCACTATAATGCGATTTTCAAAAATTTATTCAGGTTGGGACATTGCAGAGTATAGACAATAATGATGACTGTGTCTTGAACGAGTGTCAAACGATTAAAAACAGTGTTGGGTGTTATGAACGTATTTTACAAGAACGTAAAAAAAACGCTACCCAAAAGACAATAGGTACATGTATTTTTTCGTAAAAAAATAGGAGTACCTATGTATTATATAGTGTTCTTAGAATTAAAGTGATTGATTAAAATGATTTTTATATTTGTGTATTAAATTTTGATTGTGTTTAATCATAAAGCTCGATACGTGAATTTCAGTTAACGCGATTTTCTTCGGAACGTATACCTCGCGTAAAGTGGGATATTACTGTAGTTCTTATATGTAGTATGAATGAACTTGTAGTAGGTAAGTGATATACTAACACTGCTCTCCGAGACCCTCTTAGCCTTCTTAGTATGGACAGCGAGTGTTTCATTCTTTCTTTTGTTAACTTTTTCCCTCCTCAGTAGTGATGGGGACAGATATTGATGAAGTTGCTTACGACGAACGTGGCGAGCCTGAAAACATTAGATCATTACAATGTGTTTTATAAGTTATAAGCTACTAGAAGTGAATCATATTTTTAGACCCAGGAACAATTTTTCATACAATAGTATAGAACATCAAATGAACACTAGCAGTTGATAAAAGAAAATCAATTTGCAAAATGAAAGCAGCTTTGACCGATCCTGACATCAGTTGATTGTCAATCAAAGTCTTATCAAAATTCTGAAATTTGGTAGGATTATTCCTTTCGCCGAGTAGAGGTCAGCTAAGAATGGATATTACGAAATACCACCCACAAGGGGGGTTGCGGGTGGTAAACTACTGAACTGATTTTAATGAAATTTGGTACAGACAGAGTTGACCTTGACAAAGAACATAGGATAGTTTTTATCACAGACTTTTGGAAGGTTTTCTTGGAGACGCAATATAACCGAACTCCATTCGGGCGAAGCTGCGGGCGGAAGGCTAGTAATGAATAAAATGATACGGATGCTGTATTATTGCGGATTAACGGGAACGCCCTCTGTTAGTTAACGTACTGTACATACTTAGTAAGTTGATCAAATTTATACCTAAACACTAACGACATACAAAATATATACTTATAATCAATCAGTATCATTTACTACTACTTAAATCTATTAATAAAACAACATATACCTCTATAGTCATTCCTTCTCTAAGTACATTGGTATTCTCGGCCTGATAATGAACGGCTTTTGTGAATGATGATATATCATATGTTAGATCCACATTCACATTTGTCTTGTCAAACACTAGACCTATGAACCACATAGAGCACACATTTGCTACCACCTCGCCCTGGAAAATATACAAGTCATATATATCCTACTAATATTATAATTGCGAAGTTTGTGAGTGTGTGTGTATGTTTGTTACTTCTTCACGCTCAAACGGCTGAAATGATTTTTATAAAATTTTGTATACAGGAAGCTGACGTCCAGGAATAACACATAGGCTACTTTAGATCCCGGAAATTTGCGGGTAACACCGCGGGGCACAGCTAGTGTGTATATAAAAGTAAGTCATGTTAGTTACAATATTTATAACTCAAGAACGGCTGTACGGATATGGTTGAAAATTGGTGGAGAGATAGATTAGAACAAGGAGACGGACATAGGATATTTAATTCTATTTAAACGCCCTGAAAAATATACAAGTCAACATATATATGTGACCTAAGTAACTCTTTATTAAATATGCTATGTATATGCAAGTAAAATTCAGTACAACTGTTATGAGATTAGCCTGAAAAAAAGGTTTAAAAATCTATAAAGATATGCATATACCTTAAATAAGTGTGTTAAACAAAATTATGTTACATACATACAGTGCAATTTTGTTTATTATGTGCATAAAAAAATAATAACATATGATATATTTCTATAGATTTTTTTGTAGTAAATATATATTATGATAATCGGTTAAAAGAAATTTTCTTATTTCTACATGTATGACATGATTTATATTAAAATTCTGTTGTATAACTTAATTTCTTAAGGAAATGTTCGTTTTTATATATAATGAAATTATACCAGATTACATATTAACTTTAAGATATCACATAAAAGTCTTCTTGCATTGAAATTTCTACATGTTTATGTAGATAACATATTATTGTCTACACCCTACATGTAAGTATACATATATTTGTGTTTTCTAAATCTGTTATTATATTAACATATTATTTATAACTCACTTTATCATTTTTCACTTCAGCGGTCCCATTTTCTTCTGTTTGTACTGGTGTACCTATTGATATAAAATTATAATGATTATAAGTTATTAACCAAGTTATAGACACACATTTCCTTACCATACGTCCGAATGGGAGAGCAGATCAGGATTATAAAGTAAATAGTTATATTATTTACTTCATTACTATTATATATATGTAGGGATAAATTACATAGTTTTGTTTATTGATATTCAAGTTTTTTGCCTATATAATGGGATCTAAAATTTTCGCGAATATTCATCTAAATGAAACTATTATTTTTCGGATTTACTACGCGTTCTCTATTTTTGATTATAAACTACATACTTCCGACGTTTCGGTTACTTTACAGCAACCGTGATCACATCTCGTCTGCCCGTGATAAGAATCGCGTACATCCGAAAAATATTAATTTCATTTATTTGCTTATAATTTAATTACATATGTCGTAATTAAGAAAGTTTAACTAAATATATATAATATTTCATATTGAAAATAATTTAAACTTATTTTTACTATTAAAATATTGTATATATATTTTCTTACTATATATATTTGAATATGAATAGAATATTTTATTATTTAAACTAGTTATTGTTTTGTTGACTCAAATATAATCATGAATCACTGTATTTATTAAATCATCATTGTTCATCAAGTAAATAATATATATTTTTTATATTTATTACCTAAGTATATTTGTGTAATAGTAAGTTACCTGGAGGTAATGCGAGTGGTTGTCCATTGTTAGTATTCAGAGGTACTGAGTTGTAACACTCTGGATTCACATGAGCTATTGTTATATGCTGATTTCTTTCTAATGTGGCTGTGGAAAAATATATTGTTTGATTAAAAACTATTAGGTAATCACATATATATAATTTATGTGATTGTTACTATTTACTTAGTTAAACATATACATACTTTAGATATCATATACAAATCTGATGTATATTGAAAAGTGTATAGTTTTAAGCAAATAGAAATAGTATTACAAACATTTCTATAAATAATATTAAATATCTAAGACTTATTATATTTCATGAAGGTATGTATTTACAAAGTTCATGCGATTGTTCATCGTTGATTGTTTATCAAATTCATTAAAGATGTCGAAATAATTAATAAGTAAATTAAAACCATATGTAAATAGAAATATTATGGTTTAAAATAAGTCCATATTTCTTAATTTAAGCTAAATGATAATATACTTGAATACAATGACAAAAACAGTTTATATGTGTGCTATCAACATAAATTATAATAAATGCTATATTTTATACATATATATCCTACTAATATTATAATTTCGAAAGTTTGTGAGTGTGTGTATGTTCGTTACTTCTTCACACTCGAACGGCTGAATCGTTTTTGATTAAATTTTGTATACAGGAATAACACTTAGGCTACTTTACATAGCGAAAATCAGCGGGTAACACCGCGGGGCGCAGCTAGTAATGCTATACTAACTTATGAGATGTCGTATCTTGCTCTCAACCAGTCCACACCAGGGCAATTGATCCAAATTACTAGCTGATGACGCTAACAATACTATGAAGTGTTTGTATCGAGAAAAGAAATTTGCAGCTTCAAACAGACGCTCCCAGCCACACTTTCCAAGCATTATCTCATCGGTTATAGCGAGACCTGGAAAATTTTATATATATATATGTAGTTTTTATCAAAAATAAAATCTGAAAATTATTCATCATAATAATCAGCCTATCAGAGCCCACTGCTGAGCAAAGACCTCTTCTCACATGGAGAAGGTTTGAGCATTAATCACCACACTTGCTCAAGACGGGTTGGTGATTACAAACTTATAATTATGAAGCTATAAGTCTAGGTTTCCTCACAATGTTTTCCTTCACCTTCTGTCAGTGATGTCTAAATACTCAGAAGGTACATATGACTCCAAAATATCACATTGGTACTTGCCAGGTTTGAACCCGCGCCCTCGGCAACGAGAGGCGGGCCGTTTTAACCACTAGGCTACCACTGACTTAATTTCATTTATGTGATTAAAACTCGCGAAAATCGTAGATCTTAATAAATATATAATTTTATTGATTCATTTACTAAGAAAAAAATTTTGTTTGTTTGCGTATTTGTTATGGTTGCTATTTGATACTGCTACATTGATTTTGAAGAGATTCACATAGAAAAACAACAGATGGGAGAGGAGCGATTAATTCTGAGAGGATTCAACAACTTATATTAAATTTTATTAATATTACAAAATACGTACTCCACGATGATAAATAATCTAATATGACAATTTTATTAAAAGCAGAACTCATGTAAATAGAGCCAGATATATGTAAATGAAATTACTTTATTTGTAATATTGATATAACCGTTTTTTACTATACGCATATCAATATCTATACATACATGCATCAAAATATATATATTTTTTACAATTTTTGTCTGTTTATTCCGGCAAAACTCTGAAATGGACCGATTTTGACTGAAAAATATTTTAATTATTTTTTTACTCAGACAGAATCGAAGGTAATAGCTAGTTATATTTGCATACTGACCGAGCCTGAATTCTTCCATAATGACTGTCCTTGTAGATGCTGATACATTGAATGTTGAGTTCTGTTGTGGATATGCCGGAGTTATGATGGGCATTAGGTGGTATCGATCAGACATATTCACCTGTGTGTATAATGGATATTAAAATAATGTTTTGTATATAGAAGTATGGAGATTCTACTATTTGTATATAAGTATTTTTACTATAAATTTGTCATAATTTATTTGAAAATAATATAACCTATATTTTATAAATGCAATAACTGCTTATTGCATTTATAAAATATAGGCGGGGATAGTGCAAATCCACGTAGCTATCTTTGGATAATTTCGCGTATCTACATTGGACGAAAATTATTATCAGAAGAATATTTGAGCTGAGATATTTTCTATATTAATGACTTTTAAGGTATTTTTTTCACAATTACTAATTATTTAGTGTTTACTTTTTTACTAATTGTGGAAAAAAATGTTAATATAGAAAATATTTCAGCTCAAACTTTGTTCTGATAATCTGCTTCCAATGGAGATACTCGGAATTACACACTAGTTACTAGGATTTGCACTATACCCGACTATATGGGAAAGTATAGAAATATAAATAGTTAATATAAAAGTATGAACACATATTTTCTGTTTCTTCCTGGCAATTTCCCAGCTTTAGCCAGGGTCATATTTTCTGCTATTCAGTATGTGATAATTAATATCCATAAAATGCTAGGCTTGGGCCTAGTTCACATTAAAAATATTATTTATAAAGCTGTTTACTCACTCTAGGATCCCATACTGGGAATCCAAGGTTGACTGAATCCGGTGGTTTTAAGAGTACTGGCTGCGGCCACTTCCATTGACTGAAGACTAGGAAGAACTTGTGTAGCAATGTAGCTGGTAATGCATTGGGATACAATTGACATGTACGAGCTACTAGCATAGCCCAAGACACTCCGCCGAGGTAACCCAATGTATTGGAATATATACCGTGCCCTGGAAAAATATATATTGTATATTAGACACAAAACATTTTAGCATTCAAGGTATTCACTGTGTGTCGGGTCCATCGTTGTAGTGAGAGGAGCTAACATTCGTCAACAGATGGCGAATGTATATCATTCTACTGAATTAGAAACTATTAGATCCTTAAGTACTTTAAATTTTCGTATTAATTTAATTGAAAATCGAGTTTATATACAAGTTGATCAAACATAGTGTATCATTTCTAACTAAGAGACTAAACCTCTCATCATTCAATGTATTCACGGTGCGTGTGTCGGGTCCATCGTTGTAGTGAGAGGAGCTTCAACAGTGACTGGGACTTGTGACCCAGGTGTAGGTTTAAGGGACCCCTATCTAACGCGTTAAACGTTCACCTCCACTTTCCAAGCTCCTCTCTCTACTAAATTTGAAAAGAACCCACTATGGCTGCCTTCGAAGTACCTAATTTTTTTATATTTATGGAAGTGATAATATGCTTTGATAGTAATTGAAATATATATAATAATATTTAAAAAATATTTAAAATAAATACACGTAAGTAATTATTTAAATAGAAGATTTTAGCAAGCCCTGCTACTTTTGGGAGATTTTTTAATATATTACTTATTCTAAATTCTATTTAAATTAACTAAATAAATGCTATGTTTTAGTTTTTGTGATAGAAAATGACTTCAATATAAAATGTATATGTATATACATGTATATATATGTTCTTAAATAGTAAATATTCGTTATTCTACATAGTTAATACATATCACTTACTTTTAGCCCATAGTTTTATAGCTCTCAATGTGAGTCTAAATGTATTAATATCGGGGACCAATCTGAGTATTTCATCGGTCACTCTACATCCATTAAGTGATCTCACACACTTCTGATCCAGGTTTTTGAGAAGCATGTCATCTCGGAGGTCGAAGGAATCTATATATGGAGGATATAAATTGAGGACAACGAAACAAGATAAACATTGTAAACAAATGATGAAAATATCTTTAGTCTTATGAATTATAAATTATGAGCTCATCATATTCAATAATGAATATATGAAGAAATAACAATGTAATCAAGTTTTGTTTATATTTATAGATGTTCTTAAAGGCTTTAGTTTCTATTGATGTAAGAAGTTTACCATGATGTTGATATTTTTTATCACGTCTTGGTATAAACACATAATACTATTTAGTTTTACACACATGTAATCTTTAATTTTTATAGGTCATACCTGGTATTTCTTTGAGAGCTAGTCTAGCAAACAGCAGATCTATTTCAATGCCATCGAAGTTCATCTTAATGACTGGCACGAACGCGTCCTCTACAGCCCTGAGATCTTTAACCTACAGACATACATATATAATATATACACAATATATATACTGAAATAGAAAAAAATTGTGTACACATAATTTATAACAAACCAAAATTAATGTTATAGAACAGTGTTTTTCTATCTTTTTGATATTGCAACCCCTTTAGGGGTTGAAAAATTTTGGCAACCCCCTTGTGCCATAGACGGACAAAGAAATTCTAAAGTTAAAAGTCTAAAGACATATTTTAGTTAAAGGACATTCTCTGCAACGGTGGACATCAAAACAAAAAAGAGAAATAAATCTCAATTACAAGTTGATTTGATGGATAATATTAACTTTTTGTTTTTGCCGGCCTTTGACCCACAGTTTGAAAAACACTGTTATAGAGTATACTGTGATCATTGCCTAGTATTTAATATTTGAGTTAAGAATTAAACAAACAATTGGATTGTAAAAAATATCAATTAAATTAATATCATAACAGTAATTACTGTGAATTTATGGTTCATCATGTTAGCAGATTAAAATGGTTATATATAACTTGCTTGTGTGTGTGTGTGATTTTTTTTATATATATCACTGTGTGTTGGTGTCTATATGTATGTGTGTGTGTGTGTTCTCACTTGAGGTTGTTCCTTGAGCAGTTCGTAGAATGACTGGAAGTAGTCTGATCTGTCGATGTGTCTTGGAGCTACACACAGAGCGTCAATATCCGCGCCTCGGTGATGCACCTGAAGAATAAGACATATTTGTAATAAATTATGATGTTAATATGAAAAATATTGTAGTTTCATCCACCATACCGCTTGAGTATATGGTGGGTGACATATTTGTGTATTTCTATTAAGTTTATTGAACTAATAACACTTAGTACATCTTAATGTACTATCATACAAGTAACATATGTAATAGTATATTACATTTTTCCTTACTTGAAAAGAAAGTATATAAATCATATTAATAAACAAAGTTATCTAAGTATATTTATTTTAATAGAAATTATGTTTAAAATTTCATTTTAAATATGGCATTAATAAGGGTGGTTAAAGTCAGCAATGTATAAACACACATTAAACAAACCAAGCCATTTCAACCTGTTTGACAAACAACACATTTCTTTGGAAGACAAGTATATACCAGGTGTACATTAAAAGACAGGAAATGATATTAGTTAAAAATGTCCTTATTCCTACAGAGAATATGATTGGCAATTATCTAACACCTTGGTTTTCCTTGTCATAAATATAAATTCCATATGGAGAAGCTCAAGATTACTTTGACATATTCTGCTTTATGTAAATCAGTGTACAAGAAAAAAATTGTACACAGATGACAAATAACAAGAGTAATTGATAGACATTTCCATCTCTTATTGTGATTGTAATTAATAGAAATAATTGAATAGTTGAAAAATAGTATAATAATCATATGCCATTTAATATAAATGCATAGATTCATATATTAATTGCGGAAAAATATCGAAAAGTTTGGCCTTTGATTTCAATTGTAATTGAGATTAAAAAAAACTTTTTAATAACACAGCCTGTAAAGAAATATAGATATGTAACCTAAAGTATATTTTATATAAAATATATACAATATATTATATATAATATTTTATATATTTTAGGTTACATATCTATCCTGCTAAATAACTTAAAGTCTATATATTAAAGCAATTTGAAGATAAATAAAAACTATGACAAGTCTTGCCTATCAAGTATTTATTAGTTATCTTCTAAAATTAATGGAACAATTCACAGCAATAAAGGTGAACCATCAAATAATAACAAAATTATTTTTTCCCATTGCTTTTTATTAGATCTAAAATTTAAAGTTAGTGTATAACATGACCTGGTTATGTTATAAATACTTGTAATTTTTTTTTATACTCTTAATATTTAATTGAATTATTGTTTTAAGAAATTTTTACTTATATAGCACCTTATTTAGTAGACGTGAAATAACAAGACTTGAGTGTCTATTACAGTACTGAATAATAATATCAAATGACATAGCATTTATACTACTACATAACTTCATTGAATAATTCCGCGTATCAACATTGAAAGCATATTATCAGAAGAAAGTTTGAGTAAAAATATTTTCTATATATACGACTTTTAAGATAATTTTTTCACAATTAGTAATTTTTTTGTGTTTAATTTAATCGGAATTATCCAATGCTAGTTACGCGGATTTGCATTATCCCCGACGATATATTCATCTATATGTATAACTATTGAATTAATTATATGTATTTTATATATATGATAGTTACCCCGAGCCTGTATGATCCGAATGTATATATGTTTCCTCCGACTGTGTCAGCCACACTGGGTGGCATGTTTTTCCTCAAAGACTCGTCTCTTATCCACTGTCTGACCAATCGGTGTAATGATCCCAGAACCTCCATTCTGTGATGCATTTCAGCCTCGGACTCAAAAACACCAAACGGAACCAACGATTCCTTGAGCTCATTTGTCTTTTCAATGTCAATGGGTTTCGGACCTGGCAAAGATATTGTTTTGAATATTATGTAGATTAAAATAAAACTAAAATTTTCGGATTACTACTCGTTAATTTATCATTTTTTAAACTCAGACTACAAACATTTAGAAGGGGATAGTGAGAGATTTTCATCTCGTTTGCTGCAAAGTTATCGAAACATGGGGGATTAAGCAGGTTAAGTAATAATAAAATAACGGGTAGTAATCCGAAAATATTAGTTTCATGGAAATCAGTTTCGCGAAAGTCTTAGGTTATATTGTTATATAGATTATTTGTATGGATATATGTGTATGTTTGTTATGGTTTTTAAGTAGATTAGGTACGATATTGCTGAAACATTTGGTATGTAATCACACACACAGATGGCGCTGTCATTACTTGTCACATATCTATATTTATAAAAATTTCTTTGAACCCAATTTAGATATTTCAGGATTTTGTAAGGTTATGATAATATTCTCATCTCATCAGAATTGTTTAAGTTATTGTTAGTGTAGGTCATACATAATAAATATAAATATTTCTGTCAATACCTTTGTTTTTATTTTTACTATATGAAAAAATTTGTATACATCCTTTGGGTAATTTGAATAAAGCAATATTAATTTTTTGTCTACTTATAGAAAAAGTAGCTAGAACAGTTAATGGTAAGTCCAATAAAACAATATTTAGATAATATAATAATTATAATATGACTAACATATATTTTTATTGTTAATAAATTATATGTTGATGCTATGACAAAATGGATACTTCTAGTAGGTTATTAACTAAATTGATATATTTAAAGCTGACGATGTTAAGAATTCACACATCGAACTTTCCATCTTAATTACTGCAATAAAGCAGCAGTTTCTAAGATCATATAAAAATAAAATTTTCTATATAAAATATATAATTTATTAAGTATAATTATGAGTTTATTTTACTTCAATTATTAGTGTTTAACTTATAGACATAAATCACTTATTGTTTACTCCCATATAAGAAGCATGATTTAGACATTACCTGCCATAGAAATAGCTGAAGTCATGCCCAACGTCTTCAGATTCTGTTGGTTTTGATGTTCATTGGACTTGGAGGCGTTGGCCTGGTGGTTTGTATGTGAATATTGAGATGCCGGCCACATCTTGAATATCTTATTATCTATATTATATAAACAAATGGTGGGCTTATGTCATTTGGGCCGCCTAAATGCTCTGCTATACAGCTACGCGCTTGTCTGTAATTAATTGAATGTAATTTTAGTTATAATTATGAGTTCATATTAATTATGTTAATATTTTGGTAAACAAAACATTCCTTGTGTAGTTTTTTCAATATACATACATATTAATTGAGATAATGTTTGTTTGTTCATTGTTTTCTTACAATTTGTTATCAGTCATGACAATTTTGATAATATTATGTTTGAATTTGCTAGAAAATTTTATATACAAAAACAAATTTAGATCAATTTAATAGAAAGTTACAGAAAATTTTATGAAAAGTATAAATTATTATATATTTTCTTACATTAAAACTTCTGTAGTTATTATATTTATATAACAAAAATATTAAATTAATAAAAAAACATAGGGCTTAGTTTTTCCGCAAAAAGTTTTTATTTCATGATAACTAACAATAATTAAGTGAAATAAACTATATTTAGAATTTTTCCTGAATTAATAATCAGCTGGACGTAGTGACATTGAAAAGTGACACGAATACGCCATGAGGAGAAATAAATTTAAAAACCTTGGTTTCAAAATAACAAAGAAGGCTATGATGAGGCGTTTTTGATATAAATTGTCCAGTTTCACACTTAGAAAAGTGAAAAAACGTCATTTATACTTGTTGATTAAAAAGAAAAAAACTACGAAAAGAATGTATACTATAGAATAATAGTATTAGTTTAAACAAATCTAGTGGTTCATTCACCCATTCTATTATTAAACGTTCATTGTTTATGGACATATTTCTATATACGTTAGAAAAAACAAACAATATTATCGACGATGATATTGAGAGAAACCTCGAAGTTATACACAATAAATTGTGGCATTGCGTAGCGGTTTTTACACTTAATTGTTCTTTGTGAAGTGCTAAGGTCACATACGTAGCTACACTCGTGTTTCATCAAGATAAAATACCAAGTTCGTTTTAAGAAATTTTCCTAAGACATTCATAAAAACTGTTTCTTACATAAAGAAATAACATGGCCATGTATTCGCGCATTAAAACTCACGTTGCCATTACCTATTACGTTAACGAATACACGAAATGAATAGAAGCACTGATATCAATAAACACTCACCAAATCACTTATTTATAAAGTTAGTTTTACCGATACTTCTGAACTAATGACCACGCTCATGTTATTAAAAAGAAACAAACATTAATTTGCAAACAAGCGCCCAACAGTCGCCAACAACAAGGCAGCCATTTTTAATAAATGGCGTTTAAAAGTGTTACCATAGTAATCAAATTTTTTGCTTGGTTTTGTAATCAAGTCAGATATTATGCTACATTTATGATTTAATAATTTTGATTTCATAAAGTAATTTAAAAAATATATTATTATTTGTGTAATATTTAAATTTAAAGACGATTATTTATTTGGGATGCGTTCAAGATATGTTCTTTTCATCGTTACTTTTGCGCATGCTTCATTGGCAGGTTTTTGTGTGACGTATCGCGACGTATTTTATAATTCGGTTGGAGTTGCTCACATACAACTATCTCATTTCACATAGTACCAAAAGAAAGGGATTGATAGAGAGCCGGTTGATGTTTTCGTGTCAGCCTTGTGCCCATTTACGAGGAGTAGGTAAAATCCGCCATCTTGAGAGTGGATTCAAGAATTATAGGACTTTTAGCGGAGTTAAGTGAATAGCCTTTGTAATTTTGTTATAAAATAGATAACCCTTCGATTATTGTATAATATAGTAATATTTATATAACGGGTTCGCGTTAAAGTCATCGATTGATGCGACATCGTATACCCGAAACGCCGAATTCTTTGGTAGTGTTTATGTGACAGAAGACACTGTAAGCTTTCTAATAGTTTTTTGCTAGTCTATTTCCGTTTTCAATCTCGACGATCGTTAGCATATACGTGAAAGTGAATCAGATATAGTTATTGTGTCTTGGCTGTCATAAAAAATATCGTTATGTATTTCTACGGTCAAAGATGCGGTTAGATGGGCGTAGTTGTTTCGTATCGGTTTGACGGCGAGTTTTGAGGCCTTAAGCTGGGCCGGTGGTGGCACGGCAAGGCCTTAGAGGATGCTAGCAGAGGCTTTTGTATCCAGACGTGTAGTGAACAGGAATTGAAGGGAAGATGTCGACTACAATGAGGCCTACGCTGCAGACTGTCCCGGAGTCTCTGCCAGCGGACCATGTGACCACAGCCCCGGCGCCTGCTACCACGACGACCGCAGCACCCTCGCAACCGAGACACCCTCGACCTATATTCAAGGTAAGTGATTCAACATATGTCTTGTTAGAAAACTTGGCTGGAAAGGCTGGCTGCTAAAGAACGGGAATAATTTAATATCTAACATTTTAAAGACTTATTTGGTCTACACAGAGCTTACATTTCATATGAAAACTTAGCTGGACTACTAAAGAACCTGAACAATATAATATCCAACATTTTAAACACTAATTTGGTCTACACAGACCTGTAGCATACAATCTATATGTAAAATTAAATTAAAACTTATAGTTGCATGTGATAGTTAATTAATAAAATGATTTCAACTGCTGAAAATATATCAAAAATGTATGTAGGCTATTATTGTAATTCATAAATTACATCTAAATGTAGAAAGTTCTCATTATAATTGATATACTTTAGACTTGCTTAATATCAATATAAATTATTAATTATATAAAATAAATATTACTATTTTCATATGTATACAATACAGACAATATATAATAGTTATTTTATCATATTTTAACTTTAATTATATATGAATCCCATAGTAAAGTAATTTTATTATTTTCTTTTTATTTATTTTACATCCATGAGTATAAGTATAATGTATTTTAGTTTTTATTATAAACTATAGTCAGTTAAAACCCTTGTACATATAAATTATAATAGTCAATATATTTCATCTGAATAATAAATGCTCAAGTCCATTTAAAAACTTTTACTATAAAAAATATATATATTTTGTATTGAATCAGAAGAAATCTTTGTTTATTAAATAAATATCAATATCTACATTAATAGGAAAGAATATTATATATAAGATAAAAAGAAATTTAATAACATTAAATATTTATAGTAACTGAAAATATCTTTATTGTAAATTGAATTTTAAAGTATTTAATATGAACAGGATAAAATATTTTGAAATTATAATATTTTGGTAATGTGACGTTGATAATAATTTCAACTAATAACAAAATATATTTTATTTAGTAAAATTTAAAGTACTATTTTTTTTTCCTTACCGGAGAGCAACAGTTTACTATAAACTGCCAATATACATATATTTAAAATATTCAGCCAATAAAATATATCAAACCCAAAACAGACTTGTTTTTTAAAAATTATATTGTATAATAAAATGAATCAATAAAAGTAGGTGTGAGCTTTGTATAATTTAATATCAGTATTGAAATTTTGTGAGTCACATGTAACAATACATTATTGAAATTAATCAATGTCGATCGATCAAGGAATATTTTAATGAAAATAATATTAACATACATATATAATAAAATTATTCGTTACTCAGTATACAGGCTAAATACATTATAATATGAAAATGATGGCGTTTGTATATATGTAGGAAAAAAAGACGAAAATGTTTCCATCATTAACATATCATTAACATGTCATTATGTCATTACTATAGGTGTGTACATTTAAAGAACTTGCTTATTGTATGAGTCACAGTTACATCATACATATATATTGTATAATATAGGGAAAGGGATCATATAAGGAAAAGTTTAAATTATTAAAAAGGAGGTTTTATATATATTAAAGTCATATGAAAAAATTTTTTTTTTTTAATTTTACAACCAGCCAGTTTTTGTACAAATTTTATTCTTAATTATTAAAAAGAGGTTTTATACATATAATTATTTTTTTTAATTTATATCCAGCCAGGTTTTCTACAAGTTTTTTTATTCTTAAAGCTTTTAGCCATTTCAAATGTGTATTGTTATAATGTAACTATGTCGCATATGTGTGTATTTGAGTGTATTTTTTCTGTTTTGTGTCCAAACCGTGTAAATGGATTGTCTGAAATCATATCAATGGTTAATACGAAAGACTGTGTGAAATTCATTATGTAATATTATTTACAAATAACATTAAAATCTATTGCTATTTTCGGTTTTTATCTAAGAGAAAATTAATTGTATTATTTCGCAGCGTAATAAAATGATCTATAAATAACGCGCACCGATTCATAACTCTATATATTTTATGGCGTATTCGAAAATAAACTCGTTGGAGACGTTTTTATTTATAAAAATATTATGAATACGAACGTTTTCGGTAGACTTTGACGTTTCATAATTATATATGTATGTACATGGTTATGTCATGTTGCAAGAGCTAAAATTAACGTGTTGGGGGGAAACTGCGTAAGAAGTCACTAGACTGTGATTGTTTTAGATCGGCTGAAAGGATAAGACTTTGGATTGTGAAATTAAAAAAAAAAATTACATCCAGTCAGTTACATAAAAAATCAACTTATGTTGTAAGAAAAAAAATTAGGAGCGTATAAATAAAGGAATCGATATGAAAATAGAACAGTCGACGTCTGTAAGGGATTTCTTTTATGAAAACAAATGGCGAAACGTTTATCTCGAGTGTGTTGAACCCGAACTAATAATAGATACAAAACAAGGTATACTGAAAACGGAACGACATACAGACATAGAGATTGGCTTTAAAAATATATATAATATTGAAAATAAGATTTTATATAATATAAATTATCTATAATATATTCTGTAATATGAGTTGTTATTCACATATGAAATGATTTCGTATGTTTTTGGGCATAGATTATCGTGTTTTAATTTTGATTTTGATATGTGTTTCCCATCGTAGCTATCAAAACGATTGACTGATTTTGATGACGTTTTCTTTTGACATTTTCAGGCCATTAATATTTAAGTGTTTCTCATATGTTAGGACTTAGGTTATTCGTTAAGAATTTAGGTCTTTAAAAATTACGTAATTCATTTTTGGTTTACAACTCGATTAAGTGTAAATAAGTAGGTTTTTGTTTATTAAATTCAGTTATAGTCTAGAATAGTTGGAATTGATTCGTTCTGACTGTCTAGTATACTGATTTTGTTGAGGTCTTAAAACTCTTGAATATATGAAAAAAATCCAATCATTCAACACTACACAATACTTCCGATGCGTCTATCTATAGATACTAGTATAAAATTTATATTATCTACTAATTATATTATAATTTATAACTATGTTTTTTTCCTAATAGTACATATTTTAATTAATACCAATTACCTAAATCTTAAAAGATGTTATATACAGAATATTATATAAATGTATCACTTTGGCAATTATTACCAAAACTATCAGATAATATAATATTTATACCCACTTTTATATAGCCTTTTTAGCCTTTTCATATTTTTTATAACTTTTATAACGTACTATAGAACGTAGTACGTGTTAGTGCCTGTGGGGCTTTAAGGATTATCATAACCCAAGGTTATTCCATACATTTGGAAATGAAAACGATGTTTGACCAACTTGAAAAAATATAATACTAACTGAAAGACATTTTCACCTCGTCTTCGTGATCACGGTTGCTGTAAAGAAACCGAAACCTGAGGATTATACCTACTAATATTATAAATGCGAAAGTAACTCTGTCTGTATGTTACGCTTTCACGCCTAAACCACGGAACTGATTTCAATGAAGTTTGGTACAGAGATAGAGTCGACCTTGAGAAAGAACATAGGATAGTTTTTATCCCAGACTTTTGAAAGGTTCTCTTGGAAACGCGATATAACCGAACTCGACGCGGGCGAAGCTGCGGGCGGGGAGCTAGTGTAGAAATAAAAACTATAAAAACATAACCCTCCTGGCAGCAGTTGGGTAAAAAAACACGTAGTATCCAAACAGTTTAGTTTAAATGTATGTTTAAAATTAACGTATGTCTGGTTAGATACGTGTTTTTTATATGAATTTGGCAATGGACTATCATTCTACCTGATGCTAAGTGATGAAGTTCTAGATTCTAGAAGATAGGTCCATGTATGAAAGTGATAAGATATTGTCTTCTTGCCTTCAAGACAACTCTATTAAGAGTGGATGCAAACAAAGATTTAGACAATTTGCTCCAATTCCTTAGCTGTTTTCATGAAGAAGGATTCCATATCGCTTCTTCTAGGATCGAATATGATAGAAGATTTGTATTAAATATTTCAATAAAATATATGATAAACAAAAATTTCTTCTAACCTAAGGGAAGATATAAAAGAAGTGATTTAATATAATTAATTTTGTCAAAATATTAGTTTCATCCTATTTTTAATACCGTCTATGTAAGTCGATGTTTTGACATTTTGGATATAGATTTATTTTCGGTCATTCGTTTTGGGTCATTGACCTTGCCAAATAAGAATATATAATATTTATTTTTTCTATATAAATAGGTTAGTCTAATAATAAATTTATTTGAATATTATTTGTTGTTGGTAGTTTAAGTGTACTTAAATTTCTATTCGTTATACGATATATTTCGAAATGTACTTATGTGTGTTTTGATAGTATTATAAAAGAAACAGAAATCTTTATATATAAAAGAGGAAGAAAGTCGTGTTAGTTACACTATTTATATCTCAAGAACGGCTGTATGAGTTTGGATGAAAATTGGTTGAGAGATAGATTAGAACATAGAAAGGACATAGGATACTTTTCATGCGATTTATAAAGAAAAAATATAAGTTGAACAAATCCAAAATCTTCTTATCCACTGTCTTTAACAAGGAACAGTTAGTCCGGTTATACATATGTATCTGATTCTGAAACTAACGCAGACGAAGTCGCGAGCAAAATCTAGTATAGTATAAATAAAATAAAATATTTGTTGAATGAAACTAATATATTATTTATAGGACACAGCTGTCTTATACTTTCATCTCGTCTCCACGTGATCACTCGCTGTAAATTATAAGTAACGTCCTATAATATATATAAAAATGATATGTATTAGTTTTCCTGATCAATAACTTTGAGAGTTTCTACTGAATACGTAATATGTTGGAAGGTACTTACCTATATATGTAATGGTTAAGTAAACTATGACAAATTTAATTGTTTTTGATATATTTTTTGAAATAACTTTAATTTAATAGTTATCGTACGAATTTAAAATAGTTTATAAATATATTGTAATTTTAATAACGCGAAAGTAAAGTTATATATGCGTTAATTAGTTCTGAATTCTTTTTAGTTCTGTGTATATTTTGTAAGCATTTTGTAGTATAGATTAATTTCAGCATAAAGAGCTAGTTAGATCTCTGGAGTAGTTAGTTTCCTTTGCCGAATGATTTTGTGGACTTCATACGAACTAAATCTGATCTATTGGTATAAATAATGGAATTATTATTATAATTAGTATTGCTTAAATAACTTAAAATTAATTTATTGAGTTAATGAGATCTATGGCCTATCGTCTGCCCGTGATCATTGTTGATGCAAAAGAAGTAATCTAAACGTCGGGAGTATGTAGTTGAAATAATAAAATACGCGTAGTAATCCTAAAAATATTAGTTTCACTTAAAATATAAGTTATATTAGAATTTAGAAGACATATGTATACATATATGTTATTCAACTTATTTATTTAATATCGCCGGGATTTCGTTCTAGTATTCGCGTAAAGTATAAAATTATATATTTCATATGTAATATATAACAGTTTTCATTGTAATATATATATGATTGAAACGTCATCGATATATGGTGAAAGAGTGGACTTGTTGCCAGTAGTGTGAACACCATAACAGGAGGTGATAGTGGGAACGACACCATGAACTTGAATTGATATGGGCAGCGCTTTCTAAAACATACATACACACAGAGACACATACATATATAAATATAATTTAGTTCGTTCTGCCTCAATCGAGATATAAATAATTTCTTATTTTTTTTTTTGCAGTTTACTTATAATCCATAAATCTCCGTGTTTTGAAGTGCGACAGAATGATTGACATATTAGTTAGTTGTCAAATGTAATGCCAAAAAAACGTTTTTATGGGAAATAGAAAAGGGCTGTTTTTAAGGTTTTCCCGGTAATTAATAATTTTTTTTCAGCTTTTATATATATTTATAGCTTCCCTGAACCTCCACGAACATTTCAAGACTACGATAAGATAGATCCGTTCAGCTGTTCTCGAGTTTTAGAGAGACTAACGAACAGCAATTCATTTTTATATATATAGATGCGGGAAGAGGGTTTCATTTTTGTATTTTTTTATTCTACCACTTAGCAGTTAATAGTTAAATGTAGCAAAACTAAACAAATGTCAATAGAGAATAAAAGACTATGTGAGGACGACTGTCGTATACGCGAAATAGAACTAAGATTTTATATTTTTAACCATTCTTTGTTATCCATACCCCCCCCCCCCCCATATATATATTCACGACAGAATGAATGTACGTATGTTTGTTACAACATGTCCATTTATATCTGAAACTTTATGATCGTGATCTAAAGATATGCATGAGATTTGGTAAACTTTGATCCTTCCTTCCTTATGTACTTATACATTTTTAATTCACCCCTTTACAGAGACGTATTCACATAATTAACATATTAAAATGAAACTAATATTTTCGGATTTACTTTAAAGTAACCGTGATCACGGATAGACGAGATTTTACTGTAAAATAACCGAATTATCGGGAGTATGTAGTTTATAGTCAAAAATAAAAATTCGCGTAGTAAACCCGAAAATATGAGTTTCATTTAAATGAGTTTCGTGAAAATCTTAGATCTCATTAATTAACATATTCTTTTGTTGGGACTAAGTTCGTTTTTTTTTGTATAACAACTTAATCTCCGTTCGTGGGAAGCATCCTAAGTAATGACTAATACTATCTCTAGTCGCGTTAGAAGTCCTAGACGTGCTGTAATTAGTTATACATTATACATATAATTAGTTACTTCATTTGTATAATTAATACTGTTCATTTTGAGTATATAAAAGTCAGTGGTGGCCTAGTGGTTAAAGGCTCGCATCTCATGCATTAGGGCGCGGGTTCGATTCTGGCAAGTACCAATGTGATTTTTCCGAGTCATATGTACTTTCTAAGAGTATCTAGACATCACTGATTAAAGCATTCCCAAAGAGGGTTGATGTCCGGCAGGTGGCCGGTCGTAAAAACAATTAGCCAAAACTATTCACAACATGTAAGGCAGACCCTGGCTAAAGCTGGAAAATTGTCAGTTGAAGAATAAGAAGTTTATAATGATGAATTTGAGTATACAGTATACTATAGTAATTTGTTTTTCATCATTAATAAATCTGTAACTTTCGCATATTCTTACGTCTACTGACCACGTTACTCCAACCCTAATTCTTCTAATGATAAAAGCTATTTCCTAATTACTTTTGTTTTTACGTCTTTCTAATATTAATACTTGTATCGTAAATATTTATCTTTTACAATGGATATGAATAAAATATTCCTAGTAGTCATTTATATTGAGAGTATGTTTGTACCTATTTATATACAAACACACATACGGACCAATTACGTATCACTACGTTCGAGTTACGTCACTTGTTATATAATGTGTGTGTGTGTTATGAAGCTGTACAATAACAGATCATATTCTCTTAGAGTAAATTTCAAGTTCACCGATATATGTATACAGGGTGACTGGTGAATTACTATCGATATTTGAGGACGTGATATTTGACGATCATATATGACAAAATAAAAATTAATATAACATAAATATTAATAAACTTCTAAGTAAAGTTAACCAAAAGTTATGTAATTAATTACGCATCGTGTGAACACCCTACAGATTAGGTATACACACACTCACACATACGCGAGCGGGGGCGTGGTGTTGTATCAGCACGCCGCCGCACGCGTCCACACTTGGAACACTTGGAACGTGTCAACACTTTATTTATTTATACGGAAATTTTGCCAAAAATTAAGTGCCTATTTTTTTTCCATAATTCGAATGAGAATCATGTACCGAGTATTCGCCTTAAATATTGATAGTAATTCACCAGTCACCCTGTATATAGACTTGGTACAAGATATATATAGTATAGTTTTTGGCCCGCGACTTTGTCCGCGTCAATTTCAGAATTAGTAATGTATAGAGCACCTGGGCGAACTTTATTCCGCCATAGTGACCGTAAATAACCACATATTGGATTTTATTACGTATTTTTTGTATTTTTCGATCGCATTTAATTAAATATCCTATGTCCTTTCCCTTGTTCTAATCTATCTCTCCACCAATCTTCAATCATATCTCTACAGCCGTTCTCAAATTATAAATAGTGTAACTAACACGACTTTCTTTTATATATAGATTTTGATTAATAATCCACGTATATACCTATTTCATTCGACCTTTCTTAATTGTTACTCCAAGTTCACTCTCACACTACATACGTAACGTTTTTATCATCTAATAATCTTTGTAATATTGTAATATGATATTGCCCAGACGAAATCACAGACAGGCAGTTAGGCAGACACTGGCTAAAGCTGGGAAATTGCCAGGTAGATAGAAAAAGAAGTCGCGGACAAAAATTAGTATATTATAATTTAGTAAAACATGAGTACTCATTAATATTATCTTGATTTGTAAGCGTTTAATGTCTTATAATAATTACATTAAAACGTTAGTTACACGTAATTGATATTTGTTTACGACAAACGACCGTACTGTACGTGTCGAGTTAGCTTTTAGACGTGAGCTCGTACTTAGTTCTGATGACACGATCTTTATAGAGTGACTCACTCGGGTCAAGTTTACGACGCGAGATGAATCTCGACGACGCTAGGATGCTGCATCATATGTATGTAGGAAACATCTACAGGGTGACTGGTGAATTTCTATCAATATTTAAGGAGCATACTCGGTACATGATTCTCATTCGAATTATGTAAAAAAAATAGGCACTTAATTTTTGACCAAATTTCCGTATAAATAAATAAAGTGTGTACACGTTCCAAGTGTTCCGAGTGTGGGCGCGTGCGGCGGCGTGCTGATACAACACCACGTCACGACACGCGTATGTGTGAGTGTGTGTGTATACCTAATCTGTAGGGTGTTCATACGATGCGTAATTAATTACACAACTTTTGGTTAACTTTACTTAGAAGTTTATTAATATTTATGTTATATTAATTTTTATTTTGTCATATATGATCGTCAAATATCACGTCCTCAAGTATCGATAGTAATTCACCAGTCACCCTGTATATAGACGTTATATTTTTTAACACTTTTAGGTATATATCGGAATGTATTTTTTACTATACATGAAATTCTGCATTTACCAAAAAATCCAACTAAAGATTGAATTAATGTTTTTTTTAATATAAAAATCGTATTTTAGAACGTTTTTTTCTTCTAAAATAACAATTTCTTTATTATAAAATATATATACATATATCTAGATAGTAGATTCTATTTATTATAAATTTATAGCCATCATCAATGTACCAATATGGTATTGATTATGGAAAATGGTCTGTTTTAAGGTAATATACTACCTACCTGTTGCAGGATTATATGATATTTCAGTCGTAAAAGAAACGCCTACCAGGCTGTAATAAAATGTATTTTGATACTGTATATTATATTATGATAGAGGATTTTACGGCTATAAACATAAATACATATATATATAATAGAAGTTTATAGTCAGTGGTGGCCTAGTGGTTAAAATGCCCACCTCTCATACATGAGGGCGCGGGTTCGATCCTCGCAAGTACCAATGTGATTTTTCCAAGTCATATGTACTTTCTAAGAGTATTTAGACATCACTGATTAATGCATTCCCAAAGAAGGTTGATGTCAGGCAGGCGGCCGGTCGTAAAAACAATTAGCCAAAACTATTCACAACATGTAAGGCAGACCCTGGCTATAGCTGGGAAATTGCCAGGTAGAAGAAGATAATGGAAGTTTAATACTATTCTTTATTAGAGTACAATTTAGTCAGTGTTCATTGAAACAGTTTATATATTGTATATAATGATAAGAATATAATCCCTACTAATATTATAAATGCGAAAGTAACTCTGTCTGTGCCTGTCTGTTTGTTACGCTTTCACGCCTAAACCACTGATTTTAATGAAATTTAGTACAGCATAGAGTTGACCTTGAGAAAGAACATAGGATAGTTTTTATCCCAGACTTTTGGAAGGTTCTCTTGGAAACGCGATATAACCGAACACCACGCGGGCGAAGCTGCGGGCGGAAAGCTAATATTTATATAAAACAATTTCTATATACGTATATCCATTTTATAACCACGTGCCTTTTGTATTGTGTTTGTATTTAGATACAGAAATATATGGTACAGTAGCAAAAGGATGACTTGAAAGAAAAGTTAAAATAATCATAGTGAAATTAAATAGATATATTAATGTCACATAAATTACATATAAATACGGTTAAAAGTGAATTTTAACTAAAATGTGATGTTTTAACTTAAAAGTTTATTATCTCAATGCTATTGTGATGTTCCCGTTTAAAATGGACCGCAGATTGTTGGACTAAATTCAGTTACCTCGTTTTTTTAACACTATATACAATGATATATTTAAAAAAATACTTTAGAAGTGAAATATTTATATACTTATGAACCCACTATATATACAGGTGACTGGTGAATTACTATCGATATTTGAGGACGTGATATTTGACGATCATATATGACAAAATAAAAATTAATATAACAAAAATATTAATAAACTTCTAAGTAAAGTTAACCAAAAGTTATGTAATTAATTACGCATCGTGTGAACACCCTACAGATTAGGTATACAACACACTCACACATACGCGCGCGGAGGCGTGTTGTTGTATCAGCACGCCGCCGCACGCGTCCACACTAGGAACACTTGGAACGTGTCCATGCCTTATTTATTTTTACGGAAATTTAGTCAAAAATTAAGTACCTATTTTTTTTACATAATTCGAATGAGAATCATGTACCGAGTATGCTCCTTAAATATTGATAGTAATTCACCAGTCACCCTGTATAATGATAATTACGAATTTATTAATATAGTTAGTTCACTGGGATCACATTAATCGAATTATGCAATTTGTGACGAGTACTGATTTATTTTACACACACACATCCATTCACTACATATATATATATATATATAGATTCGTATGTGTGTGTATATAAAGTATATTTTTTTCTAATGTTGTATTCAGTCGGCGTGTGTCTCCGTGGCTGTCTGCCAACGGTGCACTGCTGACGTCATCAATGTCATCGGCTTCCGGTCCTAATAATACACGCACACACATACACACATACACACACACACACACACACATACACACACACACACACACACACACACACACACACACACACACACACACACACACACACACACACACACACACACACACATCAACACTAGGTTATAATAATATCAGTGATTTATTTAGTTCGGATATGTCAGTCCTATCCCGGGTTCGAATCCTGGTCCTTCTATATATCATACTAGAAGACCCGACGAACTTCGTATCGCCCAATAAATCAAGAAATATCTGTTACGTTTTTTTATTTATATTTTTGGAGTTTACCTGTAAGCCATAAATCTTCGTGTTTTGAAGTGCGACAGAATGATTGACATATTAGTTAGTTGTCAAATCTAATGCCAAAAAAAACGTTTGTATGGGAAATAGAAAAGGGCTGTTTTTATGGTTTTCCCAGTAATGAATCAATTTTTTTCATCTTTTATGCCTTCCCTGAACCTCCACGAACATTTCAAGACTAAGATAAGATAAATCCGTTCAGCTGTTCTCGAGTTTTAGCGAGACTAAGGAACAGCAATCCATTTATATATATATAGAAGATATAGAAGATAGAAGATAGATACTTGTCATACATTTAAATGTACATATTGTATAATTATACGGCCATTTTATTCAATAATTCCATCGTAACAGGAGCCAGTAATAATATTATCATTATTTTAATATACACGTATGTGTCCGCTAGATTTTTTTGTCCTTATAAAAGAATGCTATTAAATATTAATAATATAGTGGAACCGGTAGTAAGGATATAACTATGTACTTGCAAGTAATATTTACTCTAGGTTTTACGTAAATAACAAATAATAATAAAATTGGTTGAAATCCCTTACATATTTAAAATTATATTTTTTTAATCTCCGTAATAATAGGAGTGTTGTAAGTTTGACGTCTATGTATGTATGTCTGTGGCATCCTTACCCTTACGTATGGACCAATTTTGATGCGGTTTTATTATTTTGAAAGTCGCTTTCCTTGAAATTATTCATAGATATGTTTGCTTAATATTGGTTCAACAGTGTAAGAGTATATTTTTATAATGATTTACCTATTATTTTTTTTACGTATGATTACACGATAATAGATGTTAAAATAACATTGGAACTATAAGAAGTATTGCAAATATTTATCTAAGAATAATATTTAATATTATCAATATTAATATTCATGTGATAACATGTGGATGTAGGTCTGTGTATTTGAATCATTTTACTATAACGGTTTTGAAGACGCCAAATACGTTACGATGGCGTTAGTCACTACACATTCGAGGCAGGCGAAGTCACGGAAACAGCCGAGCGGTGGCGGAAATACACGAACATTTGCTTCACAGAATATATATATATGTATATATAATATGTAAAGTAATAGTTATATATTGAGACCACTATATCGCTAGATACTTTTAATTAAGGTCAATGATTAGTAAATGATATTTATGAAACTAATTAAGTTTCTATAGTGTCAGCTATATTTATCAGTGAATACCATCATGATCGGCCCAGCCGTTTCAAAGGTATAACAAATCAACCAGTCAGCACAAATTTTACAAATGCTTTTAAAAATTTAATTCCTTTAAATTGGAATACAAACAAAAAATAGAATACATAAAAGGCAATACAATTTTATTAACTTACCTAAATAAAGGTTTACTGTAGAGTGATAGAAGTGTAAATTTGTAAAACATAAAAATCGAGCTAAAGTTATCCTGACAAGACTTTGTTTCCTCCGCTCATATGTAATTCCTAGAGAATTTTCATTTATATCGGAGCTTTAAAATACATTGAATTCGTTGCAAGAAATATCCAAAGTAATTTATGTTATCTTTTGATGGAAGAATTGGAATTTACAATATACTATGTTAGTTCATTCCGAATAGGCTGTCATAATTTTAAAAGTAATAAAATCTGTTTCCTTTAAAATATTTATGTCATAGGAAAATTTTGTTTTGACCATAAGTCGATTTCGTATTATCTCTAAAAGGATAAAACTATTAATACATTAATAAAAACTATAAAGATATGTTACGTAGGAAATGCGAATTAAATATATATAGTATCTCACTTGGACACATCGGATTCCCCGAAATGCTTCATAACGCCCACTATAGAGACATGATCATATGCGGTGACGTCACCAGCCGCCGGCGATGACGTCACCACTGGTACCTCGAGCCCCGTAAGTAGGGTTAACGATCCGTGCTACGTAATGTACCGACCGATGTACACGTGCTATCGGTTGATATCCCTACTAATATTATAAATGCGAAAGTAACTCTGTCTGTCTGTTTGTTACGCTTTCACGCCTAAACCACTGAAATGATTTTTTATGAAATTTGGTACAGACATAGAGTTGACCTTGAGAAAGAACATAGGATAGTTTTTATCCCAGACTTTTGAAAGGTTTTTTTGGAAATGCGATATAACCGAACTCGACGCGGGCGGAAAGCTGGTTGTCTATAAGACCTTTATGGTTGGAAGATATTTGATTACATACACATAAGTATTCGGTATAGGACCGAATATAGTAGTAATCGAATAGGCCGAATATCGAATAGTAACCGAATATTTGTAAGCTTATATGTATAATAGTTTTTGCCCGCGACTTTGTCCGCGATACTTTCGTCATTAGTAATATATGTATAGCTGACCGGGCGAGCTCTATTCCACCCTAGAGGCGGTAAATAAACAGATATTGGATTTTATTAAGTTTTTTTTTTAATCAAACAGAATTAAATATTCTATGTTCTAATCTATCTCTCCACCAATTTTCAACCATATCCCTACAGCCGTTCTTGAGTTATAAATAGTGTAACTAACACAACTTTCTTTTACATATATAATATAATTCTAAGTAAATTAAGAAATATCTATGATTACTTTTTTGATACCCACCTATCTATCATATATACTGTTAGTAGTATTAATATATTTTCTAAAGTATAACATTTCATGCTACACTTTATTAGGATACTTCTATCCCTCGGGAATCGGGATGTTTGAATAAAAAATTTGTGTTAGCTATGAGCAACGTAAAATTTTATACGATTCGTTTTACTAGTTTGTTTACCTAAAGAAGAATACTCATATTATAAATTGTGGATTTTTTTAAAATATTAATATCTATATTGCTTGGCAAATTATTTAATTTTTAATATTATCAAAAGTATAAAAATCGATAATGAACATGAAAAGAATTTTACGAAATTTTATAATTATTATGATTATTAATTTATTATCAACTTCTTTTGACTCCATGTCGGCTGTATGTTTAGTATTCATTGCATATATTTTTATTTTTCTGTATCAATGGCGATCTCCTTATACAGGTGACCGTGTTTTAAACCAGCTATCATCGATTAAGGAGAGTTGTATGAATGACCTCAAAATTGAGTATTGGTGCATTTAAATTACTCAACTTGGGTCAATTTTAAGTATATTACAGATTTAAAATAATTTGCCAAAGCGTCTTTTAAAATTTTTATTTGTTTGATGTGTATTTTTCATCATGTAAACAACCTCAGTAGTACTTGTATATTTTATGTACTACAGTACCGTATTACTTTATTATTAGCGCTATCTAGTGTCGTAAAACCACACTACGTTCTACGACCGGGCTAGCTTCCTCGCCATCAAGCGATTTCGCTACTGAATAATAGATGGCGCTAGTAGTGTACCAGGTTGTTTCTTATTGATTCTATTTTATCTCTACCGTTCAAATATTGATTGTATTTGGCGATAGTTATGTTTATTTAGCTATCTAGTATGTTTACTTAGATATGTTTTCAATGTTAGCTGTATGTATAGCCAGTACTATTATCATTGTTACACAATGACGGCTCTTGTTTCTTATATATAATTGTTTCCTTTATAAATATTCTTTGTTTTAGTTATATCATACTATCGACTCATGTGCTAGATATTTACGTACGAATCACTATTGTCGAGTCTTGTTTTGTTTTATCTGTGGACTTTCCACTGATAATAAAATTTAATGAAGAATTAATTTTTATTGAAATATTATATCGTATATTCTTATACTAAATCCGAGCGTCAAATTATCCGTCAGTGGGGATTATCGTGGAGTCAAGTCGGCCATCTTGTTTCCTTCAATTGGATGATAGCGCGGGAGTTTTATGTCAAGGTGACATATCAATAATGACCGTTACCGTTTGAAGTTGACTGTTGCCTTATTATACAGGGTGACTGGTGAATTACTATCGATATTTGAGGACGTGATATTTGACGATCATATATGACAAAATAAAAATTAATATAACATAAATATTAATAAACTTCTTAGTAAAGTTAACCAAAAGTTATGTAATTAATTACGCATCGTGTGAACACCCTACAGATTAGGTATACACTGACACTCACACATACGCGTGTCGTGACGTAGTGTTGTATCAGCACGCCGCCGCACGCGTCCACACTTGAACACTTGGAACGTGTCAACACTTTACTTATTTATACGGAAATTTTGTCAAAAATTAAGTACCTATTTTTTTTACATAATTCGAATGAGAATCATGTACCGAGTATGCTCCTTAAATATTGATAGTAATTCACCAGTCACCCTGTATATGAACGATTCTAAATTTAAAAACTGTTGTGTTCTCAGGATTAAATAAATGTACTTTATTTGGAAGTAAAATTGTAACTTTAAGTTATTAAGTATGTGTTTTATTTATTTCAATGTACGTTGATTATTATTTGATGAAAGTATTTCGTATTTACAAATGGTAATTTTTTATTTATACTAATTGAGATTTTTAACATTAAAATATTTTTTAAAATGACATATAAATTGTATTTTCTTATCAGTCATTATGAAATTATTTTTATAATAATTTTTTATTTGCGGTATTCCAGAGACATATTTAAATAAAAAAGCGATCATAAGTGGAATAATTCTTTTCTTTTATAAAACGAATAAAAGGTTATTCTTTCTCTGCACTCTTTTCAATTAAGTAATTAGTTTTTTTTTAGCACATCTATCATATGTAATGGTGCATGTCGCTGTGCAATAACTTATAACACTTTTAAGTTGAATTCATTTAACTGATGGAGGTTGTACGTTGGCGTAAGATTTTAAAGCCTCAAGACATTTTATATTGCGTGTTATATTGGTACTAAAACATGTAAGAAAAACATTTTTTTAGTTAACGTATATATATTTTAATTAATTTATAATACTATATAAATATTATTTTTTATATCTCGTTAATAATTGTGTCGGATCAAAATGTTTTAATGAGGACAAAAATTCAAGGAATTTCCTTAATTACGTAACTCATAAAAAACTCTCTTAGCTCGTGTTTGAAAAACTTTGTCCCGTTTCACTTGATTTGTTTCGTAGAATTAAATTCTCGTTAGCATCACTAAGTCTAACTTGTCATATTTTGTTTGAACATTTCTCGTTATACAAATAATTATTTAAATTGTAATTATATATAATACTACTTACTAGCTATCCGCCCGCAGCTTCGCCCGCGTGGAGTTCGGTTATATCGCGTTTCCAAGAGAACCTTTCAAAAGTCTGGGATAAAAACTATCCTATGTTCTTTCTCAAGGTCAACTCTATATTCGTACCAAATTTAATTAAAATCAGTTTAGTAGTTTAGGCGTGAAAGCGTAACAGACAGAGTTACTTTCGCATTTATAATATTAGTAGGGATAGGATATTAGTTATTACCATTGAAATGAGCATAAAGAAAGGTGAATTAAGATTTATATAAAAATAATATTTTCGGAATTTTTACGCGTTTTTTTTTTATTATACTAACTAAAAATTCTCATCTCGTCTGTCCGTGATCACGGTTGCTGCAAAGTATTCGAAACTTCGGAAGTATGTATATAGTTTTAGGAGACGAAGAGACAAATCCTCTCATCATTCAATGTATTCACGGTGCGTGTGTCGGGTCCATCGTTGTAGTGAGAGGAGCTTCAACAGTGACTGTGACTTGTGACCCAGGTGTAGGTTTAATAAATATAGAGAGACAAATCCTCTCATCATTCAATGTATTCACGGTGCGTGTGTCGGGTCCATCGTTGTAGTGAGAGGAGCTTCAACAGTGACTGGGATTTGTGACCCAGGTGTAGGTTTAAGGGACCCTATCTAACGCGTTAAACGCTCACCTCCACTGTCCAAGGTACTCTCTGTACCTAACCAAATTTGAAAAGTACCTACTAGGGCTGAATATTAATATTATAGAATTACATAATGAAGGAAATTTATCTTCTTCTTCTTCCTGGCAATTTCCCAGCTTTAGCCAGGGTCAGCCTGGAAAGGAAATTTATATGTAACATATATATTTATAGTTTCTAGGAGCGATCTTGTGGTCGTGTGTGTGTGTTTGTCACGTAAGTGTTCCGATATGTATCCTCAATGGAGTGGTCGGCATATGATTGAGGTGTCCGGCAACCGGCCTTGACAAACGTGAGCTAAGGTAGAGATCACATTAGATAGGAGGCAGCGGGACAATTAGGGATAGACCATAGTACTGAAGCTATGATGACTAGTTATTATAAAACATTTTAATACATGATTTTCTACCATTTCTTTCGTTAAAAATAATAATAATTATACATATTGCGACACATTTAGTTAAATCGCTTCCGCCAATATCATATCCGCTACGCTCATATTTGTGCGCTACCTTAATATAACAATGATAGTATAGTCATTATATATACATCTCCCTTTATGTCAGATACATATTTACTGTTTAAATTTAATTTAAATCTATGGTTTAAATTTAAATAACATACGTATTAGATCATTTTTTTTCCTTTGATAGATCGTGTTTATACTTTATTATATAATTTAATTTAAACTACTTGAGTGTCTTCTTGAAATATACGCGAATGTCTTCGAATTTATATATTAAGTAACAAATTGTTGTTGAGAGCTTCTTCTACCTTGAATATATTGTTGCTTAATAACCTTTAACAGAAAATACTCATGATAATTGCTTTGAAAGTCTTGCTAGAATGTTCAATTATATATATGTACTAGAAGACCTGGCGAACTTCGTATCGCCCTATAATCAAGAAATATCTATTCGTTTTTTTATTTATATTTTTGGAGTTTACCTGTAAGCCATAAATCTCCGTGTTTTGAAGTGCGACAGAATGATTGACATATTAGTTAGTTGTCAAATCTAATGTCAAAAAAAAAAACGTTTGTATGGCAAATAGAAAAGGGCTGTTTTTATGGTTTTCCCAGTAATGAATCAAGTTTTTTCAGCTTTTATACCTTCCCTGAACCTCCACGAACATTTCAAGACTAAGATAAGATAAATCCGTTCAGCTGTTCTCGAGTTTTAGCGAGACTAAGGAACAGCGATCCATTTTTATATATATAGAACATATAGAAGATATATAGTGTGAATCAAATAATACTCTTTTAGTTATAATCATGATATATATAATAGTTTTATATAAATATATATTGATAGTGTAATTATTTTAAATCAAACGTTAGTCAATTCGTTGCAATTTGCAATACTGTCCTACAATTCCAGTGTCAATTGCTCAACGTAATAAACATTCTAAGACTTTATAGAAGCTATGTTAGTTATTATATGTTAATATTTAAATAGTTAACTTAAACACTTTGAGTTTCAATGTTTTTTCCATTACATTTAAATAAGATATATACTAATTACTAATAGTCCTATTTATATCAAACCTACGTACTGTCTGTGTTTACGTTTACGTAATAAATTTTTGGTAATCGTACATCTATATATATAACTACTAAACTCTGTGATTGTGGAATATAAAAAAATATATTTTTAAAACATATAATTCTTATATAAATACTACATAGAAGACCTGGCGAACTTCGTACCGCCCTATAATCAAGAAATATCTATTACGTTTTTTATTTATATTTTTGGAGTTTACCTGTAAGCCATAAATCTCCGTGTTTTGAAGTGCGACAGAATGATTGACATATTAGTTAGTTGTCAAATCTAATGTCAAAAAAAACCTTTGTATGGGAAATAGAAAAGGGCTTTTTTAAGGTTTTCCCAGTAATGAATCAATTTTTTTCAGCTTTTATACCTTCCCTGAACCTCCACAAACATTTCAAGACTAAGATAAGATAAATCCCTTCAGCTGTTCTCGAGTTTTAGCGAGACTAAGGAACAGCAATCCATTTTTATATATATAGAAGATTCACAATTTGAACTGAATAATCTCCTACATACCACATCTACAGAACCAGGAAAAGAATTTTCATTTTCATTTTCAGTTGCCCTTTACATCGTCTCACTGCGCAGCCTCGGAAATTATTTATGAGACTTAAAACCCCTTTTTTGTATTTTTTGTTGTTTCAGTCCTGCAGCGAAATAGAAAACTAGATGTAAAGCTATTTCATACGGTTTTGATACCTATAATATTCAGGAATTTGTTCTGAAACTGCTTTAAGATTTGTTATTTAATCAATAAAGTACATAATATATATTGATATATATAAATATGTGTTAAATTATGTATTTAATTTTTGCAGATCATAATTATTTTTTCTATCAAACGTAACGGACAAAGTCGCGGTTTTTAGTTAGCATATAGTTTTAAAAATAAGGTAAATCTTTTGAAGTATGTAAATTATGAAGAAATAAATAAAAACGATGTTCACAGTAAAGTTAATTGTTTATCATATATAATAAGAATAAAATCATTTTTCTTTATCGTTTTTTTTTCTTAATTTCGTTACGTAACTCAAGTTTTTTTATATATGTATATAAAACACATATTTTATTTTCGCTAACCTTCATCTTAATCACTGTTCTGATTAGAATATCGTAAAGGCCTCTTATTATATGAAATTAATTTTCTATATAAATTACATGCCGTTGAACGTCGAGCGTTTGTAAAATTTAATTATTATATTATATACCAATTAACATATCTGCTTGTTAGGGTAAAGATTAAATCTGTACTCTGTAACCATTGGTACTATTATAATTAAAAAATATATTCATTTTATATTGTTATTAGAATCATCTGATTAAATACAAACATATATACATATATATGTGTACATAATATAATCGAAATAAATCAAAACAAGCTAGCTGGGCGTGGCATCATTGGTAGACTTTACTACCTAGCTTCAGTCGTAAGTCGTCAGTCGACTATAGCACATGTGCACAGTGTTGTTCTGTGCCGCTCTGTGCTCGTAATTTCTGTGCTGTTTACTGTGTTCTGTGTTGTGTGTGTGTGCTGTGTGTTATGTGCACCCTCAGCCGGTCTTAGTGAAGACCAGTCTGCTTGAGGGTTTAACATATTAAAACTATACATGAGTTAAAATTTAAATTTTCACGGTTTGTATTACAATGATATTTTTACGAGGATAATGTCGGACCGGTTTGCCTTTTGATTTTATTTTCATCAAAAAATCCTTAATATTTTTCATGTTTGAAATCAAGTCCATATATTTAAACCATTTACTTGCTACACACATACATTACATAGATTATATGTACAGAAGAAAAAAATTAAATATAAAATAATAATATATAAAAAATATGCTAAAATAAATATATAATATCGGTTTTCAATATTTTGAAGATTTTAAGATGTCTTTAATATGTTTGTTGTTTCTATATATTTAAATATATTTATCAATCGTAGTATTTTTCCCAGCGTTATCATTTGACGTCTGATTCTTTGGTTGTAAGAAATCACACGTGATGTGTTTTATCTAGACAATTTATATATGAGTATGAAGAATTATTTTAATGTAACAGAATCTCGTGTTACGGACGTATTGTAAGTCTGTGTGTTTACAAAATGTTTCCCAGAATGAATATCACTAACTAAACATGTAATGCGGTTCGGTTTCTGAGAAGTTGTGATGTTGTATATACATCGATATATCTGCATATAAATACTATGTTAAATATAACATATGTATATTTAATTGATTAATATAATATAGTCACTTTATTCAACTTGTTATTAAAAAAAGACTAATTTCATGATATTTTACTTAAAACATATTTTTTATTAAATTAGGAATATTAAGAAATTTGTATCATTTCTAGTGTAATCGTATGTTGTATTAATATATTTTAATGCCATATTAACAAATATATAAAAATATAATATAATATGTGAAATAATATTTTTTCATTAATAATTCACGAAGATTTCAATTTATTATTGTACATTGAGATTATACATATTAGTTTACTCATAGTCTTGTTATATATAATAATACATATAGAATTTAAATATATTATGTGCACTATACATGTACGTAAAATTATGAAATAATTAATTATTGAGAATCACGATTACATATATGAATTTTAAAACTTTTTTTCATCCACTCACCTTGTGTCGGATGTCGATGTTTATGTTTGATCGTCATATGATATCTCATCATTCTCATAGAACTCATCATTTTCATCGGTTCTCGAGCCCCGGCCGTCCCACGTACATCGTCGTCTATGGTGTAGCACCATAATAGGTCGATGGATATTCTAACTCATATAGTATTCAAAACAACGCGCCCGTGCAACGAATACACTCGCCGTCTTGAATAACATACACACACACACACACATATTACACACATATTATAGCTTAACGTAATTTTTATTAATCTATATATATGTATAAAAATGGATTGCTGTTCCTTAGTCTCGCTAAAACTCGAGAACAGCTGAACGGATTTATCTTATCTTAGTCTTGGAATGTTCGTGGAGGTTCAGGGAAGGTATAAAAGCTGAAAAAAATTGATTCATTACTGGGAAAACCATAAAAACAGCACTTTTCTATTTCCCATACAAACGTTTTTTTTTGACATTAGATTTGACAACTAACTAATATGTCAATCATTCTGTCGCACTTCAAAACACGGAGATTTATGGCTTACAGGTAAACTCCAAAAATATAAATAAAAAACCGTAACAGATATTTCTTGATTATAGGGCGATACGAAGTTTGCCGGGTCTTGTAGTATTCAATATAAGTGCTATATAAATAATATGTTTAAGGTACAACCAATATCGTGATGAAGAAACTAATGAATATTTTATTTCAAGTTTTTTATTTAAAGAAACAACTATTGTTATTATGACTAAATGTTGATTGATGTGTTTTTGTAATATACAGTAAGACCAAGCCGATAAGTTCGTGAGGTTGGGCAGTAGTAAATTATTTAGTTGTTCATAATAACTACAAATTTTTAATGTTATATATGCCCATAATCTCATCACTTGTAACCGAAGTGTCGGGAGTATGTAGTTAATATAATAAAAAAGGCGTAGTAATCCGGAAATATTAGTTTCATTTAAATGAATACTCGCGAAAGTCTTAGATCCAATTCCCTTCTGATTTATACATCGTCATATCTGAGTTTTGTACGCGGTTTTTTTTTTGTTTATGCGTCCTCAAAAACGTAGTTTTATTGCCCTGTATAATTATTATTTTATTAATTTCCTTGTCTATGACTCGATGAGGAGTCTTACAAATTGGCTAATTTAGAACAAATTGGTTTTGTATGTATTGTAATATATATAAATATGTATATTTGTAATAATAATTAAATATGCGCAAGTTAATTTAGTTACTTATTTTCTATTTAGTTACACTTGCGTTAAAATGAAATCTCGTGTAACTTAGTTTGAAGGCGTTGGTTATAATAATATTAGGTGAGGTTCATTTGTTATTGTTATGTTTAAAAGGAATTTATGTTCTACCTGGCAATTTCCCAGCTATAGCCAGGGTCTGCCTTACATGATGTGAAAAGTTTTGGCTAATTGTTTTTACGACCGGCCGCCTGCCTGACATCAACCCTCTCTGGGAATGCATTAATCAGTGGTGTCTAAATACTCTTAAAGTACATATGACTCGGAAAAATCACATTGGTACTTGCCAGGATCGAACCCGCGCCCTCGAGCATGAGAGGTGGGCCTTGTAACCACTAGGCCACCATATACATATTTATATATTATATCAGAGAAAGTAAATAGTTTTTGTTTGTATATCCGAAAAATCCGTTAAGCATAACGGATAGATGTTATCGCTTGATCAGTTTTTTTTATTGAAGCTAGTTTTGTTATAAAAAAGGTATAACTGAATTGAAAAGCGGAGTCGCGTGAAAATGGTTGTTAAGATAATGATTTTCATACTTGACATTTGTTATTTGAAAATATTTGTATGTTTTATTAGAGTGAAACTTTAAAAAAAGTTCTGCCTAATATATATGAGAAAGCCGTATAGATAACATATTTTTTTGGTATATTACTTATTTGTGATAATCTGAAAGCTAATAGCCTTTCGAAAATAGCAACAATTATATGAGTTTAATATTTTAATATTGGATTCAAATTTAGTACAGAATTATTATAAATGTACATTGATATTTTTATCTTCTATATATATATATATGATAGTACCTATATTAAAAAAGGTTTATTGAATCATCGAATATGAAATTCTTTTACTATCAACATTTGATATAATTTCCGGATAAGATGAAACTCCGGATAAGATGAAACTATTTCATCACATACAATACTATTCATGGAAGTACTCCAGGCTTATGAGCCCTATTTATATCTTATTTAGTTTATATATGTATGTATATAATAAGGTCTCGACTCCACTGGGAAATGTCAAAGAGTAGCGGATGTTGTAAGTACGTTACGTACATTGTAACATGTGATTGGTGCCTTATGTATGAAATTAGTATTTTATATTTATATATATAGATATTTCTAGTTTTACTTTCCTTATTAAGCGTGATTCATACATTATGTATGTATGTATGTATGTATGTATGTTTTTATGTCCCGTTTGCTATTGAGACAATATGTTCGTATTAAAAAAATACCACGAATCCTTATTTGGCATGTTGTATGTCATAAAAATATTATTATCGGTAGATTTAATAAAAAATACCAGTTTTATAAATATATTTTTACTTAAGTTTTAAAAATACTTTTCTCCTTAAAGCCGTATGCAATTCTTAAAAGGAGATGTAAAGCTTTCGCGAGTATTAATTCAACTTTCAAATGAAAATAATATTTTTCATGTAAAAACTACAAAACTTCTGGAGTATGTAGTTTTTACATAAATGTAATAAAACACGTTCAGTATAATACTAAACATATTTAAGTTTCATTCAATTGTTAAAAATTTGTAAATGTCGTGTTCAGTTGTTAAATTGGTTCAAATACTATGGTTTAGTGTGATATGCGTGGGATGAGATGAATCACGCAGCCTCCTAATGATGACACGCTCCAATTATATAACGAGATACATTGACACCACTCACTTATATAACAGAAATTATATATAAAAGATTAGCGAATTTTGTTGGTATGACAAAGATTAGGATTATATGAAAATAAACTAGAACGATTGTGATAAATTCTTATATTTTGATCAGTTATTATCAGGAATTAATATAGAGAAATATAAATATATGTAGTATATAGTAAGCACTGATATATAAAAAGTAGTACCATTAAACATGTATGTATATTATGAACTAGCTTTTGCCGCGACTCCGTCCGCGTGGAATAGTGACTTACGGCAGATTTTTGGTTCTTCCCACATAGTTCCCGTTCTTTCGGGGTTTTCGGAATGGTCGAGTTCCCGTAGAATTTTCAGGATATAACCTATATTTTTTTTATTCACAATGAAGTACTCTTAACCAACAACATATTTATTTGTTTATTTGAATAAAGATTAATATTATTATGTTGATACAACTTAAACAAATTATTTCGACCAAATTAGGTACCATAAAAACGGTTTTTGTGAGTTAATCGTAAAAGATAGACATATACTGTCGTGGAGTGTTTTTTAGATCATTAAAAGAGCTATTATTCTTTGATACATATTTTTTGTGTACGGCGCACGCAACGGAAGGCTTCAAAGATGAAATAATTTCTCCCGTTTTTTACACATTTACCACTATATCTTTGCTCTTATTGGTCGTAGCGTGATGTTATATAGCCCACAGCCTTCCTCGATAACTGGACTATCCAACACAAAAAGAATTATTCAATTCGAACCAGTAGTTTCGGAGATTAGCACTTTCAAACAAACAAACAAACAAACAAACAAACAAACTCTTCAGCTTTATAATATTAGTCTTCTTCTTCTACCTAGCAATTTCCCAGCTATAGCCAGGGTCTGCCTTACATGTTGTGAATAGTTTTTGGCTATTTGTTTTTACGACCGGCCGCCTGCCTGACATCAACCCACTTTTGGGAATCAACATTAATCAGTGATGTCTAAATACTCTTAGAAAGTACATATAATTCGGAAAAATCACATTGGTACTTGCCCGGGCCAGGATCGAACCCGCGCCCTCGGCGACGAGAGGCGGGCCCTTTAACCACTGAGCCACCACTGATTAGCTTTATAATATTAGTATAGATGTAAATTACCACTCATATATTTTATGATATAATTTTTAACTGGCTTCTTTTAAAGTTTTTAAATTTCTTGAACATTTTAAGTAGGTATTTCTAAAACATTCAGCGGTTGAAACCTTTCGCTTCGGTTAATTTAAATCAAACTCCAAACTTAACGTTCCGTAGTTTGTTTCGTACGTAAATACGCGACGTTGTTTGTATTTCGTGTTGTGTTTGAGTTGCTTTCGTTAATTAGTTTATCACCCTGTGTGACACCAATCGATAGAATCGTTATACAGTCTACACTTTGATAATCAGTATCCTTACTTAGTAGTATTTTCGTTTTACTATGGAAATATAAAATACTAAGTCTTAGTGGCCTAGTGAAGGCGCAGGTTCGAAACCTGGCAAGTACCAATATGATTTTTACGAGTTATATATGTACTTTCGATGAGTATTTAGACACCACTGACACATGAAGGAAAACATCGTGAGGAAACATGGACTTATAATATCAATTTATAAGTTTGAAATCGCCAACCCGTCTTGAGCAAGCGTGGTGATTAATGCTTAAACCTTCTCCATGTGAGAAGAGGCCTTACAGCAGTGGGCTCTGATAGGCTGATGATGATGGAAATATTAGTTAGTAAAAACTAAATACGGAGAGCATCAAGTTTTTGTTTAATAGGGGAGAGTCGGATATATCGTACCACTTTTCACTTTAACTCAAATATTTCGACTATAACACGTCTTATAATAATTAATACCTATGTAAAATAAAGTTTCATATTTAAGCTTCCTAAGAAGAAGAGAACAGATCCTTGCGATTATTCTAACATTGTTAAAAATGCTTTTTTATAGAGGCTTGCCATCGGTACGATTTAGCCGACTCGTCGTTTTAATCGTACCACTAAGTCTTTAAATCGTACCATGGGTGTTTAAGTCGTACCACTGAATGAAAGACATTAAAATTCTCAATCAAATTATTTATTTTTGACTGTTAGGTAAGTAATATAACAACATTACTTATATCTTTTAGGTAATAGAAACATAATTTATAACTCTTAGGTTATATAAAGGAACTATAAGCTTTCTCAGTAAAATAACATGATTCTTCTTCTTCTACCTGGCAATTTCCCAGCTATAGCGAGGGTCTGCCTTACATGTTATGAATAGTTTTTGGCTATTTGTTTTTACGACCGGCCGCCTGCCTGACATCAACCCTCTTTTGGGAATCAACATTAATCAGTGATGTCTAAATACTCTTAGAAAGTACATATGATTCGGAAAAATCACATTGGTACTTGCCCGGGCCAGGATCGAACCTGCGCCCTCGGCGATGAGAAGCCGAGAGGCGGGCCCTTTAACTACTGAGCCACCACTGACTTTTTGAGTAAAATAACATGATTATACTATGATAATGAGGTCAATCAACATAACTAATAAAAATGAGACAAAAAAAAACAGTAAACTATATTAATAAAGTAACAGTTAACAAGATTGTTATTTGTAATATAATTATTGTGCATATTTCTTAATGAAAACAATTATGACAAATGTTTTCAAAAATTCGAAGTACACGTCTCATGTAGCCACCGTTTACAGCGAACGCATTGATTCGAATCAACTTTTGGACCCTTCTTATCGTAGTAAGAACAATTGCACTTTCGACATATATTTTCAAGTTAATCATCGCTGTCATCATCATCATCTAGTTCTACAACAAGTGTCTCTCCTGAATCATCGCTACTGGTGATGGAATGAGGTCGTTTCCTCTTATAACTTTTGTTTTTGGCCTTGGGTAGTACTTACTATACGTACTTGCGGTAGTACTATAGGTACTTGCGGTGGGTAGTCGGGTAAATCGTACCAGTACAATTTAACCAACTGCAAGTGGTACGATTAAACCAACTAAGGCATTTCTAAAACAAAAGCAAATATCCGGCATAAATTCCAAACTTAGACACGCAACAAAAACCCCCAATAATCTCGTATACGATTGTGGAATAATAAAAAAAAATGAATAACTATAGCTTACCTTGATTACGAGTTATCTCCTTACGAATGTACGACAATATTTATATTAATTCCTACAAAAAATGTTTTTTTTTTATTACGTGCACAGTTGTTAACTCACGTCGATGTAAACTAGTGGGTGAAGAGGGATGGTACAGGGCCACGATTTGGCGTTGTCAATGTAAAAAAAAATCATTAAATGGGAAATTAAGAGGTGGTACGATTTAAATGCTAGTACGATATAACCAACTCTCCCCTATATCGTTGATACTAGCTTATGAGAAGATTTACAAATTAAATAATTATGTAGTAGTGGATATATGTAAAGATTTAAGTACAGATAGCGGTTTGATATTTGAAATATTCTTTATAATATCGAGGCATGTACGTTTAGTATACAGAGTTATAGTTTAGTATATACATATATATAATATACAAATAATTATCTAACATAACCAGTTATGTACTACGACTTGGTTGAAACGAGTTTAATTTGAATTTTAAAAAATATATATGTATCATGTGACGTCATAGAATATATAATAGTAATACTGTCATGACTTAAACGACAAGTATAGCTTATATGTTATTCTGCTTCACGATCTATATTATTGTAAAGTTTCATCAAAATCAATATAATAGTTTTTGCATGAAATATTAACAAACATATATACGTATATATAAACCTATGTTTAATTAGTAAGGATTTATATTCTATTGTGTGTCTGCATTCTTCGCAGGCGTCTGTTGAATGATCCCTCGAGGACAAACGATGAGATGACGTCACTATATAATAATGTATAATGTGTGTGTGTGTGTGTGTGTGTGTGTGTGTGTATGAGCTTCTGTGTATGTGTGTGTCTTGTAAGGAGACTACGTTTGTTAAGACATTAACAGCTGATACTGACGTGTCATGTCAGTGGTGGCCTAGCGGTTAAAAGGCCCGCCTCTCATGCATGAGGGCGCGGGTTCGATCCTGGCAAGTACCAATGTGATTTATCCGAGTCATATGTACTTTAAGAGTATTTAGACATCACTGATTAATACATTCCCGAAGAGGGTTGATGTCAGGAAAACGGAAAAACAATTAGTCAAAAACTAATCACAACATTTAAGGCAGACCCTGGTTAAAGCTGGGAAAATTGCCAGGTAGAAGAAGAAGTTGATTTTGACGTGTGTTTTAGTTATGTAGCTCTACGTTACACGTTAGCATTAATATAAAATATTTCTTTATAGTCATCATACTATGTATATATCGAGGCGTAGTTCGTTCCATTATATGTACTATAACACAGAAAATGTAGCAGTTTCTAAGCTTGTATAGTGATGTGTATCTAGAACACATCTCATTTAACCTGCGTCGTCCAGATTGTAAGGGGATGAGGTTCTGCAGCCTCCAGCGAGATTCCTCTCGTCATTCAAACGTCCCAAATATACCTATATAACCACCAACACGGCTTACGGCCTTCCTTTGGTAAAAATACTTTGAAGATTCGATTTGCTTCTAAATTGAATATTTTGTCTCTATATACTTTGTATAGAAAATGTTATCTAAGATTTTTGCGTGTATTTATTTAAATGAAACTAAAATTGTCAGATATCACTACGATTTTCGACAAGTAACAAGACTAATTGACATTTTCCATCTCGTCTACCCGTGATCACGGTTGCTTTAAAATAACCGAAATGTAGGAAAATGTAGGTATAAATTATTAAAAAACGTGTAATATTCAAAAAACTTAATTTATTTTTTTAAATATAAGTCTCTTAAAATATTCTCATGGATATAATTTTTGTTCATATATCTGACCTTCAAAAAATATCATACGAATTTAAATATTATTATTATAATGAAATTGAATAGAATTATAAATTATTAATATGTCATAATTCAAGGTTGATTTTCAAACAAGTTTTTCTTTTATATAGTATATACAATTTTTCTAAATATAAAACAAGTTACTTTGCGTGATCTACATTTATATGAGCGATGATTTGAATTAATTTAAAATTATATATATATGAATATATACTAGGTTTTGCCATCGACTGCGTCTGTTTGAATAACAGAATCGCGCTCGTGGAGAAATGTGTAAAGTATGTTAAAAGAATACACATAAAACTCGACAGACAACTTTTGCGATATTTTCCCTATATTAAATATTTTTTCATTGATCTTATATATATATATATATATATATATATATATATATATATATATATATATATATATATATATATATATATATATATATATATATATATATATATATATATGTTCTTACTTACAGTAAATGTCAAGTAACTCGTTAATCTGTTTGCGTAAGTTTCAACTTTATGAAATCGGTCAGTGAGTAAGTCATTTACCCGATGCAGTTGCTTTTGACAGATTTCACAATAATTACTTGTATTTATTTGTTTTATTTCAAAATCTTTAACACTTGTATTAACTAATATTGAATAATAATTAATAAGCTTAACAAGTTGAATATTTGTTACAAAAATTGCGTATTTTTATACTTATTACATTTTCATAAATATATGTATATGAGATACATATTTAATTAATGTCATTCATACATACATGTTTAATTATTCAGTATAATTATATAATTAATTTTCGATTACAAAAATATATTAATTTTGATTGTAGCTAAGAATTTGTATCAAAAAACTTCTTACATTACGTTTTTATATTGAAAATTCACTTCGTTTTATGTACTTGCAATATTTTATTTGTTCTCAAGTCATTGGTATATTCCTTAAAGAATATAATCAATAATAATTAATTAAAATATTTAATTACAATCAAGATTAAAGAACACAGTCTTAAAATTCACACCATCTAGTTACTAGTAGAAATATCTGACTCCGAATGAGTTTCAAATATCAAAAAACATTTCTCAAAGCGGGCCGTCATTAAAATATAAAAGGTCTGGCTACAGACGGCTCTCTGATTCTAATTGGATGCTGTGTAATCATCTGCTATGCTATTTAGGGCTAGGACACACGGACGACAAGCCCTGTCAAGCCGGAGACGATAGAAGCTAATTTATTCACAACGTTTGTAAAGATGTCTCTGTCGCAATATTATTTCTGTCGCTCGTGTGTCCGTAACCTTATGTGGAGTTAATTGCTATCTCTGTTCTGAGAATTTTATTTTTTTTTCTATGTCCATAGTTGCTCATACATTTGATTTTTCCTGTAAGCAATAATATAAGTATGTTATTATATATATGTATGTATATATGTGACAAGTTATGTCTGAGTGATTTGTTTATACATATTAAGATGCATCATTTATTTGCCTTGACCGTGAAATAATGTAAATATTGATATGATATAGTCTAGGAGACTAGACTTGAGTCGTATTTAATTTGGGATTTTCATATGATATTGATACTATTTTAGTATGAATAAATATTAAATGAATTATTATTGTATATTATTAAAGAGATTTGTATTAGTTTTCTATGACTGTCGTCCATTTTTAAATATTATGCACTCAACGGGTTACAAACGAACATATTTTTTTAAACGGTTTTATTGAGCTCTCCCCGTTTTATTTATTTATTATTTATTCTTGGGTCAAATTTATTATATGTATAACTTTTGTTCCAACAACTATAGAATAAAACAGCTGATTGTTTCAAAATAATAAGTAGAACAATTTCATTACTCATTTAGTATTATAAATATATAAAAGTATATAATTAAATGTATATATAATTTTTTAAGTTTGTTCCGAAAACTGTCTGAATATATGGCATTAGGTCTTACAATGACGTAACCTTATATCAGAATATCGCCCACTATATGTTATATGTTATTATAATAATTACTGTCCATTCTCATTATAATACATATATAATATATTTTTTAATAAAAATCCAGTAATAAATATATATAAATTAAAACCTTACTTGCATTATTAGTTTATTATATATCATACAATTTATTTATTTAATTATTATAAACAATTTATTTACCTTTCATTGAGATGTATAGTTATATTTTTATCAGCCCCCACTGTTGTAACAGATGACAGTGTGGAGGCCATTGTCATTTTGTGTCTTATCTCACCTTCTGGGAATTACTCGGATTACTTGTAGCTCGTTAATAGCACATGACTCTGTTTGTGTTATGTGTACATTATTAGAAGAGTTCGCCTTGCATGTTACAGAATGACACATTGTAATGTAATGCTCACAATAGATTAATTATAATTTATTATACATAGTCTCGTGAGTCGTGGTGGCTTAGAGGTTAGAGGAACGCCTCTTGTGTATGAAGGTGCGGGTTCGAAACCTGGCAAGTATCAATGTGATTTTTACGAGTCGTATGTTCTTAAGAGTATTTAGAGACCACTGATTAATGAAGGAAAACATAGTGAGGAAATTTGGACTTATAAAATCAAATTATTATAAGTTTGAAATCGCCAACCCGTCTTGAGTAAGCGTGGTGATTAATGATCTAATCCTCTCCATGTGAGAAGAGGCCTGCTCAGCAGTGGGCTCTGATAGGCTGATGATGATGATGATAAATTATCCATATATAAGTAAAGTTTGGTTTAAACTAACATTACGAAGAAATTTGTTTTCAATGAAATGTAATATTTAAGATTTAAGATCTGTTAAACTTTGTATGATAATGTGTGAAAATAGATTTATATTACAGAATTTATATAAATCTCTTAAAGTCTTAAATGTAAACATAAAATAATATACTAAGAGGTCGAAATAATACACCAAATTGTTCGCAATTTACAAACTATATCACTTTATTTTCTTCAAATATATACAGGGTGACTGGTGAATTACTATCGATATTTGAGGACGTGATATTTGACGATCATATATGACAAAATAAAAATTAATATAACATAAATATTAATAAACTTCTAAGTAAAGTTAACCAAAAGTTATGTAATTAATTACGCATCGTGTGAACACCCTACAGATTAGGTATACACTGACACTCACACATACGCATGTCGTGACGTGGTGTTGTATCAACACGTCGCCGCACGCGTCCACACTTGAACACTTGGAACGTGTCAACACTTTACTTATTTATACGGAAATTTTGTCAAAAATTAAGTGCCTATTTTTTTTTATATAATTCGAATGAGAATCATGTAACGAGTATGCTCCTTAAATATTGATAGTAATTCACCAGTCACCCTGTATGTATATATCCTTATTATCTATATTATCTAAGATTAAAAATGTCATATATGTACTCAAGTCTTCAAATATCTGTAATAATTTTATAGTACTTGTATCATTCCGGTCTTAATTGCATATTGTTGTGATCACGCTGTATATATTACAAAGTGTAAATACGGCCTTATCATGTATGAATGGATTAAGAGAAAGATTTAAACCGGTATAACTTTGAAAGTCTTAAATTTTTCATTAATAATATTTTTGACATATTTTGGTATCGAATTCGGTTTATTTATGAAATATCTCGTCTGTTAAGTAATCGAAACGTCGGGAGTATGTAGTTACGCGTAGTATACCGAATACTCGCGAAAGTATTAGATATTTTTAACTCTATTAAATTTGACTATACAAACAAGTGTTAAGACATACAGATATCAAATAATCTACTACAAGTTGATAACGAATCGGTAGTTTCGTGAGTAACGATGCGAGACGGCGACCATTAGCAAATATTACTTCCGCTATAATAGAAATCGTTGGTAGAATATATACTAACACTATGTACTTGTACAGCATTTGTACTCGACGTGGTAGCGAGGACTGTATTGGCTGAGAAATATATGTATATATTTTGTTATTAGTATATATAGTCTTCTATATATATATAAAAATGGATTGCTGTTCCTTAGTCTCGCTAAAACTCGAGAACAGCTGAACGGATTTGTCTTATCTTAAACTTGAAATGTTCGTGGAGGTTCAGGGAAGGTATAAAAGCTGAAAAAAATGGATTTATTACTGGGAAAACCATAAAACAGCCCTTTTCTATTTCCCATACAAACGTTTTTTTTGACATTAGATTTGACAACTAACTAATATGTCAATCATTCTGTCGCACTTCAAAACACGGAGATTTATGGCTCACAGGTAAACTCCAAAAATATAAATAAAAAAACGTAATAGATATTTCTTGATTATAGGGCGATACGAAGTTCGCCAGGTCTTCTAGTTATTTAATATTTTAGAGCTAAACAGTTTGTTGAATATAATCTTTTGTAGAAAAAATCAAGTTGTGTTACGTAAAATGTTTTTATTGGTGACTACAAAATGTAATGATTTGAGGAGAATAAAAAATATCTATAGACTGTCATATATATATTAGAGTAGGAATTATTGTCTGTATGTTGTGCTAATAATAATTGTTCAGACGAAATATGTATATACTTTTTTTTAACTGTAGTTGATAGTCAAATTCTTAAGGTTCCAGAATGCTTTATTTATAATGCTCTGCTTGTAAATATACAACTATAGTATTTCATTTTCATGGTCGTATGTTAAACTCAAATGGTCTATAAATAGTGGTTATAAAAATTATGCCACTTTGATTTAATACCAGATTAGGAAATTACTTGAACTATAGAAATGTTTATTTTGGCTTCTCTATAATGATGAAGTGAAAGTTTTATACCATTAGTGGTTTTTGTGAAAGTTTCGACAGTACATTTTTTCGTAATCAATTTGTCCACCGTGACAATGGTTTGTTTTGTAGGTATATTTCTTGCATTTGTAGGAATAGTATATAAATATTATAATTTACTAAATATATATACATATATTTGAATTAGAAACATACTATACTATATTATACTAGAAGACCCGGCGAACTTCGTATCGCCCTATAATCAAGAAATATCTACTACGTTTTTTTATTTATATTTTTGGAGTTTACCTGTAAGCTATAAATCTCCGTGTTTTGAAGTGAGACAGAATGATTGACATATTAGTTAGTTGTCAAATGTAATGTCAAAAAAAACGTTTGTATGGGAAATAGAAAAGGGCTGTTTTTATGGTTTTCCCAGTAATGAATAATTTTTTTCATCTTTTATACCTTCCCTGAACCTCCACGAACATTTCAAGACTAAGATAAGATAAATCCGTTCAGCCGTTCTCGAGTTTTAGCGAGACTAAGGAACAGCAATCCATTTTTATATATATAGAAGATTCAATACATAATATCATAACATGAATACATTTTTTGTGACACTGAATGCCAAATAAGGTTTTAATCTCACGCTCGCAGACCTGTTTCGCTGAATTATAATATGTTATGTTTTCTCGGGTTATTTGAATGAATACTGATGTGAATATATATTTTTTGGATTTTTCCTTTTATTAATGAAAATTATGTTTTAATATTGTTTGCATCGTAATAATAATAAATTTGTAATTTTATTAACATGTCTGTCAGTCGATAGGAACGTTTGGGATCCTGAAATTAATATCGATTTTTAAGGATAATTTATATGAAATTTTATTGATAATTTATTATTAATATTGATTTATAAAATATTGTTATAACGAAAATGATATTTTAATGAAATCTTAGACTTTTGCGTATATTCATTTAAATGAAACTAATATGATTTGGATTACCTACTACGATTATTTTATTATACCTATTAAAAACTACATACTCCTGATGTTTCGGTTACTTTTCAGCGACCGTGATCACGGGCAGACGAGATGTGTATATTTTAAGTTTTAAAAAACACATTTGCAGTTCCGTCTCATACATCAATTAATACTTAAATTTAATTCTTACTAAGAAAAAACATTTAATTGAATCATGGTTTAAATATTATAAAGAAAATTTAATATTTTCTTTCGTAACAATAACTCGACCACTGGAAAATTTCCCTCCAAGGTTGTAAAACATAAAAGGGCGTATTTTTTTCATGTGCGCGCAGCTGTTTTATTCGCTGGCTAGCTGTAAAATATCGTCGAGTATAAAGTATGCCTTTGAGAGTCATTTATTCATTTCTACCCTCGAAAGTTTAAAATATTTTAAATGGATTTAGATATAATATAATTCTAAATAATTAAATGCATATTTATATCATCATCATCAGCCCATCAGAGCTCTCTGATAAAAGCCTCTTCTCAAATGGAGAGGGTTAGAGCATTAATCACAATACTTGTTCAAGATGGGTTGGCGATTTCAAACTTATAATTTGATATTATAAGTCGAGGTTTTCAATTTTAAATAATGCTTTATATTTATTTAGTAAGAATTTTTATAGTTGATAATTAATATTATTTATTATTCTAATTATTAAATAGCCATTATTATATAAAATAACCTAACTAAGTAACTACCCTTTAACATAAAGTTTAAACTTCGCCATAATAAGCAGATTCAAGTATCGTAAAGAAGATTCGGTCTTTGTTGGAGCGAAATTGAATTTCTTTTTGTGAGTCCCAGTGCTGTTAAAATTTATTATAAGAAACGTTCCTATGCTTATTTTTAAATGGCTCATTATATTTTCTCTAATACCTACTGAGAATAAGTGTATTATATTACTTAGTACTTAACAAAGAAATTACTTAAATATTCATATTCTTCTTCTAATTGGCAATTTCCCAGCTTTAGTCAGGGTCTGCCTTACATGTTGTGAATAGTTTTGGCACATTGTTTTTACGACAGGCCGCCTGCCTGACATCAACCCTGTTTGGGAATGCATTAATCAGTGACGTCTAAATACTCTTGGAAAGTACATATGACTCGGAAAAATCACATTGGTATTGCTAGGGTCGAATCCGCGCCCTCATTCATGAGAGGCGGGCCTTTTAACCACTAGGCCACCACTGTCTTTTTTACTTTTGTATACATATTATTTTCATACTACAAGTCAAAAACGCCTCCTTAAATTATGTATTATAAAAATTAAATGTTAATTGATGTCTATTAAGAACGTCTTATAAAATTTCATATCATATTTATCCCTGAAACCTCACAAGCCGTCTCTGTCTGGAATTAGGTCAGCCTCTTTGGTTAGATAAACAAAGTAAGTTAGTTGAATTTCTTAAATATATTTACTATTTTTTATTGAATAGTTTTTGTTTATAAATAAAATTACTTTTACATACAATCCAGATGACAATTCATTATTTATAAATGATCTTAAATAAGTCTCGCCTTGCTTATCATAAGCATGAATTAACAGAAAATTATAATTCGAACTTATAGTGTTCAATATTGTAGATAAAGAGAGTGGAAATAATATTACTTCCATTAGCTTGATTGATTTTAAATATAAAATATACTTTACATCTCGTCTGTCCGTGATCACGGTTGCTGTAAAGTAACCGAAACGTCGGGAGCATGTATAATTATAAGAAAAATATTAGTTTCATTTAAATGAATACTCGTGAAAGTCTTATATGTCATTATATAATAAATATAAATATATTAATTCTTTATTACACATTGAATTATCTTCTTAAACTCTCTTCAATTGTATTTTATATTATTATATAAATCATTACGTATATATATAATATTTTATTGATAAATTATATCTTAAACTAATTGTTATTTGTTGGTTACGTAACTCATTCTTACGTAAATTATTATGTAAAGTGGTTATAAAGATTTTAATGGTTTATTGCATATACATGAAATGTCATTGTAAATTTATATTGATGATTTTAACATATATATAATATATATTGTCTGTGTTTTCTATGTATTTTTGTAGTTAAATTAATATTAATTAATATAAATATAGTTTTTTATTTATTTGTTAATATGAAAATAAATCTCTTGTAAATTTAAACAATAATTAATTGATTAAGATGATTGAATTTATCCTGATGTTACAAAGGTTATCCTGCAACCTCTGTAATTCTGTTCGTCAATGAAATTTTCATTAAATATTTTCTGTTTAAATAATTTTAATATTAATAAATATAATTGCAATAATTCTTTGAAGAATTTAAAATATGTGAAGGTTTATTTTTGTTTTTATTAAACTTCAAGTATGAAATTTAAAAAAACCTATATTTATAGAAGGAATTAAAATTATGAATATATCTTTAAAAAAATTAAGTCTACAAGGAAGTTGGTTATATTTTTAGATATTGCATCTGACAATGAAATATTAGGAAATGAAATCTGTAGTCCGAGTGAGGTCGCCAGTGAACCGTGACACAGTTACTGACAGTTTAAAAGTAAAAAAGAAGTTAAACGTTCGATAAAAACTGCGCGAGTGTCGGTACTGTTATGACGTGTTCTATAAACTTGACACCAAAAAAACACATTATTATTGAGAAGACTTATACTAGTTGATAGTTAAATGAGATTTATAGAATTATTCCTTTATGTAGAATTAAATTTTTAGTCAGTGGTGGCCTGGTGGTTGAAAAGCCCGTCTCTCATGCATGACGGTGCGGGTTCGATCCTGGCACGTACCAATGTGATTTTTCCGAGTCATATGTACTTTATAAGAGTATTTAGACATCATTGTTTAATGCATTTCCAAAGAGTCGTAAAAACAATTAGCCAAAAACTATTCACAACATATAAGGTAGATCCTGGCTAATACTGGGAAATTGACAGGTAGAAAAACATAAATTCCCTTTAAACATTACAGTAACAGTGCCAGTTTGACGAAGGAGTTGAATAAAATTAATAATTATAAAAAAAAACTCGTAGTACTCGTAAACTTAGTTTCATTTATGTGTGTAGGTACCTATACACGAAAATATTAGAAATTATTTACCTATTATATGTATTTCAAATTTAGACAATGTCGATAGGCTTGTCTTGTTTTCTATCATCATTATGATAGGAGAGTATGTTGGTACATTATATATATATATGTTCCATTCCTATACTGCCATTATTCAATCGGCACGTATGACTATCAGAGCATAAATTGCATCGCACTGACAAACCTAACCATCTATTGCTATATATATACATATAATATTAAAATAATATCCTAGCTATCGTTTATCTTACTAATATTATACGAGGATATAGGATTTTTTGTCCGTATGTGTATACAATTTTTGTTGCTCTTTCATTTAAAAACTACTTAAAGTATGTCGTAAATCAATGTAGTTCCCGCAGAATGAAGACATAACAGTTCTATTGTATATATATATACATATATCAGTACATATATTAAATAAAATTGTCTATACTCCATAAAATATTGTCAGCGTAAAGGTTCTTTCCATTTCGATGTCGTATAACTCAGGTGTAGTCTTGGAGAAGGCTTTTAAAGGCTTTCAAACGTCTTTAATATTATTATGTCTCAAATCGTACGCAATACATATCCCATGTATATGTATGTATGAATGAATGAATGAATGCGTGTGTGTATGTATGTGTATCGACATTTTACATTAATTTGTTCCAAGAAACGCAAGTGTTGTAATTATTCTCTCGTAGCACTCACCCATAAAAGCTACGCATTTTCTCATAATATATCTATATATATAAAAATGATTTGCTTTTCGTTAATCTCACTAAAACTCGAGAACGGATTTATCTTATCTTAGTCTTCAAATGTTCGTGTAAGTTCAGGGAAGGTTTAAAAGCTGAAAAAAAAATTTATTCATTTCCAGGAAAATTGTATAAACAGTCCTTTTCTATTTCCCATACAAATGTTTAATATGTCAATCATTCTGTTCGATTGAAACAGGAAAAATTCAATAAATACTAATACGATGACGAAATTAACGCGGACGAAGTCGCGGGCAAAAACTAGTATGTATATATATTAATGATTTAGTACATTCCGACGGAACTTATGAGACACTTAAACATTTCATAATTAATAAAGTTATTTTGTTTATAAATGAATTTGTTCATTATAATTTTCATTAACATATGTTTGTGAATGACCGTCTTTTTCGCATTTTTTTGTATTACAATATATTATTTTCATTTTTCGCTGTCTTGATGATTCATTATATTATCTAGTGAGTGAGTATTAAAGAATTTTATCTCATTTTAATCTTTCTCTAATGATCCTAACTTCTAAACAAAGGTAACGTCAAAAGTTTAGAAGATCTATTTGTAAATATATCTCATTACCTATGGGTAACTGAAGAAGTAGTTAGTTAATTTGTTTATATGAATATTAAAATTAATATTTCTTTACATAAATAATTAAAATATAATACTTTAATTATTATACATAAAAAAAATCTCTCAATTGTGTTTATATATATATGGTTTAATAAATAGAGCCATATATATAATTTCATGATTTCACTAGTTGCAAACAGTTTCAATGAACTCGGATTAATTTAATACAAGTATTAAATTAAAACCTTGAGTGTTATTATTTTTATTACTATTATTAATATATATAATTAATAAACTTCATTACGTAGTGTTAATGGATTCAATTCGTTATGCAAGATATTGAAATTGTGGTCCCGCTTACATTATACGTACGAGTTGTTTTTGAATTGGAGTAATTATATGCTGACCTTGACATTACGGAGTGGTTAAAAACATTGGGGGCAGAATTTTAATTTTACATACGAAAAATTTAAACGGATTAAATGAGGTAAATATATAAAATAAAATGAGAATTTATTGATGTTAAAGTTTTAACACATGACTAGACATTACTTAAGATAATAGTGCTAATATGGACCAGGCACGGTGAATACATGCAATGATGAAAGGTTTCGTCTTTTAACTGTAAAAATTTGATTTACTTAATCTTATGGATTTTTGTGGTGCTTTTTATATTATAAAAAAACATTGTACCTTATATATTTATCATGTTTTAACATATATATAATTTGATTATATATATGTATCATTTTATAACTATTGTAGCACTTTTTCTCACGTGAATCTCATGTGTTTGAAGATAATAAAAAATGTTAGCTGTAATGTAATCTGTAGTACTCTCGAAGCTTATCGTCAAACATCCGCTGTGTTTTGATCTCCTGGTAATTTGAACGAATCTCGGAAAACGTACGAAATTTCTTATTATTAATTGCATAGAATTAAATTTCTATAGAAAACTTTCTGGATGACTTTTCATTGGATTCATACAACTTAGTTTTTCTAGTACATAAAATTCTTATACAAATTTAAGGCTTGATAAGATTCAAACAATAAGATATATATGTATGTTATAGCCTCAAGCCAATGTCGGAACAATCATGTCCCAAATTAGACAACAAAAACCTCTATGGGCACTGACTATGCAAAATTATCAACTACATATATATTATAATATGTCACTCTAAAATGTGCTTTAATATTAGTATGTGATGGTGTAAATTACAATGAAATTCTTAACACCATGTAGTTATTTTTTATTGTGGAAAATTAAAGATGAATAATCTTTGTATATAACAGGAAAACCTTGGAGATGATGTTGTATTGTGTAGAGTTAGTAGTCAATGATTATGATTAATGAAATTTAAATATATATATCACTTTATTAATATACAATTAAATTGAACTTTATTAAGACTCAAGGTAATGTTTTTTTTGGTTTGCGATAAAATAGTCTGCTTTTAGAACTCTATATTTTCTCCTGAGTCGATATTAATTAAATAATCTAGACATTATTTAGCGAAATTGCTTTAAAACAGTTTAAATCCTTATAGCATATTGTTTTGATCTTAATAAGACTAAGATTTTCGCGAGTATTCATTTAAATGAAACTAATATTGTTCTCAGTATGTGGTTTTGATAAAAATCGCGTTGTTTTGACCTTACCAAATGACCAATTAAATCTAGTCTAATAATAAACAAAAGATTCGTATACTTCTTTTTATACTTCTTTTATCCTGTAATAGTATTTCGTTGGCCACTTCAATGCATTATACATATATTTGTGTGGTGAGCCTTATCGATCGGGCCGCGGATGTTCAGGTAGGTACGTCTATTTATGGGAGTTCCGTTCCAATTTAATATATTTACCTTGTGACATTCGTGATGAGAGGAATATTGAGGACGGTGATGATTAACACTTTATATTTGAATATATTTGGATAGCAAAGACATACATACAACATATATATCGATTGGTGATTATGAGCCATTTGCATTAATAACTCAAACTAAATAGTGTTAATTTATTGTGGATTTTTTTAGCCTATCAGAGCCCACTGCTGAGCAAAGGCCTCTTTCTCTCATGGATGTTTGAGCATTAATCACCACGCTTGCTCAAGACGGGTTGGTGATTTCAAACTTAATTGTGAAATTATAAGTCCATGTTTCCTCACGATGTTTTCCTTCATCAGTCAGTTATGTCTAAATACTCTTATAAAGTACATATGACTCGGAAAAATCACATTGGTACTTGCCAGGTTCGAACCCGCGCCCTCATGTATGAGAGGTTGATATCGTGGCTTAATTATAATAGATAAAACTTAATTCTTATAACCATCTTAATTCATATGATTATTATTTTATTGTATCTTCCTTATAATTTCATTTTTCGTATCTCTTTTTATCTCAAGTATTATAGTTGTATGTTGCGTATATCTTTAAATTTTGTTTGTTTTTGTATATTATCATATAGGCTTTATTTCTCCTAATCTTTTCTCTTATTTTTAAAACGTTATTTTTTGTAACGTTCTCAATTGTCTGAAACAAATTTTTATCAATCTGCACAGCTTTGGTCGGGGCTGGAATGAATACGGATATTGTTTGTTGTTTTTGATTTAAATATTGACTTTTATAATTGAGTTTCGTATGAAGCTTTTACTGTACATACACAAAAAGATATTTTTAGTTTTAATAAAGAGTTGAACTAAAAGTATTGACTCCAAATATGTAGATTAAGCATTGTTAATAAAATAGTTTTTATTATGTCATACTTACTTCGTTAGCAAATCTTATAGAAATTTTGTTCTCAATATAATATTATCTTTATAATAAATAATTTGTCTTTAAATACTTAAATATCTTGTCGAAGGTTCCGTTTTTAATAGGCGTCATAAGTATATATTTTCCGAATTACTGTTTTATGTATTAAAATTAATCATAATATTTCATAAATTAAATTTTAGTCATATTTATTATACCATGATTACATATTGTTTTTGTAATGAAGTTTATATGGGAAATTAAATTTTAATAAGAACATTTAATTCTCTAGCTAATGATAGATCCAATACTTGTGGGTGTTCATTTAATCGCTTAAATAGGTTCGTGATCATAATACTACGCTATCGCTGCTGCTTTGCTCGTCAAATATAAAATATATTTGATTATATGATTTTATCTTACACCAAAGGTTGATCCTTTTTTTGTACTATAGGTATATAGTCATATCACTGTCTGTGTATTTATCGTGAATGTACAGACTTACAATATGCAATAACTCCTAAACTGATATAAAAGTTATTATTATAGGTTTGATAGACCAACATTCAGCAGTACACGTTTAGTTTATATATATATAAGTATATGTGGAGTTCAACACGTTATGTACACAGCACTATATGTTTTCTTTATATATATTAAAGTCTGTAATTTCCTGAAACCTCATTCTACAATGAGTTGGGTAGCTTTTATCAGTAGCAAGTTGGATTCTATTTGATATCTGTCGGTTGGACAGGTCTCTGTGAGAAGTTATTGTAGTGTTGCAAACACGGGCTCGGAACTCGGAAGTATGGAAGGACAGGTTTTGATGAAATTTGTGATATAGATCTTGAAGAAAACATATTGATTAAACGAAAATATATTATATATATCGATATCTCACGAAAATATATCGATGGCCCCTATGTATAAGGGCCAATGTAGCAATTTAGATATTTTATTTTTTTTGCTTTAAACACTTCATAATAGTTTTTATTACAATAAAAGGACATAAGTAACACACTTTTTAAGGTATCGTAACAAAAAATTTTATCAAACTTAAATGATGTATATGTATGTCATCGTCAAACTTAGAGCACTCTACTGATTAATAGTCATTTTGCACATTATTGGTCTTTATACGTAATAGATATCGATATATATAAATAAAACGTATTTTTTATGAGAGACCATAGAATGAATAAATATGGCTGTAGTATATACCCATATGTTGATTTACAATAAATAATATGTATTTATTTTTATAGTATATATAATAAGTATGTTTGCATACTAAGATACGTCTTTACAAATAAACAAAAACACGTATATTCCTATAGGAATTAATTACGTTTGAGAAATACGATCGGCTTCTTGTTTTTGTGCTTGGTGTAAATAGATTAATTAAATAATATTATTTGGCCAATAAGTGTGTAGTATTTTTTGTTAATATTTAATTATATCTTATTGTTTAACATTAAAATATGTATTTGATAACGTGGCTGTAACTGAAGTCTACGCCTAAAATGCTCTTGAGTTTACATATTATCTAAGCTAATAAAGTTTAATATATCATAGATTAAAGTGATAATTAATCTACATTTTGACTTAACGGTTTATTAAATGATTTGTTTATTTAAATCATTACTCAAAAAAAGTCAAAGTTGCTTTCCAATAAATTTTATTTTTAATTTTAATAATAAATTATAATCCTATATATACCCATTTTATTGTAGTTGTAATGGAATAATGTTTCATATTTAATATACAATTTAAGATTTTTTTACTCATGATACAAACACATGCCTAGTTTAAATTTTATAAAAGAAAATTAAACCATATATTCAATGTACAATATTGATATTGCTATCATTATACTACATGAATCATTTATTACTGTATTTAATTGATATTTAAACTATCGATAAAACATAATTAAACTTTCACTTTGTAGACTATAGCTTAGACATCCACATACATACATAACTAATGACATCTATCATACATTAAGCAATTTATGTTAACAAGATATAATTTTTAATGTACATCCTCATATATATATATACATTTGAGAAGCGTAGATCTGTTTTCAGAAAGAATTTTACTATATTTTTCATTTATTCCTAAGAGTAGTTTAGAATTTTGGTTCAATTAATACAAAACTCATTTTAGAATATAAAGTGAAGTTTATTTCAAATATCTAATTATAATTCGTCAAAACAAGTCTTACATTAAGACGCTAATATAATTAGTACAATAATGTTGGAATTCAATTAGGATTGACTGAAATTTTGGGGGCGTAAAGTATGTTAGTAGAAAGTTATCGCGTTTACAAAGGAAATACCGAGAGAAAGGTAAAACATGGAATTCACTTAAAATTCCTTTGAGCGTCAGGTTAAAGATAATGCGGTTTGGAGCGAGCTTCGTCTTCTTGAATATTGAATAACCAAAGAAAAAAACACTGAAATTACATCACAGTCTGTTGAGATCTTTAGATTTTTTTTGGTTGATAACATCCGCTCCATAATTCATCTCCCTCCCAACTACTCTATGCCCCCGAGGTATTCGCGAAGTTTAATAGATTAATTCGTACATCGTCACATCCACTGACAGTACGGTCACCGGTTATCAACAATTACATCAATTGGTCCAACTCCATTGAAACATTGACCTTTGACGGTATAGGACGTTTTGAACACTGAAGTATTCAGTCTTATCATGTATCTATAGTTGATAGTGGCTTTAAAGATCATCAGAACGACGAACTGGTGATACTCAGTGCGGCTCGAACGCTCGTCACGTACGGACGTGTCGAGCGATAACTCGATAATTAATTATTATACACGTTGGATATATAGCTTATGGTCTCATGACTCATTCGTATTCAATTATATTCCATGTATGTAAGTTTTCTCATCGTATTTTTCCGTAACGCAACCGTTCCGACATTATACGTAAACGGATGTAAACATAAGTGTTTTAAAGGAAGAGTTTCGAATGTGATATAAAGTGTGAGGATTGCAGTGTTTAAGAAATAATATTCGCAAGAAAAATGATCTAAGTGAGATTGAGTTAGTGTAAGAAGTGTCAGGCGTAAGATTCGGTATGTACGAGGTATCGTGCGTGGCTGGTAACAAAGTGGATGCGGCATACGCGGTGAAGAGTCTGTCCAACGTGATACCGCCCGGCATGGGGAACAGCGTGTCCGTACAGCGCCACCACGCGCACTCACAGTCATACAAACACAAGCCGGAAACACAGCCGGTCAGTAAACCCGATGCGATCAAGTCACACGTGATGAGACTGTTGAAACGATCCAAGAGCCACACACCGGCCACCAGGGTTGACACGCAGCCTGACGCGAGGACCTTCGATAGAAGAACGGTCTTCGCTAAGCCTGTAGCAGATGAACAGCGTAGAAGAAGAAACTCGGCGGAAAGGCGGAGGAGTGCTGATAAACGAGTGATGGTCACCATAGTGGACGGTCTGCCGGTTGTCGTCACCAACCAGGGTCAACCATCACACAACCCACCACCGGTTACGCACCATCGACACTCACACAGAGATAAGGTAGGAATATAAGGTTATTATAATGGAACATTACCTTTATTGGACTTATTACATACTAGCCGAACCCCGCGGTGTTACACGCGGATTTCCGGCATGTAAAGTAGCCTATGTGCTATTCCTGGAATTTAGCTTCCTGTATACAAAATTTTATCAAAATCGATTCAGCCGTTTGAGCGTGAAGAAGTAACAAACACACACACGCACTCATAAACTTTCGCAATTATTATATTAGTAGGACGATTTGATATATCGACTTTTAAATGAAACTAATATTTTTCGGATATACTACGCGGTTTATTTTAGTAAAAAACTAAATACTACCGAAGTTTCGGCTAGTTTTCAGTAACCGTGATCAAAAGCAGACGAGATGTGAACGTCTGTCAGTTGGTCTTGTTATTTATCGACTTTTAATAAATATATGAAAACGAACTCTATACAAATTAAATATTTAGACACATTATCTCTCAGTGGTAATGTGAAGCTGTATACAAATATATTTTAATGCCATTTATATTATTTATCGGACTCAACAAACATACGTCACGATATTTCTTTGTTTATATGTATGTAGTTTAATGAATAGATGATTATTATTTGTTTATAAGGTAGTTTTAACCTTCCGTTCAAGTAACATGTAGGTTTTAAGATCATAACTGTCATTTTAATATAAGTAATTATATATTATAATGCATTGCTAATTCTTTATGAGCAATGTTCACGCTTGCATGAATGTCTGTCGTTGCGTCATAGTTATTACTTAACTCCTAAACATCGGTATGTCGATAATTTGCACGTGCATTATACGAATGTTCGCGTCTGGCGAATAATTAATGCCGTCCTTACATCGAGATTTATGTATGTCTTTTGTTATGTGAATTAATTTAAATGCCAAAAATATTCGATCAACGCCATCTATTGTCAAGGCGGCATCAACTATGCAAACTGGCGAAAATATTCTCTAAATAGCCGTGCTATTAATACTACGATATGATCTAGATTGCTCTCATGCATCGAGGTCGTTAACCCCAATGCATTGTATGACTTTTTTGTTTTCGGTATCGGTAAGAATTCGTTGCAGCGCCCATTATGAAATTTGGGCCGCATTTTATATTGAAGAGAGAGGAGTGGTGTGTCTAATGTAGCTTATATGTACTGTTAGGGTTCTAATATACATGTATACACATATATATACAGGGTGACTGGTGAATTACTATCGATATTTGAGGACGTGATATTTGACGATCATATATGACAAAATAAAAATTAATATAACATAAATATTAATAAACTTCTAAGTAAAGTTAACCAAAAGTTATGTAATTAATTACGCATCGTGTGAACACCCTACAGATTAGGTATAAACTGACACTCACACATACGCGTGTCGTGACGTAGTGTTGTATCAGCACGCCGCCGCACGCGTCCACACTTGAACACTTGGAACGTGTCAAGACTTTATTTATTTATACGGAAATTTTGTCAAAAATTAAGTGCCTATTTTTTTTACATAATTCGAATGAGAATCATGTACCGAGTATTCTCCTTAAATATTGATAGTAATTCACCAGTCACCCTGTATATGTGTGTGTGTGTGTGTGTGTGTGTGTGTGTGTGTGTGTGTGTGTGTGTGTGTGTGTGTGTGTGTGTGTGTGTGTGTGTGTGTGTGTGTGTATTTGCGTGAGCTCTCGGCCGGACTGAAGCACCGGATTTTGAAATTCCGATTACCAGGAAGCGATGTTAATATGCAATCAATTGATAGTTGAAGTGGAAAAACAATTAGCCGCGAATATATTCTGACATTTATATAATGGACACTGTTGACGATTCGTAACGATAGTTATATAATATACATATATATGTATAATTTAATTTATATCTCTGTAGCCAAAACTATATGTTTCCATCATAAATCTTTATTTCATGATATTTATATGTTGTCATGAGTGTAGGTATGTTGACGATAATAAACTTTATACTGCTCGTGTTGAGTTACGAAAACTTATATTAAAGTTACTGTTCTACTCAAAAATCTTAAAATTCCTAGTTATCATGTTCACTGGTAATTTAATGAAATAAAAAAATGTTCAGTTGAAGATGTAATTTTTTGATTAAGGTTAAAATTAATTTATATGTAGGTATATCATATTCAACACTTGTCGTCATTTAAAGGAAAAAAAATTCAAATATAAATATATATATTTTTGTGTATTTGTAATAAACATTTAAATAATATACAATGAGAACAATGTTTAAATTTATAATAAAATATAATATTCGGCGAGGCTAGTCTTCACTCATCGTCGTTCATATAGATATACATTCAGCCTTGTGAACACGTACGATTTGTTTTATTCAATAATATACTAGTGATAACTAATATAATAATATGTTTTATTATACATAAGTTGAACATCAACCATGTAAGATATCAGTTTTAAGAGTATTTAGACATCACTGACAGACGGTGAAGGAAAACATCGTGAGGAAACATGGACTTATAATTTCACAATTATAAGTTTGAAATCATTAACCCGTCTTACAAGCGTGGTGATTAATGCTCTAATCTTCTCCATGTGAGAAGAGTCCTCTCAGCAGTGGGCTCTGATAGGATGATGATGATTATCATTTAGTAATGGCTTGAAGTTTTCGAAGTTATCGTAACCTTGTTAGTTCTTTGTTACAATACTGCAGCGGTATGAATCGTATCGGTCGAATTGTTATAATATTTATATTGTATTATAAATTTATTTGATTAAATAATTTTTCAAAACTAAAATAATCAAGTTTTATTTCTGATATATGTAACTCTACTAATTGTATAGGCATGATATTTAATTTAAAATTATCTGTAGACTGTAGGTATATAGTTCGAATTCAATAAGAAAGGTTGTTAAACGCAATGTTATTGATATATACTGGGGGTACTTCAAATTATCAAACATGTTCGTTTTAAAATTTTTATAGTGTTTTCTTTACGAGATAATTTGCTATGGGACAACTTGCGCCATCTAGCGATGAGTGGCAACACTACGCCTAAGTCTTATTTTTATTATTTTATCTGCTCAATTTGAAAATATAATTAGAACTATAGAATAATTAAATTGATTCGTATTTTTAATTAACTATTAATTATTTATGCTCATGCTGTCGATTTCGTTATCCACACTAGATGGCGCTGTGTGTCGCTAAAGTGCTGCTACTATTACGCGGTGTCTCAAAGTTTTATTAATTCATTAAAGCTTTATAAATATTTATCATTTCCTATGAATAGAAGTTTTTTAATATTAATTACTTAGTGTTGTTTTTATAGTTTATATAAGTATGAAAATAACATAAACGCCTCCGGTGACTGTCGAGCGTCAACTTGTTAAAATTTAATTTTTTGTTTTGTACCTAGTAGTGATTTTGATTGCTTTATAAATATCAAATAAAAAACTAAACGATCGTGTCTTATGTTCATATTGAATGTGTTTTTTTTATATATCTGATGCTATATAATTTGTGTTAGAAGAACAATACCTTTTTATAGTTTTCCATTGAAAATTCTTGGTATTGAAAACATTTAAAACGTCATTTATGACAAATCCTTATATGTACTTATATGTTATTAAGAATTATAATAATACATAAAATTATATATTTTAAGACCTGCTTACCTTCCAATTTTTTTTTTATCGTCCATGTGTCATATTCATTTCATATATATTTTCAGGTAAAGTTTACAAAATATTTCTTTAACATATATAGATATATGTATATAAGGTTGTGTACACATTATTATATAAAGAAAGACAGAACGCCGTCCGTATATAGCGATGTCCGACAATTACTTTACACAAAAAAACTACATTTTGGCAATCGTAACAGGTCTTGTGACTTCCTCAAACTTATCTCTCTCATCTCACCGAGAATGGGGTCAATGAACCTTTTCGTACTATGAACCACCGAATATGGTGTTAAACTCGTTATACAGTTGGGAGATATTTTTTTTGGCAGCTTCTGGCTCGTTTGCAGACTTGATTTATCTTATAATTTGTTTAGTAATTGTTATGACAGTATCGAATTAAATTGCATATAATATTTTAGTATAATTATAGTAGTGTACAGTTACATCAAAATCTGCTTAGGACTTAGTTTTTTTTGATATATACAGGATGACTGGTGAATTACTATCAATATTTAAAGAGAATACTTGGTACATGATTCTCATTCGAATTATGTAATAAAAATAGGCACTTAATTTTTGACCAAATTTCCGTATAAATAAATAAAGTGTGGACACGTTCCAAGTGTTCCAAGTGTGCACCGCCGCCGCCGCACGCGCGTGTGTTTGTGTGTGTGCGTGTGTGTATACCTAATCTGTAGGGTGTTCACACGATGCGTAATTAATGACATAACTTTTGGTTAACTTTACTTAGAAGTTTATTAATATTTATGTTATATTAATTTTTATTTTGTCATATATGATCGTCAAATATCACGTCCTCAAGTATCGATAGTAATTCACCAGTCACCCTGTATACACATATATATAATCACTTATATAACTGCTACTATATATAAATACATATATATTTTGTACTTCTTAATTTTAAAATATGTTGATAATAGTGATTACAATGCCAGCCAGTTATGCGAAGGTCGACCAAATGTTATTGTTAGTTATGTATAGTTAATATTTGAGCTTTTCGTACATGTCAAGGAAATACATATATAATGAAGGTACTTAAATTTGTGACCCGTCAATCCGCTTCGAAGCGGCGTGTTGGGTTCTGATCCGAAAATCGATATCCATATTTGGCTTGAAGGTCCCCTAGGTCCGCGTGGGCCTCGGTGCAGGCCTACTTTATAATATCCGGTGTACATTTTGGATTTTATTAAATTGTTGTATATTATCTCGTTAGCCGTGCGTGACGGCCTTGTTATTTATTTATCCTTTATATGTATTGTTAATTTTGTTGCATTCACTATGTATACAATGAATTTAAAAATATTGTCTGTATGTATATCCCTAATAATATTATAAATGCGAAAGTAACTCTGTCTGTCTGTCTGTCTGTTACGCTTTCACGCCTAAACCACTGAAATGGTTTTAATTAAATTTGGTACAGAGATAGAATTGACCTTGAGAAAGAACATAGGATAGTTTTTATCTCAGACTTTTGAAAGGTTCTCTTGGAAACGCGATATAAGCGAACTCCACGCGGGCGAAGCTGCGGGCGGAAAGCTAGTATAATAATAATTTAAGAAAACATTAACGTTAAAAAATACATGAAAACCCTCATTTATGTCAATTTTATTTCTATGTATATTTTCAATAGTTAGATTAAATGTATGGAAATATGTCGGTTTTACGTGTACTATAATGGATTGGATAATGATCCTTACTGTTAGGCATTTTATATAACATTTTTAACTAAAATTGCGTGGCACTGAAGTTAATATCAAAAATCATGAAGTAAAGAGAAATAATATTTTTAATATTATTAGATATGTTATCTTGATAGAAATTTATTGTCATAATAATTTAAAAAAAATTACTATACAGTAAACTATGAAAACTACGTTTGAAACGAATGGTAGTCTTGTTTGTTTTTACGTATTTCGTTATTGAATAATATTATATTGTAATGTTTTTTAATTCAATACGCTAACCGCAGTAGGCACTTTAAACCGGATAGCCGGCGACTTACCAACAGGAATTGTGACCAGAAATAATATGATCTTGTCATGTTTATACATTTAACACTAGTATTATTATACTATATATATATATATATATATACATACTAGTTTTTACCCACGACTTCGTCCGCGTTAGTTCGGTCAAGAGTAATATATGTAGGTATAGCTGACCAGGCGAACTCTATTCCGTCTTAGAGGCCATTAATAATCAGGTTTTTCCTGTTTCAATCAAACAGAATGATTGACATAGTTAGATAGTTAGTTGTCAAATCTAATGTCAAAAAAAACGTTTGTATGGGAAATAGAAAAGAGCTGTTTTTAGGGTTTTCCCGGCAACTATTCCAATTTTTCTCATCTTTTAAACCTTCCCTAGACTTCCAGGAGTATTTCAAGACTAAAATTAGCCAAATCGGTTCAGCCGTTCTCGAGTTTTAGCGAGACTAAGGAACAGCAATCCATTTTTATATATATAGAAGATATATATACATACATACGTATATATTATATAATGGTACATATAGAACAGGAAATTGACATCACCTATTTTTTCGTTTGTATGGAAATTCTTCGTTTTACAGATTGCTTAAGTATATATTTTTTAATATCTGTTAAATTATTTATACCAATATAATATATGAATCACTATCGTTTTTTTATATAGTATACATTTTTATTAAATACTAATATAATTATTTATTTATTTCTATATAGACGATAGATGTATTATTGATGTGGAATTTTAATTACCGACATTATAAGTAAATACGTGTTAGTGCTACCATCCCATACATCATTACGAACATATTAAAATATAAAACATACAATATATATATATATATATGTATATTAAAACATGTATAACAAAGGCTATACGTGTACTCCATATACGCGTTCTTTTTGTGTATAATATGTATTTTCCATATATAAGTTAATACATAGAACAACCCAAGTAACAAATTCCCTAGTTATTTATATGAGACTTGTACGTTAATATCAATGTTAGTCGAGTGTTCGAACATGGTTGTACTTAGTGTTCTTGTAACGATTTAATATATTCTTATCACCAATACAACGACTTTATCAAACGATTATATGGATACAACAAGATAGTGGAATCATTAGAAGTTATATGACTATCCAAATATATATTAAATATATATGTAACATTCTGTTTTGCTATAATACTCGTTAAAACATATATATGTTTGATGCTTAGAGACGGAACAAACGATGGATCATAGTATTGATTACATTGTAATGCAAATACATACTAGATATATTTTTGTAATAACCTCAATAAAAATGTAAATTTGAAGGAAAAGTGTTATAACAATGGCACGGTCAAAGCAATTTTCTGCTTATCTGAACGTCACGTGAACGCTTTTCTTTTTAACACCCCCCCCCCCCTCTCTCCGTACAGCCTTCTCTCTCTCTCTCTCTCTGTATATCTCCGTCTCGCTCTCCCCCTTTCCCCCCTCGAAGGCTGATAACCGGGCGGGTGAGGCAGCGCGGGCGCAGCCGACCTCAGTCTCAACCCACACGTCGTGTCAATCGGACGTGTATCACAGTTGGACCATATAAATTTATTATACATATAGTGTTGTGATTGTTATAATAAAACTAAATGATTGACTGACATTCAGTGTATTTAATCCTATAGTTTTTAGTATATGTGTATATATAGTTGTTGTATTGTGTTAAAGGTGTGCGTCGCGTATAGTGAGTGAGTGGGGTAACCGTTGTGCTTCGCTCCGCCGGTCAACTTAATAATTCTTGGATGTACAGTGACTGTGTTACAGTGATTTTGCTAAGATTGAGTGCTTTAGAAAGGTCACCCACCTTGATCGTTGCTACGAGATGTTCCATTGTAAAAATATAACAGAATTTTTAATAACTTTCACCTTTTGTTTTATATTGTTCTTTTAATAATCGTTTTTTTGTCTAAATCTCATTCTTCTGGCATATATATATGCTGTTTAGTTAGTATATAAATTTCGTAGGTTGTATTATTATTACTTGTGGTATAAGTGTTAGGCATCTCATATTCATTGTACGTGTATTTGAACAGTTGTATAGAACTGGTTTTTTGTGACATGCATTTCGTTTTTATGTTCTCATACATTATAAGAGCTGTTTCATTTTATAAAATGATCATATACATTCATTTCTAAATCATTATCTTTTGATGAACGCCGCTCTATCTAAATATATGAAAACCGGTTATGTTTTAAACATACTGAATGCTCGAAATTTTAGTTTAGAGTTCAAACGAAACGAACGAAACGAAACGAAAGTAACTGTAAAGTTTACAAAAAAGGATTTTATTACAAAGCCAAGTAACTTAATGTGATGACTCAGTCTCAAGTGTCTGATAATTTTCGTTTTATATATTTATTTGTATATATATATATTTTGTTTATTTTACGCTCGACAGATTATAATTCGTGTCGAGCCGGAGGTTTTGTTTCGTCCAAGTGAAACGGTGGCAATTGGACCTTGATATCCGTTGTTACAACAGATAGAACTTTACGTTTTAATATTATATACAACTAGCTTTCCGCACGCAGCTTCGCCCGCGTGGAGTTCGGTTATATCGCGTTTCCAAGAGAACCTTTCAAAAGTCTGGGATAAAACTATCCTATGTTCTTTGTCAAGGTCAACTCTATGTCTGTACTAAATTTCATTAAAATCAGTTCAGTGGTTTAGGCGTTAAAGAGTAACAGACAAACAGATAGAGTTACTTTCGCATTTATAATATTATTATACAATAGATTATAAATTTATATGGATTTTGATTAATATAATAATCTACTAATATACCATACCTTTCACCTTCGTTAATATATAATGCAATTTCTTCTTAACCAAAATTTCGTTAGTCTAAAGCATGTATATTGTATTTAGAAAGTATTTCTTTTTCTATAGTAAAAGTTTAAGAAATATTCTCATTCGTTACGAGCCAATGGTGACGTCGTTCCAGTTGTATACTAGGTTAAACACGACGTGAAAAGTTTCTGTTGTCGCACTGATTTGTGTCTTTTAAACTGTAATGACAACTTGTACTCGTATGACATATTTGACATCACAGTTTTGTTTAAATACTTGCATACTTACAGTGTCTAAGTACTGTATCCATTGAGGACATGTAGAGCGAAGATATTAAGTTGCTAGTACCTTTATTTTACTTAAACAATATAATCTTTGTACTCAAATAATTAGGAATCCGGTACGTTTTAATCTAGTTTCTTTTTGTGATAGCACATTATGCATCTATTTGTTGAAAGTAACCACTTGTTTTCTTATCACGTAGTTAAAGAAGTTATCACTTATCAGTCTTTTAAGTGATAAAGGCTGATAGTGTGGTGATAACGGCGCCGTCTCTCAATGATGTCACCTAGTGTTAAATAAGTTTGGATTTAAATCCATATTTCTATCACATTTGAAGACATTAATAAAATTGATTTTATTTTGTATCAAAACCTTGGATAGTCGCGTATGTTTATAATAATTCAATGTTAATTATTAAAGATATAATTCAACAATAACATATAATAATATATGACGTTTTATAATAAATATATTGAAAATTATTTATTGAATGAATTTAACGACTGTTATGTCTCGGGGTCGGTATTGAGAGATAAGTTATGAACTCTCTTGCAACCAAATCCTAAATACCACATCGACTTAACATAGCTTATTCATTTAACGAATTTTGAGCTAAATTTTCTATGAAAACTTTTTTTCTTTTCGTATTATTTATTTTATTTTCATATATGTATATACAGCGTTATATTTATATGTCGGCCTTGAGTCGAATATATTCGTTAATTTGTTGTAATTGCTCGCATTGTTCAGTAGTTCTTAATTGTATCGCGTTTAGAATATTTAGGATGTTTAACAACTTATAATTTATTAAATATTTGTTAAATATATAATTATTATAATTAAAATGTTTGATATATATTTATATGGATACAAGTTTGTTTTTATAATTGAAGATTATGTGTTATTTTTTAGTTTAATACTGAATTATCATCAGCTTATTTTAGTATTTTGTTTTTTAACTCTCATAATTTTTTTTGAAGTAATATCTAAGTAGGACGAATGTTCAATTCACGAGATGTAATCAACTTTTAATATTTCTAAAGTCTAAAGAATTATTAATTTAATGTCTCAAATTAATTATTAATGACTAGTGATTTTAATATACGTACTGTGAATTATAAGTTGGGTAGAGTCAGGTTATATTAAATAGTCTATGTCTACAAAGATACTAGTTTTACTTCCCTGTTTACTGAGAGCTATAAAACCATTTAACTTTTGCACGAAATCTATGAATTCTTTTCATCTTCGTATAGTTAATACATAATATCACATCTACGAAACACACCATCAGTTTGACCTGCCACTAATGCTGCTTAATACTCGTCCTTAACCTAAACATAAAAATATCTACTTAGATCCGTTTTATTTTCGTTGCTCTTAAGTAATATATTATTATTTTCAGTATATCATTAATGTATCTTTTTATATGTATGTATATATACTCCTAAATTAATGTTGAATGTGAAATCTCTTTTCATTTACATATCAATCAATTCATTATAGATCGACTTTATTAAATCATTAATTATCAGGTTATTTATATTTTTTTTTATTATAATTCCGATACCGGATCGGTTGTCGATAGTCGATAAACCTTGAGAAACAACTTTCTAAGTTTCATTGTAAAATTGATTTCACACTGTATATAAAAATAAATCCTTATCTACGATTTTGATAAGGCCGAAACGTGTGGCTCGATATTCGTCACAGGCAGTCATTATGAGACGAAACCTCTCATCATTCAATGTATTCACGGTGCGTGTGTCGGGTCCATCGTTGTAGTGAGAGGAGCTTCAACAGTGACTGGGACTTGTGACCCAGGTTTAGTTTTAAGGGACCCTATATAACGTTAAACGCTCACCTCCACCGTCCAAGCTCCTCTCTGTACCTAAACAAATTTGAAAAGAACCTAGTATTTCTGCCTTCGATGTACGTTCCAAGAATGTATTAACGTGAGTTCCGAACAATATATTTTAACGAAGCCAAAACTAAAAGTCATTTATCTAATTTGTACATTATTACAAAGACTTGGCTAATGTGTCTTACGTTTTGTGAATATTAAAATTATTCACAAGCTTAAAGAGTTCTCGGATGATGTCATTATAGTATTTACGTACAGAATAACTTGACTATATTTAATATATAGATATATTCTTACATTGTTTTCATACAAATACATTTATATCCGTTGTTCACAGTCAGTGGTGGCCTAGTGGTTAAAAGGCCCGCCTCTCATGCTCGAGCGCGCGGGGTCGATCTTGGCTAGTACCAATGTGATTTTTCCGAGTCATATGTACTTTCTAAGATTATTTAGACATCACTGATTAATGCATTCCCAAAGAGGGTTGATGTCAGACAGGCGACCGGTCGTAAAAACAATTAGCCTAAACTATTCACAACATGTAAAGCAGACCCTGGCTATAGCTGGGAAATTGCCAGGTAAAAGAAGACACTTATATCTGTTGTTCATACTATAAATTCTATGGATCATAATCACTTCCTTATTCATAAAACTTCGTAATTTTGGTAATGAAATAAAACACGTTAAACGTTAGGTATGCAGTGTGACTATAATAATAACTTGTGGTAGACATAAATGTATTTAGTAACAATATCGGTTGTTCATAGTTTTTTTATCTCACATGTATGCATGAGACGGGGATAGACCGTGAGATATATCGTCGGATTCATCACACGATCATCACCTAGCTAAACGGTGATGGCAAAACATCTTATATTGAAAAATAGTTTTATAGTATCAGAATATTAATAAATAATATATTTCATATATGAAAAATATTATTAAAGTGTCAGCTGTTACGACTTGTTCCGTTAATGAGGCTGCGATTATTTTTTATTTATTGATATATACGTAAATCATTAAAAATAACTTTGACTTGTACATAAGATAATATAGGAAACTTTTTTTGTTATTTTCCAATAAAATAAGAACGTATATTATTTTGTTGTAGGTATACCGAAAATTCAGCGTTTTTATTTGTTTTACGGAATTATATCTAAAGCACTATAAAAGGGACTACTGTGAGATTTATATAATATTCTTTTTTGACTAAACTTAAGCTTATTATATATTTTTTTAACGATTTTATTTAGACTTCGTAATAACAGTATTGTCGCCAATCGATCAATTTAATGGAACGTCTCCTCTCATCAATGAATTATTGATACAACAAATATCAATACAACGGTCGATGAAGTATATATTACTAATACTATTTTAAATATTTAATATACAAGATGTCCATTATATATGTTTATATATATAATTCAACTGTACATATGTATGTGACTGAACTACTCTTAAAAGGCTGTACAGATTTGAATGATATTTTTTTTCGCATTTGAATGGAGCCCTATATGGTTTAGATTCAAAAATCAACGCGGTAGATGGCACTGCAGTAGTAATCTAGGTTATTTAAAATGAAAAACCTGCAACGTGAGTTACTATACGTATTGTTTTAACATACTACATGTATATACATTTCTCCCTGAACTCAATTCTGATTTTAACGGACGGAGTCGCGGCTAAAAACTAGTATAATATAAAAAGCTATATAATTTGTGACTTTATTCAGTGAACTCGAATTCTGTCAATATTGTGAGTGAAGTTGGTACAATACCGTTACAGCTACCGTTACATTAACTGGACCGCTGATGATGATGATGGATTACTTTTCATCATCACGAAATATGAATGTGAAATGATGAGTTTATCATTATATTAAATGATACTCATGTGTAAAGTTTCATCAAAAAAAGTACGATTATGTAGACATTGAAATTTTCAGAATTATATTTTTTATTTCGTTATAAAGAACGTTAATCTGTTTGTTTATTAAGTTTTATTATAAATACAATAGTAATATAGTTTAAGAATATAAAAGCTATAAAAATATTATGAAGGTGTCAGACGTAGTTGTCGGTAAAAGCTAGCGTGTAAATTAACTCGTCTAGCCTCAATAACAGGTTTATTATCAATGTCAGAAGAACTTTCTACTTTTTTTTATTAAATTGTTAATTGAAGCTGTATATATATAACAATAAAACTAGCTTTCGAACTTGAGTTTGTTTGTATCGCGTTTCCAAGAGAACCTTTCAAAAGTCTGTGATAAAAACTATCCTATGTTCTTTCTCAAGGTCAACTCTATTTCTGTACCGAATTACATTAAAATCAGTTCAGTGGTTTAGACGTGAAAGCGTAACAGACAGACAGACAGAGTTACTTTCGCATTTATAATATTAGTATGGATATATGATAATATTGTTTCTGTATAGTTGTGTCGTGTGCAAACGTATAATTGTCCAATGGAAGCCATTTATGCTTTCGAGTTATACTACAGTTATAAACACCATATAAGGTGATGAAAACATACGCTACAAGCTGGCATTAAGTCATTGTGTGTATGACACGCGTTGTATGGTATAAATATTGTATAATATACATTATATACAGTTGTATAATTGATATAATGAAAATAACTTCTATACTAGTTGGATTCGAATGTGTGACTAGTAGTTATCGAGTTGCAGTCGTTCTAATAATTGAGCCATCGTGCCATATAGTTTTTTTTATTGGTTACAGTATTTTGGTCAATGTAATACTTAAATGTTTGAATTTTTTTTAAACCTCTTTCTATACATATTGAATAAATAAACGAATTCGGTTAAAGATGATTTTGTATCATTACCCAGATAATAAGTTATCTTAATAATATATAATAATTTAATGTTCTTCCATATTCGGTATGATATTTCGTGATTTAATAGTGATTTATAAATATGAAACTACAATAAACATGTCAATTAACTTGTTCAACTTTGAATTTATTGATATAAAATTAATGAGGTACAGTTTTTGTCGATAAAGCCTTAAATACACAGCAGATGTTATATTATGTTAGGCTTTGATATATATGTATATAACATATATATACATATATGTTGTTGGTTACATTTTGTATGGGTTATTTTATAGAGAAGTTTTTAGTGTGACAACTGACAAATTATACTAAGGATTACATATATGTTTTGTCTCATATAAATGTGTATTATTTATATACTATATTAAATGTAAGAAATTATTATTTAAGTGGCCGCGGTGTGTATGCGTCTTTATTAATAGTTTTAATCGTATGCCCAAAGGAATCGTGAAATTATAGCTCGCTTCCCACGAGAACCCACGCCGCTATCGTTTAATGTAGAACCAGAGGTTCAGTTATACAATATACATAGAGACTTGTTAAATGTACGAATGGTTAGTTTCAATACTATTGTATTTTGTTGGACTTTAATAGCGGTATTAAATATATAGTTTTTCAAATAGCTTCGTCTGTAACTTTATGATTTGCTCTCAAATAGAAATGTACTCTACTGAAACAATATATGTATTAACTAACTAACTAACTAAATTTATTGTGTGTGTCACGTGACTTCACACACAATACAACAGTTACGTCTCGATACCGTTGTACTTGTAAGTAATTTAAGGAAATATTATAGCCTATATCTTATTGTAATGTCTAAGCTACATTACTGCTAAGTTAAATCAAAATCTATATAATATGTAGTTTTTGCGTGATATATAAACAAACATCCATACATACATGATTAAAAATTTTCTTTATATCATTATTTATATGGAATTTTTAATATTTGCGCATTTTCCTTTAACATATATACAGTTGTTTAAATTACATTAAAGATAATGTGTTCATCAAAGCTCCACAATCTGTGCTCTACATCCTTCTGTGCGGATACAATTAAATGTTACTTTGAGACAGGAAACTGTGCAGTTAAAACGGAAAGCCTGCGATTTAAATCCATTTAGTTTGAAGCGAAAAAAAAGATTAACAACGGCCTCCATTAACGGGGTTTAAAAGAATATTTAAACTTTTAACTTGTAGATGAATATTAAATAGTGATGGTGTATTTTATAAAATCATGGGAAACATGTGAAGTTTGATATATGTATATAGTTGTGAAAACTGATTGGTCGATAATCTCTTAGTATTAGAAACGAAACCTCTCATCATTCAATGTATTCACGGTGCGTGTGTCTGGTCCATCGTTGTAGTGAGAGGAGCTTCAACAGTGACTGGGACTTGTGACCCAGGTGTAGGTTTAATATATATAGAGAGACGAAACCTCTCATCATTCAATGTATTCACGGTGCGTGTGTCTGGTCCATCGTTGTAGTGAGAGGAGCTTCAACAGTGACTGGGACTTGTGACCCAGGTGTAGGTTTAATATATATAGAGAGACGAAACCTCTCATCATTCAATGTATTCACGGTGCGTGTGTCTGGTCCATCGTTGTAGTGAGAGGAGCTTCAACAGTGACTGGGACTTGTGACCCAGGTGTAGGTTTAATATATATAGAGAGACGAAACCTCTCATCATTCAATGTATTCACGGTGCGTGTGTCTGGTCCATCGTTGTAGTGAGAGGAGCTTCAACAGTGACTGGGACTTGTGACCCAGGTGTAGGTTTAATATATATAGAGAGACGAAACCTCTCATCATTCAATGTATTCACGGTGCGTGTGTCTGGTCCATCGTTGTAGTGAGAGGAGCTTCAACAGTGACTGGGACTTGTGACCCGGGTATAGGTATTTAACGAGACAATAGATTAAACATTAAATTTATTCAGGACCTTTTTATCGATAAGCGCTATGTCAGTATTATCTTTAAAGATTACTTCAGTGTGGAAATTTCTCATTTCTTTTTCGTCGTGATTATCTTTTTTCTTTAAATTTCTTTCGTGAGATAAAATTGCGTTCATCTTGATTGATCCATCTTTAATCTTGAAGTTGGTGAAACGGTAATTGTGGGGTTTTAAAATACGTTGTTGACTTTCTCTAAATAGTTATGTCTGTTTGTCCCACAAAGTTATATAATTATAACCTGGCCTATATGTTTATATACACATATTTGGTGGAGAGATAATTGCTCTTGTCAAGAAATATTTGTAGAATTCCACTAACCTACTTGTTGCAAGCCTTATCCTATGAATCATCTCTGTCATAAAAAATCATTATATTTTTTATCTTTTTCTCTCATTCACCAATACTTAGTAAACTATTTGTCAAATCGTCTATAGGTCATCTATATAGAAAACATTGATTTCAATCCGAATTTATTGTGTTTACGGAACACTCGAACTAATGAAGAACCAATCTATATCAAATTACTCACATTTCTCTTATAATAAATGATTAAACATTTTCGCTATGTCAAGGTGGAAATGTCGACGTCATCATCCCCCCTTTTCTCCACCCCCTACTTTCCTCACCCTTAAGCATCGACTCCACTTAAAGTAATAGGAAAACAATGGGATAATAACATTTAAGTTGTCTCCATATAAATTTATATGAATCCTGATACATTACGTTAGACTGATGCATTATAATCTTTCTTCTTTAACAACTCTGGTTTCCGTTAATTTAAATTTTGTATGTCACGTGAGTCACTATTTTTTGAACGAATTTAATATGTCATTAGATCGCCCGTAATACTGGACATACATAAATAACTACAGTGTATTTTTTATTTGTAATATCACAATATCCGATAAATATAACCGGTTTTAATTTATTTAATTAACTAATATTATATTTTAATTAATCTAACGGTACTTTTGTATCAATTAAGGATATGTTTTTGTTTAAAATTGATATCATATATTCATATGTGAATTATATGGAAGCTTTAATTGGAAATGATTTAAACTTTTTCTTTTGTTTTATGTGAGTTCGGTTATGTCGCGTTTCCAAGAGAACCTTTCAAAAGTCTGGGATAAAAACTATCCTATGTTCTTTCTCAAGGTCAACTCTATGTCTGTACCAAATTTCATTAAAATCAGTTCAGTGGTTTAGGCGTGAAAGCGTAACAGACAGACAGACATACTTTCGCATTTATAATATTAGTAGGGATTCGTGGAAGAATTTTTTCCATCAACAATTCCTTAGTGTCTGAGTAATATGAAAGTGTTCGTAGCCACTTAATATGAGAACATTCGCTAAACTCGATCCGTAATTTAACTAAAGCCGGTGTATAGTACGGGGTCTGTGTGAGTGAGATGCACGTAACGACAGAGACGGACATACATACGGTAGGTAGGTCGACCGGCTGTGAGTCATGCTTCGTGAGGTTTTTGCCTTTTTATTGTTTCTGGTTTTCTATAGTACATACATACATACATACGATATCTGAACAGACTCGATTATAAAGTCTATGGCGTAAATAAATTCTTTATTATATATACATATATGTGTATGTATATACGTCGTCATCTTCAGCCGTGAAGTGTAACTAAATTATAAATCAAATTACATTCTTTTGATATAAACGTGTATATATATATGTATGTATATATGTATGTCGGTCATATATTATATATCGTCTGGTCAGACACAATAGCCAGTGAAAGTCTATTCATAGCAGTCGGAACATAATTTCTTTTAACATATACATATTACATATAAAACTATTGAGATATATCTCATAGACTCATAGACTGAAGTCTTTCATATGATGAGATTTCTACATCAATTAGCCCAACTTTCACTATTTTTTAATATAATTTAATCTTGCAATATGTCTTTGAATCTGCGGTATAAATGCTTGTATATAAAATATTATATTAGTCGTGTTTTGATTGCTATAATTTATATAACTTTCTGTTCTTGATTTATATATATTATTAGTTATGGATATTGATGTATTAAAAATAATTTTTATTATATATAAATTATATTTTCTATATGTTTTACTCTGAAGTGATTTAATTTTCATTTAATTTAGATATATATGATTTTATTTTATGTTACATATTATGTATATTATATTTGGAGCGATATAAGATTTCATTATTTTATCGAAGCGATGTCGGCTCGTTCATTACGCTCTATAAAAAGTTTGGAGAGCGGAACAGGTTTTTGGGGTTTATTAACAAAATAACAAAAAATATATACATATTGCCAAGTAGACGATGATACAGATGAAAACTTATTATTAAAAAAATTAAGTATTTTATAATAAAGTGAAAAGATGGATCCAGTTTAACATGTTCGTGTAACATAATAAGGAATTATATTCAATAATAAAACAGTATACGTAACGAAAACCGAGTGCAAAAGCTAGTGTTACATTATATTAAGACGATAGTATTCTCGGGAAGGAAATTAGCTTTAATCTTTAGATGTAACGATCTCTTGATTTACTTACACAATGATAACATTGACACTACGTGATGTAGGGTTGACGGAAACGAGAACGTCACGATGTAATGGATTATATGTTATGAAGGACGTAACTATGTGTGTGACAGCCCTAATATAAAATGAATTTTAACCTTATTTAATGCACATTGTACACGTTTTTGCACCAACGAAGGTCGCGATCGAAGTATTGAACTGAATTAAGTAAATTCTTTTGTTTATAATATTTTAATTGCTATTATTATACGCTAGGCGCGTATTCTATTTATATTATGCACGTGATGCTGTATTTTGGTTGTTCTAAATATATATAACGTTTTCTAAGATGAATCAATGTACGGCGTTTCATTAATAGATACTGATTATTATATTTCATCTTATGTCATCTGTCGCGGGTCGTGGATGCTGTGAGTCATGATCAACATCTGTTACGTTCGGAGCCTCCGATCAAGGCGATTCGAGATAAAAAAACACTTTGTAATACAACCTGATTATATTTTATTCTCAAGTATAGGATACAATTGAAATTTTTAATGATGCAATTATTTATTAGGGGTTTTCTTTGAACATAGTTTAACTCTATTTTAACTGATGATTGATATTTATTTAATTATATCCTAAATTGTACAGAATTAGAGCGTTTTATTACTATATTTATATTTATTCGCAGTACGGTTTGTTTTCGGGTCCGTTATGTCATTCATCATCAATCAATATGTCATATGTCATCGTCCTGATGTGTTATGTGTCGCTTTGTGTCTTTGGGTTATGGTGTTCTATTCCAGGTGTATTCTGTTCAGCTTCATGTGCGGGTTTTTAATGGTTTTTCACCATATATTTTTTCTTAACTAACATGATCGTCTGTCTCTCTCTTTCCAGATGCCGTCGGCCGATCTCTCTTTCCCTCTCTCCATAGTTTCACTTCTGTGCTATGAGTCATAGTCTCGTATTTATCATTACTATTTGCTTGACACATGTCGAGCGAATATATTATTTGTATGCTGTTTGAGATATAATGATAATAATTTCCTTTATTTAAATCTGATATACATGACATATAGTATGTTTTAAATCCATATATATCTGCCATAGCAGTCTTATAGCCAGCTGCTTGATTGCTTCGTTAATTTTTCAATTCATATCGATTTCTGTCGAATGGACGTCAATAGAATTTTAGATTTGCCACACTGACGTCAAGGTTACAGCTGTTAGTTTATAGTTTAGTTTTCAGCGATAAGGTATATATGTAGTTTAAAATCCACCTGGAATTAGAAGATTGTCTTTCGAGAGATCTCGCCTAGATAGTAATTAGGGTTTTTTTTGTATCTGATATCTTTTGGGCTCTGGAAGTTTGGTAACGTATTTTGTTTTTTCAGAATATAAAATGTGATTTATCAAACAACAGATAATATAGTGTTCAGTGATAAGTGTATATCAATAAATGTGTAACAAGACCAGTGACTGAGGTCAATATTTAATAAGTGTTGGAATTATAATGAATAAGAACTAAAATGGAAAGGAAATTGGTACGCGAGGACTTTATGAGGAAGAGTTTTCGCGGGCCTAGGGTGTCTCCAGCACCGGAGGGCCAGGCTGCGACCGTCAACGGAGCCCCACCACCTTCGCCTGTCTCCTTAGCGATGTTGGAGAGAGCTCCGCGAACTCGTACAGAGTATGAAGTCACTTCAGCAGGGATAGCTCCTAAAAGACTAGAGATAAATAGAGCGCATCCCATACACTTGAAATCCTTTCAAACCGAACAAACCGATGATATAGGCCCAGTACCTCCATCGGATGATGTATTACGGAAACTGGAGCGTCAAATTGGTGAAATGGAACGAGGTTTAGAGCGAGCTCAGAACGGAGCAGTTGAAGTAGATGAACGAGTAAGATATGCAGAGCATGAGAATCTATTGAGAACTGGTGTGTCATCTGTAGGCGGTGGGGGGTATCTACCGGCTGATTCAGACACAGAACACGATGTGGTTCCCTTCAATAGAAACGAGACTACAAGAAGCAGTACGGGAGCAGCTGCACCAACACCAAGAACGACTACCAGGCTATCCAGAACTAACTCTGACACGCAACAGCATACTGTCGCAGCGACAGCAAGGCTCATGAGGAAACTGGCTGACGGTGGAACCAAGGATGATAAGACGAAGAATATAACAAGGAAAGCGATACAGGCACGAATGGAGAGGGTCAAGAACTCGGTGGTTGGAACCAAGCATGAGCATAGAGTCCTCGCCGAACATAGAGCAGAACCACCCAAAACGCCGACATCGCCAGTCACACCGCGGTCAACTGCACAGGTAAAATACTGTGAATGTCCTGTGACATGTGTTATGATGGTTCATACAGAATCTGATAGACAGACATCACTCACATATCATATCATAATATATATATTGTAACTAGCTTTCCGCCCGCAGCTTCGCCCGCGTGGAGTTTAATTATATCGCGTTTCCAAGAGAACCTTTCAATAGTCTGGGATAAAAACTATCCTATGTTTTTTCTCAAGGACAACTCTATGTCTGTACCAAATTTCATTAAAATCATTTCTGTACTTTAGGCGTGAAAGCGTAACAGACAGACAGAGTTACTTTCGCATTTATAATATTAGTAGGGATGTCTACCACGGTATGAATAAAAAATGCTCCTATAGGTCTAACATATCGACATAGAAGTCGATTTAGTAATTTGCGTGTATTTTTTATTACGTTAGTTTGTTTCATAAATGTTTTATAATTCGGAAAATAATTATAACTATAAGTATAGTTTCAATAAATAAGTAGATGGGAATGTATTATTTCAAACTATATAAGAGGTTACAAAGTATTGAAATTCTTCTATAGTTGGATGTTAAGTATGACCGGGCCTATATTATATCATAATTGATTACACGCGACGACATATGTTGTAACATACATACACACACCATATAAGTATATCAACGAGCGTTAGTCATAAGACAGATGAGTTTTTTCATCAAACACTACCAGTTTACACCTTATTCCGCTGTTATAAGTATTATATTCGTATGACAACATAATTAAGTGTATTTCGAAAGCGTCCAATGTTTTTATTATTGACATATTAATTAAGTGTGAATCCATTACTGATGTATCTTTGTTCTGAGTTACTTTTTATGAAATATATAATTATTTCTTTATTTATATACGTGATATATACATTATTATATGTTTTATGTTAATAATTATGATGTTTAATCATACATTTGAATGATTTTGCATATTTTTTATTAAATATATATTTTTTTCTGTTCACAGGTAATTACGATTTTTATTAATATTTAAATATTAATAAATATTTATTGACATTCTGAAGAAGACGAGGGTAAGTGAGTTGGTGTTAAGCAATGGAGATATTGTTTAAAGTTAAATTGAAAATATAACTTGGTATGTGTTTTTACTGTGAACTAGATAGTTTCTGTTTTACGTCAAAGTAACGTTTGACTGACGATCAACATTACGTATTCATTTTCGTGAATCCTCCGGGAATGTTTTCCGGGATAAGTTATTACAAACATTTAAATGATATATATGAAATTAAGTTTATTATATAATGCTCTGTATTAAATTGAAGTAAAATTACTGTTGCTTAAAAGGCTTACTCTCTCGCTATTAACCTAGATTTGTTTGAGAATTGTAAAACATTTTTTTTAAATATACAGGGTGACTGGTGAATTACTATCAATATTTAAGGAGCATACTCGGTACATGATTCTCATTCGAATTATGGTGTTCACACTATGCGTAATTAATTACATAACTTTTGGTTAACTTTACTTAGAAGTTTATTAATATTTATGTTATATTAATTTTTATTTTGTCATATATGACCGTCAAATATCACGTCCTCAAGTATCGATAGTAATTCACCAGTCACCCTGTGTATATATATATAATATAGTCTACTTTTTAATCATATTATTTGATATCAGTATTTACAAAATACTCTTCAGAATCTATAAACTTTTGTTTTTTATTCATAAAACATTTCCATGAAACTGGATTTCCTTTTACCTCACTTTCATATTTTCCGTGTAAACAGAGTTTTGATTCTTTTTGTACTTTTCACGTCCAAGAGATGTTTGGAATACGGAATAGGGCTTTGAATTTTGATGAAATATTATTCATATACCTACATATATATGTAATCTGAAACAGTGATTCATAATATTAGATCAAATATATTAACATATAAATGTATCTTAACATACTATATCTACATATATTTGGTATAAATCAATAAAATATAATATTTATTATAATCTTATTTATATCAAATTTGAAGTTAAAAAATATGGTTTTGTTTAAGTTCTTATAATATTATGTAAAGTGAGTGACGTAAAGAAGCCATACTGTGAAGCCTTGTAACACCTCGTATACCCAAATATAGGTTTAAAATACACGACGTAGACTGGCGGAGACGATTAAGTTAGCTGGAACAATTAAAAAAAATATATAGAAAACTAGAAGACCCGGCGAACTTCATATCGCTCTATAATCAAGAAATATCTATTACGTTTTTTATTTATATTTTTGGAGTTTACCTGTAAGCCATAAATCTCCGTGTTTTGAAGTGCGACAGAATGATTGACATATTAGTTAGTTGTCAAATCTAATGTCAAAAAAAACGTTTGTATGGGAAATGGAAATGGGCTGTTTTTAGGGTTTTCCCGGAAATGAATCATTTTTTCTCACCTTTTATACCTTCCCTGAACCTCCACGAACATTTCAAGACTAAGATAAGATAAATCCGTTCAGCCGTACTCGAGTTTTAGTGAGACTTAAGAACAGCAATTCATTTTTATTTATATAGATATAATTGAATCTTACTGAGTACAGAGAAAATGTCGTTATTCTTTAAGTATATAATATATTTCTTATATACTCTTTCATATATTTTATATGTTTACAAATTTCTTGGTTGGTAGATGCCTGTCAAACATTTTCCCTATTTTAATCTGAGTAACGTCACTCCGTTTCCGGAATTCAGTATCTGAATGAAAAGTATTAAATGAAAGTATGATAAAATTCGCAGAGCTATCACTGATAAGGGATACTGGCAGTGATAACAGGATTTTTGTTGAAATATTTTTGAGAAAAACCTACATACATATAGGAAAGTTTGTAGAAACGTGGTTTTTTTATGGTTTAGTAGTTGTGTGTATTAATTGTTGTTCATTTAGTTGAAAATATTCAATCAATGATTTGAATTCAAAGTATCTAACAACAGAGCGTTTGAAACATTTGTGAATTGAAATTTGAACTACCGGAATGTTCAGTCGATACTGATCTAATATTACGAACAAAACAAAATATATTTTGATCAAGAATATCGGAAATCAATAGAAAAGGAATATTTTTATTGAACAAATCAATTGTAATATAATTACTATTATTACCTCGTCATCTTATACAGTAAGCAACAAACAAGTCTAGGAACAAAACATGGATGTTATTGTACCGAGCAACCCTCAAGCCAGCTTGGAGATTACGTAACAAGGGTGAATTCAATCACCTCCACGATGCAACTACATACACAGACGAACAGAAAAATACCTTAAATAATATACAGTTAGAGTCGAAATTCGTACAATAGTTTCATTTCATAAGACGTTTACGATTCTACCCTAAAAAAAAATAGGGCGTCGGTTACATGCTTTAATATTGGAGCAGTTTGAATTCGGACACCGCTGTGTACGGACGTGTAATGAGTGATTTTTTAATATGTAGTGTGTAGTGTGTGGCAATGGCCAGAAAAAGGGTAATTGGTTGGCTGGGAACTAAGGTGACGGGGTTTTTTTTGTTTTGTTTAATATATATACATATATATTTGTATCCTTAGTGGCGTTTGTAACTCATATGTATGTATTATACAGCTAGTATATAGTATTGCAAGTTAGAAGTATCGATATTTATGTAGTGTCCGCTCTACGAATAGTTTTATTGAAATAAAATCAATTTCTGTGTGATTTAAAAGAAAGCTATAGAAACTGCTGATTGTTAAAATGTATATTTGTTGAAAATAATGTCGTTTAATTTGATTTTTTTTTCAATTTGTACGATTTATTTGTAATACATAGAAGTCACGAGAGCTCTCTAGAATGATTATTCTTGTGGTTTGAGTGTTGGAATAGTGCTTTCCGTCTTTTGTCCTATTACTAAGAATAGTAAAAATTCAATATATAGGTATATTTTATTTAAATAAAGCAACCCATATAATTATAATAATAAATTTATTTAATAAACGAGATAATTATTTTTATAGATTTTTATTTCTATTACATAACCATCATTCTCAGTGTGAAAGAAAAATTGTTCAAAAATGATGTCACCGTGGTAACTAAAAGCATAGAACGATTTTTCATTAATTTGCATATTATAAAGCTCAGGTCCGCATAGCATTTAAATTTAAATTAGCTCTTAATGTATAGCAAACAGGGTTGGTTATTGTACGGAATAGAGTTTTATATATATAAAAGTATGTATGTACGTATTGTGCAGTATTGATCGACCTTGCATTTAATACTTACTTATGTTTCCATTCTATTATACTATATATATTTTATTTTTATTTCTATTCCCTTAGCCATGATTATAAATTATTTTTAGATGTACTGTTTTTCATATTATTCTGTTTCATTCGTCGTCTGTTTGTTTAGCTTCACCGTTTCTTATATATACAAGATCTGTTTTGTATGTATGTATGTCCGTAGTGTTATTTATAACCGGGATGTTGGTATATATCTGTAACATAAATACTATGTTTAATTATTAACAGACGGACTTGTAATATAAATATACTAGCTTTCCGCCCTCAGCTTCGCCCGCGTGGTGTTCGGTTATATCGCGTTACCAAGAGAACCTTTCAAAAGTCTGGGATAAAATCTATCCTATGTTCTTTCTGAAGGTCAACTCTATCTCTGTACCAAATTTCATTAAAATCAGTTCAGTGTTTTAGGCGTGAAAGCGTAACGGACAGACAGACGGACAGTTACTTTCGCATTTATAATATTAGTAGGGATAATATTTTTTTGATTGAGCTGTATTTATATGCTTTTTTCGTTAATTTGTTAAGTTATATATATATATATATATATATATATATATATATATATATATATATATATATATATATATATATATATATATATATATATATATATATATGTGGGTATATTAAAAGCAGTGTTAAAGAAATGTTGAAACTATGTTGAGTGTATGTGAGTGACATATACAGTACAGTGTAAAAACGAAATGGGTGTCAAAGGAAGATATTTGGTGATTATATTTTGATTATTATTATTAATAGTTATTTTTTATGCATATATATTGATTTTGTGTCAATTGCCATCTATTATAAATAACATGAATTAATAATATATTTGTATTTGAAGTCGTATAGTTTAATCTTTGTCGTCTTTTTCGTGTCAATATAACTTACACACTGGAATAATTCGATCTATTTTTGGTATGTAATTTTACGTTTTCTTAATACTATCACTAAATATCAAGAACACAATGAATATTCAAATGAAATTCTACAGTAACCATTTAACATTTTATGTTTGACAATTTTCCAATTATTTTAAAAATAACAAAATACTAATTATCTGAATTATTTCTTCTCAAGATACTTATTGCGTGCTGTAAATATTTTATGTTATATATTTAAAACAAGATATATTAATGTAGTATTGTTTATAAGTTATATATTATATGTATGTATACTTAAACGAACATTGGTTAACAACCACTAATATGATGACGGTTTAAAGAAAAAAATAGTGTTTGGAGTCCCCTCTCGCCGAAAAAATGATATTTCGTCATGTTGGAATTAAAATAGGAACTAGTTGAATCTGGTTTTTATGAAGTTTTGAGTGTTTTTTTTAGGCCAAACTTTATTAAAATTGCTTATAATTCACAATTGACCTACCCATTCACTCTCGCTTCGTCTATTTCTATTCCCCCTCCGCAGGAGCGTTGAACGTTTAACGCAACCCCGTTGGAAGTCGCATAAGAAGTGTCACGTAAATAAAGTTCCATTTACTTAATCAGTTAATTTATTTAGTTATTAAACTAATCATTGAACAATCAAATTATATTTAATAAAATAATTTAATTTTATTCAAAAAACACCGGGTAGATAAATGTATTATTAATATGAAAGTTAAAAAATAAACCCCTCTCAGTTGATAGTTTTGTAAATTGAATCTGATAACGATAAAAACAATAATTATTTTAATTCTGTAACCTTACTACGAGTTTCCAAACTAAACAAACAAACAAACACTACTAACTAAACAAACAAACAAACAAACCTACCGTTTGCAGTTTTTCATTAATAAACTGAAATTGATACTAATGAGTATCGTGCGAGAGGAATTATGAATGGAAAACTGAATACTTAGATGTTACGGATATTTTGGTAGAGGAATAATACACTACTTAAACATATTTAATAGAGGAATACATAATAATTGATAAATTGTCTTGATTGTTACACGAAATGAAATAATACATTTGAATTATATATAATATAAATCATAGAAATAATCTCAGCAGGTGGTTCACCGCAGATTATTATAATAAATCTATTTACAAATACACGTCAAGGTTAATACATACATACACACACACATACATACATACATACATATATACATACATACAAACATACATACATACATAGAAACATAAGTTGTCAGTGGTGGCCTAGTGGTTAAAGGCCCGCCTCTCATGCATGAGGGCGCGGGTTCGATCCTGGCAAGTACCAATGCGATTTTTTCGAGTCATATGTATTTTCTAAGAGTATTTAGACAGCACTGATGTATGCATTCCCAAAGAGGGTTGATGTCAGGCAGGCGGCCGGTCGTAGAAACTATTCACATATAAGGCAGACCCTGGCTATAGCTGGGATATTGCCAGGTAGAAGAAGATAGGAACATTATATATGTATATATCTGTATATTATTCAAATATTCGTGAGCCAGCTCAACAAGAGCTCTATGTCTCCAGTGACCTATATCATGTTAGTGCTGTCACTCCAGGTGTACTTTACGTAACACACTACTGGAACTGCTGCAACAATTGAAAATTACTGATATAACTTAATATGATATAATTGTTAGCATAGTACGCAGCTATATGTATTTTGTATACATGTTAATGTGTTATGTAAATGGCTAATGTATCTTCCCATTGAAAAAAATATGTATATAAATACATGTAAATATAGGCGTGATAAACTGATTATCTGATAAGATTAAGTGAAATGAGATTTTGACATGCAAATGCATTTATAATTTCTATAAATTTAAGGTATTTTTTCTTGTTACAATTTTCGTTAATATATTCTAGAATCGCAATATTTATACATATACATATATATCCGTCTGTATGATTATAATTAGTACAGTAATAAGTAGTTTTGTTGTATCACAAACGAGTCGTGTTAAAGGTCGCGAAGTAATGATCGGGTTAATGAAACTCGATAACTTACAGATAACTTACATTATTATGGAATTGAAATTTATTAATATATATATATATATATATATATATATATATATATATATATATATATATATATATCATTTGGTCCCTTATTCATTAAAGAATTTATTAATATATATTTTGACAGTTGTACTACTTGTAAAAAGGTGCAACTGATATAGCAGAAACAAATTAACAGTATGGTTGTTGAAAATTTAAAAAAAATGCTTTAATTCCAATATGATGTTTAAATGTTAAATTCAGTAAGTAAACTCAAGACATAATAGCTTAGTTGGAAAAGCAACTCGAATTCAATGTTCCACTTGTACTAGGTTCGATAAAATCCCTCTATATATATATTTTATTTAAAATATTTCTTTAATAATAAGAATATATGCCAAATTTCCTCATGTATCTAAATTCTACAACAACGGAAGGTCAAACTGTTTGTTAAATAGTTACCCAAGGGATTTGGATTCCAGTGTTCATCCGACTTGGTATAGCTATTTGGATGTTTCGTGTTAATAAGTTTAAACTATAACTAAGTTAAGTTTGGATATACTTACAATATATATGTTATATATTCCCGTTTGTATATCAGATTATATTACTAAGTTATAAAGTAACAATAAGATCTGTCTTAATACATAAGGAGAGATTTTAACTTCTTATTTATAAAACGCTTTTTAATATCGCACAATAGTAATGTGTATGTTGATCTTATAACATAATATCTCATGAATTTATCATATATTCAATATGATTATCAGTCAGTGGTGGTCTAGTGGTTAAAGGGCCCGCCTCTCATACACGAGGGCGCGGGTTCGATCCTGGCTAGTATATATGATTTTTCCCAGTCATATGTACTTTCTAAGAGTATTTAGACATCACTGATTAATGCATTCCCAAAGAGGGTTGATGTCAGGCATTGGCCGGTCGTAAAAATAATTAGCCAAAACTATTCACAACATGTAAGGCAGACCTTGGCTATAGCTGGGAAAATTGCCAGGTAGAAGAAGATTCAATATGATTTTTTTTATATATAATATGTTAGTATATATATGTATATGTATGTTATAACATTATCACGGTGTATGACAACATTTCACGCCCCGCGTGTTAGCTTTAAGCTCCAGTGGCTGCGAGTTTATTTTAGATTCTGTTCTCACCCCGCCAGTTCGAACACGGTGTTCGTCATATCGATACATACTGTGTTTACCTCATTATAGTAAAATATATAAACTAAATACGTTCAGTTTGATCGTACGTAACTACAAGTTTGACAGTTTAATATAGATAGTGTATGGTATAATGTTTATGGATAATTTTGTTGTTAATTGTGATAGTTATAGTGGTTTTTTTTTGTATATATTTGATATATTAAAATTATGCGGATGATACAGTTTTTTTGAGGATTTTATTATGTTTTTTAAAAGTGTGTTTGTTTTGAGAAAGTTCATCCTATATTTGATTGATTGAAGGACATCAAATTATTTTAGAATATTTTTTTTTATAATTATGTTTAACAAAATATGTATATACAAGTGTATTTAAATATTTGATAAAAGCTATAATAATCTTAATTGTCATATATTCAATCTAATTTACTATCGCCAAAGCATCTAATAACTATATATTGTATAGAAAATGTTTTTTCTTATATTCAAGTTTCATGAACTAATCTATACGATAAGCTTATAATAAAAACTGCTATTTTCGTTAATTCAACGTGAATTTTAAACGAATATCATAAAATGTAGAGTCTAATCTATGCTATGCACTTCAGTCTAGACGGAGTATAAGTAGGGTTAGCTATTACTCTCTGCATCATAAAGTGTTTCAAGTCAGAAACAGAAGCTTAGTAAGAAATCTCTATTGTTAAAATTAAATATTAATAACCACATTATTCCCAAAGAGGGTTGATGTCAGGCAGGCGGCCGGTCGTTAAAACAATTAGCAAAAACTATTCATAATATGTATAGCAGACCCTGGCTAAAGCTGGGAAATTGACAGGTAGAAGAATAATAATAACGTCATATATATTGTAAAACACAACGAATTATCGTTTGTGTAAAGCTTTTGAGGTTTTATTTGGTTTCGTTGTAAAATTTCATCTATTCATGATTTTAATTATTTACACCAAAGCCTCTTTTTTTGTTTTTTTTTAAGAATAAATATTGATTTTTTACTTCAATATATATCATTGTATTAGATACAAAGATTATAGAAGTGATATAATTTTCTCGATACCATTCTTATAGTGAGATATAAGACTTGCGCGAATATTCAATTTAAAGAAAGTAATATATTCGGATTATTACGCCTTATTGTATTATTTTAAAAACTACATACTACTTTGATTACGGTTGCTTCAAAGTAATAGTAATCACGGTAATATATAGTTTTAAAAATAATAAAATAACGCGTTGTATTCCAAAAATATTAGTTTTATTTTCCTTTTAGTATAAGCCTTAAAATAGGCCTCAGTTTCGTCGATTACGTCTTAACCGGAATGAAATTTCTGTCTAGCGAGCATTCTCTAGAGGTCTGGGAACGGAAAATTATCGCCGGGGGCCAGATCTGGAGATTACATTGGCTGAGGAAGTCATTCATTAAATATTGTCATTGTTTTCATTGATTTGTGACATGGTGCTATGTTTTGATGTCATAGAAGCTTTTGTTCCAAATAGGATAGTTTTTCGGCAATTTATAGTATATGTATATGGTTATTTCTTTGTTGAATTGTTCATGAGTATCGTACTATTAAGGTATTTGGATGCTATAAGCTTGTCGGTTGGCTTTGGCTACTTTTTAGATTTAGTTAGTTCATCGCGTACAATTTATCGGCTAACCGATTACACTCTCATTGTGAAACGATGAAGCTATGTTTCATTCATAGTGACATATTGAAAGTAAATTTCAAGTTTATTATTATTAAGCAGTTTCAAACACTGATCAGATTGAGCAAAAGTACTCGATTGATTGCATTCCAGCGAGATCACACTTCAGAGATGTTCAACGTATCAAAATATCAATACACTGTTTGTCAAACACATGTCTTTATAATATTTGAGTCTCTGTTACTCAACCTAACTTGTCATTTACTTTTATCCCAAATTATTTTGTGGACCATCTTAATGTGGTGTCTGTAAAAGCCTTTTGAGCATTAACTACGTTCATGTTCGTTAGTGCTAATTCTGCATTGTTTAAGTTGACCACAACCTCCGAATAGTTGATTTCGTTGGTTGTAAGTCCTGACAATATTTACCAAGTCAAGTTTTGGCTTCAGAAGCATAGATTTTTGTCTCAAAAGCACTTGTTTTTCTTCTATGTACTAACACGCAAATTATTTTTTTACATATTTCAAACTATCAAAAGTTGATTCATTTTTGTTAGGTATATATAATCCACAAATTAATTGTTTGACAGCTGTTAAAATACACGTGTCTTTCGAAGGTCAAGTGAAACTAAAAATTATGTATATTTAATACTAGCAATGCCGTCTTGACAGAAAATAAATTTGTCATATCCACTATATAATTTGTCAGTAGTGATACATGACACTTAATATAAATTGTCCATAGTTAATATAGTCTTTCAACTTGTAATCAAATTCTATTCAGAGATCATAAACAAAAGGTATTGTGATACCTCTCGCTAGCCCGACCTCTGACATTAAAAACTTACTTCAATCTTCGTAGTATTTCTAGAAATGGATTATACTCTCGTTTTGATCTTTGATCGAATTAATATTAAATATTTAATAATTTTACTATTGATATAAATAAGAATTACTAGCTTATGCCCGCGACTTTCTGCGTTAGTTTAATATTTAGAAATGTATGTTGAAAGTGAACTGTTTCGATTAAGAGGCAGTAAATAAACAGTTTTTGTTTTGGATTTTATTAGCATATTTTTTGGCCGAGCGATTTTAAATGTATCATATGTCCGTCTCCTGATTCCAACTGTCTTTACAAAAATTTTCTGATAAATTCGTACAGCCGTTCTTGAGTTATAGATAGTGTAACTAACACGAATTTCTTTTACATATGTGTATATATATAGATGATGATTATATAAATGGACTAAATACAGCTGCGTGCAAAAGTATTAGGCACCCCTATTGTTAGTCACTATCTCATTATATTGCGGTCAAGTCTGTGTTTTATGGTTTAGCTATTGTATTAGCGGCAATTTTTAACCAAATTAAGATAAAAGAAAATATTTATGATATCCAGGTGTGCTCCTAAGCGGTGTTTCTTCGAATTTGCTTTTTTTGCGTTTCGGGTTATAGTGTGTTATCAGTGCTTGCAGTGAACATACACGTCTTCTACGCAACTATTCCTATCACAATTCTAAAGACTAACATTTAACGTGTTAATCATGCCGAAAAAATCTGAACTTAGTGCTGAACAGCGTCTAAGAATTAAGATTTTACATGAACAAGGCATGTCTCAGGTTAAAATAGCCCGAGAAGTGAAGTGCTCGCGATGTGCAGTTCAATATGCTATAAATCGCTTCAAAGAGACTGGCACCCATGAAAATAGACCAAGAACAGGCAGAAGAAAAGTTACTACTGAACGGGAAGATCGATTGTTGATTAGGCAGTCTCTACAAAACAGGAAAAAAAACTGCTTTAGAGCTCGCTGCAGCATTATCTGAGGCAAAAGGCAGCTCAGTGAGTGTTTATACTGTGAGAAGAAGACTTCTTAAAGCTGGATTAAAAGGATGTAAAGCAAGGAAGAAGCCGTGGCTGTCAGAACACAATAAGAAAAATCGGTTGGAGTGGGCACTCAAACATAGAGATTGGTCAGTGGAAGATTGGTCCAACATACTGTGGTCAGACGAATCTAACTTTGAGGTATTGTTATTTATTTTATGTACAATATTAAAACACATAAATGTTTTTAAAATAACGTACTGCATGAAAAATAATAACTTTGAAAATAAATGTGTTTTTTTCGTTTGGCATAGGTGTTTTTAACACCCGGTGTGACTTATGTTAGGCGAAGGGTTGGCGAAGAATACAACCCAGAATGTGTGGTTCCCACTGTTAAGCATGGTGGAGGCTCAATAATGATCTGGGGCTGCATGGCTACCGACGGAGTGGGCGAAATGGTGTTGTGTGAGGGACGAATGAATAGTGTTAAATACACTGAAGTTCTGGAAACAGCACTAGCAACGTCGATAACGCAAATTTTCGGTGATACAAACACCGATGGCCTGAAATTTCAGCAAGACAACGCCACTTGCCACAAGTCCGCGCATACCATGAAGTGGTTTGCTGAAAATCATATTGATCTTTTGGACTGGCCACCACAATCACCAGACCTCAACCCGATTGAGCATATTTGGTCCATTTTAAAGAAAAATATCCGCAGGCACTCGATTAGCAATAAACAAGCTCTATTGGCCGCGTTACAGCAGGAATGGAAAAATATATCAAGAGAAGAATGTTTCAGGCTGGTAGAGTCAATGCCAAAAAGAGTGGCTGCGGTTATTAAGTCAAAAGGTGGACCTACAAAATATTAATTATTTTCTTAAAATAAACCATTGTAATCATAAATGCAGTTTTATTTACACTCGCTATGCTAAAACACCCTAAAACTTGTCTTACTGTAGGGTGCCTAATACTTTTGCCCGTGGCTGTATTAATTAAGTAGGATTCATTACGATATTGTTTGAATAGTTTTTCCTAATAAATCATATGTATATTTTATATTTAATTTCTAACAATACGTTTACGTGAGGGCCCTATTGATACCAGCTGTTTTAATATTTCACTAGCATATTGTGAGTAGTGACATTTGACGTGTAACGAGCTCTATGTTCAACAGAGTATTGATTTTGTTCCACTATAACGGAAAGGTTACACCCATTAATACGTGGGTCATAAGGAATATTGTAACTGTAGTCAATTTTAACCCAAACTACTAAATATTTGTATAATTATATACATTTAAATGAAACTAATATATTTCGTCGTAATTAACATCTCGTCTGTCCGTGATCACGGTTGCTGTAAAGTAACTGAAACGTCGGGAGTATTTGGTTAAAATAATTATAAAAAATATTAATTTCATTTTAATGAATATTCGCCAAAGTCTTAGATCTCATTAAGCTATTTAAATATAAGGCAAAATATGATTTTCATATAAATTAATTAACCTTCTACGGAAACACCAGCTCTTGTAATATTTCTTATAAACTACGTCAAGGAAATTATCAACGAATCTACCATCGAACATAAATAGTTTTCCTTAAACATTAGTTATTTTCTTTCAACCTACGTCCTTGTCGTAATATGCGGACTGTAAGTCGCTGCCCGTATTCTAACTGCTGGTATAAATCCGTTGTGTTTAATTTTCCGTTATCAAAGTCGCCCTGATTACAGATGTGGCGTGTTTTAAAATATTCATTGACATCAGTGATCTGTGAGCTACGTACGGGACGGTTCAATGTTTTGATTATACATTGTTGATATTTTAAATATATTTTTGTTGGTTGAAGAACAATTAATCGAGTAAAATTTTATATTCGTATAATTGGTAATTTGGTCTGGATTGTTCTGTGATATAAATGTTTTTTTATTATTATTATTATTATTTAAAGTGGAGTGTATTAATTTTATATACATTATTGTGTCACTGTTTTTTTTTGTTGTGACCGATAATGATTTGTAAATCTCCTGTTAATGAAGATTCTGTAAATTTTTTAGAATCTTTATATTGACTCAAATAATCTCTTATTATACCCGTTTTTCTACTTTTAAAAAAATATTTATATGTAAATTTAAATTTCTATATACATATAATATAACCGAATTAACTTCGATAATGAATCTGAATTAATAATTTTTTATTGTACTTGTTACTTTTTGTACATATATAAATTTAATGTCTAGTCTTGCTTGAGCCTCTGTATACAACATCGTCTGTACATACGAATAAGTCGAGTGTTTTAAACATATACCAAGCGTTCTCATTTAGTGTAACAGTTTAATAAAAACAATCAAAATAAATCCTCAAACGATGCGTCACCGCGTACTGCCTCTGCTGGCGCCGGTGTTTCTGTCAAAGCTATGGAGGAGACGAAGAACTAAAGCCATCGAGAGATTACACAGGGTACGATATATATAGATATTATATGTATATATATAATGATCGTGGTGTCCCAGAGGTTAAAATGCCCGCCTCTCGTGCATGAGGGCGCGGGATCGAAACCTGGAAAGAGTCATATGTACGCTAAGAGTATTTAGATACCACTGATTGATGAAGGAAAACATCGTGATAGAATAGGGACTTGTAATTTCAAATTATAAGTTTGAAATCACCAACCCGTCTTACAAGCGTGGTGATAAATGCTCAAATCTTCTCCATGTGAGAAGAGGCCTTTGCTCAGTAGTGGGCTCTGATGGGCTAATGATAATATGTTTATATGTGAAGGAAAATGTAGCTACATAAATACACCCAGGGTTGAGGGTGTAAGTGTAATGATGTACCGCGGCCTGGCTTAAACCAGGAGGAGCTATGCGTGATTTCTGACAACCCTTTTTACCATTCAAGGTTTGATGATTATCCAGGGGGATAATTTTTGAGGGCAAAAATAAGGGTATATAAACACACTATGATAATAAAATTTGTATTTAATAAACTTGTTCCATTCAAGTAATCTTTTTGTAAGTATAATAATACGTATTATTTTTAATTTATAATGTCATACTAGCTCTGAAACGCGATTCCGTCTGCTAGTGTTTATGTTCGTACTTGGAATATACTATGTCAGCGTCACACTATGTTTAAGTCTACAAAGTCTTACATATAGTATAGTATATGAGAATTAGTAGTTAACTGTATTAAAGTAACAAACATACACGTATAATTTTTTATTGAATATGTAAAATATATGTGTTTTATATTATATAAAAATAATAACGATATTATTTCTCTCTGAACAATCAAATATTTTAAATTTTACAGGAATGAGGAATAGTATTATTATTCATTAATGTATGTAATAATTCTATTATTACATACAATTATCATTATTTTTATTTAATTTCTATTACATATCAACCTGTATACAATTCAAATGTTCTAATTTAGTATATATGTATTATATAGTATATAGTATGTAATGTTTGTGTTAATATTTCCAGAGCGCGTCAGAGACATCTGCCGGAGCTGGCGGTGCATCATCAGGCAGTGCGAGGGTCTCCTCACGATCGAGAGCATCTGAAGAACCTCATATCGGTAAAAACATACAACATATAATATATATGACGCTAGTTTACGCCCGCGACTTTGTCTGCGTTAGTTTCAGAATTAGAAATGTATAGAATGAACGAACGATATTCCGACTTAAAGACAGTACTTAAGATTTTTGGACTTGATCAATTGATGAAAAGTATCCTATGTCTTTTTTATGTTCTAAGCTACCTATCTCTCAACCAATTAATTAATTAATTATCAGCCAAACCCGCACAGCAGTTTTTGTGTTATAAATAGCGTAATAGACAGACGCGTCGAGGGATTTCGTTTTATAATATATTTGATATATACATATATATGTGTATTTGTATTTTTTCTTATTTAATCTAATGTTTTCATCACATTTTGACCTTTTAGCTATTAGATAAACAGTTTTTGATAGTTTATATAAATAGGAAAGGATTTTAACCAAAACATTAATTTATGATTCTTTACGAAATGTTTGTATGTTTTATATTCTCTCAGGTAAATACAAACTTCTAAAGACGATCGGTAAGGGTAACTTCGCTAAAGTTAAACTCGCGAAGCATGTACCCACCGGCAAGGAGGTCGCCATCAAGATCATTGACAAGACGCAGCTCAACCCGAGCAGCCTGCAGAAGCTGTTCAGGGAGGTGAGGGGATACACAGACACACGAACACATACATACATACATACAAAGACGCACACACACAGACAAAGACGCACACCCACATAAATACATAGTCATACATATACACACACATACATATATACATTCATACATACATGCGCTCGTACAGTTTCAAAAAGACATTAAAGATACATTACTATGAGAATACAATTTAAACTATTATAATATCAATGTCTTCTAAGTTATTATATAAAAGATAATTTTAGTAAACAATACATAATTACAATTACATCGACTGTCAAATCTTGTGTTACTATTTACTGACAGTTTGTAAGTTTGTGTGTTACTACAGAGAATTAATGCACGGAATCAACTATCACTGTATATGTTAACTGTAATACTGTAAGTATCATACATACAATAACTAATGACATATTAATATAATAGAAAATATATGTGCAAATTACCTGTTCAAGGTTTTGATATAATTCTCATCTCAATAACACAGACACACACATATTTATATAATCACAGTAAAAAGTAACATATAATTTGAAGACATAATGTTCTTTTAATATATTTATGATTAATTTCAGTTTTCAAAAGACTTGTACTATTTCTAAAAATCATTATGACAGTTAACATGTACAGAAAAAAACACTATTTGATATATAACTAGTTTTGCATTATTATATGCAAAGTTGAAGCATTACTAATATTTTGTCATATTTATATATATTTCAAATGTTGTTTTGTCGATCAGGTGCGAATAATGAAAATGCTGGATCACCCGAATATAGTGAAACTCTTCCAAGTGATAGAAACGGAGAAGACGCTATACCTGGTCATGGAATATGCATCCGGAGGGGAGGTAAATAAGACATATTAATACATAGGTATATATAGGTATAAGAAATTACTCAGTAAAAAATTCAGCCAAGGTCCAAAATATGAATAAACATTGATGTTGTATGATTTACCTCTTGGTATTTTAAATAGTTTGATTGATTGATAGAAAAGAATCTGTACTGTGTACAATGATGTTGATGGAAAAACCCACTGTGTTAAAAAACTTCTTTATAATACATTAATTACACTATTATTACTATCAATGAATTAAATAAAATCTATATTTATTTATTTCTTCGCAATTTTCTGTTTAACAATAATGTTAAAATTCCAGATATTTCAGAATTCAAATAATTTATTCACTTCGAATTCATGACAGACATATTTAAGGAATTCTTAAGTCAAAGATTCAAGTCGGTCACAATAGCTCAGTTTGAAAAGTGACTCTAATATAATATATATAAAGTATCAGGTTCAATCAGTGGTGGCCTACTAGTTAAAAGGTCCGCCTCTCCTGCACTAGAGCGCAGGTTCGATTCCGGCAAATACCAATGTGACTTTTCCGAGTCATATCTACTTTATAAGAGTATTTAGACATCACTGATTAATACATTCCTAGAAAGGGTTGATGTCAGACAGGCGGCCGGTCGTAAAAACAATTATCCAAAACTATTCACAACATGTAAGGCAGACCCTGGCTAAAAGCTGGGAAATTGCCAGGTGGTATAGTATCATTTTCAAATCCTGCTTGTGTATATAATATTGTATATATAGTATACTAGAAGACCCGGCGAATTTCATATCGCCCTATAATCAAGAAATATCTGTTACGTTTTTTTATTTATATTTTTGGAGTTTACCTATTAAAGCCATAAATCTCCGTGTTTTAAAGTGCGAAAGAATGATTGACATATTAGTTAGTTGTCAAATCTAATGTCAAAAAAAACGTTTGTATCAACGACTACTAATAAATTAAAAAAATATTGTCCAGCGGACAAAATTGTGAATTTAAACCATTTCCAGATCCCCTTGATCACACAAAAAAATTCATAAAAATCAGTCCAGTCGTTTGAGAGAATTTCAGTGACATACACACTCACAGAAGAATTATATATATAAAGATATGTATAATGAGTCATTGTATAATATTCCAGGTCTTCGACTACCTCGTGCTCCACGGACGTATGAAGGAAAAGGAGGCGAGGGCCAAGTTCAGACAAATTGTATCCGCTGTTCAATACTGTCACCAGAAGAGAATTATACACAGAGATCTCAAGGTTGATATATATATAAACTAATTTAATATGATATATATGTTATATGTAAATTATAGTATTGGAAGTTTCATTAAAAATGGTTTAGTCATTATTGTATGAAAGAACAACAAATAGATGTATATTCTTCTAAACTTTGAAATTTATAACGATTAGTAGCACTATATAACTAGTCTTGTAATATTTGGTAGAGAATTATGTGGTACATATTTTTATAACACACTAGCTGCGCCCCGCGGTGTTACCCGCGGATTTAAAGTAAAGTAAAGTAGCCTATGTGTTATTCCTGGACGTCAGCTTCCCGTATACAAAATTTTATCAAAATCGGTTCAGCCGTTTGAACGTGAAGAAGTAACAATCATACACACTCACTCACAAACTTTCGCAATTATAATATTAGTAGAGATGTATCCATTTTCTAATACTTATAGTAACTATAGTAGATATTAAGATTATTTACACATTTGTTTCATATAGTAAAAATTATTAAAATCTCTCACATATATATGTTACTACTTTTAATTAAAAAACTTTTTTTCGCTTAATAACTGACACTTTATTGACATTATCAACATCTAAAACATTACATGAATTAAACAAAGATGGCGTTACTGGTCTTACAGAAATATTTTGATATATAATTATAAGACTTATATATATGTGTTACTGCTCTTCTATACATATGTTGTTCTATATATATATATATATATATATATATATGTGTGTTGTTTGTTATGTTCCAGGCTGAGAATCTTCTCCTCGACGGTGAGATGAATATAAAGATAGCTGATTTCGGTTTCTCCAACGAGTTCACTCCAGGAGCCAAGCTCGATACCTTCTGTGGATCACCGCCTTACGCTGCTCCTGAACTATTCCAAGGTACATACTAGTATAAACCCTGACCTCGTCCGTGTTATATTTAATTAATAATAGAGATATGTCAAATAGTTAGCGATATCGATGATTGTGTATATGGAATTGTAATTAAAATAAATATTAATGTGTGGAGTTACTCCTCGTGTATGAAGTAAAACTTCGTAATTTTGTAATAAAAAGAGAGTGGAAATTAATTTTTATGGATTTTTTTGTGTTTCTTTAAAACAAACTTGATTAACATTACTCACAAATCAAAATTGGTTGCCCGCATGCGTTCGTCACAAATTACCTCTTGCTCTGTCTCTTTTAATGAAGCGTTAAACATTTAACGCAAGCTTGTTGACAGTGGCATAAGAAGTTTCACTTAAAAAAAATTAAAGTTAATAATCCAAATTTTTATTTAAGAATATTAAGTAAAATGTATAACTAAATGCTATGTCCGATAATAGTTTTGTTCAATATCAAAAGATATTTATTTGTACACCAAAAAATATACTATTACTAATTACATGACTTAAAATCTACTACAAGTTATATTTATCTTGACCATTATGTCTTAATGGTTTTTAGTTATTACGTATTTTTATTCATAATCATTATAAATGACCTCTAATTTCTCACCAGGCAAGAAGTACGACGGTCCCGAAGTGGATGTCTGGTCGTTGGGTGTGATTTTGTATACGCTAGTATCTGGATCATTACCTTTCGATGGATCAACACTCAGAGAATTGAGAGAGAGAGTTTTGAGAGGGAAATACAGGTTGGTGAAGTGTACCTGATGATAAATATATTAAAATTAGTTTAGGTTTAAACAAGTTTATTGCCAAAAAGAACAAAGCTCGCTCACAAAGGAAATTTTAAAAACTATAACTACAATTATGATATTATAAACAATAAACAGTAGTGATATTAAACGAGATCAGTGAAATCATCTAATATATGGGTTCTTAATTGTTTTTTTAAATATATTCGGAGATTTTGAATTAACATAAACAACATTGTTATAGAATTTATATGAAACTAATATTTTTTTGAATATATGTTTCGGCTACTTTTCAGAAATTGTGATCACATCTCGTCTTAATGATCACGGTTGCTAAAAAGTAACCGAAACGTAGGGAGTATGTAGTTAAAAATAAAGTACGCTTATATATCCGAAAGATATTAATTTCATTTAAATGAATAAAACTTGCGAAAGTTGTAAATTTCGTTATTATAGAATTCTTTGTAAAGAAAGTGTTTGAAAAATATTGAATAATTAAGTAAATACTATTTTTCATTCTTCATATATATTAAACAAGTTTACACTCTATAAAAATTTTAATATTTCATGAATATTCTTCATGTTCAAACTCTTACATAATACTTCTCAATCCAAATAATCAAAATATTTTTATAAGCACTGTAATGTGGTGCCTTGATAGAGGAATGAAAGCCAAGACTGCCTTTATTTCCAATAGATCGTACATTAAATTGATACAAAATTAGCTTATATAATATATAATGGTTAATAAGTATGTTTAGTTAATATAATCTATTCACTAACACTATATATATTTCAGAATACCGTTCTACATGTCAACCGATTGTGAGAATCTGCTCAAAAAATTTCTGGTATTAAACCCAGCTAAGCGAGCCTCTTTAGAGAGTATTATGAGGGACAAATGGATGAACACTGGCTATGAGGAAGATGAGCTACGACCGTACGTGGAGCCTCAACAGGACTTTAAGGATCACAAACGGATAGGTAATAGATACATATATGTATATACATTATACTTAACATAAGTTTTCACTACCAAACTACATACAGACAGTATATAGTCGGGGATAGTGCAAATCCGAGTAACTACCATTGGATAATTCCGAGTATCTATATGTATAAAAGAAAGTCGTGTTAGTTACTCCACTTATAACTCAAGGACGGCTGAACCGATTTAGCTGAAAATTGGCAGGGAGGTAGTTTAGAGCCAGAAAAATTACATAGGATATTTTTATCCTATTCCACAGCATTCCCGTGAGACTTGATATGAAACGTCAGTCACTATAAAACGTGGAATTACGAAACACAATTGACAGCTATGCAATTGACTTATAATGACAGATATGTAATGATGTATGGATGAAAATTTGATATTTGTAAGAAATCTTTTTCTATGTAAAATTGCTGTTCTTTAGTCTCACTAAAACTCGAGAACGGCTGAACGGATTTATCTTATCTTAGTCTTGAAATATTCGTGGAGGTTCAGGGAAGGTTTAAAAGCTGAAAAAATTGATTCATTTTCGGGAAAACCCTAAAAACAGCTGTTTTCTCTTTCCCATACAAACTTTTTTTTAACTTAGATTTGATAACTAACTAATATGTCAATCATTCGGAGGTTTATGGAGATTTATGGCTATCAACAGAGATTTATGGCTTAAAGGAAACTCCTAAAATATAAATAAAAAAACGTAAAAGATTTCTTGATTATAGAGTAATACGAAGTTCGCCAGGTCTTCTAGTATAGTAATAAATTAAACACTAAATAATTATTAATTGTAAAAAACTAGCCACAGAAGTTGTTAATATAGAAAATATTTCATCTCAAACTTTCTTCTGATAATCTGCTTCCAATGTAGATATCCGGATTTGCACTATCCTCAATGATATATGTATAACTTCATATGATAAGCTATACTTTATCCTTATAAGTTTTAACTACCAAAATAAATACAGACAGTATACAGTATTATATTAATTAATCTACTCATAAAACTTGATGAATAATTAATTCATAACTGCCTGTATTACAGTTTGATACTGCAAACTTGTAGTTAGAGTGAAATTAGCTATAACAATATAAATTTTATTGTATGATCATTTCAAATCACAGTATTTTGATTGTAAATTAAATACAAGTATGCTGTTGAAGTACAGCTAGTAATATTATTCATTAATATTGTTGTTTGTATATATTGGTACATTAAATAACTAATTAAAGAATTGTTTCCAAATATACTTTGTATAAGTATTTCATAAATAAGTCAAGCACTCATAATCTATATTTCAACACACTCAAGAGAATATACACTATTTATAGCTTCAAATAATTGCTAGCAATATAACCACACACAAACATGGTAGCTTATAAATGCTTCACAAACATGCATATTTTACACACATAGGAATATTAAATATAATAACAAAGTTTATATGTATTGGTTATGTATATTGTATTTGTCATATTAAATAACATATAACTTTATATTTCATGCTCGCCTTAACGCTACAAAGCTCAAGTTGGTACGTGACAATTGCGCGGTACTAATGTTATTTCAATATCAATGGTATTATTAAAATCTCTGACAATATCACGTGATATTTTATATCGAGTGTTGCCAGTGACAGAATTTGGTATGGTGTTGCCAGTATTATGGGCAATTTTGTATAGTATTGCCATTATATATATTTAAATGTGAATAAAAATATCACATGATGTTGTTTGAGAACGCATCGTTATATAATAAGCTTGTGTCGCATGCATTGCTTGTTTTTTATTTTTATATAAGGATATAATATGTTATATGTGTTTTATATATGTACTATTGTTTTTGTTTTTCAGGTCGTCTTTTTCTAGCAATATATTATAAATATTAGATTATTTTTTTCGTTAAATAATCGATGTATTTTTGTTATTTGGTTTTTTGTTGGAAGTTAGTTTTTGTGGAAGTTATTTGGTTTTTTGTTGGAAGATGTTTAGGTTTCATTAAGTTTGTTATGTTTTAGACTTTAGAGTTATGTGAGACATTTTAGATACTATTTATAATTTGAATAATTAATGAATATAGGTATATATTGTAATTAATGTTTGACAAATATTAAAAACCATGATTTTAATAGTGAATATTGTTTTTGTATACAATACAGTGAAAAACATATTCTGTTATATATTTTACACTTATCGTGTGATAATAAATAAAGATCAGTATTATTTGTAATTAATATGAATTAATTTACACCCAACAGAGGCGCTAGTGTGCCTTGGATACAATCGACAAGAGATCGAATACTCGTTGGCTGAGGCGAAGTATGACGACGTGTTCGCTACGTACCTACTGCTGGGGAGAAAGAGTACTGATGTGAGTGTTGAATGTTACCCTGGGGTAAATTGGCTTTATTGATGTTACCCTGGGGTAAAATAGCTTTATTGATTTACACAATGTGTTATTGATACTGGTTGAATTTATTTATAAGTAATATACCATAGTGTTTTCGTGTTTCTTTTATTTATGTATAAACGATGAATGAAAAGAGTAACAAATTTTATTTATTTATTGGTAAAATGTATTCAGTAGATTCAAATATGAGATATACTGGTCTCGTTTGCCAGTGATCACGGTTACTGCAAAGTAACCAATCGAAACCTCGAGAGTGTAGTGTGTATTTAAAATAGTAAAATAACGCTTAGTAATCCAAAATCAGTATTCTCAAATTGTCCGAAAGTAATATTGGTATAGTAAGTAGTAATATCTAATCATATGTTCGTATCTTGCCCCTCAGCCGGAGTCTGACGGCAGTAGATCCGGTTCATCGCTGTCTCTACGGAACGCTGCGGCACCCGCACAGGCGGCACAGCAGACGACCGCCGCACACGGAGGTACACAGACACACACACACACACAGACATACACACACACGCACACACACAGACACACACATACAAACACTATATAGAGATTAAATATTATATGAGATTAAATTAAAATAGAATCTTACTGTGATATTTCTCAGGGATTGTTAAATTTATTAGGAATAATATAGTGTATGGGGCTACTTGTGAAGCTGCGTTGAGTAGGCTTAGGATTAAATGGCATATAATAAAATAATATCGGATACGCTTACAGTAAATACCGCATTCAGAAGAGAATAAATATAGCACGGTCAACTACTAAACGGATTTTAATTAAAAATAACATAATTTATTGTTTTTGTACACGAATAATACAAAAATATTAAATTATTCAATATGTATAGTGATTTTTCTCATATTTGTTCTCTTATGAATATCAAAGCTTAGGGTATAATTTTAATGAGAAATAAATGGGGCCCAGCTTTATATAGCTTAATCTAACTGGACATCGTGAGGCCGGGCTACATGACAGCAGTTACATCATTTGAGGTCCATTTGTTATATATTGTGCCTTGGAACGTGAATACAGTGCGGGGTAATTTATATTTACGGATAAGTCGGAATTACCCCAACATATATCATCGATGTATAAGTGTTATATGACTATATTCACGTTCCACGGCGTAGTGTCTGTTGCTTTTTTTTATTTTGACTGTATATTTGTGTGCTTATCGTGTTCGTACACCCATCGCAACTATACAATCACTATCGATCCTTTGTCTTGTCGATGTGTGTTTGTTTGTCCTCGATATTACACGCATCTTCTGTCACACTATCTACCCCTGGCATGCATCGTATATTGCGCGGGGTGTACGTCTATCGCGGCAAGACGAGTCAATTTGAACGCGCGTATATCTATCGTATGGTTGACGCGTTGTACTGACCGACCGACACCGATATGAGGACGCTATAATATACAGTAATACTACGCTTATCGCGACCCCGTTATATTCGGTTTCACTATTATACGAATTTAAAAAAATATATTCTGGTTTGGACATATTGCAGAGTTGTCTATAGACAATAATGATGACCGTGTGTCAAACAATTACAAACAGTGTTGGGTGTTATGAAAGTATTTAAGACAACGTAAACAAAACGCTACCCAAAACACTATAGATTTATTTTTTCGCAAAAATAAGAGTATCTATTGCATAAAGTGGTCTTAGAATTAAAATGATTGGTATTTTTTTTATCAAAATTTTGACGATACTTAATCATAAAGCTCGAAATACGAATTTTAGCTGACGCGATTTTTTCCGGTACTTATCCCTCGGGGGGTAACGTAAAGCGTTGTATTACTGTATAGTATACATATTATTGTTGTGATATGTTAATATAATATCGGTGTCGGTGCTTCGTGCGGTCGGTTCAGGATGCGCGTCTCCTTCGCACCGCGGCGTGCAGCGCAGCATCTCGGCGAGCGCGCGGCCGGCAGCCTCGCGCCGCGCCTCCTCCGGCGCGGACGTGCTGCGCGCGCAAGGTAAATGTGACTTACAGCTACATGTTACTCGTTACCCTGGGGTAAAGGTGACTTACAGCTACATGTTACTCGTTACCCTGGGGTAAAGGTGACTTACAGCTACATGTTACTCGTTACCCTGGGGTAAAGGTGACTTACAGCTACATGTTACTTGTTACCCCACGTACATGTAGGGGTAACTTTGACCGACATGTTTGTTCGTTGATGTAGCCCATTATAGGTAATTTTTTGGCTTCGTAGACACGCATGGTTAACGGAATGTTTAATATTTGTTTTTTTTTTTACTTTGTGTTTTTGAAATTTTTACAAATATGTTATCGATGTAGCCGCATGTTTGTTAATGCTGTGTATTTTATTATGTTACGATAAAAGACATCCATTGAATGATTTCTCACTCAGGGTTCTGCCGCTACAAGATAGAACCGAAAAATTGAATTTTGCGTTAGCGTTGCATGTTCGTAAGCCCTTTTTATAATTTTACGGCAAAATAAAATGCACGATATTAGAATCATCTTCCCCTCATGTGTAATACATTATTATTATAGTAATATGTAACTTAACGACCATCTCGAATATTCATTAAATGTTCTCGGTATAAAGATATTACTTTTGTATATATATGTATATGTAGATCAGACACGAATGAGAATCATTATAATTATTAATGTCAATATATGTATGATATAATTATAATGTTTCCAATACATTAAAATTAAATGCACAACTTAAATGTTGTATGTATTTTTCTAATACTCACATAATTTCGTCCATTCAGTAAATCAAAGCTTTCTGTGTGATTAAAACGGTTGTTGATTTTATTGTTTCTTGTGAAGCACGTCATAGATTTTCATTCTATTGATAATTTTCAATACGTTTATAATTAAAGAATCAAAGAGAATATATATATTTTGTTATTTGTCAAAGCATCCCTTGAAATACTACTACACTTTAGCATGTAAATTTCTGATATATTTTTTATGAAATCTTCATTCTTCAGCATGTATCTTTATATCTGTATCTCCCTTACCAATAAACGAATGGACCCAATTTGATCGAAATAATAAAATAATGTAGTATATTACTAGGAAATACACGTATTTGTACATCATGTAATACCATTAATATCACATTTTATCATACATAATTCATAATAATTTAGATTATAATAAATCTATCATATATTTACAATCATCGTAGTGTGTGGGTATTAATTGGTATAGGTATTAACAAAGTAATTAAGTATTTAATTAGCTGTAAAATAGCTTTAAAACAGCCTCTGGTACATAATGATATGATGAAAAATAATATATTATCGCTAATCGCTAATAACGCTTGGTTTTTATATAATGATAGCACAAGCTGCATTTTGAGTGCTTATTTAGTTTTGTCATGTGATATATGATGCTTAAAATGAATTCTATGTTTTGTAAAAAAACTATACATTTGAGTTAATTCGTAAATAAGTTTTTTATAATAATACTTCATCAAATATGATCAGTGAATTTTTTTTTCTCCCAGTCGGTACAACAACTACTACATCTAATAATACAACCTCTACAGCGACAACGACGACGTCTAATTTTAAAAGACAGGTATATGAATGTTATATTGAAATAATCAATTATTAGGTACTTAATATATATGTATTAATAAATTTGTTTAAATTTTCCATAGAATACAATCGATTCGGCGTCTATCAAGGAGAATACGGCGCGGATCGCTCAAATGCAGGTAATATATTTGTAATTATTATACAGTACAGATATTAAATATTAATGTGTGTTTAGAAAGAAATTCCCTCAAACATTTAATTTTAAAACTATTAGCAGCAGTTCACTTAATATTTATATGTATATATTAATTTAATGCACCGTGCAACTATTTGTCTTTCGTCTGACTAGATTTTTTGAGAGAAGAAAAAAACAAATCAAAAACACATTAGCTTCATATGAGTCACTATAATTCTGCTATCACTATTTTTTAACTTCATTTGTAAAAAAATAACTAAAAATATATATTTTCTTATATAATATATATCCTCGAATGTTAATACGAACTCATCTAGGTGCAGAACACAACGCGGCCGATAAGCGCCCAGCCTAAATTGGAACCTCGCTCTCGTATGATGACCAGCGGCTCGCGGAGATCAGAAACGCATCAGACACACACTACACAGCATCAAGCTACACACCAGACGGCTCCAAAGATGTCGCCACCGCACGATACACCGAGGTCAGTAAAGCACTTTTACCCTAACACTTACCCTAAGGTATAAGTCGACATTACCCCACCATAAAATCGTGTACGATATCATAAATTATATATAGTAATTTTATATATGAAATATTTTTACCTTTTTTACTAATAATATATAAATAATTATTAATATATTTATACATCATATAATATTTAAGTATCGATCTATAATGTAAATATTTTTGAGGGTAGAATGATATAGGGTTTGATAAAGTTATAACAGCATGCGATAATTTACACGCGTAACGGGACAGTGGTGAGAATAAAAACGGGACGAACGGGACAAACGGGACGAACGGGACGGGAACTGGTAAGACGCATGTTAAGAGCGCGTCTATATCATCATCAAGCGGACCGCCGCTTGGAGCCGAGCCCGCCACGCACAACGCCTCCGCTAGGGACCTAGCGCAGCCGAGACCCAGGTATTGTGGGTTATATGGATGCGATGATGGGATACCCACTATATACTCTAACAAGTGAACATAAGATATCATACAAATATATATTAAGAACATGATATATTATGTAATGATAAAAATATATATATTTATATGTGAATTGGGATCCCATCATAACATAAAATATATTAAATGTAACATTGTATAATAATTAATATGTGCCGAATATAATTCAGTCGTATAAGAAACAATGTAACATTTACTATAAAGGGTGATGTAATGTTTTTAGGCTTACATAATACACGTTTGTAAATAAATTTAAATTATTATTTTGTAGCACACACAGCTTTCACTTTTAAAACATAGTGGTGGTAATATTTGTTTTCATTTAAAAAAATATCTAACATATATATTAAGATTGCTACATAATACATCTTTTTTTTAATATTGGTTAAATATATAATAAATATTATCACTATGTACACAAGTGGCACTTAAATTGTAACATTAGTTGCACACAATTAGTTGTTAGTGATTTTTTTTTATATGGCAACACAATTCTAATGTTTTTTTTAATAATTCTGTTATACTTTTATATTAATTTGTTTTAATTTAAGATTATTTTTAAGATTTCTTTTTTTATTTAATATATAATTTGTATGATTATTCATTATTTCAGCTAGTTTAAGTTTTTTTGTGTTATTTTATATTCTGTTTGAAATAGGATAAATGTGTTTTGATGTTAGTTTGAATAGATTTGCCTTTTTTTGTTTTCTATAACACATGGAATGTGAGCATTTTTGTTTAAATATACAGTATGTTCAAATAGGAAGGCTTTTATGTGTTTTATACTATGAATGAATATGAAATGTTTTTTTTTCTTTGATTATTAACGCTTTTTAAGTTTTAATAGATCTTCCAATTTCATTATAGATATGTATGATTGAAAGAATTTTTTTATATTGCTTAGCTTTACTCTACTAGTTTAATTATATGAAAAACTAATAATTTTATTATTATTTTAGTAATTATATTTTTTTTTTCTCTATTATCACCTATATATATAATTTCTTTGTTATGTATAATATTATTAATATTATTATATGTCTGTACAGCCTCAATTCAAGCCTATCTACAGCGGGTGCTGGTAGTAACTCCGGAGCAGCAAGACGAGACTTCCCAAACCCACTCGTGTTCCCGAGGAATGTACCATCGAGATCTACCTTCCATTCTGGTGAGTAGAATAACTAACAATCTATATAATATATTAGATTTGATATACATTATATATTTGTTATGATAAGTACTTAAAAATTTACATAAATTCTGCCCATGTTGATGAAATAGCTAATTTGATATATTATATTTGATTCCTAATAATATTTACCCTTTTTTTAATATGTTTATCGTATATGTATATCCTGGAAAGTAGTGAATACAACTGTTCCTAACCCACACAGCCTATCAGAAATGATTCAAAAATCTTTATATATTGACCCTAATATAGAAAACTAATAATTGTCTAACCATATTAAAGTAACAAACATTGAATGATACATTATAACTCCATCCCTTTCAATCTTCAGGTCAAACCGAGCAATATAAAGATTGTGAGTAGACATATATATAAATATTAAATGTTCATTACTCACAGACTAGATATTAGTAATTGTCTATCCTCTTCCAACACATTTTATATATGTATATCCGTCTCTCTCCCACACTAGGTTAGAATAGGCCTATGATTCAATGTTCATTAAGTAGTTTATCGTTCATACTCTTCGCACATATGGAAAGTTATATCTCCGTCTCTTTCTAACACCAGGTCAAACTAGATCTCGAGGTGGGAGCGCCGGTGGAGCATATGGCGATGGAGGTTCTCCACACCAAGCTAGACCAAGCTTCTTCTCCAAGCTATCATCGAGATTCTCCAAGCGGTCAGTATATACACTAATCTAGACCTACATACATACATACACATACTCATGGTCTTTGAATGTATATCTACTAACTATGGTGTATGGTTTGAGGATGTTATATACATATAAACATATATATACATACAAGCAGATATAGAATTTATAAATCATTTGAAAAACTTTCAAACACATAACATATACACTGGTAATTTTTTAAAGCATTAAAACATTACTTTAAATATTAATAAAACCAGATTTTACTTATATCACTAATGGAAACACTTTGAATATTTATTTTTTACCTCGAATAAATTCAAGTCATAAATACTGCTCATATTAACTTAGATTTATTTCAATCATCACTTAAAACATTTTCTTCTATTTAAGCTTTATATTTTTCTTCCTCTTTATTGCATTCGCTTCCTTTTATGTAATATAAAACATACACACAAACATTCCACAGAATAATATTTTTTAACTAGTGACATTAACAGTGAAACTTGATAACTTCTTTGTATTTAAATATTCTATAACATCACATAATTTTGTTACAAATCTATTTTTTCACTAACATAATTAATATTAACACAGCACAATATAACTATGGTAACTAACTGACATATATTTTTGTTATAACAATGTTTTGTTAACATCCATTCGCTAGTTAGCTTGAGCGATCATACAGAGTTTGTGTTACTGTGGTAACATATACAATAAGTATAATATATGAACGGTAACACAAAACTCTATCAGAATGGTAACAGCCATAGCTCTGTCATGCCCTTTCACCCACGCTGTATCACAAGCTTTAGCACCATGTATAATATAAATAATATAAACAGATATTTTTCGTTATCTGTCATAGATGTGTTAACGCCTTATGGCAATAAATTATTAAAAATGAAAGGGTTGTGGAAAAGACTCGATATTAATTGAACGAACAGTGTTTGGGCTTATACAGTATGTTCAAAACCTGTTCTATATAATATATAATGTATTTGTTGTAAATAATTTCCATTAACGCAACACAATCAAATCTATCACTTATTAACAATATCGTTTTGTCGCTGACATTGTTGCGATTTTGTGTTTTTTTTTTTCTATTCTTTCTGTATGTACATATCTTGATTGGAATTTTTCTATATTTATATTTTTTTGTTCATACAATTTGATGCTCAAATCGTCTCCCTCTAAGATCCCGAGCTCCGACTATTTTTTTTTTGTTTTCCGTTTACTTTTATTTTTATTGTCGCGTCGACACAGGGGATGCACGATGCTAAAACCTCCTTTTCCTAACATCCTGTAGATGCACATGGATATATTTTTTTTGTAATTTTTTTTTCGATTTCCGCGTTGATTGATATATATGTGTTAATTTGATTGCCTTGACCGTTTGATGTAGTTTTCAAAGCATGATGTAATCCCCATACTGTTAACAGCGTTGTTTTTTTTTATATATTTTTTCTATATTGAGATATAACAAAAATAATTTTAATGAACGTGTAAGTATATAGCCGGTTCATAAATCGTTTGTGAGGTGTACGGATATTGATGTGTGACCTCTTTCGTGCATCCCCTCGTGTTTTTTTTTTCATTATTTTTTTTATTATTATTATTATTTTGTCTAACCGTACGCTTCTACTAACGATTCGTCGCGTTTCATACCGGTTTTTTTTTTATTTCCGCTTATAGTCTATCCACAACCCTTAAAAGTCGCAACGTGACGGTTTTTTTTTTGTTTTTGAATATAATATCATTATATATATACGGAGGGAGTTAGTATTGTGCATCTGTGTGTACGTTCCTGTCGGTGTGTCGGTGTGTCGGTATGTCGGTGTGTCGGTGTATCAGAGGGGGGCTGTTCGGCTATTTGTCGGCCAGATCGCTCACCCCCTTACGTTATACGCAGGTTGAATCAAAACCCGTGATCGTGATCCTGTTGTTCAACGATCGTGCTCACAGAGAAGATTCACGTTTTGGCTCTTATTATATTAATATTAATGTTTTCTAAATATATTTATCAATAAATAAGGCTAGATAGAGATGTGCAAAAAAAAATTTTTTTTTTTCTATTTATGTATCGAGAGTAATATATATATTTTTTTATCCAACGTCAGATTTTCTTGTTTGAAAAATACGGTTTGGTATATTCGTTTCTCATTTAAAAATAATAATAAGTTGATTATTTTCATTTTGATTATTTAAAAGATCGTTGGATGAAAAAATATATAAGACATAGTGAGTAAAGTGTTAATAATGTTTTTTTTTTTGTAATATTCACATATTGTAACGTCCCATTCAAGTTTTGGTTTACATTTATACGTATTACGATAAATATAATAAAGAACGCGACGACATTTCTGGCTTCATTTTATATTATTAAAGAAGTTCTTTTTTTTCTCAAATTTTCATACGAAAAAATGTATGTCATTTTGGATGACTTTTTTTTTATTTTTTCTTAAGAAAAATTTTGTTTAATAAATATTTTTGATATATTTAATGATATAATATGCAGCAGAAACCTAGTCCCGTCGCGAGACGCATTTCACTGTAGTATAAGTAATGTGTTCTTTGAATGAATCTTTTTTTTACATTCCAGGGATTTTTGTTCCGTTAATTTGACGTTCGACTCTAGCTAAGAATGCGTTTTTTTTTTATAATTTTTTATTCTGTTATCATAAAACATATTGAAATAGTTGAATTGTAACAATGATCACTAAACGCAGTTTTTAGAGTCGAGATTAGCACAATTTTTTTTGTATTCGGATTTCGCCTAAAGTATATTACGACGACTGAAGAAAAAAAATATTACATATTGTACATAATATAAATATTAACGTGTTATATTTCATATAGTTTTTAGTCTACGGGCTATAAAGCAGATACTTAACTGTTTTTTTTTTTTGGTATATTAATGTCTTTTCTAATGTTTGAGAATTTATTACGATTATAATGTCTATATAACTAACTATCTCTTTCCCCCCAATAGTTTAACGTAGTTTAGAGAGTGAGATAGAACTAAAATAGTTTTTAGTAATACATCCCTTAACGTCGGTACAAATACTCAGTAGATAAAATATATTATGTATACAAGAATATAACTCCAGACGTGAGTTCAGAAAATAAATCTTGTTAAAGAGGAATTTAGAAATTAAAAATAAACATCCTGTATATGACTGATACTTGGAAGAAAAGTTTCATCTTAAATAATAGAAAAAAAAATATTTTCTTAAATCCCATGAACAGAGTGTTCAAATTTATTATATGTGACAACACGAGAAGAAAACTTTATTTTATAGTGAAATCACTTAAAAAATATATTAATAATATTAATGTAGAAGTCAGAACTAAATGTATAAATATAATCTGTATAATGTATGATATTGGTTAATTCTAATTATTTTCTTTACAACATGCAACGCTAACGAATGATTTGATACAATATTTTTTTGTACATAGGGTACCGTTTATAGAAATCTGTATTAATTCTCTATATACGATTAGTTACAATTTGTAAATAAGAAAAAAAAATATTTTGGATTCTGCTAAAGAAGTTCTATATAATAGTATATTATATGAATATTTTCGGTAATCAAAAAAAATTTACAATAATCATGTAATTTGTCGTTGAATAGTTTCGATCAAACTTCCAATTCGTCTCGTCTAACCTTTGACCCGTAGTTTTTAGTGAAATTTCATATTTTGATTATTTACATCATGTGAATCCTATTTAACATTCTTTATACACTTTTTTTGCATTTTTTTTGAAAAAAAAATATCAAAAATAACACAAACATTATTTTTCATTAAGATTTTTTTTTGTTATTAATCGTTTTCAGTATTTTTTTATATATTTTTTGTAAATTTATTGAAAAAACAATTGGGTGCTTTTCTGGTATGTTATCGATGATGCCAAAACATTTAATCTCTTTACAGAAAATACATTTTTGACATCACCATAGTCCCATACTTTGCTGACATTTTTTCTTTAATGATGAAATATTTTCTTTATATAAATAATTATTAAGCAATAAATAACATAGTAATATATAGGAAAGATGCAATACATCCTAAACTAGTGTAAGTTATTTTCGTTTTTTTTTTCTTGCACATGTATTATTTGATAATTCTTTCTTTGTTTTTTCTTTTTGATATAATTGCATTTTTTTACACATCCAAATATTTCAGCACTTTTCATATAGATCTTTTTTGGATTTCAATTTCAGCCTTGAATTATGACAATTTCAATATATATATTTTGTTTTATAGTGATTATAACTTTGCGTCAGTAACGATATATAAACTGTGTAAAAATATACAAAAAATGCTAAATATTTTTTTGTATATTTAATAATTTATGAGGGTAAAAACATTTTTATTATTAAATGTGTTTTTTGTTCCTCTATCCACATTTTGTAAACGTGTCTCAAGCTCATGTCGTGAGTGATCGATATATTTCTGTCATTTATTAACGAATTATTAGTTCTGTATGTGTTGCGCTTGTCCTAATAATCAGGTTTTCAATACAAATGTGTTTTATTTTATCTTTGAATACCTTTCCAGCGGAAAAATATACTAATTATACGAAAAATTATGGATTACATATATATATATTTTACGTTACGTTGCGACTCAAATAAAATTCTCCCGAAAAAAAGTTGTTTTAAATCTGTGTACATATTTTTTTGTTGAATTTAAATGATTTTTTATGTTAATTCTTTGTTTTTTTGGATGTGATACGTAATTTATTATTGTATACATAAAAGTGTTGTTATTCAGACTGTCTGTGTTGGGGGAGGCGACCGGGAGACAGAAACCTCGAATATTTTCCTCTCTGGACATCCAGCGGAGGTAGGGGAGGGGGGAGGGCGCACATACATATAACATACCGTGGATTTTGGCAGTTTTAATAATGATTGGAGTTATCAGTAACGATAGTACCCCATGGGTGTGTGTGTGCGTGTGTGTGTGTTGAGACGGTGTTTTTTTTCCTACTAATGATTTCAGATGCAATTGAAAGATTGCGTTTTATATTTTTTGAAGGCGTCAGTACATTTTGTTTGTATGAATGTTTAATGGTGTTTTGTGTTGAGTGATGTTCGTATGTTTTCGTCTCAATAGCACATGAACTAATAAATGACGATGTTTTCTTGGACTTTTATAACGTGATTCAACCAATGATAAAGAAAATCCTAGTTATACGGCATTTTATGTCCAATCAAAATGCTTTTTTTGACATAGTCTTCTTAGTCTCTAAAAATTAATTATTATCATATTTCGCTTATTTGGTTGAATCACAATTCTTTGTCAATAATACTTAATACAGTTTTTGGAGTTTTTTTACGAAAGTAATGTATTTTTTTAAAACAATCGTGACTATCTAACAAATATACGAAGAAAAAGGTTGAACTTTTGCATGGTTTTTATCGGTTTTACGGTATCGGTTATATATCCCGCTGATTTTATAATCTGTCATGGCTTTTTACGGTTTAATCGTAAAACGAATTTATATTAATCTGAAAGATATAATATTAATATTAAAAAGAACTGGTAAGTTATGTTTAAGCATGAATCTCAGTATGTTAGATAGTTTTATTTCACATTATTTTTGCTTCGTGCGCTTAATTTGATTATTATTTTATTTAAACTGCACTCATTTATTACATTTTATTATATCAAGCTGATTTTTTTTTAAATTTTTGAGATTCACAATTTTTTTCTTGAATAATTTTTTCCTACATCCAGATTATTCGTTTTTTCTTACTGATAAATTATATTTTTGTACTTGTAATCTTTACCGTCGGCTTGATATAAGTCCGTTAGTGCGTGCCCCCCTTCCCCCCTCCTAGCGTTTACGTTTTTCTGTTTTTAGGCCTATCGACGTTACAACACCGAAGCATGCTGTAGGGGCTAGCCCGCAAACCTTGCTTGGGTAATTATTTTCATTATTATTATTTTTTTATTATTATTTATCATCATTTCTAGGACGCATAACATCCGATATGCTTCTAACAACGCCATCACATCTAGTTGAACTATCTAACAGCATTTGATAGCGCTTCGATGTTTTTTTTACATTTTTTTGTTTTTTATCTTATAATTTTTTGTTATATTGATTTAACATCACTCTAATTGAAGGTTTTAAGATTTGGTTTTTTTTGTGTATTGAACAATGTGTGTCTAATTATAGGTTTAGTTGTATGAGGGTAGTTTTAATTTTGATGGTGTTTGTTTCATTATAGACAGGGTACCGAGGAGCAAGTAAAGCCGAGGGTACTCCGGTTCACTTGGAGTATGAAGACCACCTCCTCTAGGGACCCTAACGAAATCATGGCTGAGATAAGGAAGGTAGGTGATTCAGGAGTTGATAGAAATACATAAATAATATCTGACTTTGTGTAAAGAGATAACCTTGTTTATATTCCTTGTTTATTAATATTAATGTAGATTTTTGGGATAAAAAATCTTAATTTTTTTTCGTGCTGTATTTTTATTTTTTCTTATTTTTAACTTGAGACAGTTTACAAACTTTATTTGCTTCTCAATCTTATCTTAAGTTTATCCTTCCTAGAAGAAAATATATTGAACATTTTCTTAACAGAGCCAATCATTTGTAATCGTTGTAATTCTTAACAAAATTCTTTGGCATAAATAAAATATATATAAACTAAATGCTGATAGTCAAAATGAAGTAGTTATTGGACACAGGATATTCTTGACTTTGAAACTATATTACGCAATATGACATTAATTAACACGAGTAGCATTCGAAGCTTACTCTAGAGATAGTTCAAATTCATTGAAATATATCCCTACTAATAATATAAATGCGAAATTAACTCTGTCTGTCTGATCGCTTTCACGCCTAAACCACTGAACTGATTTTAATGAAATTTGGTACAGACATAGAGTTGACCTTGAGAAAGAACATAGGATAGTTTTTATCCCAGACTTTTGAAAGGTTCTTTTGGAAACGCGATATAAGCGAACTCCACGCGAAGATGCGGGCGGAAAGTATATAATATAATATGAATCTCCTCGAAGGTTTTGGACGCCAATAATTGTGACTACGAGCAGCGTGAGAGGTTCCTTCTGCTGTGTGTACACGGAGACCCCAACGCTGACTCACTGGTGCAGTGGGAGATAGAGGTCTGCAAACTGCCAAGGCTGTCGCTGAACGGAGTGCGCTTCAAGAGGATATCTGGTGAGGGACGGACACACACACACACACGCACACACACACGCACACACATACAGACAAATAGAACTGTAGACATTGTATTATGAATAGGGAATATGGACGTAAAGATTATGTGGATGTTGGTTGCTCTTTAAGAATATATGTATATACTGAACTGATTGTGATGAAGTATGGCAATAATGTAACTTAGATAGTGGAGTGCGATATGGGCTATGATTTTATGAAAATTCTAGTACATACTTATTTTTGGGACTATGGTATGTATTCTGTATGTAGTCGAATCTATTATAGGTGACGTCGTCTGTTAAGTAGATGATAAAAACTTGTATACCAAAAGGGCAAGTAGAAGTATTTCTCTCGGACTAACTTTTCGAACTCTTTTGTAATTTACATACAATATGTATTATCATTGGTAGTATTTTTTGTTTCCCCTTTTGTATAATTTAAGTAAAAAAAAAAATTGTGTTAGGTTAATAGAAAATACTGTCATTTCCCATGCCGTGATAACTTTTAATTGAAACAACACTTGTCTAAAAATTACCTTTATTTTAAAACTTATAAATGGTGTATGTTTTGTAATTTGTCCTTAAATAAACTCATAATTTCCAGGCACAAGTATCGGCTTCAAGAACATTGCGTCCAAGATCGCCAACGAGCTCAAGCTGTGACTGCCCGGGAGCGTCCCCCCTCCCCCGCCGCCGCGCTCGGACAGTCTGCGTCTGTCGGCCGAGGACATGGTACTATCAGCCAACGCGGGCGCGAGGACCTCCACCGGAGCCCTGGCGCACTACCTGACCGCCGAGCTGCTCGCAACACGCCCCCAGCCGCGATCGGCGCTGTCTCTCAGAGTGGACAGCGAGCCGGCGCCCTGCATCAAACTGACAGCCAGCGCGCACGCTCTCCCTTATATACCCATACTGCCCCCTCCTCCGCCGCCCGCAACTCGCCCCGCCCCCTTGCCGCTGGAGCCCCTCCCCCCGCCGGAGCTATTCGACTTCTGACCCGGGACGCTGACTAATAATATATTCGTCGTTCGTATAATGAACGTATAACACTCCATATAGTGAGTCTTGTACCGGCTTGTATGAGCCGTCGTTTTATTCAATCTCAACTCTTGTAAATAGACAGACGGCGGGAGTGACGTTAATTTACGTTATAGAGTAACGTCTGTAACATCGGTTATAGTAAGGGAGACATGTGTATGAGATGTGCCAAGCGCCACACGTTCTCTGTTTAATAATAAACTCATAGGAATGTTCATTAAAGTGACCGCTATCGATCATGTTGTTTTATTTTGTATTATAAATATATATTAACGTTTAATGTCGCGGTATCAAATATTGTTTTAACTGTAGGTAAGTGTCCGGCGAGCGTCCCGCGGCTTCTGTTTATTATATATAATGTTTATTTAATGAATCCTCTCTCTGCGTGAGTCCGCGGGCCGCTGGCTGTATGTTTTGTGCTAACGCTTGTTTATTTCTTATCGTGTATGTAATGATGTACAAATGAGTTGTAGCTCAACGATACAAGTTAGTGTAGTCTTAATTATAATTTCCTTGAAGTTTAAATGACAAATATACATTTAATTAAACTGATGTCGATCGCGCTGTACGTTAAGGCTTACGAGCGGATAATTTCATCATGTTTGCTGTTTTTTAAACTAGATAATGGATTATAATTATAAATGAAGAACGTGTCGCTTTATTGTATGGACACGGTTTTAATAAACAGCAACATAGTTCATAGCGTCGGTCACACGAGGTCTGTATGTGTGTGTGTGTGTATGTGTGTGTGTGTACACGCGTCTCACATTTCTCTGTAACTACCTGTCTCTTTCTAATTATAAGGCTGAATTAGAAAGTCGTTACAGTTTGTATGTGATCAAAGTATTATGTACTTTGTAGTGATAGCAATAAAGTTCACTCTCCCCCGCCCCGTCTCCGCCAACCTTCTGTCCGTGTGTCGCTTCGTGTCTGTGTTCTTCTAACGGATATTTTTTTCTATAATATATGTAAGTGTAGTGTTATATTTTACATGAGATCACAACTTCTGACGTCACGACCTGTGTAGCGTCGCGTGTGGACGCCTGTTATAGTTTAATATTATGGAATTCTTATGTTATTTGCATATTATACGGAATTGTAAAAAAAATGTATTCAGTTTTTGTTTTATTCCATTAGATTATTTCCGTCCCTAATAATTTCTCCTCATGAATTTCTAACAGCAGTGTTGGCATTTTTTTATTGAAATTTAAAATATTGATGTAGTTTTATCAAAGTTTTTAATCGGTTTGTTTTTATATAAGGCGACGCGTTGAGTCGAGTACATAATGAATGTTTACATAATGTAGTCCAATATATGAGTTTTGTTTTACAAGTGTAGTGTAGGCCGGCTGTGTCAGCAGCAACTGGATAATAAAATATTATTTTTAATTCCATATAGTGTTTTATTTATATGAGAAGATTTATGTATATATAATACTTAAGTTCATATAATTTGGAATTTTAACTTGCGTTTGGCATAAAGTCCATATTTATGTTCTAAACTTAATGTATCAAAAATACTAGCCTATATAATAGTATGAATAATAATATCAATTTGCGGTGAATAGAATTATCTTCATTACAGATATTCGTTTCAATAATTAATGATTTTAATTTTCCTAGTAATCCTTAGTAGAATTGTGACTTATTACGTTTGCTTTTTTTCTTGTAACTGGACGATCAAGATAAAAAATGTACTATTTTATAAAAAATCAATACTTTTTTCTCTAATGCCTTATCTCTCAATCTTCTTATATGTATTTCATATAAAAATTTACTATTAATAATCAGATTTTTTTTCAATCACTATTTTGTGTCAACATTTACTAAAACACTACACAAATCGAGCTAAAAACTTAAAAATATTTTTTAATAACAAAGAGTTTATATTACCGTAGCCATAAGATTAGACAATAGTTAATTATTTCAAAATAAAATTTGAGTTACAAACAGAATTATAACATTCAAAATGATAAGCGCGGGGTGCTTGATATATTAAAGGTTATACAATCATTCTATTGTAAACTATCTATGAGTGGAGAGTTATGGAAAGTTTTATTCTTACGAAATAACTTATTGTAATATAATCTGTATCTTTTTCAATATATCAATAAAGTTGATGTGGCCAGCTCGAAATTTCTTGTTATTTAAAGTGCCTTAAAACTTGACTATTACCTTTCATACAAAAAAAAACTATTTTGTAGGAAAATAAATAATAAGATGAATTAAAACGTAATAACTAAAGTTATGCAAAATGTTATATTTGGACATCTTCCTCCAAGGATATGAGGTTTATTTTTCAGCACCACATTAATAACTACGATTTTATTGTAATATTTCTCATGCCAACAATAAAAACAAACAAAAAAACATGAAAACTCTCTATAAATATATTTTTAATTTAACTTTTTATTTCAATCAACATGACAGTTACATTTTTTAATACATCTTAGTCTATGGCAGAGTTTTACAACAATTTTATTTTCTATCATAAATTAATTAAATACATTTTTAATCTAAGATTTGTTTTTTTTAAATATCTATATAAGAATAATTTATTAAATCTTACATCTAACAATTATTTTACAGTTTATAATGAGTAATACAATCGTAAAGCTTAGTGTAAAGCTTCCCTGACATTGGCATTATCGGTTCTACTGTAGCCTTAGTACAAGTTCGCTGCGACAAATAAAAAACGGCGCGCTTTTAGTTTCTCATTCATATCTTACGATATTACTATCACATGAAAAGTTATATGAATTTAAAACTGATTACGATCATTATTTACTTTGTATATGCAGACTTGTAGTAAGTATTTTGATTAATTATTAAAATCATGAATTATCTTTTTTAATGGGAACTCCGTTTAAATCTATCTCGGTGCTCGGTCTTAGTGGTGGTTTGAACCCGTATTCTATTCTGACGTCACTAACTTTAGGCATTCTCTCCGTTCGTCTCAAACTCTCCGTGTATTCTTTATTTTTCTCCCAGCTCTCGTCGTAACTATCAACCGGCGCTGGTCCGTAGTATTTAACATCTCTGTGTGTGGGTCTCGTCGTGTTGTATGTGTATGAAGACGCGTATTGTTTTTCCAGGTTTTTGTATACGGGAGTTATATTTTGTATGTTTTTGAGAACGTGGGCATTAGCTGGTTGTATTTGATAGTTTGTTTTAGTCTCCGCGGGTGTCTGTGTATACTGGTCCAAGGCCTGTTGCTTGTAGTCTTCGTGGCTCAACTTCAAGTAATCCGCCACTCTCTGTAAAGCTTCCTGACTCACGCCATAGCTGTATAGAGTTGTCACTTTATCGTTCTTCTCGAATTGATATGGATGTTCAGATTTTTGGTTATTTTTCTCAATAAAGTACGGAACTTCATATGGTATGTGTACTGGATACGGTACTTTCCTCTCAACGATTCTATCTACCGGATACGGAACTCTCTTCTCCACGGGATAAGGTTTGTCGACGTATTTGGTCACGACGACGGGTTTTTCTACGATCTTCTCCACAATCTGTTTTACTGGATACGGAACTTGCACTGGGACTCTCTTCTCAACTATTCTGTTCACGTGGATCGGAAATGGTACTTTCTTCTCTATAATTCTGTCAACGGGATACGGTTTAGGAACTTCTACTGGAATCGGTATCTTCTTCTCCACGGGATAAGGGACAGCAATCTTCTTTTCTATAACCTTCTCCACTGTTACCGGTTTCTCAATGGGAACAGCCACAGGAACAGGCGTCTCAAAAGCCACGGGATATATAACATTCTTCTCAACCGGAATAGCTACCGGTATCCCAACAGGCGTGGGAACCGGAAACGGATGAATCATTTGTTTCTCGACAACCTTTTCAACCGTATACGGTACATGAATGGGTCTATCTACGTATACCTTATGTTCAACCGGATACGGAACCCTGACTTCCACAGGATAAGGTTTGATCACTTCAACCGGGTAAGGTTTATCTATATATTTGGTAATTTCCACCGGTTTACCCTCATCCCTATCAGAAGGTTTTTCCACGAAGCGATCAACAAAAGTATTGACCGGGACTGGCTTCTCAATAATAATGGGTTGAATCATCTTATTTGTGTAGTACGCATCATCATGGTCTGTGTTCGACTGTATCTGGTCTCCGCGTACATTCTTATCATCTATATGTTCATCTTGATTTTCCTTTTTATCAGAATTGTGATAATTATCATAATTATTGCGATGTTTTTCCTTATCAGAGCTGTTAGGTTGATATCTCTGGTAGTAAACCTTCCTAGGTTGCTCTCGATTGATTCTGCCGTCTTCCAAATACTCATGATATTCAACATCATTGATGTGTGTTATGTCTATTGGAATTGATTCTTGTATTTCCACGAGCGTTTTGCCTTTACGAGGTCCCTGTACTGTTCTTTCGACAAATTCGCTGTCTGAAGGCTCGTGGTCTACCAAGTCGGAAAACTGAGTGCTATTATCATTGAGTAACCTCAAAGCTACAGTTATTGGTGTTAGATAATGTTGACTGATAGGTCTTGGAGTTATATTCACTAAATCTTCTTTATTATCATGAGTATTGTTAATGTTTTTCTTGACACCAATTATTTGGTACCCATCATTGATATACGGAGTCACTGAAGATATGAAATTATTCAGAATCTGTTCTTTATAATCACCTTGGTCCTCTACGATTATTGGTGATGCGAATTTAATATCTCTTTCTGTTTGGTAATTATATTCTTTGGATGGATTTTTAGTTAATGTAAACGGATGTTCTACATTGCTGTCAACGATTTTACCGACTTTCGCTGTAACGGTGATTCTGCTGCGTGGACTTCCGTTGTTGGTTTTGAAGCTGATGCTTGATGATTTACGCTTAGGTTTGATCAGGTCGTCACTGTAGTGTATGAATCTTTCCGCCGCGTGATTGATTCTTAATAAATCGTCATTTGATATGAGGTCCTGTGTGGAAGCCACAAGTCTTGAGATCCCCTCATCTTGAGTAAAAATCACCGGTCTTGATGTAGAGTAATGATCTATTTCAGTATCATAATGAAATTCTTTGCTATTTGAATGGCTCGTAATTAATTTATTATCCTTTTCCCCAAAATTACCATTTATTTTCGTGTTATATGCGAGTGTTTCTTGAATATTTTCGTTCTGAACTTTGTTGATGTTATTTGTTTGTGTGTTTCCTTCGTCATTTTTACATTTATTATCTTTGAACACAACAACGGGTCCATTTTCTCTGGTTTCTATAATTTCATCTTTATTAATATCTGTTTGTTTCTGTTCACGATTTATCTCATAATTATTATTAATATCTTGGTTATGTGTCTGTATATTGTAGTAAGGATTTAAAGCGCCTCTATCGGAATAATAGTGATTGGGTATTGATGAATATTGTATAAAATTTGGTTGGTTTGATATGGTTTGTGTATATGGTGCTTGGTACGGGAACTCTTGTTGTAAGAAATAAACTCCCGTTGGAGTTTGTCCGGAATTTTGAAATGGTGTCTGACTTAGATTTAATTGAGGTGAAACTGGCGTCTGAAATAAAAATAATACACGTTCAAACATTTTTACAAGTAAAAGTAATACATATACAGGTCTAGAGCGTAGAAAAATATGATTACTTAAGCACAACTTTATCAAATAATCTAATTCTGAATAGTAAGTTATATAGTTATACGATGGAATCATGCGAGCAGATGTAAAAACTAATAGTAAGTCATTATATATGTTTGCGACAAAGAAACATTACGATGTTATTTTGTAAACACCTTTTGGGACTAAATATACAAATTATTAAACATTCTTCTCAACAGGACTTAGACTATTTAAAAGGGGATTTTTACTTAATGAATTTTGCAATTTCTTAATATTTTATTATTAATATCAAAATATTAAATTTGGATAATATTGGATTTTTAATTTATTTCTTATACCTAAACATTGATTTAGATGTAATTAATACTAGAGAAGTTATTAATATCACACCTGTCCAGAAAGTTCCACAGCTTTTTCACCAAGTGCGATGTTCGTAGAGTGATGGTGTTGAGGGTCGCTGGTAGTGACGCTGAGGGAGCTGTGGTAGCCGCTACCGTCAGCTAGGTAACGGACTTGTTGCTCTGACTGATAGACAGAATTAGTGATAATAGATTAAATTTGCATTAATTCGATGAGAATTTTCAAAATTTGTGGCTTGAGAATACCAAAGATGAAAAAAATATTAATTTTTGTTTGGTATGGCCACGCATATAGTATGTCACACGAATTATCCTTGTCACAAGTTTTTTTTTTATAAAACCCAAATATGTGAAGTTCACATTTTTTAAATTTAATTATGTATTTAAAAATATTCGAGAGAAAACCGCTTCTTTAATTTTTTACTTATATTTATCGAATATCCAGACTTAGCGTATTGGTATTTTAAATTTTAATGTGTGACGACATAAAAGTATTAACCTCCCAGCCCTGATTCATTTCTGTGCTACCCTCCCTCCTAATTTAAGTGTGACATACTTTATTGATAGTCCTTTACAAAAAACATGCTTAGATTTTAGACGAAAGAAATTGATTGTTTAACGTGATACCCAATTAAATTTGGTTTATTTTAATAACAATAACCATATTAATGTACCAAATTAAGAAAAAAAGAGTTTTTTTTTGGAAATATCTTAGAAAACGTTATAAAGAACATGCTTAGATATTCATAATGTTATTTACCTGAGGTAATTTCACGAAGTAATGTCCGATAGTCCCAGGACCAGCTGGTGACATGTGCCAGCCCCAAGATATTGGATCGTTCTGGAAACGAGAAAAACCAAAAGATAAGACTTGTCAATGTAGCGAGATTATGAAATCACTTTCAAATATTTATCACTAGGCTAGAAGGTTCATTCCTACGTAATTTTAACGAGAAACAAATTGGGTATATTTCACTTAGATGCGTGTTTAAACCCAACAGTTTGGTTATTATTGTATATGTTATGATTAACCTACCAAAGCTTTAACAAAAAAAAATATGTATTACTAGCTTTCCGCCCGCAGCTTCGCCCGCGTGGAGTTCGGTTATATCACGTTTCCAAGAGAACCTTTCAAAAGTCTGGGATAAAAACTATCCTATGTTCTTTCTCAAGGTCAACTCTATGTCTGTACCAAATTTCATTAAAATCAGTTCAGTGGTTTAGGCGTGAAAGTTTAACAGACAGACAGAGTTACTTTCGCATTAATAATATTAGTAGGGATGGAGAATAATTAGAGTATGGCTAAATCTATGGGCATCAAATGGTTTTTTGAACAAAATGGGCAAAATTGAGATGACTTTTTGGGGTCAGGTGAGTAAAGATCTTTTAATAAAGACGATTTTTACCAACAGCAGAATACAAATAGAATAAGCAGCATATTAATTCAGTAAATTAAATCTCCAAAACGCTATTACTGAAAAAAACTAATATTTTACGGATTAACTACTCATTTATAATTATTTTTAACACATACTCCCGACTTTTCGGTTACTTTGCAAATCACAGGAAGAAATAATAACAAACGGATAAAAAATACGAAAATATTCGTTTCATTTAAATGAATAATCGCGAAAATCTTACATCTCATTACAATATTTATTTCCTAAACTCCATCTTGTTTAATTTTATGCAAATATTGCGTACGTAATAAAATAAAAAGTACGTTCTTGTTCTTGCAAAATATTTTTTTATATTTAATATACACTTGTTGTAAGATAGAAATATATATTTTCGTATAACAAAAAAACACATTAAAAATATATCAATACCAGTATATGTACTTTCACAGAAATGATTTTATTGCATAACATTCGTTCCCAGTGAAAGTTATGACTTCCTATGAACAATGGCAGCGAGATATATTGTGTTCGAATCATTCAGCCGGCTAAATACCACAGATTATACCATGTTATATTTCCTAGTCCAGTTTTTATGGCAACCCCGTGGAAAGGGCAAGTGGCAGAACAGCTTTCGATGCTGTTTTTGCCATTTCACTTTTACTCTACCATTTCCTAGGAACGCCTTCGTTATTTCCTCTTACCATAAAGAACTGATTTATATACATAAATAAAAATGTTGTGCGTTTGTAATTATAATAATTCTTTTTTATTGCTCATATGTATGTTTGTTTTGTTCCGGCTTATCTCTGGAATGGCTGAGCCAATATTGATTGTACTTTCATTTTTTGATAGTTCATGTAGTAAGGAATTACTTACGATGCGTTAATTTAAGACATTGATTATTTTTTAATATACTTAAAGAATAAAGTTATAAAACAAATGAAAAAAGATCAAAGAAAAAATATTAAAACTTTTTTAATCTATAAAATAAAGCGGCATAATTATTTTTGATGTTTTACAAAACTTTGTGTTATTTATATTTAAATTTAATTTCGCAGCAATAACTAGTATAATCATTAAAATCATATGTTTTAATTAGGAAATGTATATATATGGCACAATAAGTAAAATTTAATATCCAAAAATTCCAAAATGTAGATTAAATCGAAAGAAATATGTAATTTGTAACACCATTGTTTGTTAATCACTTCCGGTAAATGTTGCCGCTTTTATATACAGTAGGACCCCGATTATCCGGACCTCGGTTATCCGAATTCGCGATTATCCGGACTGCCAATCGCGACGAGTTTATTCTTACATTAACATGTCAGAACTTGCATAACGCCACGCCACTTATAACTAGGGCCCGGATAAATATGTATTAAAAAATCTAAAATATGTACATAACATATGGACGAAAAAATCAAAAAATATGGAAAAAATATGGATTATAAAATTAAATAATTTCATAATTAAACGTCGTTAAGAAACATTTAAAAAACGATGAAAAAAAGGAGTGAAATATTTATTTCAAGAAAAAATAACAGTTTTATTCAACTTCCATTACACCAGCCTTGTCAAATTGGTTGCAATACACAATGACGTGCTTCTTTAAATTATCAAAATGAAAACTGACCATTTGGTCGAAATATGGCCTTATATTTGCTGAATGATCTCTCCACGTCACATGACGTGATGGATTATATAAACTTAAACATTAAACATGCTTAATTCAGTAATTGTCTAAGCCATGTCTACAGCCCTCGAAACTTTCGCACAGAATTTTGTTATTTTTTTAGCGTTTTAAATCCTTTATTTTTATCCAAAACATTAGTGGCGGGAACGTAAATTTTATGTTTTTTTGTGAATATATGGATGATTGTGACATTTTCTTGTAAAATATGGACTTAACTTTGAAATATCGTAAAATATGGAAAATAAAAGTTGGTTTTTCACAGTCTAAATATGACAATCCATGTAAAAAACACTTTCTAGACCGGAAATAGCTTAAATTAAAAATATGTATTTACATATTAATCCGGGCCCTAGTTATAACACTTATGCGTACATTATGTACAATTTCTTAATAAACGTTGATTTTAGCTCATATGTATTGGTTGTTTTAAATAAGCACCCAACATTACATATGTATGGTACAGACTACATATGTACGTATGCAAAAAGCCCGTTTTTCTTCATATATTGGATTATCCGGACTTTCAATTATCCGGATGCCTACCGACAACAATTAGTCCGGATAATCGAGGTCCTACTGTAATTGAATAAAAATAATACGTTCTGAAATAATTACTTACAAAATATCATTTTCATCAATGAAACAAAAATTAAGGAAAAATTACCAAATTTCTAATTTAGACTGTTTATTTAGAGTTTATTAATATTTTTTAATTACACCTGTAATAGCATTATTAAAATTTTTCTTATATTAATATTTCAACACATTAATAGTTTTTTTTCTAAATATTACTACTACATAAAATAGCTCTATGTAACTTTTCGCGCCTAAAGTAAAAGTAGCCATAACATTTTCCATTAAAAACTACAATTGTATTCATTATAGGAAGTTTCGACTTAAAATCGCTATAAAGGATTGCTACTATTTTGTTCCTCGTTAAAAAACATTTTCATGATTTAATATACAACCTTTTTGATTAAAATATTACAATTTATATTTCATATCGGCTGTATAAATAGAATTGCAGCCGTTATCTTAAAAGTTGATTTAAAAATATAACAGCAATATAACATAATATGCAATATACGAAATGCTTGTAGGTTTATAAATTATATATAAGTTAATACTACAATAATAAAATATGGATCATTCTATCAAAAAACACACTATAGTCCACCTTAGTTAACTAAACATCCATCAAGTTTCCATACATTTGTTAAATTATAAACACAGTTATTTTATCAGATTACAAAAACAAAATGTATGACAAACGTAACTATTACGTAAGTACAATGATATAATGCGTTGACAATTTATTACAAGATAGTTCCGCTCACAATGTGTTATTATTTCTTTGTGTAATGCATTCCGATGTTGGCGGCTTTTTTGTTCTAAGCGGTCATTGTACTTCACAAACACATGTCTTGACGCTACAAAAACGCGCGAATTTGATATTTAATATTTCAAATTTCGAACATTTGTTTCTTTTTTTTTTTAATTCGTAACATTTTCATGATCGAAGTTGTTTGAATACATATTAAATCTTTAAACTTCATGTAATAAAACTTTTTAGTTGTTATTTTACTGAATTATAACCTAACTTTCTTATATATCTGACTGTAAGTCCTATAATAATTCGTTGAATGATACAATATATTAAATAATCGTTACATATATATTAATAATTAAACAAAGAATACAAAATATATGTACTATTTCTTAGTTGTTACCTCATCGGAAGTAAATTAGAGAGCAATGGATCCGCGCATGTCAATTTTAAGTGAAAGTGCTTCCATTTACATATATATATGTATATGTCGGTTCATTCATTAAACTAATGGCCTTGTTATGGAAATGAATACACCAAGTCGATCATGCCGGAGCTTTTTGTGATGTAATTCTTTCTTTCAAATCAAAATTATACTCACAGCATTGTTCTGAGCGAACACAATCACACAAACACTGCTTAATAATACGACTGGCGCCAACTGGAAAGAGAAATATAATTAAATATTAATTAATAAAGTATGTTTTTAAATCTGTCAAAATTTGACAGTTAATGTTTTTTGTAAATGTTTTTACGGCTCTGGATACGAATCCTTTTGATCCTTATCACAATTTATAAGATTATCCATTTTAAGTATTGCATTATTTAAAAATCAGTTTATTTATTTTAGATGCTAGATATAAATTTATTCAATAATTTTGGATAATTAAAAGCAAATAACTCATTCATACCATATTGATATTTCGGCCAGCGTTAATTTTAAATATTTTTCTCGCTCTCCACAAATCTGTAAAAGGGAAACATATATTTCAATATTATTCAGATTATTTACTTACTACACGTTTTTTATACATATTTGATACTATATAATCATTTAAACCATTTTTTACCTGTTAAGGTCTAAGACTTTCGTTAGTATTCATTGAAATAAAACAAATATTATCGGATGTACTACACGTTTTTAATAATTTTAACTACATACTCCCGATGGTTACTTTGCAGCAACCGTGATCACGGGCAGACGCGATAAAAATGTGTAATTCATTTTGTACCTTATTGAAAAGTGATATGTTGAAAAATTTGAAACTAAGAAACAATGCATTTATAAACAAAAAGTACTCCTTACTAATCAATACTCTTATAGTTAATTTCAAGTTTTCGTTCATAAACATACGTTGATACTACAAATAATTTATGACTGAAATATTTAAAAATTGTTATTTATGGTTAAAGATACTTTATTTTCTCAAAAAGAAATTACATTTCACTTACTTGAGAAAATTATGACTATAGTTTAACATATTCTTACAATAAATTTAGTTTACTTATAAAACTAATAGTATTATAAGAAAGAATCTGAAGTATACACATATAGTAGGACTTTTGTATATTTAACAAATATCTGAGTTCTTTAATCTTACATCGCTATTGTATGTTTTCAGAATTATATAAAATTTAAGCTTTCAATAATTAATTTTTTATGTGTTATTTGTTTTCATTCAAGGAATAGTTTAAAATTATTTATTATTCTTATTTATATATCGCCACTTAGAACTAACGAAAATTTGTCAGTTTTTTATAAAAAACTAGAAGACCCGGCGAACTTCGTATCGTCCTATAATAATCAAGAAATATCTATTACGTTTTTTCTTTCAAAATCTCCGTGTTTTGAAGTGCGACAGAATGGTTGACATATTAGTTGTCAAATCTAATCACAAATAAAAAAAAAAGTTTGTATCAACAACTACTAATAAATTAAAAATTAATTAAAAAAACATTGTCCGGCGGACGAAATTGTGAATTTAAACCATTCCGAGATCCCCTTAAACACTCACTAAAATATTTCATCGAAATCGGTCCAGTCGTTTGAGAGAAGTTCAGTGAACACACACAACACACTCACAGAAGAATTATACAGGGTGACTGGTGAATTACTATCGATACTTGAGGACGTGATATTTGACGATCATATATGACAAAATAAAAATTAATATAACATAAATATTAATAAACTTCTAAGTAAAGTTCACCAAAAGTTATGTAATTAATTACGCATCCTGTGAACACCCTACAGATTCGGTATACACACACACACACACACACACACACGCGTAGTGTTGTATCAGCACGCCGCCGCACGCGTCCACACTTGGAACACTTGGCACGTGTCCCCGCTTTATTTATTTATACGGAAATTTGGTCAAAAATTAAGTACCTATTTTTTTTACATAATTCGAATGAGAATCATGTACCGAGTACTCTCCTCAAATATTGATAGTAATTCACCAGTCACCCTGTATATATATAAAGATAATTAAATAGATTATAATATATACAATAATATATTGTAATATCGTATGTATAATATTTATAATTTATATATATAATTTTGAAGTTATCAAACTATAACCGATATCTAGATAAAGACGAGAGAAATAGATAGTATGTTTACAAAATTACCTACGAGAAACAAATCACGCGTTCTTACCAACAGACCGCAAAATTTTCAGAACCAAATAGATTTTATATCAAGATGAAATTACAATACGGTTTTCACAGAATAAGTGTAATATAAGTCAATAGTGGCCGAGTGGTTAACAGGCCCGCCTCTCATGCTCGAGGGCGCGGCTTCGATCCTGGCAAGTACCAATGTGATTTTTCCGAGTCATATGTACTTCTAAGAGTATTTAGACATCACTGATTAATGCATTCCCAAAGAGGGTTGATATCAGGCAGGTCGTAAAAACAATTAGCCAAAACTATTCACAACATGTAAGGCAGACCCTGGCTTAAGCTGGGAAATTGCCAAGAAGAAGAAGATAATATTGCATTGAAATAATCATACTGATTGAATTATCCTATTAAATCTTTATAGGTATATAAAAGGAAGTCGTGTTAGTTACACTATTTATAACTCAAGAACGGCTGTAGGGGCTTGGATGAAAATTTGTGGGAAGATAGAACAAGGGAAAGGACAGAGGATACTTTTGAATTTGTTCAATCAAAATATAATTAGCTCATAAAATTAAAAACCTGTTTATTTACTAACTCTAAATCGAAACAGTTATCCTGGTCAGCTATACGTTTCTAATTCAGATACTAACGCAGACAAAGACGCTAGCAAAAGCTAGTATCAGTTAAAAACATCATACAATATATAATAAATCATTAAATAATTTCTCATAAAGAAATAAATTAATATCTGTCATCGGGCATTAATTAAAACAATTCTTTGCCTACTTATTAAAAAAAACATCGACACATCGTAAAACATGTCAACCAACAAGTGTCACTGTCATGAAAAACTTCAAATTAAATACTTCCTGATAGAAATGTATAAAATAATCGCTATTCAATAATAGACATTTAATTATTATGTAATGTGTATTTAGTATCACGCAACATGTTATGTTTTTTGTCCCACTTTACTTTTACCGTTTTAGATAATGACCACAGATGATATAAGATTGTATTGAATCCCACAGATAATTATTGTAAGCACGTTCGTTTATACGGCCTCTTTGCTGTAATTAGGGGTTTTGCTTTCATATTTTAGGTATTCGTGTGTCTTTAACAAAAAAAATTCTTATCAAGTCTTGAAGTAGACACCGGTAGTCGTAAAGTTTTTCAATAATAAATAAGAATCCTTCTCATGTGCTATTATCATTTTATCAATGTATATTTAAGGAAAACTAATAAAAAATCTGTTTAATTTGACAACTTAGAGTAACAGCGACTTATATTTATGTATACACATCTCGTCTTAATAATCATGGTTGCTGTAAAGTAACCGAAACGTCGGGAGTATGTAGTTTTTATCAAAAATAAAGTCACGTAGTATATACGCAAAATAATAGTTTCATATATGTATAAACTCAACATTTATATTGAAATTTATATCAAAAATTTAACTCCAATAAAAATACTATTAAAAGTCTAGTATATATAATATATGTATATAATGGATAAAAAACTTGGCATGAAATATAACTTATAAATAAAATATTAATATCATATAGGTTTAAAATTCATATATTAAAACCTCGTTAATATACCTAACTGGTTTAGAATTCGCACGTTTTTGACAAAATAAAAAGGTGACAAGAAAGTTGATGTCAAATTACTTATAGAATGTATTAAGTGGTTTACTGACAGATCACTTTAGTTATAGATTATAAGGAAATTAAAAGATTTTATTAAAATTTAAGATTAAAAATTTTCCTATTACATTGGTTAAAAACTTTTACATACAAATTAAGACTTATTTATTACCAGGAATTACTTATCTCATTAAAGATAAATTGTTTACAAAAGAAAAAAAGTCTATAACGCGCTTTTTAATTTTTATGTAGTGTTGTCAGTCTTAAAAAACATTTCAAATGTCTGTCATAGTTTGTTTTGTTGAAGATATAAATAGTGCAAAATATTTTTTTTATTATTAATAAATTAAATCAATAATCGTTATTATAATTATAAGATATAACTATATTCTATAATTATATTTACTTAGTTAGTAGTTAGTTTTATTTCCTATAACAGTTATATAAATTTTAACGGCAGTTGAAAGCGAAATCTAATGCTTATTTGTCTCAATGGATAAATAGAAAAATATATTTGGAATAGTTATGGCTTTAAGAGCAATTTTTATTATGAGAGTAAACTTTTTAGATGTTAAAACTTTTGACTGGACTTAAATATTTAATACAATAACATATATGTATATATACATATATACTTCAATCAATTTATGACTAATATACTTTTAAAATAAATTATATTTCGTTTCATCAATATCATAAATTCCAATCAATAAATAATAAATCTCTTTTTAATTAAAGTGCTTTTGACCGTCAGCATATTACATGTAAAATGTAAAATAAAGTTTAAGGAATAATTTTATATAAAAATAAACTCTTACGCGACATGCGACAGGGTTGCGTTAAACGTTTAACGCTCCTGGGGTGAAACGTTTAGCGAAAAAAAAACAAGAGGGAATCAGTTGTGACGTGCAAGTAATGTAATAAAGGAACACAAAAAAATCCTTAAAAAACCAATTTCTATCCCATTTTTCATTCTTACATTACGAATTTTCACTTCTTCCGTGAGGAGGGACTTCACGCAGTATTATTATTTTCAAAAGTTCTCTTTCATTAATTAATACATGCAAAACAAGGAATGCAATACAATTATAGTGAGAATGATGAAGTGACAAATTATTGAAAATGTAATTATGTAAGTCTGAAAGAATTATAACAATAAGTTATAATTCAGTGAAGTATAGAAAATACTATTTTAGTGGAATTAAAACAATAAGACGCCATTTAATGAATTATAGAAAATACTATTCTTGAGACGAGCTCTATAATATTATTAGTAATTAATAATTATGTTCGATTTGTTTTATTTCTAACAAACTTTAGTAGTAACAACAAAGTTTCGTCAAATATTTAGAAACCTACTTTTACAATTTAAATTATTTCATTAGGTACTACAATTTGTTTTTCGTTAACAGAATTCGTAATTATTAAACGTTAATCACAAAATCATAATAGGGTTGAAGAAATCTTATTTCTGTAAAGTGTACTTATTTTTTTAATAACTTACATATAAATAAAAAAAATATATTCTCATTGACATAAATGAAAAATGAGAGTTTAAAATATAATAACGAACCACCCAATTTAAATTATATTCGTATTTAAATGAATTAATAAAAATAATATTAATTTTTATTCAATGGTTCGTGTTATATAAATACGTTTTTTTTCAACTAATATATCAAGGTTACGTCATTAATCGATTCCAGTTTTATTGGCTCGTGACAATTTAATGTTCGTTTAAAATCAACAGAAATATATATAAAATATATCGTTTGTTATTTGATTAAATTTAATAAAATATATTTATTAGCTATTAATATTAATTTCAAGTTTACTTCTTTTATCAGAATCTAAGTTTCTTTGTTATATTTCAGGACCGTATTAAATTATTTAAGGATTTAAACAAATATTTTAAGAATAATAAATAAAATATATAGTACAAAATGTTTCAAAAAATATTGTATTCAGTTTTTACTAAGTTTAATAAAAAACGATTTAAAATTGAGTAATTTTAAAAAATCTTGTATTCGATAAAAGGAAGGATATATTTTTACGTCGTTTTGTAAAAGCTTCCTACAATTATATTAGTCTTGCAGATCTTATATAAAAAGGACACTAAAGATTATATGTAGGTATATTATCAATTAAATATACTCAAAAAGTTTTAATAGATTTTTGTTTTCCCATTTAAATTCGATACCAATTTATGATATTACTCAACGCAAAAATATTATTCAATATGTTTTTTTTTAAGTTTTCTATATTTAATTTGACAAGCATCATTTAAACAGATAATATATTAATTAATTGTCACTGTCACTGTCACGCGACAGCCAGGAAGTCGCGTGTTGTTACGCCTTCCGGGGACTGTAAAGTATTGACCGATATTACTTCATTGTGATATAATATATATACATATATATATATATATATATATATATATATATCTATATATAAATAAATTTCGTTTTCAAAATTCTTCTTAAATATTTGTTTTATAATATCATGTGTAAAAAAATTATTTAGTTGTTTAGTTTTATTTTATCTTGTCACTAGTATGCGCACTGTTGAATTACCGGAATTAATAATAAATAATATAATAATAATAATAATTCAAATATATATTTTTTTATATTATTATTTCATATTTAATTGATTAAACAACCGTTGACAGGTGCAAAAAAAAAAACACTTAAAGACGTTAAAGTGAGTTATAGTTATAAATGATTGTTGAATTATCTAATAAATTTAATAAAAAAAAACAATTGTATAATTTAAAATTATCAAAAATTTACACCTTACCTTAAATCCTTTATTAATTTACTTATATCACATTAATATTTAACACTATAATAAATTTAATATTAATATACATATATAAACTTACAATATTTTAAAGTATTTCCTAACACAATCCAAGCGTCCGTTCTTTAGCTTGTTTGGTCACAACTAACGTATATCAAGTTAGTAGTTACCTTCTAAAATGTGGAGAGCTTTGATATCAAATTGCTAGAACCTTAGATTGTATTAATAAGGGAAAGTATGTATTCAGTACTATATAATATATATTTAAACAATAATAAAACATTAATATATATATATATACATATATCGGTAGTTTTAAAGTTAATAAGTATTGACGAAATTTTTAATTCATTAATAGTATATAAAATATAGGTATATTTTGAGACTAAAATTCCATATTTAATATAGATTTTATTTAAATTTGAATTTTTATACTGCTATCGAAGTTTCTAAAAAAAATTAGACTACTTTTAAAGAATATACTTATATAATATTTGAATTAATAATTGTTATTACGTAAAATTTTAATGTTTAAATTTAAACAAATAATATGTATGTACCTATATGTAATTATAATTTTATTTTGACCTTTCTCTTAACACGAATGTAATATAAAATATTTTTACAAATTTTTATGTACCTACCTACTCTACATTCTTTTTTAAGTCGTCTTTCAATGAAATACCTAATTTTCTTAAAAAGAGGACTCCTCCCAAACGGATGGACCGATTTTGATGAAATTTTGCGAGCATATTGAGTAGCTCTGAGAATCGGCCAACATCTATTTTTCATAACCCTAAGTCATAAGGACTGTTCACCCTTAATTTTTTATTTTCGGACGAAATTTTCCTTTTTTTTATTTTTTTATAATGTAGCATTAAAAAATACATACCTACAACCCGAAATTTTTAGTTTTTTTTTTATCACCAACCCCTATTTTTTGGTATGGTAAAACAACCTTTGCTAGATCAGCTAGTACTTATGTTTATTAATATTTTTAAGTAATGAAAAAAAATATTTTTCAACAGTTAGACTTGTAGGACACAGATCTATATCATAATAAATTTTATACAAACCAGTTATTTTTCGAAGATTTATTCCAAAAATATTGAAACTAAATTACAGTATGTATCTATGTTTACTCTTATTACTTATGTTATGAAAATAATATGAAAATATTTATAAATATAGATGTAAAATTAATTATATATTTTTTTTTTTGTTTCTGTGAATGAACGAAACAAAATTTTCATACATTCATTCAACCGATTTTCACTTGTTTTGAGTTTTGAAATTTAAAATTTTAACTTTATATATAAATATTACGAGTAAATACGTAAAGTCAGTGGTGGCCTAGTAGTTAAAAGTTCCGCCTCATACACGAGGGCGCGAGTTCGATCCTGGCAATACCAATGTGATTTTTCCGAATCATATGTACTTCTAAGAGTATTTAGACATCACTGATTAATGCATTCCCAAAGAGGGTTGATGTCAGGCAGGCGGCCGATCGTTAAAACAATTAGCCAAAACTATTCACAACATGTAAGGCAGACCCTGGCTATAGCTGGCAAAATTGCCAAGAAGAAAATATAAATACGTAATAACTTTCATTTTTAAAGTAAATAAATAACCCAACTGGGTCTGAGGTACTAAATATAGTTTAATTAAATAGAAAATTTATATCTACTTGGTTCATTTACATTTTATTGAAATTTTCATGGCGGAGATAAATCTGCGGAGCCTGCTCTAGAAATACTATACTAGAGATACACCCGGCTTCACTTGATATATATGTATATATAAAACACGATCTTTGTGTGGAAATTATGTTAAACAGTACATAATAGAAATATAATAAATTCAATAAAAAAAGGATTAAAAGTTTGTAATATAATCTAACGATTATTTACGACAAAAATCCCTACTAATATTATAAATGCGAAAGTAAGTCTGTCTGTCTGTTACGCTTTCACGCCTAAAACACTGAACTGATTTTAATGAAATTTGTTACAGACATAGAGTTGACCTTGAGAAAGAACATAGGATAGTTTTTGTCCCAGACTTTTGAAAGGTTCTCTTGGAAACGCCATATAACCGAACTCCAAGCGGGCGGAGCTGTGGGCGGAAAGCTAGTTGAAAATAAAATGAGAAAATTATATGTCTTAGATATTAAGAATAATTTCATAATCATTATAAAAACGACCTTTAATTTTCTTAAAAAAACAATAATATCTTACCATCAGATTGATAATAAAACGATTTACATACAGTTCCACGTTTTACATCAATATTCTCATATAATATCGTATTAGTAATTAAAATACTACAAACTATCTGTTTGCAGTAACATTTAAAAACTCGTATTAAGGATTCCGATATCCGATACACAGTATCAGAATCTTTCACTTTCAACCAGAGATAAAACTACAGGATACAAATGACCTACATTAAGACGTATCAATGTACTAAGATATAGTGGAAAATAAACTAATTAAAGTAATAAAAAAATATATATATATACAGGGTGACTGGTGAATTACTATCAATATTTAAGGAGAATACTCGGTACATGATTCTCATTCGAATTATGTAAAAAAAATAGGTACTTATACAGGATATGTATTAATTAAGAAATAATATAATTATATTCTTTCACAGATATACAATCATATTGAGTTAATAGTTGGTTGTTTAAAAGACGATAAACAGTTTTTAGTGTATTAAAAAAAACAAGAAGTATGTGTAAATAAAGATTACTATGAAATCGAGTGTATTTTAATTCTTCTACCTGTCTATCTCCCAGCTATAGCCAGGGTCTGCCTTACTTGTTGTGAATAGTTTTGGCTAATTGTTTTTACGATAGGCCAATGACTGACATCAACCCACTTTGGGAATATATGTATTTTAATTACTTAAACTATTTATAGACGTTCAAAGCATAAATCTCTTGATATTTTAAAGGCAATATTTTATAAATCTTGAGCTTATTTAAAGATAATTATAATTAAAAAATACAGACTAAAAAAAGGATTTCTGTTAGGAGTACATTTAAAAAGAATTACGTACGCTATGACAAGTAATGTCTTTTTGAACTGGACAGATATTTTTAAAAATATATATAATATAGCTACATTTAATTATATTACTAATGGTTATTTTAAAACTACCTAAGTTTTATGCAAGCGGATCTGTCAAAATCAAATATTCAAAACTTTTTTCCCGTCGTCAAAAACATGTCAGAAAAATGTATACAAGCGGAAACAACGCTAATTACTACACATACAGCCAATAAATATTGACAATTAAATTACAGTAGGTATATGTACTATATAAAATATATTTGAGTTCTTTTCATATAATAAATGTTATAATTTTATATTTAAAGCTGTAATTTTTTTTCTTGTAAAACAAATATATTTTTAATATGTATTTCAAAAAGGAGGTTTTTTATTTGAATAATCGATCCATTTATTTTATATCCAATTTTTATTGTATTTATTTAGTTTAGATGATAACTGAAGATTATTTCTTTTATTAACAAGAAAAGCAATTTATTTGTTATGACAATGAAATAAAATTACATCTTCTTTTGAACTATAAAAAGGAATACACATGTCATATAATTTATTAACAATAACAAAAACGGTATAAAAGTTTTCAAAATGGCGGAAATATATACATATATATACAATTTTTATGTACAGCGTACTCTCAGCTATATAATTATGATTAATTGTGTTCATATAATATAAATATGTTTTTTGTGTGGGAAAATAATTCGGTTCACATAACTTTCAACAAACCGACGAGTTTTAAGACGGAAATTGAAGATTACAGAAATGTTGATGAGCATTTGTTATACGTGCACTAGTGATTAAAAATACATAAAATAATTTTATAGCTATTTGGAATTATTATCTGTATTTAGGGTTGCCAGATAAAAAATAAATATTAGTGACGAAAATTACATAAAAGAAAGTAACAGATAATAATTAATTATTATAACAGAGTATAAATTTTTCTGGTAATTGTATTTAAGTGGTTATAATTTTTTCCTATACTAGTTTCTGTTTATGGTTTCACACATTTGTAATATTATTATTAGTTTATTTCCCTATTAATATGAGACAAAAAATAATAAGTCTACATAAACTGTAAAAAGTTTTTGTTAGTCTCAGAATTTGGTGCTTAATAGAGTATGTACTTCAATTTCAATGTGAAAGAAGCCAAAGCATAAAAGAATATATAAATATAACTTGGACATAATTAAAAACTATTAAAAATCTTAAAATTATTGAGCTAAGCGATTAACGCTATACTGTTGACTCAAATCATTAATCCAAGGAGATGATCTTGACAACCGAATGTAAGAACGACTAGAGGTTATTTTGTTCTATAGACCTGTTATTTGGGTAGTTTATATCAAAAACAATTAGATCTAACCAGTAATTTAAATTTTAAGGCGGGAAAAAAGAATCCGTAACCAAAAAATAAGTTTGGTAGCGAAACGCTGAGGTATTTTCATTCATTTAGCACTGAGAGCATTTTATGAGCGAGGCGAAAAAAATATGCTAAGGTGTATATCCTAGTGGAATTATCTTTATTTTAGTTAAGAAAAAAAATATCAGAATAAACATTTTTTCCACCGTCACTCTACTTGTGAAACCTTTGCCGTTTTTCACAAATCTTTCAATAAGCCTATTTTTCGTATGACTTGAGCTAGTATACATTTAAATAAAACTAATATTTTCGAATGTACTCGTTAATTATTTTAAAATACATAGTACATACACCCGACGATTCGGTGCCTTTCAGCAAATGTGATCACGGGTAGGCGAGATGAAAACCTACGTTAATACTATAAAATGTCAAGATTTATGAATACTTACAAACACTTTTTATAGTGTGAGTGTACCAGCTCAGATTAGGCATACAGTTATATATATAAAATGATCAAAGAATGCAGTAATTGATGAGTTGTTATGTAAGGTGTGACGCAATAACTTTCGTTGTACGCCATTAACGCGTCAAAACTAGTTATAAGATGTTTGAGATCAAGTAATTACTTATTTGGATGTATCCAGGTGGTGTTCTAGACTTGTGCATGATCTTTTAGAAATTATTTTTATATATAGTATTTAAATCGGCTTAAAGATTATAAATATTACAAATTAATCAGAAATAAGGTTAAAGAAAAAAACCATTTTTACCGCCATTTTTGACATTCAGAGCACAATTTATTTGTTTTTTTTTTATATCTGTCATCACTCATAGATAAAAAAAATTTTGTATCTGTCATAATTGCCATATAAAAATATATGGCGGAATGAAGATATAATTATTATATTTAATTGAATAATGACATAGATGCTATCTTTATTGACATAATCATTTCTGGTTATGTCTAAGGGAATGTCGTTCTATATTTTAATGACATAACACTTACATAATATTATATAATATCACGTAATTATAGATGCGGTTGAACTCTGACACCGCTAATGAGAGGGATTTTATTAACAGAAGTAGGACATTTATTTCAATATAATATCAAATGATTCGAGTGTGTAATTATAAATATATCTTGATTAGCTAACAATGTGATTTATTCCAATTACTTTCTAAGAGTATTTAGACGTCACTGACAGATGAAGGAAAACATCGTGAGGAAACCTGGATTTATAATTTCTAATTATAAGTTTGAAATCGCCAACCCTTCTTACAAGCGTGGTGATTAATGCTCAAATCTTCTCCATGTGAGAAGAGACTCAGCAGTGGGCTCTGATAGGATAATGATGATGAAATTGTTTGCAATTGCAATAAGATTTTCTGGCTGTGATTCGCATTTAAAAAAGCAGGACTACATATTTAGTTAGTTAAGATGTTTGTTTCATCAGAAAAAAGACAAAGTTTTGACAAATAATAATGGCCTTATAATTTTTTTTTCATCATATCTTTTTCGTTTTCATAGTAATGATCTTATTAAGGTGCTTTATGTATAAAGAAACTTTATTTCTCATAAGAATTTTAACATTCACTTAAAATGAGATACAAGGAATATTTGACAAGATAACAATTTTAACAAACCGGCCGTTGGACATGACAGACTTGCTACATTTACTAATACAGCGAGGATATTAATTTTTTTTTAATTTAACCTTAAAGAGACTTACATTTTTTAGAAGTCACACCACTCACTCTAATCTCTCTGCATCTTAATGAAATGAGTCCAGAGAAAAGATTTACATCTCATGCTGCACCAAATAAGATTTTACCTAAATTACAATATTCTCTTATCGTTGATCAATAAAAACAGACTTGATAAAAGCAACCAATAGTAATTCTCAACTTTTAATATGGAATTTTGCGGTTTCTTACACACTGGTAAATTAAAACTACCGAAAAACACTACAAATTCTTCAAAAAAATCGCCACATTATCTTGAACAGGGAGGATTAGGTTTGTTTTTCTTTGGCGTCCTGAATTATGATGAAATCTTTTGGAAGATCTCTATTAAGATGTGTTCCAGCCGCCACTCCTTCAAACTCGAAAGCAATGTGAACTTTAAAATCAGGTTCAATAAGGAAGTAGCCTTTGAAATGTTTCAAAAAGTGCTATTTTAAGGTAGCGGAGGTCTACTATCTTTTTTATACATTAATTTTATTTAGTTTAAATAAAAAAATACTTAATAAAAAGTTGCCTATTATTGTCATGACGGAATTCCAAGCGAGCTCCTTAAGGCTGGTGGGAAAAAGCTGGCGAGTCTCTTTAATTCCATCGTCCACCAAAGCTTAACGCCACAATCGTGGAGCAAGATTGGCTAAATGTTGATCAATGATAAATTATTGTTATAAAATATTTTTTTATTTATGTTAGCTACAGTCGGCAGTAGAAAAAACTGAAAGTACCCTAAAAGATTTTAATTTTATTAAATTAAACAACTACTGATTATGTACTGATTGAAATGCGAAATATTCCATGTGAGCTTATACAGTAAAATGATTAGAATAATTATAATATTGAAATAATATAATATATATATTAACATGCACAATAACTATACGTATTGGGAAAGTACTACTAAAATGAGAGGGTGTTTATTTTTTAATCATGTTTATTTATTAACCAGTTTTTACTAGTCTTAGTTACATTTGCTGTCAATATCACAGTCTTGTAATTAATCAGCAACTTAAGTAAAAATATTTATCACGAAAACTATTTTTTCTATACAATTATTATCAAAATATTTTACATTCGTACCGCCTTATGTATAGTCTCTATTTTTCTTAATGTTATCTAGCAGAGTATGCTTTTTAGACGTTTAAGCGTTCCTGGAATCAAGAAAAACGTTTCTTTACCAAAACAATTATTATTTTTGTAGTCATGGATTCTTCGGGCTATAAGTAACAAGTATATTTTCTTTATTTTTGATCATGAATGTATTTCTCACCTGTGTTTTTTCCAGTGATTGATTTGTTAACACAAGCTTCTTACCTTGTTCCAGCCACCTCAACTGAATTAAAGAGTTTTTTATAAATTAATTTTAATTTCTACATAGTATTTGTATATAATATTTACGTAGTATACGTATATAGATTTGTCCATATGCAGACAAAAACAATTATTTTTTTCATCAATCATCGTAAAAATGTAATAAAATTGTTTGAATCCACTGAGTACTAGAATAGATAACTTACGAAAGTTCTCGAGGGCAATCTCGGAGTGGCAGGTGAAGAATAAAATTTAATAGTGTTTCTGAAAAGTTAATAAACATCTAAATAATTTATTTCCCTCCCGTTTCATTATTAAAAAAAAACAGTAAAAAATTGAAAAAATGTGTGAATTCTAATTGTTTTTTAAATTCTCGTAAGTGGACAAGTGACAATTGAATAGTTTAAACACTGATTTCAAGTGTACGATTTTTACGAAGCGGGGATTTTTTTAAATACTCCATCAAAATCAGTAATTGCTCCACTTCAGTAGAGAATTCAAACTTGAGAATCAGAACTTGCTGAGTATTTTTTTAAGAATTTCGATTATTGAAGAGTTTGTTTGACTATACAGTGAAAAATATTCATTATTTTTTTGGGAGAAAATTGATCTTTTGTATCTCTTTTTATGAGAAAGGTGGCAAAATGAGTGGTAATCATCGTCGCCCAAGCATATCAGACGATCAGTTGGTCGATCAGTTGGTCGACCAGTTGGTCGATCCGTTGGTCGATCAGTTGGTCGATCAGTTGGTCGATCAGTTGGTCGATCAGTTGGTCGATCAGTTGGTCGATCAGTTGGTCGATCAGTTGGTCGATCAGTTGGTCGATCAGTTGGTCGATCAGTTGGTCGATCAGTTGGTCGATCAGTTGGTCGATCAGTTGGTCGATCAGTTGGTCGATCAGTTGGTCGATCAGTTGGTCGATCAGTTGGTCGATCAGTTGGTCGATCAGTTGGTCGATCAGTTGGTCGATCAGTTGGTCGATCAGTTGGTCGATCAGTTGGTCGATCAGTTGGTCGACCAGTTGGTCGATCAGTTGGTCGATCAGTTGGTCGATCAGTTGGTCGATCAGTTGGTCGATCAGTTGGTCGATCAGTTGGTCGATCAGTTGGTCGATCAGTTGGTCGATCAGTTGGTCGATCAGTTGGTCGATCAGTTGGTCGATCAGTTGGTCGATCAGTTGGTCGATCAGTTGGTCGACCAGTTGGTCGATCAGTTGGTCGATCAGTTGGTCGATCAGTTGGTCGATCAGTTGGTCGATCAGTTGGTCGATCAGTTGGTCGATCAGTTGGTCGATCAGTTGGTCGACCAGTTGGTCGATCAGTTGGTCGATCAGTTGGTCGATCAGTTGGTCGATCAGTTGGTCGATCAGTTGGTCGATCAGTTGGTCGATCAGTTGGTCGATCAGTTGGTCGATCAGTTGGTCGATCAGTTGGTCGATCAGTTGGTCGACCAGTTGGTCGATCAGTTGGTCGATCAGTTGGTCGATCAGTTGGTCGATCAGTTGGTCGATCAGTTGGTCGATCAGTTGGTCGATCAGTTGGTCGATCAGTTGGTCGACCAGTTGGTCGACCAGTTGGTCGATCAGTGGGTCGATCAGTTGGTCGATCAGTTGGACGAAACGCAGCCACTAAAGACTGCTTTACGCCGATCTTCTGTGAGAGGGTGGTACTTCCGCGTCAAGCCAGCCCATGTTCAGATGTAGTAACTGACCACAGCGAGGGCCTACCGCCACAACAGACAGACTATGTTTCACACAAAGGTTTTCGTATTTTAAGGAAATGACACGGTATCCTATTATACAGGGTGATTGGTGAATTACTATCGATATTTGAGGACATGATATTTGACGATCATATATGACAAAATAAAAATTAATATAACATAAATATTAATAAACTTCTAAGTAAAGTTAACCAAAAGTTATGTAATTAATTACGCATCGTGTGAACACCCTACAGATTAGGTATACACACACACACACACATACGCGTTTGGCGGCGTGGTGTTGTATCAGCACGCCGCCGCACGCGTTCACACTTGGAACACTTGGAACGTGTTCACACTTTATTTATTTATACGGAAATTTGGTCAAAAATTAAGTACCTATTTTTTTTAAATAATACGAATGAGAATCATGTACCGAGTATTCTCCTTAAATATTGATAGTAATTCACCAGTCACCCTGTATAAACAAATAAAATTAAAGCACTTCAGAAAAAAAACTACTCTTCACTTTTCTAGATATTAAATTATATAAGATAACAAAAAAATATGTATAATTTAAAAAAACCTGAGTTGGACATTAAATGTTGTTATCGTAGGCGGAGATGCTTTATATAATTTTGTTACAATGTTGCGTATATTAATATATTAATATATTAATCTAATTGCCAGCGTAAGAAATCACGCGCTCACATACTCACAAAACGCATGAACACATCGATGTCAAACTTATAACTCACCTTCTTATTGTGTTGGGAGTTAAAAATCATGTAACATTTTTTTACTATAAAGAAAGCTAGTTTCTTCAAAACTAATTATTATCAACATACCATAGAAGATTATATATTTATAATACTAAAATATAATATTCTGCTGAATATGTGACATATTCTATTAACCGTCTTAGTCTGCTAGCTCTACCAAGGGTTTTTTATTTCCTAATTTGAGTTTTCGTTTAAAAGAAAAATGAACTAAAAGCATTTCAATTGTCAATTATAAAATACTGTAACATTATAAAATAATGTCTGTGACTAATTACTTTGCTACCGTACTTCATAACTTTTTTTAATTTTTATATTATTTAATTGTAGGTATATTTTAATTGTTTAAGAATCATACAAATGATTCTTAATCTTTTTATCGTTTTTAGAATGTTTTTAATTTCTAAACTTAAGTAGCTGTCAGTGTGACTTATGAGCTAAAATCAACTTCAAAATAAATGTGACAAATGTCAATATTTATTTCATATATAATATTTAAGTGAGAAATTATGAAGATTAACTAAAATATTTTACATAATCAGGTAAAAATGGATATAAAGTCGAATATTGAGAAGACAAAACCGTTAGCTCCCGATGTAGCGGTAAACGCAGTATTAGTTCCAAGTCAAGAATTGCCCGCAGAAACTCCAATAGTCTCCGGTTTTGATTGGGAAAATGGAACCGATTACAATAAAATACTCGAAAGCTATCTTCATTCGGGCTTCCAAGCGACGAATTTCGGTAAAGCTGTTGAAGAAATAAATAAAATGCTTAAATGTCGATCAACACCACTCACTGAAGAAACTTGTGATCCATATGAAGAAGATATTTTCATTAAAAAGAAAACCAATTGCACTATATTTTTAGGCTACACGTCCAATATGATTTCGTCAGGTTTAAGAGATACAATACGATTTTTGGTTAAGAACAAACTTGTCGACTGCATTGTAACCACAGCGGGCGGTGTTGAAGAGGACTTTATAAAATGCCTCGCACCAACATACATAGGAGATTTCAATTTAAGCGGAAAAATATTACGAACACGAGGCATAAATAGAATCGGCAACTTACTCGTACCTAATGATAATTATTGTTTATTCGAAGAATGGGTGACACCTTTATTAGATGAAATGTTGGATGAACAGATCAAACACGGAGTGGTGTGGTCACCATCTAGAATTATTGCTAGATTAGGTGAAAAAATAGATAATGAAGACTCGGTTTGTTATTGGGCATGGAAAAACAATATACCTATTTTCAGCCCCGCTTTGACCGATGGATCTTTAGGCGACATGATGTACTTCCACTCGTACAAGAAGCCTGGCTTGATAATAGACATTCTAAGTGATCTACGTCGATTAAACACAATGGCAGTTAAAGCTAATAACACTGGTATGGTAATTTTGGGCGGTGGAGTTATAAAACACCACATTTGTAACGCAAATCTCATGAGGAACGGTGCTGATTTTGCCGTTTATATCAACACAGCCAGTGAGTTTGACGGTAGTGATGCCGGTGCGAGGCCCGATGAAGCAGTTTCATGGGGAAAAATCAGGGTTAATGCAACACCAGTTAAATTATATGCCGAAGCCACACTTGTATTCCCATTGATTGTAGCACAATCGTTTGCTAAGCACCACTTTAAAAATAAAAAAAATGTTTAAATATATACCATTTTTATTTAAGACATTTCTTACCTGTTAGAGATAAGTTATAAGCAACTTTTATATTGGTTTATCATTGATTAATAGCCTTTGGATTAAATTTTTCTTTAAAAACCTAAATCTAAATCTAAATTGTTCTTATTGATAATATTATTTCAGAAGGAACATGTGTAAAATAGGTAAATCTAAAAAGAATAATTACATTTTTAACAAAATGGCTTTCAAACAATGATTCCTATAATCCAATTATTCAATACTTATTCAAGAATTTTATTACAAGTAGTGACATCTACATTCTACAATAACAATTTAATATATTTATTAAAGCGCCATCTCTTATCTGTCACATGTACTAAAGTAACGTTCCAGTTCTCTTCAAATTCATCGCTGATTATTTTATACCTTTCAAATTAAAATAATTCCCTTTAAAAATATGTGTAATATTTTTAAGACATTATTATTAATTGTGTCTTTTAAAATAATGTTTAGTTATAATGTATAAAGGAACGTTACGGTGTGAATGAACTGTCAAATATGCAATGAAGCTATCCGCCGTCTGGAGTTCGTAAAGTTTGTTAGTGTGTGTATACATGAAGGGATGGATGTATTAGTGTGAGTAAAAGCTGCTCTTGAAGCTCACAAGAGCCCAGAGAAAAGCACAAGTTTTAGTTTGCATTTGCCCAATGACGAACGCGTCGGGATAAACTCAACGTTTTATTTACCGGGCTTGCTTAGAAATGCTTAAATTTTGTAATATTTAAATTAAAAATGATTAATTATAAAATCAAATAGACTATAAACGTTTAAGTGGATTGTTTTTTCAAGATGTGTTTTCGTCTCGCATTCGTTTTGCTCCTTCTATCCGGTGAGTTCCTTCGTCCTTTGCTATTTTTAGTATTTTATGGTCATACGGTTTGAATTAATGTATTTTGTTTGTAATTCACTGCATGTTGTGTTGTCTTTGATGTTGAGTGTTGACAGTGGTTTTGTTATTGTCGGCGACATAAAGCAACGACAATATCCGTTATATATTATTTATAAATAAAAGATAACTTAAACATTTGGAACATCACTTCCATTTATACGATCGTGTTAATGAAATGCATTTTCGACTTAGCTATACATAATTATCTTTAAACTTCATTGTATAATAGAAGTCTAAGAGTAACAGTCAAACTTTATTATCGATTTTTTTGTTGTTACAATTATAACTATATATTTAATATAAGGTCGTTATGTTAATTGTAGTATGTGAAATAAATGACATTATATATTTTCGAAAATTAACACGAATAATGTAAGTATTTTTAAATTATAGAATCATAGGTCAGAATTACGACATTGAGATATTATATATAGAAAAAATATCTTATTTATTTCTAAGAATTTTGTTATTTCAAATTGTTGATCCGAAGATATCATTGGACACTGATATCTGATCAGTGATGCATAATGAGAAATTGCATTGTGCTATTGAAATCTGAGTTCAAGTATTTCTATGTATCGGCATGCAATACACTTACTAACACATATATATATATATATATATATATATATATATATATGTGATTAATGCTCAAACCTTCTCCATGTGAGAAGAGGTCTTTGCTCAGCAGTGGGCTCTGATAGGCTGATGATGATGATAAATTTTTACTTAAAAATGATTAAATAGTATATGAATTACATATATATATATATATATATATTATTTTAAATGAGCAAATATATATACAAAAGAAAAGTTATAATGTGTTAAATCACAAATGTAAAACTATTTTGACGGAATTCATTATTTGTTATTTGATGCAGTTTATAGCTAATTTTCAAATATTGATTGGTTTTTGATACTTTCAATAAATAGATTATAATTTCTTTATTAAAAAATAAAATTATATAACATTCATAGGCTTTCATTAAGTGTATGTATTATACTCACTGATATAATAACTGCTAAACTGATTTAACTGAAATTTCTTGTTAAATTAGATTTTTGGTATCGCTGATGCTTTTTTAGTTATAAATACATAGTTTTAATAGCATCATATAAAACATCATAATTGCATATTACATATATTTATATGTTATTTTTGTACTATTGAATGATAAGCAAAAGAAATAAAAATAATGACCAAAAGTATGTGTTAGATAAAAATTTGTTTTTTTTTTTACCACAACCGAAAAATTAATCCTCATATGTTTGTTATAAAAGATCTCAATATAAATGTATAAAATTGTAATTATCGTGTTTTTTTTAAATAGAAAACACAAAATTTTACTGCGACGTAATATAAAAAAAAATAAAGGGTTTAAAGAAAACCTTAGTTAAATAAATACACGCAAAAATCTTTGAATTCATTAGTATGTTAATAAAATTCGTATCTTTACCACGAGCCTGCATTTTGAAACTCAATACGGTCAGTTTTTTAAATAATTAATAAGTCTTATTTAAAATTTTAATATTAATATATATAAAATAAAGTTTCAACTGTTAGTTTGTCGGTCTGAACTTGTGGTAGGATAAAAACGGAAAAAAACTAATTTTCTCTACTAAAAAAACATTATTAAGTTTGGGGCGGATACTACGGAGTTCGTAAAACGGACCAAAAAAGCAACTCAGCGGGATGGCATGATTAATTAAACTCTATATTTATATCTATAATTAGTTATTTACCTATATATATAAAAGAAAATTGTGTTATATACACTATTTATAACTCAAGAACGGCTGTAGGGATATGGTTGAAAATTGGTGGAGAGATAGATTAGAACCAAGAGATGGACATAGGATATTTAATTCTGTTCGATTGAAACAGAAAAAATTTAATAAATTCTAATATCTGGTTATTTATGACTTCTAGGATGAAATAAATTTCGCCTGGTTAGCTATACATACATATATTACTAATTCCGAAATTAACGCGGACTTAAATATATTTTATGCTTATGTATAAGAATATACATTAGATTTCATAAGATTAAAACTATAAATGATATTAACAATACTAATAACACTATTAATAAAAGTTTGTCTGTCTGTCAACAAGTCAGAAAAAAACGAATTAAACTTCATAAGGATTCTCGTATCTCAAAGCGTATTTAATTACAGACAAAGCCACGTGTAATAGCTAGTTATTAAGTTATTTCATTTTAAAGTGGAGCGATTTTAAACTTAGTCTTCTTTAATTATTATTTGAGTCGAAACCTGTTTTTTAAATTGGCGTGAGGCCATATTTTATTTTTTTATCTCTTTAAAATGTTTAACAGGATTATTTAATTAGAAGGGTCCAAAACCTGGCGAGTACAAATATTTTTACCGAATCATATGTACTTTCTAAGAGTATTTAGACACCACTGACTGGTGAAGGAATTTTATCGTGAGGAAACCTGGACTTATAATCAAATTATAAGTTTTTAATGTAGAGTGATTAATGCTCAAACCTTCTCCATGTGAGAAGAGGCTCAGCAGTGGGCTCTGATAGACTGATGATGAAGTTTAATTAAGTTTTATACTCATAAAAGGTTTAGACTATTATATAAGTTTTTAGGTAATTTTTAACTATTTCTCCTTTTATATCCAAATTGCGGTATTGTAATATCGACAAAACAGGTTCTATTATACAAATAAGCAAAAAAACTAAGTAGAATTTGTTCGAAGTATATGGAGTTTTGAACGAAGCTTTAGGATACAGATTATGAAGGGTTTTTTTGGGGAGAAACACGTCCAAAGGGTTGAAAGGGTAAAGTATTGTTTAATGGACGCCACTAAAGCTTCATATTTTATCGATTTATGTTCTGTGGTAAAAATAAATATATTTTTTTCTGAAACCTAAGCTATGGTTATTTTTTATACAGCCTTTTTTATGTTACATCACTATCACAGATATTTGAAAGATTTTTTTTAAATTTAAATTAATTAATTAACTGTTAATTTAAAATGTAAAGCAGTAGACTGGTTTTTCGGATTTTTATATAATTAGTAGATAAAAAAAAATTTTCATAATTAACGTTGGTTCGATACATTAGTATTATAAATTATTAACCAACTTTAAAAAAGGGAGGTGGTCTATCCAATTGTGTTGTTTTTTGTGTCTTCGTTATACGAGATTTGAACAAAATATACTGTTAAGATACCTTAAATGAAAATATTGTTATAATAGTTTTTTTTTAACTTCTTTAAATTAATTCATTAATTTTCGTTTTCTTTTACATTCGTTTCGTAAAAATACATTTAGTTATAGGTACATTTTTTGATAAAATTTCCTTTAACATTGTATTTCTTTTGAAAATAATATAACTTTTAATTATATATATGTATACATATATAATAACTTTGGTCGTATCAGAGTTACAAGATTAGTTACAGCTATAATGGTAACAAGAATACACGCTCATACACACACACTCAGACGTCACTCGTGTCAAGATAACTTCACTGTGAACTAAAATATATATATATATATATATATATATATATATGTTATAATTCATACAATATTATTATATATTATCTGTGGAGTATCTTCTTATATACGTATATATATTAATTTATGTATGTATTTGTTTCACAAAATCATATGAAATATTTTAATAATTTTATCTTCTATTTTAAGATAATTTACTTTTAATTTCTGTCGTCAACAATAACTCTAATGATTATTGTTTGAAATTTAAAAAAAATGTCAATTATATATGTATAATAATTAATTAAAAGAAAAAACAACGAATCAAAGTATATTATTCCTTCTCGACAAACTATAAATGTTTACGAGCAAACTGTAAGTGTGATCGTGTCAGCTCGATGGTGTGGTAATAAAATAAAGTGCTTAAACAAAACCTAGGCATTATAACCAGAGATAAGCAATCGAGGTCCAACAACCAGAGCAAACAGGCGCCCCTAGCCCATGTTGACTACCCCTGACGCACAAAATGAGGGTAGGAGCGGGTTAATATACTAAATTCTATGATTTTGTTATCTTATTACACTATCAATTCAAATACACGCGATTGATATATTATACAGGCAAAGTCGGGAAAAGCAATTATAGTTGCATCATAAAGATTTTTAACGTTGAAAACTTTGAAATCTGTATGAAAAAATGTAAACATGTAAAGGAAATACAAATAGAAGTGATAAATTTAGTTCGCAAAATAAAACTTCAATACGCCAGACGTATTTATATTTATAATCGCTACAACCTCTAAATTAAGGCAATCACAAATGGAATGCAGTTTTAATGTAAAATAGACCGTATGCCGTACATCATAGAGCTGATGTTACAATTAACGTGAACCCTCATTGTACGAAGCCAGCCGCCGCTCATGCCACTCGTATTTCAGCCTTTTTTTAATGGATATTTCATTTTTTTTTTCACATCTAGATAGAATAAATCAATTTCATAACGAGATGTTATATATGTATATCTAACCTTTTTGGGTAAACATTAGGTTAATATAGTAGCTTCTTCTTCGGTAGCAAGATAGGAGAGGCGTAGATTCGTCAGAATTCTGAAGATATTTTAATAATTTAGGCCTAAGACAGAAATTCGTGACAAAAAAGTTAGCGGTGATAAAAATATATATTGTAATCTATGTTATTCTATATAAATAGATGCAATCTAACGAAATTGTTAGAGAAACCATTGTAACTCCGTTAAAAGGCCCCATATTTCAATGCGCATATTCTCGCATTAAAAATTCCAATATCTCCGCCCAGCACCACAGACCCAGCGTCATTGTCGAAGCGGTCGCTTGAAACTGATTCTAAAAATCCTGGTTCCTCAAATAGCTCTATTCAGAATGCTCGCATGACGCCCCAAATTAAAGTGCCCTCACATCTCTATTGTACTGGGAATGCTTGCTTTAGAAAAGTAGCTTAAATGAGAGGTGTGCCAGCATTTTTTGTTCAAGCTTAACGCAGCTACGCAAAGTTTTATGGACTATTTTTTTTTATTCCAAGTATAGGTTTCAACAGCAAGCCAACTCTTTAATCTGTTAGGTGTTGCTGCATAGGTTACCAAATGTTTTGTGTTCCACCTTTTCTTGATGAACTTTGACAAATTCTGACTGTAGCGTCAAAAATCTGTGAAGCATTCAAGTTATTAGGAAAGCAATACGAACAGGGATAGAAAAACGTATATTGGTAGTTATATTTTTGATGTGAATAAGGAATTTTTAATTATTACCATGAGCAGTAAAGGCACGTTGCAAAGAAAATTATATTTTGGTACACAATTCCTTTTAAAATAAAAACTAAAGTATTAGAATTTACAATGTACTTAGCCAATTACGCTCGCTCAAATCTCAAAAGTACCACGTAAATTAAAACAGATTTATTTCGTATATTAATTAAATTTAATTCATGTAAATGATTATAGAATAAATATTAAAAATGCAGAAAAAATTTACATCCATTCGGGTAAATGCCATGATTAATGTTGAAGATGGGGCTAATTTTAAACAACGGGATCTCTTGGGATGATCTCCAGACAGAAACATCGAAAACACACACACATATGTATATACATATATATTACTTTACATAAACATATATTATTTATAAGTCTTTGGTGTAACATATATATTGTAAATTTTTTGAAATTGTTCTCAGATTTTTTTCATAATTAATATAAGTTTCAACGTAAAAACTTGTAAAAAGTATGGTTTTTGACTACTCACATAATTAATCATATATTTGACGTAATATGAATACGTGAAATGAAAACTTTGTATTCAATAATGATGCCGATGATGGAAAATTTTGCTAAGGTCCAAGGATGAAGAAGTGCACAAAAATATATTTTTTTAAGAAATATATTAAAGTCACTCTACATAGTAACTCACACACACACACACACACACACACACACACACACACACACACACACACACACACACGATAATCCGTGAACATTTCTCAATATGTGTGTGTGTGTGTGTCACTTAATATTAAACATAATGACATGTATATAACACTATTGAGTCTGAATTTCGGTAATATTAATTCATAATTAAATTGTAAAGTTAAATATACAGGGTGACTGATGAATTACTATCAATATTTAAGGAGCATACTCGGTACATGATTGTCATTCGAATTATGTAAAAAAAATAGGTACTTAATTTTTGACCAAATTTCCGTATAAATAAATAAAGTGTGTACACGTTCCAAGTGTTCCAAGTGTGGACGCGTGCGGCGGCGTGCTGATACAACAACACGTCGCCGCGCGCGTATGTGTGAGTCTGTGTGTATACCTAATCTGTAGGGTGTTCACACGATGCGTAATTAATTACATAACTTTTGGTTAACTTTACTTAGAAGTTTATTAATATTTATGTTATATTAATTTTTATTTTGTCATATATGATCGTCAAATATCACGTCCTCAAATATCGATAGTAATTCACCAGTCACCCTGTATATATTTACCTATATGGAATCCAATATATTTAGGATGAAACATAACCTCGAAGATGTCTTCCAAAAAACATAATTATACAATTAAATAACTTCGTATCCAACATTATATAATAAAAATAATAATTTAAAACAATAAATTAAAAACGTAGGAACTTCCCAAAAAAACTGCAATAAATTTATGCATTCATCAATATATTATTTAACGTGTGTACATTTTATCACATTTCTATGGCCGAAACTATTTTGATACATTAAAGGTCATTAAGGGCTGTCGGCGGGCTCAAAATATACGGTTTAATTAAAACGACTAACGACATGTGACCCTTGACGCGAGAACCACGCACCTATTAAAATGTTGTCATTTACCTGGGTCAGAAGTAACGAGAATTAAATGTCTTGATACCCTCAATATATATATACACATATATATTTTTTAATCTTCTCCATGTGAGAAGAAGAATTTGCTTAGGATGGTCTCTGATAGGATGATGATGATATCTTATATATAAACTCCTCCGAGACGGCTTGACCGATACTCATGAAATTTTGAAAGCATATTGAGTAGGTCTGAGAATAGGCCAACATCTATTTTTTCATACTTAATTATAAGGGTTGTCCACCCTTAATTTGTTTTTTTGTAATTTATGTTTAATTTTGGAGTCACACGTCGATACTGAAAAAAATTGTCATACTCAAAATATATACCTAAAATCTATTAAATATCTTAAAGCCATTTATACATATATTTCCACTGTAATTACTATACATAGACAAACATACATATAGTATCGAATTTTTCTGTAACATACATTATCAATTATTATCAGAGATTAAATTAATGAAATTTTGTTATATATAAAAAGATCTATTAAGCTTACATACCAATACTTTTAAGACAATGCTTATACGAGTATTTTCTGATTGTATAATTTCAAGTGTTTTTGTTCTAGTAATAACTGTAATGATATCCATAGAATAGAAGTCATGATAAATTTTCATATTTTCAAGTCTTATTGAAGTTGTAAATTCTTATGGGAGGGTAAACCGTTTCGTAACGTAACGCGTAACGCGTTACGCGCCGAGTCTTGTTTCCCTGTCACATATTATATGGAGTATTGCACGAACGTTTCAATTGTTTCGAGTAATATTCCATTTATTCATAAACAGATATAAAATTTAAGTAATAACTAAATAATTTTTAAAATGTATAGTACCTATAAGTTATCACTTATATACTTATTTAATATACATATTTAAAAGAAACTCATATTTTCGGATATACTACATACTCCCGACGTTTCGGCTACTTTTCAGCAAGCGTGATCACGGACAGACGAGATGTGAAAAATATTAGTTTCATTCAAATGAATAAAACTCGCAAAGATCTTAGATCTCATTATAAAAAATATTGTTACGTATAAAGTAAAAATCATTTTCAACTATTGTTATAATGTTTAAATTATTGTAAAAACTATTAGCATACCGCAGATTTGTCTGCCGATTGATAATAATAATATCATTTTTTTTTATTGTATAGAACGAAAATGTTATATTTAGACTTCATATAATTAATGTATTGTTTCTTTGTTTCAGAGCTCCAATACTCCTTAACTGCTGGTAAGTAAATAAAATTCCTATTAATGATTAAATATAAGACAGATAAGTGGAGGTGAGCGTTTAACGTTAGATAGGGTCCCTTAAACCTACACCTGGGTCACAAGTCCCAGTCACTGTTGAAGCTCCTCTCACTACAACGATGGACCAGACACGTCATCATCCTATCAGAGCCCACTGCTGAGCAAGGGCCTCTATCTCACATGGAGAAGGTTTGAGCATTAATCACCATACTTGCTCAAGACAGGTTGGTGATTTCAAACTTATAATTGTGAAACTATAAGTCCAGGTTTCCTCACGATGTTTTCCTTCACCGTATGTCAGTGATGTCTAAATACTCTTAGAAAGTACATATGACTCGGAAAAATCATATCGGTACTTGCCAGGTTTGACCCCGCGCCCTCGGCAACGAGAGGCGGGCCCTTTAACCACTAGGACACCACTGACTTGACCCAACACACGCACCGTGAATATATTGAATGATGAGAGGTTTCGTCTTTTTCTCTACTGCATGCTGATGATAGCTTGAAACCTGGAAATATTCCATCAGAAGAAAATACTTTCTTTAGATTTATCTTTATCAAAAAAACACATATATCTAAAAGGCGTTTAAAACAATATAATATAGATATTATTTTTTTAATTTATAAAATTGCATGTACGTTTAAATACTTCTATCTCGAAAAGTGATCAAAAATTAAGTTTTTTCATATAAATACCAACACTATTGTATGCAATTAAATATTGGTTAATCTTCTTCTTCTTATACCTGGCAATTTCCCGGCTGTAGCCAGGGTCTGCCTTACATGTTGTGAATAGTTTAGGCTAATTGTTTTTACGACCGGCCGCCTGCCTGACATCAACCCTCTTTGCAATAAAATCTTAGTTATAATATATATAATATTCAAGTCTGTACAGCCAGACGGTAAGTACATTGGTATCGCGTGCGCTGACGTCATAAATTGGTGACGTCATAAATCCGTGTATCATAAAAATGTAAATGGAAATGGTATTACGTACAAAATGTATGGAGGTAGTTTGAAATGATGGAAATTTTGTTTACAAGATTATATTGTATTGACTTAGCAATGTACATACATGTATATATACATCGAATGTATGTATGTCTGTCCTTTACACAAAAAACGTGTTTAGAAAAACTATTTCAATAGTGTTAACAAAGTGGTATTTAAATGAAAATTGCAAAGATTTTGAGGTAGCAAATTCAAACCTTACTAAATTTAACGTATGTACATTACGGAGTAACTGTTAGTATTTAGTCTGGAAATATACAAACGTGGTAAGATTTCACTTTTTATTTTGCGTCAATATGTGTCGTGATTTATTGACGACAAACTGAAAACATTTCGTATATACGACGATGCACATAGTAAGCATAATATACCCTTAATACGTGTGCTACATACAAAATACTTACAGTCTTCTCGTATTTATATAAATTTCCATATACATAATATAATAAACTTTTCATTTATTTATATCAATTTAAATTGACGATATAATTACGGTAAGCTGCTATTAAAAATTTCATCTACTTCAAGCAAAGCGTAGTACTACTACATTCGCTATAATTTCCCAGCTTTAGCCAGGGTCTGCCTTACATGTTGTGAATAATTTTGACTAATTGTTTTTACGACCGGCCGCCTGTCTGACATCAACCTTATTTGCTAATACATTAATCAGTGATGTCTAAATACTCTTAGAAAGTACATATGACTCGGAAAAATCTCATTGGTACTAGCCAGGATCGAACCTGTGTTCTCGTGCATGAGAGGCGGACCTTTAACCACTAGGCTACTATGACATTAAAATATACTCAATATATATTAGTAAGTGAAGAAAATAATTAATTTAATATGTACCACAGCCAAAATATTGCTACGTCTGACTTCTGAGAAGGTTCTTGTAATGCCAATGAACGGCGGCGTCCTTTCGTGATATTGAACGAGATTTTGGGTTAAAATATATAAATTCTACTGAAAAACGGGACGTATGACGTCAATCGTAGTATTATAGAAGATTTGACTTAAATCTTTATTTAATTTCATCAATATTAGTTTAGTAGTTTTAGTGTAACAGATATTTAAACATAGTAATTTACATTTTAATGAAACTAATATAATTTGGATATACTACGCGGTTTATTTTTGACTATAAAATACATACTCCCGACGTTTCGGTTACTTTACAGCAACCGTGATCACGGGCAGACGAGATGTAAAGTATGAAAAGTAGCCATAACGTCGATAGTAAGTAGTTTTTACAAAAATAAAGCACGCGTAGTATATCCGAATAATATTAGTTTCATTTAAATGAATACTCGTGAGAATCTTAAATCTCATCATACTTATATTCTACATATATGTATTATTTCAAAATGATTTGGTGATTTCAATATAATGTTTTTCCTGAAGGAAGATGTTTGTCAAACATGAATCACATTAATCTTGGCACAGGATGTTAGGCTACGGATTAAGAAGATTTGAATTGGTCATGAATTAATATACATATATGTATATATATACATTTATTTATTATAAGTCAGTGGTGGTCCAATGGTTAAAAGGCCTGCCTCTCATGCACAAGGTCGCGGGTTCGATCCTGGCCCGGGCAAGTACCAATGTGATTTATTCCATGTCGTATGCACTTTCTGAAAGTATTTAGACATCACTGACTGATGAAGGAAAATATGAGGAAACCTGGACTTATAATTTCCAATTATAAGTTTGAAATCGCCAACCCGTCTTGAGCAAGTGTGGTGGCTAATGCTCAAACCTTCTCCATGTGAGAAGAGGTCTCAGCAGTGGGCTCTGATAGGATGATGATGATATATATATGTATATGTTTATTATATAATGAGACAAAATATATCATAAAAACAATTTGTCAGACATTTCAATTTTCATATATAAATAACATTTTAAATAAAATTCTCATTAAGGATAAAAAAAATATGATATCCATACAAAACATAGAGATTTCAATAGGACAATAAAAAATAACTCATCTTAAATACAAAAGTCCGCCATATTGTCAGCGGAAGCGGATATCATTGTTACAACATCCCCATTGTCATTTTCACTTGAGAAAAACACGTATATATATTTTCCATACCTTATAAAGATAGACAATGAAGAAAAATATGAGGAAACCTGGACTTATAATATCAAATTATAAGTTTGAAATCACCAACCCGTCTTGAGCAAGCGTGGTGATTAATGCTCAAACCTTCTCCATGTGAGAAGAGGCTTTTGCTCAGCAATGTGCTCTGATAGGCTGATGATGATATCTTCTATATATATATAAAAATGGATTGCTGTTCCTTAGTCTCGCTAAAACTCGAGAACAGCTGAACGGATTTATCTTATCTTAGTCTTGAAATGTTCGTGGAGGTTCAGGGAAGGTTTAAAAGCTGAATTTTTTTTATTAATTTCCGGGAAAACCCTAAAAACAGCATTAGATTTTTTTTGACATTAGATTCGACAACTAACTAATATATCAATCATTCTGTCGCACTTCAAAACACGGAGATTTATGGCTTCAAGGTAAACTCCAAAAAATAATTTATTCCTTGATTGAGGCAGTACGAAGTCTGCCGGGTCAGCTAGTATATTATAATATTTTTCAAAACATTATCAAAGTGAATTTTTATGTGTTTTCTGTTTACCGATTCTGAAATCTTAAACTAACATAATGGCTCGTATACACTATAGGTATAGCCTTTGTAATTTACTGTAATGTAACACTACCTTTATACTTCCTACATGCTTTTAGTGTAAATGTAGCACTTACAAAACGACAGGGCAGAATTCATTTAATGGTTTTTTATCCAGTGATCTTAAAACGAGTTTCAATAGTCGAACTGTTTGCAGATAATTCATAGTTTTTCACTATTATTTCACGTTTAGACTAATGGTAGGGGTAATTATTATGTATATAAAGTCGTGTTAGTTACACTATTTATAACTCAAGAACGGCTGTACGGGTTTGAATGGAAATTGGTGGAGAGATAGATTAGAACAAGGAGACGGACATGGGATATTTAATTCTGTTCGATACGAAAAAATGTTTCAGCCTCTAGTTCGGAATAGATTTCGCCCGGTAAGCTATACATCCCTACTAATATTATAAATGCGAAAGTAAGTCTGTCTGTCTGTTACGCTTTCACGCCTAAACCACTTAACAGATTTTAATGAAATTTGATACAGACATAGAGTTGACTTCGAGAAAGAACATATGATAGTTTTTATCCCAGACTTTTGAAAGGTTCTCTTGGTAACGCGATATAACCGAACTCCATACGAACGAAGCTGCGGGCGAAAAGCCAGTATATAACTAATTCAAAAAATTAAAGCAGACGAAGTCGCGACCAAAAACTAGTTATACATAAAGCTAATAAATATATAATTATATAAAACACATAATGAATTACCACTTGTAACTTTAGTTCTTAATAAAAGCGACGAACTCGACACTCGAGCGAATTTAATAAAATGAAGAGAGTAATTATATATATTATAATGATGCTGGTTTTTTGATTATGAATGAGACGAGTGGTCATTCATGGTGCTTAGACGAGCTTGGTTTTATCACGTCTACGTGTAGCTGGGTCTGGCTTGAAATTTTTGAGCTTGGAATGTATTTTTATTTTCAAGCACGGTTTGTTAATATTAAATTGGATTAATAGTAAGATTTGAATCTTATTGAATGTGGTAATTTTTTGTGTTTTAGTACATATTATTCGAGCTATATTTCAGATATGTTTTTCAAAATGGCTGAAGCCAGTATTTTTTTCAAACACAAGTCGATAATTAAATGTTGCACAAAATAACAATGGTTTAGTATTATAATTAATTATAATCAGTCATAAAAATAATTGTAAGGATTATAGTATTTTAATTAGTACGGTACATATGGCGCCACTTATAATAATATCTGTTTGAAAAATCTATCATTGGATAATCATTCCTTCTTCATGAGAACCACAAAAGATTGAAATAATTTTCATTTATCTATATTTCCTTTAAATTATAATGTAGTCTTTAAGTATTAATAATCTATTACTTAGTGCGTTCAAAACATACGATTTCATTACCATTCTGATAGTCGATTTACATTTAAGAACTATCAAGAAAAATACTATATTCCGATCTGTCCATATGATTCTACGTCATTATACTTGTTCACTCTAAAATACTTTTTTTTATAACTTTATTGACACAAAATTTCCTGCTAAATATAATTATTGCATAAAATTTAAGTGACAATTGTCGATATATAAATATTGCTTTCTTTAAAATATATAGTATCATATAAAAATGTCAATACAAGCTGAAAATTAACTTGTTATAATTTTTTTACATTTACGTAATTATATACATAAATTTTGAAATAAGAACAAAAAATTCTTTATCAATATTAAATATGTAGAATTAAATATTATTTTATGAATACATATCTTCTGTTTTAAAGCGTGTTTACATTTATATCCGCGTATTTCAATTGACATGTGTAGTGCTTAGCTTCGGAGCCATGAATACGCGGGAACTCTTTTGTGTGACGCCATCCCTTTCTATCGTATGTGTGTGAAAGGGATGGGTATACAAACATATAATGACGACGCCGAACACGTATTGCATATTAATGGCCGGCTGATTGGTGAAAGATTGAAAAAGAAAGAAAGCGGAATTAATAGCTGTAGGATACGTCTTGAATGGAATGTCTGTCTGTCATATAGTTTTTAATATGAGAACTTCCATATAGTATGTTTCTAATCTTCTATATATATAAAAATGGATTGCTGTTCCTTAGTCTCGCTAAAACTCGAGAACAGCTGAACGGATTTATATTATCTTAGTCTTGAAATGTTCGTGGAGGTTCAGTGAAGGTTTAAAAGCTGAAAAAAAATTGATTTATTACTGGGAAAACGATAAAAACAGCCCTTTTCTATTTCCCATACAAACGTTTTTTTTGACATTACATTTGACAACTAACTAATATGTCAATCATTCTGTCGCACTTCAGAACACGGAGATTTATGGCTTAAAGGTAAACTCCAAAAATATAAATAAAAAAACGTAACAGATATTTCTTGATTATAGAGCGATACAAAGTTCGCCGGGTCTTCTAGTATATTACAGTATAGTATGTTTCTAATTCAAATATATGTCCCATACAAACATAGGTTAGTGAATTCCCGCGTTTTTTCGTTTGTCCGGAATGCTAGTGCTTTGTTTTTTTTTTAAACGGATTGATGCCCCATTGTCGCAGTAACAAAAATCCGGGTCCGAATAATTTATAAGACATTTTCGTTTGGAAACGTTTTGCGAATTAGAACAGTTTAGGAATGTATAGTTTTTTTATTTTTTTTATTAACCGTTTGGTAAACGTTTGCTTTTAAAACTCTGCCAAATTGGCGGGCTAGTTTTTAGTTTGTTTTAGTTTTTTTTAGTTTTGTGTAGTTTTCATAGCTTGGTTTATTTATTATTAATTTATAATTTAGAGCGTTTTTAATGCTTTTGTGTAGTTAATTCAATTGAGTGTTCAGATTATTTTTCTTGAGAGGGTCATATGATTTTTACATATTATACATATGTATTTGTAACTTTATATTATTTATATTTTTTTAAATACTTAAAGCTGTGTACATGTCTGTTTGTGTGTCTTAATATTACAAAAATAATATATTAGACATTATTAATTTTGTATCTCATATACTAACAAATCAATTAATTACTATTATAACTTGTAAGTATCTTTCAAAATTATTTTATTGTTCGGCCTCTTAAAGATTTTTTTGACTGTCCAAATAAGAGTCTAACTTTCGTATATTTTATACTCGTATCTTCATAATTCTTACTATCAGTAATCATTGTCACACTAAACTGACAGTATGCTATATGTATATACTAGAGAAGATTAATAATAAACGTGGAAATATATGTATTTTATTATTTATATAAACCAGTAGTAATAAATATAATGAATACCATAATTAATGACGTTATAATAATAGAATATTAAGGATATTTTGATGGGTTTATTACAGCTTGTCCCGCGAGGAATTCGCATAATGCCTGCTTTTATTTGGTTATGGTGGTGTATTGGATGTTTATACTTGTCTATGGTTAGTTAAAGTATATATATACATATATATAAATAATTTAGCGTTCACTTGTACTATGTTAGATTTATATGATTACTAGCTTTCCGCCCGCAGCTACGCCCGCGTGGTGTTCGGTTATATCGCGTTTTCAAGAGAACCTTTCAAAACTTTGGGATAAAAACTATCTTTTGTTCTTTCTCAAGGTCAACTATATGTATGTACCAAATTTCATTGAAATCAGTTCAGTGGTTTAGGTGTGAAAGTGTAACAGACAGACAGAGTTACTTTCGCATTTATAATATTAGTAGGGATAATTAGAGTAGTTCTATAAATTTATATATTTTTCACTTCACCATACTCTCTCTTTCACAAACACACACACACGTGTACATATATGACAAACATCTTTTGATATACAATCTAGTATTGCTAAGATTCTATATATACTATATGATTTCCCAACAAGAAGAAACAACAAACAAACATACATATCCGTAACAATATTAACTTATTATATAACGTATCTCGTTACGTCAGTATCTACGGCATCTGTACGTTATTTGGGTCGGTCGTGACTAGAATGTTACGTAGGGCTACCTGAGGTAGGTACTACCCTAAAACAATGGGGTATATACCCTTAAAGAATAAGGGTAGTTTTTTTGGGAGCTATTATAACCATTTGTTGAATATTATCTTTATATGTATATAGGTATAATTCTTCTGTGAGTGTGTATGTCACTGAACTTCTCTCAAACGACTGGACCGATTTTTATGAAATTTTTTGTATGTTTAAGGGGATCTGGGAATGGTTTGGATTCACAATTTTGTCCGCTGGACAATGTTTTTTTAATTAATTTTTAATTTATTAGTAGTTGTTGATTCAAACGAAATAATAGATATTTCTTGATTATAGGGCGATACGAAGTTCGCCGGGTCTTCCAGTATATATATATACTATGTTAGTATATATATGACGATGAAAAATTATTGATTTTTTTGCTAATAATTTCTTTATATTTATAGTTTTAACTGTATTCAATTTATTGTATATTTTCATTTGTATAACATGCATTAGTTCCTAGTCATAATTTCTGCTATAGATCGAATATTTGTGAATATTTTCATCAAATATTTTTTGGACGTTTCAATCAGTGCAGACGCCAAAAACTAGACGTATATATATATACATATATATTGTATAGTTTCTGTTTGTCTGTGAGGAATTCTTAACGCGAAAACTTTGTCGTCCTTTCCAACTGAACTCAATGTGTCATCAACTTTAGTTTGGGACATCTGTGACGATTCAGAGCGAACGATAATAATTCAAACATATATAGGTTTTCCTATACAATAGAGATCATTATCCCGTAAAATATTATAAGATACTTATTTTATTGTATTAGTTTTGTGTATTTCGGATTTTATCTGAAGAAAATATTGCAATAACTTTATTTAGTATTAAAGAACAACTAATATTTATTGTTAATGTTCACTTACGTTTTCTAATATATATAAATAATTTCTTTATATAACAAAGTAGACAAAGTCGCGTGTGTAAGCTAGTGAATGATAAAAATAGAGCGTTTAAATATTTTTATGATTTCGACTAAAAATATATAGAATTTTTGGTAGAAAATACTTTTAATCTTGTAATATTTAATGTAAGAACATCTTTAGACTTAAATTTATTTTTATTTATTGCTATGTATGTTATATATGTATATAAATTCTAGTATATTATTGAAATACATTGCCAGCTTTTTTGTAGTGTGTGTGTGAACTATTTATGTATGTATGTTACACATAACATATATTTTTAAATGTTTATCGATCTGTCTGTATGTTCTCTAAACTTTCACTAAAACGGATGGACCGATTTTAGTGAGATTTTCACCTATAAATAGCTCATATAATCAGTAGCGATATAAACTATATTTAGAAATTTTGTTATATTTTCTTGTTATATAAAAAAGTTTCTATATCAGATAAAGTTGATGAAAATAAACTATTCAATACATAAGTTAGAAAATGTCTTTTGTTATGAAAGTCGAAAATATGTACGTCTAGGACTTTGAACGAATCTTCCGGTCATTGACCCCTTAATGTTTTTCTGTCTGGATGTCACCTTCGAACATATATTTTTTTGTATCAGACTAACAAGTTCATACTTACATTATTATGACTGAATAATAATTTTGAGATATTATCCCTAATAATATTATAAATGCGAAAGTAACTCTGCGTGTCTGTTACGCTTTTACGCCTAAACCACTGAATTGATTTTAATGAAATTTGGTACAGATATAGAGTTGACCTTGAGAAAGAATAGGATAGTTTTTATCCCAGACTTCTGAAAGGTTCTCTTGGAAACGCGATATAACCGAACTCCACGCGGACGAAGCTGCGGGCGGAAAGCTAGTATATTATAAGGGTAACTTGAAAATTAATGTAAATGTTTAAAAAATGTATTGAAATATATCTGTATATATAATAATTTTTTTGTTTGTCAGTCCATATATTTGGCCTGTTATGAGGAAAAAACTACTTTATTATAAAAAATAATAACATGGAATTTGTTAAAATTATATAAAAAACCGAAGCAAATCGCAGGTAATACATAGTATGATAAAAACATAAAAATATTAATGTATTAGGTTCAATGTGACAAAACAAACATATTATATCTTTATATATAAAAGAAAGTCGTGTTAGTTACACTATTTATAACTCAAGAACGACTGTAGGGATATGGATGAAAATTGGTGGAGAGATAGATTAGAACATAGAAAGGACATAGGATATTTAATTCTGTTCGATCGAAAAAGAAAAAACTTAATAAATTCCAATAGGTATGTGGTTATTTACGGCCTCTATGGCGGAGCAGAATTCGCCCGGTCAAATGCATGTACATATTAGTAATTCCGAAACTAACGCGGACGAAGTCGCGATCAAAAACAAGTATATATAAAGAGATTTCTCTTATATTAATAAAATAAATACAATAAAGTTAAAACATGAACTGAAAACAAATACTATTACATTAATTAAAAGGCGTTGTTTTATTTTATTAAATATACTCCGAACATAATGGATTGATGAATGTACGTTACTTACGAAATAATTTAATAACACTGAATGAATGAACGAATGAACATGTTCATTAAAAAAGGTTTCTTTATAAATAATTAAGATATGTGTATATATATCCCTATTAATATTATAAATGCGAAAGTAACTCTGTCTGTTAAACTTTCACGCCTAAACCACTGAACTGATTTTAATGAAATTTGGTACAGATATAGAGTTCACCTTGAGAAAGAACATAGGATAGTTTTTATCCCAGACTTTTGAAAGGTTCTCTTGGAAACGCGATATAACCGAACTCCACGCGGGCGAAGCTGCGGACGGAAAGCTAGTAGAATTATAAAGATACCACCAAGCACATATATTAATAATATTTGTCCAATTATGGTTGAAGTTGCATAATTATTTATATGAAAAGTTAAACCTAGGCTACTTCACGAAAATTTTATTTTCAATTCTATATACGTACATATATACATACACAAGTTTTTGCCCTTGACTTCGTCTGCGTTAGTTTCAGAATTTGAAATGTATAGCTGACCGTCAAACTTTGTTCCTATTTAAAGACAGTAGATAAGAAGGTTTTGGATTTGATCAACTTATACCTATTTTTGTCTTTTTCAATCGTATGAAAAGTATCCTATGTCCTTTCTATGTTCTAAACTATCTCTCGACTAATCTTCAGCCAAATCCCTATATCTGTTCTCGAGTTATAAATAGTGTAACTAACAAGACTTTCTTTTATATATTTTTCTAAGTGTCATTCTTTTATGTCGCAGTTAAAATGAACGTATAGTATTTTAGTAATAAACCGGTTTTTTGTTACGTTACGTCACGGATATTAATTACGTCGTCGCACGTAACTCGCACGTGACTGGGATCAACAAATTGTCTTTATATTGACAAAGGTTGACATATTTATTTGGTGGGAAGCATTGTACGTATAATATATTGTATATATACAGGACGAACACTTGGAACGTGTCCACACTTTATTTATTTATACGGAAATTTGGTCAAAAATTAAGTGCCTATTTTTTTTACATAATTCGAATGAGAATCATGTACCGAGTATTCTCCTTAAATATTGATAGTAATTCACCAGTCACCCTGTATATATACATAAGTCTTCAGACACAATACAACTGTTACGTTTTAAACTTACACATACACACGTAATTTCTGGATAAATTATAACCTACCTCTTTTTCTGATGTCTAAACTACATTACTGAAGAGCTCGTTCAAAATCTGTTAAGCATTTATTTACGTAAAACACCAACATACATACATACTCAAAAAATTTGCATTTATATTAGCAGAGCGTAATTTTTCTCATAGCCACTCAATATTAAAAAAGCTTTCAAATATTTAATATCGCTTACAGTAAATTAAATTTATTTAAATTCACACTCCATATTCAATAATTCGTGAAACACTTCATAATATATTCTATTCATAGAAAAATGTTCAAAACGAAATATTTAAATAGAAAAAAACGCCAATCACGACTGAATGGTATATTTATCAATCCAACGACTCTTTGGAATGGCATACCAGGAAAAACTAATTGGAATTTCGCTTTAATGGAACGCGTTATGTCCTATGGAATCCAGTGAAGCGAATATAGATGTAACTAACTATTGATTAAGGGCTTATTGAGATTTAATTGATGACTGGCTTAAAAAAATTGATGATCAATTGAAAATACATCATCATCATCCTATCAGAGCCCACTGCTAAGTCTCTCCTCACATGGAGAAGGTTTTGAGCATTAATCACCACGCTTGTAAGACGGGTTGGTGATTTCAAACTTATGATTTGATAGTATAAGTCTAGTTCTTACGATATTTTCCTTCATCGTCTGTCAGTGGTGTCTAAATACTCTTAGAAAAATCACATTGGTACTTGCCAAGTTTCGAACCCGCGCTCTCATGCATGAAAGGCGGGCCTTTAACCACTAGGACACTAGGACTTATTATTGGAAATTCATGCAACTTTTTAAACGTGAATCAAACTTCACAGAATTGTGACTCACTGTATTTATTTTCTATGGTGTTTCAAAGCAATTAACCCTAGAAGTCACCCTAGAAGTCGTAAACCTACCCCTTAGTAAAACCCATTAAAACAGCAGTAAAAAATTTACGATCCACATATTTTAATTAAGTCACATTCACCCTAAAATGAAATACAATAATATATTTTATTTGCATTATAAACTAGTTTTTCCCCACGACTTCGTCCGCGTTAATTTTTGAATTAGTAATATGTATGTATATGTATAGCTAACCGGGCGAACTCTATTCTGTCCTAGAGGCCATAAATAATTCCGTTTCAATCGAACAGAATTAAATATCCTATGTCCGTCTCCTTGTTCTAATCTATCTCTCCACCAATTTTCAACCATATCCCTACAGTCTTTCTTGAGTTATAAATAGTGTAACTAACACGACTTTCTTTTATAAAGATAATATTCTCATCGAACTCATTTCCATTCACGCAAGCCATTCTAATAACTGAGCTACAACGTCCAAACAGAATTGAGAATACCGTCTTTAAACAAGATCAATATATCTGACAGGCGGTACACATTAATATTCTGACTGTTTTCCGAAATACATCACACTTCAACTAATATTGTCTCTATATACTAGCTCTTGTACGCGGCTTTACGTGCGTATAATTTAATTTGCTTATAAAACTTACTGAGTATGTATATACGGTTTTTAAGTTGCATTGTTATTAATATTTAATAAAAAACTTATTTTTTTTAAATGAACGTATTTTAAATGGTAATTATAATTTAGCAAAATGTAATAAACGCTTCGACGTCGTAAATTTTTAACTGTTTTTCACCACACCCTACATAGACACTATAAAATTAAAAATATATAAAAACATTAAATTGTCTACACCAAGTTAAATACACCGTCTACTAGCAATCACTATTTGGCCGCCATCCCTACTAATATTATAAATGCGAAAGTAACTCTGTCTGTCTGTTACGTTTTCACGCCTAAACCACTGAACTGATTTCAATGAAATTCGGTACAGACATAGAGTTGACCTTGAGAAAGAACATAGGATAGTTTTTATCCCATACTTTTGAAAGGTTCTCTTGGAAACGCGATATAACCGAACTAAACGCGGGCGAAGCTGCGGACGGAAAGCTGGTATAACAATAAAACATTTGCCCGTATCAACTTTGTAACTTGCATTTATCGATCTATTCTACTACTATACAAGTTATACTATAGTATAAACTAAACAAAACAAACTAAGCAGTATTCTCAAACACAGCCCTAAATGTAATTGTAGACTCTAATCTAATATAAGTGCGTTTTCAAAGCCGACGTACAACGGGGGTTGGAGGTGATAAAATTTTATGACCGGTTGTCATGGCAACCGCGCCATTATTCAGTTTCGCGGCGTCTCCGCGTGGCGCTAGTGTCGCGAGTTGTTGATTTGACTTGTAATTAGTTTATTTAATTTAAAAGGTAGTTTTTTTAAGTAATATAGTTAAATTTATAGTAAATTTAACCATGTATCTTTTTTATCGTAAGCCACAATAAATTCTTTTACCCCAATCAATATTGAAAGTTGATAGGTGTCCTAAATAAATATAATAAAATGTTATCGTATGTCTGTTCGTTAGAATAGTTATTCGATTTTATAATACTATATCAAGATTCCGGGTTTGCTTGCAATTTATCGAATAATGTTCGTGACTATTTTTAAATAATTTGATATGAGAAAAATATGTATGCAGCCAATGAAAGACAATATTCTATTATATAATGAAGTCTTGTAGTTATTTCAACAATACAGTAATATGTAGAATTTCAAGAGCTGTAATATTTCACACGTCTACAGTTCGACACTAGTATGAAGCTATTACTTTGACGTTTACTATAAAGTGTGAAGTAAATACGAGATATTTGACGTGTGAAGTTATACACTGGAAAAAATATGACTAACACACATATACATATATAATACTATACAATAGATAGTATTTTTTTATTGATACAATAAGAATATATAATATCTAAAACAAAGTATCCTAATTTAAGTCCAACAATGATACTAATCAATTTAATATTATAATAAAATAACTACAATAGTGTCAAATCTACTGATTACTAAGGAAAGATTAATATTAGTAGGTATTATAAAATATAAATGTACAATAAATTTTATATAAAAATATGGAATTAACTAAATGATTAATAACTCAGTAATAATAGGTTTTTCGTAAATTTTGTTGTACGCGGTAGAGGTGGGAGCGAGAGGTATAACAGCTAAATCTCTCTACAACCTACTAAAAGACTTGGGCTTGTCCAGAACTCATATTAATACATTCTTGAAACATACTTCAAAGACAGCCCTAGTAGGTTCTTTTCAAATTAGGTAGAGAGAGGAGCTTGTACGGTGGAGGTGAGCGTTTAACGTTAGATAGGGTCCCTTAAACCTACACCTGGGTCACAAGTCCCAGTCACAGTTGAAGCTCCTCTCACTACAACGATGGACCCGACACACGCACCGTGAATACATTGAATGATGAGAGGTTTCGTCTCTCTATATATATTAAACCTACACCTGGGTCACAAGTCCCAGTCACTGTTGAAGCTCCTCTCACTACAACGATGGACCCGACACACGCACCGTGAATACATTGAATGATGAGAGGTTTCGTCTCTCTATATATATTAAACCTACACCTGGGTCACAAGTCCCAGTCACTGTTGAAGCTCCTCTCACTACAACGATGGACCCGACACACGCACCGTGAATACATTGAATGATGAGAGGTTTCGTCTCTCTATATATATTAAACCTACACCTGGGTCACAAGTCCCAGTCACTGTTGAAGCTCCTCTCACTACAACGATGGACCCGACACACGCACCGTGAATACATTGAATGATGAGAGGTTTCGTCTCTCTATATATATTAAACCTACACCTGGGTCGCAAGTCCCAGTCACTGTTGAAGCTCCTCTCACTACAACGATGGACCCGACACACGCACCGTGAATACATTGAATGATGAGAGGTCTCGTCTCTCTATATATATTAAACCTACACCTGGGTCACAAGTCCCAGTCACTGTTGAAGCTCCTCTCACTACAACGATGGACCCGACACACGCACCGTGAATACATTGAATGATGAGAGGTTTCGTCTCTCTATATATATTAAACCTACACCTGGGTCGCAAGTCCCAGTCACTGTTGAAGCTCCTCTCCCTGCAACACGATGGATCCGACACACGCACCGTGAATACATTGAATGATGAGAGGTTTCGTCTCTCTATATATATTAAACCTACACCTGGGTCGCAAGTCCCAGTCACTGTTGAAGCTCCTCTCCCTGCAACACGATGGATCCGACACACGCACCGTGAATACATTGAATGATGAGAGGTTTCGTCTCTCTATATATATTAAACCTACACCTGGGTCGCAAGTCCCAGTCACTGTTGAAGCTCCTCTCACTACAACGATGGACCCGACACACGCACCGTGAATACATTGAATGATGAGAGGTCTCGTCTCTCTATATATATTAAACCTACACCTGGGTCACAAGTCCCAGTCACTGTTGAAGCTCCTCTCACTACAACGATGGACCCGACACACGCACCGTGAATACATTGAATGATGAGAGGTTTCGTCTCTCTATATATATTAAACCTACACCTGGGTCGCAAGTCCCAGTCACTGTTGAAGCTCCTCTCCCTGCAACACGATGGATCCGACACACGCACCGTGAATACATTGAATGATGAGAGGTTTCGTCTCTCTATATATATTAAACCTACACCTGGGTCGCAAGTCCCAGTCACTGTTGAAGCTCCTCTCCCTGCAACACGATGGATCCGACACACGCACCGTGAATACATTGAATGATGAGAGGTTTCGTCTCTCTATATATATTAAACCTACACCTGGGTCGCAAGTCCCAGTCACTGTTGAAGCTCCTCTCCCTGCAACACGATGGATCCGACACACGCACCGTGAATACATTGAATGATGAGAGGTTTCGTCTCTCTATATATATTAAACCTACACCTGGGTCGCAAGTCCCAGTCACTGTTGAAGCTCCTCTCCCTGCAACACGATGGATCCGACACACGCACCGTGAATACATTGAATGATGAGAGGTTTCGTCTCTCTATATATATTAAACCTACACCTGGGTCGCAAGTCCCAGTCACTGTTGAAGCTCCTCTCCCTGCAACACGATGGATCCGACACACGCACCGTGAATACATTGAATGATGAGAGGTTTCGTCTCTCTATATATATTAAACCTACACCTGGGTCGCAAGTCCCAGTCACTGTTGAAGCTCCTCTCACTACAACGATGGACCCGACACACGCACCGTGAATACATTGAATGATGAGAGGTCTCGTCTCTCTATATATATTAAACCTACACCTGGGTCACAAGTCCCAGTCACTGTTGAAGCTCCTCTCACTACAACGATGGACCCGACACACGCACCGTGAATACATTGAATGATGAGAGGTTTCGTCTCTCTATATATATTAAACCTACACCTGGGTCGCAAGTCCCAGTCACTGTTGAAGCTCCTCTCCCTGCAACACGATGGATCCGACACACGCACCGTGAATACATTGAATGATGAGAGGTTTCGTCTCTCTATATATATTAAACCTACACCTGGGTCGCAAGTCCCAGTCACTGCTGAAGCTCCTCTCCCTGCAACACGATGGATCCGACACACGCACCGTGAATACATTGAATGATGAGAGGTTTCGTCTCTCTATATATATTAAACCTACACCTGGGTCGCAAGTCCCAGTCACTGTTGAAGCTCCTCTCCCTGCAACACGATGGATCCGACACACGCACCGTGAATACATTGAATGATGAGAGGTTTCGTCTCTCTATATATATTAAACCTACACCTGGGTCGCAAGTCCCAGTCACTGTTGAAGCTCCTCTCCCTGCAACACGATGGATCCGACACACGCACCGTGAATACATTGAATGATGAGAGGTTTCGTCTCTCTATATATATTAAACCTACACCTGGGTCGCAAGTCCCAGTCACTGTTGAAGCTCCTCTCCCTGCAACACGATGGATCCGACACACGCACCGTGAATACATTGAATGATGAGAGGTTTCGTCTCTCTATATATATTAAACCTACACCTGGGTCGCAAGTCCCAGTCACTGTTGAAGCTCCTCTCACTACAACGATGGACCCGACACACGCACCGTGAATACATTGAATGATGAGAGGTCTCGTCTCTCTATATATATATTAAACCTACACCTGGGTCACAAGTCCCAGTCACTGTTGAAGCTCCTCTCACTACAACGATGGACCCGACACACGCACCGTGAATACATTGAATGATGAGAGGTTTCGTCTCTCTATATATATTAAACCTACACCTGGGTCGCAAGTCCCAGTCACTGTTGAAGCTCCTCTCCCTGCAACACGATGGATCCGACACACGCACCGTGAATACATTGAATGATGAGAGGTTTCGTCTCTCTATATATATTAAACCTACACCTGGGTCGCAAGTCCCAGTCACTGTTGAAGCTCCTCTCCCTGCAACACGATGGATCCGACACACGCACCGTGAATACATTGAATGATGAGAGGTTTCGTCTCTCTATATATATTAAACCTACACCTGGGTCGCAAGTCCCAGTCACTGTTGAAGCTCCTCTCCCTGCAACACGATGGATCCGACACACGCACCGTGAATACATTGAATGATGAGAGGTTTCGTCTCTCTATATATATTAAACCTACACCTGGGTCGCAAGTCCCAGTCACTGTTGAAGCTCCTCTCCCTGCAACACGATGGATCCGACACACGCACCGTGAATACATTGAATGATGAGAGGTTTCGTCTCTCTATATATATTAAACCTACACCTGGGTCGCAAGTCCCAGTCACTGTTGAAGCTCCTCTCCCTGCAACACGATGGATCCGACACACGCACCGTGAATACATTGAATGATGAGAGGTTTCGTCTCTCTATATATATTAAACCTACACCTGGGTCGCAAGTCCCAGTCACTGTTGAAGCTCCTCTCCCTGCAACACGATGGATCCGACACACGCACCGTGAATCCATGGAAAGCTGAGAAGTTTCGTCTCATTTATATATTTATATATGTATATATATAAACTATGTGTTGTTCTTCATAACATTAGCCGCGTTAAGGATGAACAATCCATGTCAATGTGTGTTTGTTTGTGTGTTTAAACAGAGTGCTAACTGATGTACGGCAGCCCGCTGACGGCTAAGTCGGTGTAGAGTGAATACGATTACTTGTGTAGTTTGGGATATATTAAAAAATATACATAAACCTTCTCCATTTGAGAAGAGGATTTTGTCCAGCAGTGGGCTCTGATAGGCTGATGAATGATGATGATGAATATATAATAAAGTTTCAAATTTTTCCTTTTATTTCATTAAACGAGTCAATTTAATTTGTGTAAATCTCTGAACATAAAGTACACTAAAGAAGCCTTAATGGCTTCTCTTATAACTTTTGACGGTGTCTCAGACTTAGCGACAAAGAAACTTGACAATAACCTGTTTATATATAATAATAATTATATATTATACTTAAAAAAAATTATATACTTACATTAATCTTTATATAAAAGAAAGTCGTGTTATTTACACTATTTATAACCCAAGAACGGTTGTATTGGTTTAGCTGGAAATTAGTGGAGGGATAGCTTAGAACATAGAAAGGACATAGGATACTTTTCATACGATCGAAAAAGAAAATAAAATAAGTAGATCAAATCCAAAATCTTCTTATCCGTCTTTAATGTGGAATATAGTTCGCCCGGTCTATACATTTCCAATTCTGAAACTAACGCAGACGAAGTCGCGGGAGTAAACTATAATTCATATATATATATATATATATAATAATGATAAAATCATGGTCACCGTACTATTCGAGACGCGACCACGTGTATATTTAGTCTTTTACTTTTTCCAAACACCCTTACATGTTCTTTGATGTCGGTAAAGGAAGCGTTGTAAACATTACAGACAGATTTAGAATTCTTTGTACTTATAACAAACTATGATTTAGTTCGTGAGCCACGAATATAGATGGCGCTGATGAAATATTTATATTACGGTTAAATAATACAAATGCGTTTCGATTAACTGACCTATAAGTTTTGTACTCTGGTTTAATTTTATATAGTGCTTTGTATTTTTAAGGTTGCTATCTAATAATAGAAGTAAAATCGTGGTGGCCTAGTGATTAAAGGCCGGCTCTCGTGCTTGAGGGCGCGGGTTCGATCCTGGCAATACCAATGTGATTTTTCCGAGTCATATGTACTTTCTGAGAGTATTTAGACACCACTGATTAATGAAGGAAAATATAATACGAAAACCTGGACTTATAATTACAAATTATAAGTTTGTAATCGCCAACCTGTCTTGAGCAAGCGTGGTGATTAATGCTCAAACCTTCTTCATGTGAGAAAGAGGCCTTTGCTCAGCAGTGGGCTCTGATAGGATGATGATGATGATGAATAGATGTAGCTTGCTCTATAAATTCTTTTATGCTTCTATAATGATAGAAAACCGTGATATTTACATAAAAACATATTACTCATAAAATAAAGCCAATCAAATTCTGAAACGTTTATTTTAAGAGAAATTTTCCTCAATAATTAATATTTAACCATCTTTAGTTCATTAGTTATAATTAACTATTTAATATGAATGATCAGGAAATTAAGATACATCTATCAACATCTTAGATTAATCTCGTAATGGATGCTGGACTCATTAATTGTACCAATCACATTAATACTATTTTCGTTTCTCGTTTTTTTTCGTAGCCATAGAAAATGTTAGTATTATTTTTATTAATACCTACTAATATTATAAATGCGAAAGTAACTCTGTCGGTCTAATACGCTATCACGCTTAAACCACTGAACTGATTTTAATGAAATTTACTACAGACATAGAGTTGATCTTGAGAAAGAACAAAGGATAGTTTTTATCCCAGAGTTAAGAAAGGTTCTCTTGGTAACGCGATATAACCGAACTCCACGCTGGCGAAGCTGCGGGCGGAAATCTAGATTATAATTCGTCTGGTTCAGTTAAAAATGATTTTATAAAGGGATTCTTTTATAAATATGTATATATATTAGCTGACCCAGCAAACGTTATATTGCCGTATAGATAGGTGTTGGTGATAAAAAAGTAAAAATTTTGGGTTGTATGTATTTTTCAATGACACATTATAAAAAAATTAAGTGTGAACAAAACTTATCATTTAGAGATATGAAAAATAGATAGTAGCCGATTCTCAGACCTACTGAATACGTAAATAAAATTTGTGAAAAATCGGTAAAGCCGTTTCCGAGGAGTACGGTAGCTAATATTGTGACATGGAAATATTATATATATGTCGAATGTTCAAGATACAAATCTGTTTTATACATAGAAACCTTGATACTACTAATTCTTATTACTCGAACTACGTATGTTTAACAACTTACTTCGATATATATAAAAGATATATTGAATATAATATGTATGTATGTATATTTTGTTTCAGATGTCACTCACGGACACAGGGGCCGCTTTCGTAAAGCCAATCGTCGACACAGAGCTACTGCAGGTAAAAAAATAATATAACAAACTTTAGTACCTTTTCAAATATATTCAAAATCTATAATTTCATTATAGGGCTAATAGTTTTCACTCACAATATATTTGTCTTGAAGGCAGGAAGATAATATAAGTCACTATGATGGATAGATCTATCTTCTAGAGCTTTACAACTTAGTATCAGGTCGAAAGATGATGATGATGATGTTATCACCAGTAATAAATGATCTCATAACTATATTTCTGTCGTCCACTGTATGATCCTATAATGAGATATAAAACTTTCTCGATTATCCCTTTAAATGAAACTAATATTTTCGGATTACTACGCGTATTCTATTATTTTTATGAGTACAGACTTCGGACGTTTCGGTTACTTTGGAGTTATCGTGATCACGGACAGACGAGATGTTAATGAAAGTAGTTTTTACTTTTTAAAAATAATAAAATACGCGGAGTAATCCGAAAATATAATTTAAAATTTTCATTTAAATTTGTATGAATCCTCCTCACAACCAATTGTCCCTCAACTATAAGATACTCTGCCTGAAAATAATTACCACTAACTATAAGCGTATTATAAGGATAAACGAAAAAACAGACAAGCAAAGACATGGTTCATTACTATCTTTTATTTAACACGAAGTAACCAAATATTAAATTTAAATAAATTTACAGAGTTTTATTAAACTAAAATAAATCAAATACTATACTAGTATAATACTAAAACTACTTAAAATAAATCAAATTCTTATACATATATGGAAATCTATTAATAATGTAATCTCTAAAATTGACTTTCAGGCGATAGAAAAGTGGGTATCAGTAATAGTTTGGTAATTGTGTAAGGACTAAAGGCCCGTTATTACTTCAGGCCCTTTGGCATTGCTAGTGTACCCAATAAGGTACGGGGCCTACCAAAAACTTGATCAATCCCAGGCTTAATCTCCCCTTAAAAATAAGAAAACTTCCTTTCGTTGAAAATCAGACGCGTCATATTTATTAATTATTTATTTACCTGTAAAATTATCAATAAATATTACATATATGTATAGAATTTTCATAGTTGTTAAACCTAAAAAACATAGTTTTTTTATATGTATATACCAAGAAAATTATCGTCTTTATAGTAGAATATAAAATGAAATAGGTAATTGTACTCTATAACTAAACTTCAAAAATATCAATGAATTATTTCATATGATACTTCAAATATAACAAATGTAACCATTGAAGTACTTCAATTACTTCATATATTTTTGAAGTGTACGTGTTTATTTGAAACAATACGTGCAATAATTACAAAGCACCACTCATAACGACGCTTAACGCCAGACGGTAATTGTAGACGCTACCCAATGTAAAGAAAAGTATGGAGAGATTAATAGTCAAAATTATTGATTTATATCAACAAAAATGTTATAAATACATTGAAATATCAATATATACAGACAATAAAAACACTATTAATTGAATTTATTGGTTGTTTTGTATATAATTAACTGATATAAACAGCTTTTGTCTCTTTTAAACGTATTAGTGAAAAATCATTCATGCGTGTCAATTAGCGCCATCTATGATTGAGCATATGTAATAATACCTTTCACCGATAGATGGCGTTAATCTACATTACATTTTATTTATTACGTTTCATCGATAGATGGCGTCCTTCGCTTCGAGCCCGAACCGTATAGCAAGAAGTTTGAGCTTGGCAGTTCCGGTAAAATACATTGTAAAGTGGCGGGAGGTGTAACACCGAACGTACAGTGGTTCTTGGTTTGTATATTATATTTAAAATAAATTAGAAAGATAACGCTATATATCTTTATTACAAAATGTAACGCAACTTACAATATACTTAACACGTATAGATAAAGAATCAAGATAGCAAATTATTTACGAGTTGAAATTATCAAAAAGTATTAAAATACAGTAGAATATAAGTGTTAATTATAACATCAAAAAATGTTTACTTGAATGGTATTACCTACATGTCATATTTATTCTTTAAATGAAAAATGCTTTTCTATGAAATGTTTTCGAATTACTACGCGTATTTTATTATTGTTAAATACGCCATACTCCCGAAGTCATCATCGTCATCATGATCATGGTTGTAGCAAAGTAACCGAAACCTCGGGAGTATGTAGTTTTTCAAACATAATAAAATACGCGTAGCAATCCTGAAACATTAGTTTCATTTTAATGAATACACGAAACTCTTAGATCTCATAGTGTTATGTTCTAGACTTAAAATTATAGTTTCATTTCAATGATGACGAAAGTCTTAAATCTCATAATATTATATGTTCTAGAATGATAAAGATCCTCTACCTGATGGTATAACCTCAGCAAACGGAACTCTCATGGTAACAGAATCTAAGAAGACCCAGGCGGGAAACTACTCCTGCCACGCGTCAGATGGAGATCAAACTATAACGGCCAAGATCACCTTAGATGTTGTCGGTAGGAATAATATTTAAACATTCACCAATATATGCAGATACTTAAGATTTTAGTTAACTTGTAAGTTAGAATTATCATTGAAAGCATTGTGGACCAGTTTATGTAGATACTTAGGAATATTTTTCAGGTTTTTTTCTTGTTAGAATAAAGTTTTGATATGGTTAAAACTCTATGATTCTGTATATAGGTAGTTTCATCTTCTATATATATAAAAATGGATTGCTGTTCCTTAGTCTCGCTAAAACTCGAGAACAGCTGAACGGATTTATCTTATCTTAGTCTTAAAATGTTCGTGGAGGTTCAGGGAAGGTATAAAAGGTGAGAAAAATTGAAATAATTGCCGGGAAAACCCTAAAAACAGCCCTTTTCTATTTCCCATACAAACGCTTTTTTTGACATTAGATTTGACAACTAACTAATATGTCAATCATTCTGTTTGATTGAAACAGGAAAAACCTGATTTTTTATGGCCTCTAAGATGGAATAGAGTTCGCCTGGTCAGCTATACATATATTCCTAATGACGAAACTAACGCGGACGAAGTCGCGGGCAAAAACTAGTTTATAATATAAGTCTAACCTTATTTTCATATATATATTTGATGTTTCTAGTATCTCCGAGGGTATTAGAACCTACTCCGGGCCAGCAGATGCATGTGACGGTAGGACAGACGGTATCTCTGAATTGCTTGGCGGTAGGCGACCCACCACCTACTACCCATTGGGATAGAAACCTCAGCATACTACATCAACAAAGTAAGTTGTCTTCTTCTTGACACTAGATGGCTCTGTATTATTACTTTTGAGTGTTGTCACTAGATGGCGCTGATTCAAATTAAATTTTCTAAGTAATCCTTGTCAAAAATAAAGCTTCTATTCGTCAACAGATGGCACTGACGCCGATGAAAGTGCAAACTCTTCGATTTCAAGGTTGGTTAATTTCGTATAACTAAATCTTTAAATATCAATAATATTAATTGTAGTTTAACTACTAATATTATAAATGCGCAAGTTACTCTGTCTGTCTGTTACGCTTTCACGCTTAAACCACTGAATTGATTTCAATGAAATTTGGTACAGAGATAGAGTTGATCTTGAGAAAGAACATAGGATAGTTTTTAATTTTTATCCCAGACTTTTGGAAGGTTCTCTTGGAAACGCGATATAACCGAACTCCACGCGGGCGAAGCTGCGGGTGGAAAGCTAGTATGTTATAATAATTAATATATATGTATGTTCAGATTGGTGATATTAAACAACGGCACACTCCTGATAGTGAACGCGTCGGAGGTAGACTCGGATCGATACGGCTGTACGGCCGGCAGTGCTGCGGGGCTGGCGAGGAACGAACTAGAACTGATCGTACATCCAGGTTGATATACTGAAATATATATAGCATTGGATTATATATTATATAGTTATTAACACTAAATAAATACTAATTGTGAAAAAATTGCATTAAAAGTCAATAATATAGAAAATATTTCAGCTTAGTCTTTCTTCTGATAATTTGCTTCCAATGTATATACAATATATATGTTGAATATATAATTTTATTTAGCATATAGAAATAAGGTGAATTTGTTAATCCGTCTGAGGAGACCGTTTATAAGAAATAATTTTGTCTCTATATTTAGTTTAGTCTATACTGGTGTTTATTGTCTATGCTCTCTGCTAACGTGTTAAGAAAAAAGTGTCTAGTTTTATCCAACAGAAAATTTCAATTTCATTAAACATAAGAAGAATCCTATACAAAACCTAAATAGTTAACAATATATAATTGTTAAAAATTAATAACAAGTTGATATTTTTTTAAAAAACAAACTTTCGCCGGTCAAGGGACAATTTATTTACTATTCAAGACTAATTAGAGACTTCTATTGACATTAATTGAGAACAAAAAGTGACCGACTGTCAGTAATGGCTTATATAGGTGGCTTGAGGGTTGCCAGTATAATAATTAATTATTATTTAATAATATATGTGTGTTTATCCACAGTAGGTGATCTCCCCCCCTCAGAGTCTTCTGGCGTGGCGGGTAAAGCTGTGTTAGTCTCTATCACAGTAGCGGGCGCGTACATGATACTGGTGCTAGCTCTCATGATGTACTGCAGGAGGAGACGGCTGCAGAGGAGGCAGAGAGGTACTTGTTATACTTACAACGAGGTAGAAGTTGCGTTAAACGTTTAACGCAACCATGTAGGGGGGTAGGATAAAAGAGAGAGGATAGTGCGTGGCTCTCAAACACATTCAGGAAATATACATATATATTTTGTATGGACTCATTTTGTATATCAGCTGTACTGATGTTCAAGAAATATATATTGATATAGTTAAATTATAATAATATTTGGGTTATATTTGAATGTAAATTTTAAATTATGACTATGCTTATAAAGAATATGTACTAAATAGTGTATACATATTATAATATTTTATTTAGTATCCATTTTGAAAACTCTGTTATTTAATTCTATTTATTCTCAAATTAAAATCTCATGCAACCATTTAAATGTTTATTATTAAAGATATAAATATATAAAGGAAATGTAATCGTCTCATACTCTAAATTCTAGGAGAGAAATTAGAATTGGAAATGGCAGAAGGCAGAGAGAAGTTAGTAGAAGAAGATAAGAAGACAAACGGAGCTACTCAGAACGGGAGACTACTGTGTGATAAAGAGAGTGGTGAGTAGATTGGTTTAGGAGCTAGGAGGGAATATGAACTTGTAGCATACATACATACACTAACATCATCAGCCTATCAGAGCCCACTGCTAAACAAAGGTCTCTTCTCACATGGAGAAGGTTTGAGCATTAATCACCACGCTTGCTTAAGGTTGGTGATTTCAAACTTATATGTAATTGTGAAACTATAAGTCCAGGTTTCCTCACGATGTTTTCCTTCATCAGTCAGTGATGTCTAAATACTCTTAGAAAGTACATATGACTCGGAAAAATCACATTGATACTTGCCAGGATCGAACCCGCACCCTCATGCAGAAGCTTTGAATTTTTTAGTAACTAACTTTGAAAACTAATTTACATTTATATACTATACATACTAGTCTTTATACGTGACGTCGCCTTAATTGTCTTAAGTATAGCGTTAGTACTTACTATACAAATATTATGATGTATTTAAATTACTAGGAATGAAGGTTAAAATTGTAGTCTATAACTTATTGGAAAATTTCATCAAAATATATTCAGGTTATTTTAAATGATAGATTCATACATACTTATATACATTTATTTTATTTCCTAATACTAATATTGTAATTCATTTAAACCAATAAAAATGATAGTTTTAATATAACTATTCTTTTAACTGTTTCCTAATGTATATATATTTATATTATATAACAATTTTCTTCAGGAGCTGATAATTCAGAAGTTTCCGGTACATCAAGAACATCAAAAAAATCCGGGCAATATGATCACCTCAGTGTACCCAAGACATTACTCACTGATATAATAACATTGGGTGAGTGATTAATTAAAATAAATACATCTATATACAAAAATATCAATTATAAGATTACGTAGTAAAATTTAATATATAACATATATTTTTTATATTATTAACTTAAAATAATATTCTACATGTAATTAAATACCAGCCGTTTTATGCGGCTTTGTCTGCATATTAAGCCTTGAGATACTTATTATCATATATATATATATATATATATATATATATATATATGAGATTTTAACTCAATGAAAGTAAAACTCTCCAAGAACAATGTCTTTTGTACAAAAATTTATATTCTATAAATGAGAAGTTATGGAATAATAATAGTATTGTCAAATATAGTTATAAGTTATCCAAGTTACTCCTTACAAGATACGCTACATGCTTGTGAAATTTCGATTTAAATTTGTCCAGCTATTTAAGAGATTAGTCGGAACAAACAGATAGATAAACAAATATAAAAAAAAATCGTGTCTGTAGATATTATATACACTTTTAGATAGCTTTATTTACTAAACGTTTGATGGCATGAGAAAAACTAATTGAAATAAAACATTATGTAATACTATTTAATTAATAGGATTTGCACGGAAACACATTTAAATAAATAATGTATGGCATTATTTTAAATTGAACCTTATAACAATTAAAATATGGTATAATTTTATATGAAGGTCGCGGTGAATTCGGTGACGTGATGCTGGCGAAGATAGATCTCGCTCAAATAAAGAAATTGAAAAACAAAGATGATGACTCTGAGAGTGTCATACAACCGGTACTGGTGAAGGCGCTCACTACTAAGGATAATGTGAGTTATTAACACCAAATTAATATGGATTATCAGTACAAAGAGATTGTTTATAAACATAGTTCAGTTTAATTTGGTTATATATATATTTATATTATGAGGTCAGTCGTATCAAAAATATTTTCAAACTACCTACTTGGTCGATGGAAATAATTTTAGTAATAATAATGATTAGTTTTGTTTAAGTACCAGCAATTGTTATATATAATCTACCACACGAAAATTCAACCTCAATCTAAAGAGTCACAGTGGTGGAAATTCAGCTATACAATTTTTCAATGTTTTTTCTAAGAATTTATCATCATAGACACTATCTACTAGTCCTACTAATATAATTGCGAAAGTTTGTGTGTGTGTGTGTGTGTATGTTTGTTACTTCTTCACGCTCAAAAGGCTGAACCGATTTTGATAGAATTTTGTATACAGGAAGCTGATGTCTAGGAATAACACATAGGCTACTTTACATCCCGGAAATCCGAGGGTAACGCCACGGGGCGCAGCTATTATATATATATTCCAGCAGTATATACAACGTGTAACATAATTAACGCACACCCTGAAAGTAGTTTGATCAGAATCGGATACTGGATCGATTTTGATAGTTTTTTATGAAGGTCATTTTTTTTCTCAAATTTAGATATAACTAAGTAAATTATAGTCACCCTACACACAGTTATCTAAACACTTCATAGAAACGAAAATTAATGGAAACGAAAATGGATCGTAAGTCAGGGTATTAAGATTTTTAAAATGAAATATTAAATTAGTAATCATCATTCAATTAAAGAAAACTGATACTTATTTCAAGGCTAAAATAGTATTTAAAAATAACTACGCACGCAACACCATAGCGACAACCGGCACACAGCAAGGTCACTACAGTGCATAAAAGAAAGCCGCGTAATACAAAAATTATTACTTTCTCCTTCTTTCTTTGGCTTAATAACATTACAATAGAGCGAGACGGCAGGCTAATTCCGGGAATCAGAGTAATAATAACTAAACATCGAAGTCAACAAAATGTGTTTTGGGTAAGTTAGTCACGCCGCGTCCACCTTATCGAAAAGAGGTCAAGTGTAAAGTGCAAATAAAATCTTAGTCGCGCATTTCGCTGTGTCGTTTCGGTACACTAACATTCAATACATCAAATACCTACGCATGTGTCCATTGACCTCCTAGATCAGCTGATTTGACGCGACTCGACTTTTTTTTGTGGGGGCGAATTAAATCGCTAGTTTATAACACAGAGATAACAAGTGCCGAGGAACTAAAAAATAAGATAATAACCGCCTTTGTAAAAGTGAAAAGTGACATTGCAGTATTATCTAAAATAAAACCACAATTGCGAAAACGGTAATTAAAGTGCATTGAACAAGGCGGTGGACATTTTGAAAATGTTTTAAAACGACAACGCCATGCGAGTGCAAATTAAACTGTAAGTTTGTTTATGATCTTTAAATTATTGTAAATATTTTGATACACACCATTTAAAAAGGCCGACTGTGTTTAACTTTGTCGTAGGTATTGTGGTGTCTAATCAAATCACGCGTTATCAGCTGTTTAATAATTCTTATTTACAAATTTAATTTAACAAATCAGTAATTATAAAATATTGGCTTCACATTAAAAAGAAAATTCAATGTCAACAATCTAAAGCTTGAAGTGTGATGGAAAGAAAAATCATAATGTATGTAGTTATTTCGTGTACTTATTATTACCTACTTCTTATTATTGTCGGACGGCACTCGGAGAGAGGGGCGCGGGCGCGGCGAGTACAGAGTGTCGCTGAATAGCGGACCATATTATTTGCACGAAATTGGGATAACTAATTTCACAAATAAAAAATGCAAACGCACATATAAATAATATTTGGTGTATGCATTGCGTTTATATTATTATATACGCATTGGGGTATTAGAGGGTGTGCGTTAATTACGTTACACGTTGTATATGTATGTACATATGTTCCAGGTCCAACTGTGTGAGTTCCGTCGTCAGTTAGACCTGTTCTCTCGCGTGAGGGACGAACGAGTTTGTAGACTACTGGGATTATGTACTGATGAAGAACCTCACTACATGCTACTAGAACATACGGACTGGGTGAGTATATCTTTATATATATAATTCTTCTGTGAGTGTGTATGGCACTGAAATTCTCTCAAACGACCGGACCGATTTTGATGACATTTTTTGTGTGTGTTCAAGGGGATCTGAGAATGGTTTAGATTCACAATTTTGTCCGCTGGACAATGATTTTTTAATTAACTTTTAATTTATTAGTAGCTGTTGATACAAACTTTTTTTTTGACATTAGATTTGACAACTAATATGTCAATCATTCTGTCGTACTTCAAAACACGGAGATTTATGGCTTTAATAGGTAAACTCCAAAAATATAAACAAAAAAACGTAGCAGATATTACTTTATTATAGGGCGATACGAAGTTCACCGGGTCTTCTAGTATTTATATATATATTACTATACGAGCAATCATTAATATTCAATTTCAGGGTGACTTAAAGACCTTCCTAATCGCGACCCGGACCCAAGAAGAAAACGAGGAGTACATAGGTCGTGTGGGCCCTGGTCACGGCCTGCCGCCCACGACCACGAGCATCGAGCCGCTCGCCCACGGACACAGGCTGGCGCTGGCCGCACACCTGGCTGCCGCCGTGGGCAGGCTCGCCCACAAGAGACTCACGCACAGGTTGGAGAGGATAAGTCATATAAACATCGATACTTCTTCATATATATATGTACAGTAGTTACTCGATTAAACGAACTAATCGTTGTCGATAGGCATTCGGATAATCAAATGTATGAAGAAATGCGGGTTTTATATGTATGTAGTACATAATATTATATATTATGTTTATTAAAAAAAATGCATAACAATGATTTATAATCAATGTTTATTAATAAATACCTAATTAAAGGATACATTTTCTTAGATTACATACACATACATATACTTACTTGTATTTACTAAAAACTGCACATTTAATCATGAAATAAATTACAATATGTATTTGGTAATTTGCAATTGGTAACCATGAATTGAATAATAAGTTCAATTTGCTTTAAATATTTGTTAATTGTCATTTGACGTACGCCACTCTCAACAACACCACTCTCTTACGCTTTGACATTTTTTTATTTCTTGTCCGGACTTGTCATACAAATATTACTTCTTCATATATACAGTATGTAATACAGCAAATGGCGTTCCCTTGAACACGTTAATATATATCACTAATAGATTAAAATTAATATATCAGCATAGAAAAATAAGCACAAAATAATCTAAATAAAAAAATAATAATTTATTCACAATAATTTCGAAACCTCCTATATGTATGTGGCGCGGAATAGAACGTATGTATCTAGCGTAGTAGCATTGCCGAAAGTGGCAACGTCGCAATACGCACGATGCCGAGCGGCGCCTTTTGTAGTGGCGGCATATTGAATTATAAAGACACGTAGTCGGATTGTTAACAGTAAAAATAAACATTTTAAATGTATGTTTAGTTTTAGAAATAACACTTAACCCGTCTCAAATGTATTGCTGACTAAGGAACGTGTCACTGAGGTACCTATTCGCAAACAGTAAATAAAAAAAAAAACAAATTCAACCATCATATCTAAGCCACGTTTCAATAACATTACAATAATAATACAGAGAATTAGACAGAATTTGCACGCAACGGCCGAGTAATGAACGCGGGGCGGTGGGGCGGTAGCGCCTTTGAGTTCTGCCGACACGTCGCCGTCATGTCGCCGCCCGCTCGTTGTTACAAAATAAACAAATGAGTCGTATAGGATCAAAGGCGGCAATCTACACTTAGACTGAAATCAGAGAATTGAAAATTTTCGGTTTGTGTCGTCCGTTTCAAAAATGATATTACGTAACTTTATTTTAAGTGATGTAAGTATTGATGCGCTTAATATTAAACTCTCATTGTGTACTATAAAAATAACAAATTGAAGAAATTTACAGGCTTAGAATGTACATCCATGATTCAATTTATACATTTATTTTATAACAGTAATCACAATAAATAAAATAATTCAATAAATACACGGACACAAATTCGTTAGAAACTTCCAACAGACGTCATTAGATCACGTGACCACACGGACGCTTGTGATTGGTGGAATGAGTTAGAATGCCGGGTTTGATTCTTATGCTGTTGAAGATTGCCGAATTTGATGCTAAACCTGATTTTCAAAAGGGATTTCACTCCGAGATAGTCGTTTTTGTTATAAAGTAAATTAAGTACGTAACGTTATTTTAAATTTCCATATAAAAATCTTTATTTAGATAAAATGTGCAGATTGCCGCCTTTGATTCTGTACGACTCAAATACTAGTTAATACAGAAGGTCTACTCGCTGGGTACATGAATTTGCTTTACATATTAAGTTGGATGAAAGTTTATTTAAACCACAGTTTAGGCTCGCATTTAAATGATCATGGTGGTATTACACAATTTATTTACAGTTCACATGGAGGTATTAAGCAGTTTTAGGAAAGAGTTCTGAACTTATTAATTTTGTGGCACACTCGTTTAGTATTATTTTTTTTTTATGTTCTCGAAATGTTTAAGGTATTATGATACATTTAAATGATGTTAAAACTTACCTAGATTTTGAACTGCTCGATATGCTGACCTCCTCTGTCTACACATTGTTGCAATCGCCGACGGTTATTTTCGTGCACTTTTTGAAGTGAGTACGGATGCTGCTTGTTTTTCTTTAATATTTTAAACACTACGACGTGACTCATATTGAACAGGCGGCCGGCTCTTCTGGTGCTTGAACCGGGCTCCTCCTCAAAATGCCTTAGCACGTTCTCTTCCTGTCGCACTGAAATCACGGGTCGCGGGCCACCAGAACGACGCGGCACTACCGGCTCATTATTACGCATACGCACCAGGGCACTCACAATTACACGAGAATTCCGCGGTTGGTGTGCATTAGGGTACCTCTCAGCATACATCCTCAGAGCACGTGCACCATCATAGTCACACTGAGCATAAATGAGCACCATATTCACATACTCCTGGGCACTGAACTGATAACGCGGCATCTTTCACACGAAAATACGTAGACGTAGTAATGCGGAAATAATAGACGTGCGATCTCGGTCAGCGGCGTGGGATTACTAAATAGTAAATACTAAAAAATAAAATTTCGCGGCCGTTCGGGGGCGGGGTCGGGTGACACTTTAAAATCGTAGATCAATCGAATGCCGCATACGCGGCCCGTCTTTTATAAGTAAGTTGCGACGTTGCCGTTCTTCAAATATGCGTGTACAGGATGTTTCTTTTACATGTAAATTTAATATTTTTAATGATTTTTTTTAAATAAAAAAAAATAAAAAACATTTTGTTTTCGATTGGTAATATTTTTTTAGCATGTATGGATGCTACATTATTGCGGATTAATGGGAACTTGAATTGTTAGTTAACATACTGTATAATATATATTTTTTATTCCTTCTTCTACTTCAGAGACATCGCCGCACGTAATTGCCTCATAACGTCTTCACTGACCCTCAAACTGTCTTTGCCGGCTCTCACTAGAGGGCCCCACTCACACGAGTACTACAAAATGCATGACACGGTAAGCTTTAATACTTACAATACAATATATAATACACTTTCACGTACCCCACTGGAGATGTGGCATGCGCTCGGCAGTCTCACGACTAGCGTGCAGCAGAACGGTGACATGCATTGGGCTCTAGCGGGGTAATAGTGGACAGTGACTAGTTATACTTACATAGAGGATTATTGGGTCCTACACTTCTATGCTTATAAAATATCTAATAGTTATTAACTAATATGTTTTATTTCAAATTTTTTCTTATATTTTTCTAATTATTATATTAAACTAGCTTTCCGCACGCAGCGCCGCCCGCGTGGAGTTCGGTTATATCGCGTTTCCAAGAGAACCTTTCGAAAGTCTGGCATAAAAACTATCCTATGTTCTTTCTTAAGGTCAACTCTATCTCTGTACCAAATTTCATTAAAATCAGTTCAGTGGTTCAAACGTGAAAGCGTAACAGACAAACAGACAGAGTTACTTTCGCATTTATAATATTAGTAGGGATTTCAACGTATAATATGATATGTAGTTAAAATTATTGTAAAAAAAAAAATTTATTAACAGCGCCATCTATCGTCATAATGTTTAACTATTTGTTTCTAGGTAATTCCCCTTCGTTGGTTGCCCGTTGAAGCGGTTTTGGAAGACGAGTACTCCATCAAGTCTGATGTATATATGTATGGAGCTACTATATGGGAGGTGAGATATATTAAAATATACTTAAAAATATCTTAGAATTTATTTAGAGGTAGAATTACTTATGCAAATGATTTACAATTATTATTACGTATATCATAGCGACTGAATATCTTCTAAGAAATGTTAAATTTATTCATATAAAGACTAAAATATTACCATACTAAAAAACTAACCCACTAAATCAAAATAAAACGGTGTAATGGGTTTAATTTAATAACATGTGTTGGAATACATTAACTGTGATTTAATTAAACCAATCCTAATTTATTTTTGTTCATTTATTTTTTATATAAAAATATATAAAGACAAAGTTAATGCTATGAAACATTGAATTTAATTGTAAAATATACTAATTCTTAATTAAACTAATCAGTGTTATAATATATTTGCTTATATGTATTAATGCGTGTCTACATTCAGATATACACTAAAGCTGAGTTGCCGTTCGCCAAACTGAACGATAACTCTGTGTTGGAGCGACTCAGGAGTGGCTCGCTGGAATGGACCACGCCTCATGACATGCCTGAGAAACTACAGGAGTTATTGGTGAGGAACATATATATATAGGATCAATAGATAGATATACTGATTATAAAATGTGTAACTTTTATTGATTAATAGTATTGTTAGACGTGATTTTATATTACTAAGACTTGAAATGTTTTGTTTTTGTATAGAAAAGTGGAAATAAGTTAAATGTGATGTTTGTTCATGGTTTTTTTGTATTTTTCTATATATTGTTACTTAAATAATGTCTTAAATCTGATCTATAGTATTCCATAGTTTTAACGCGACATATACAATCATATAAAAGATTTATGTCTATGAACATAGTCATAGACGTACCATTAAATTTTATTTTATAAATAGTTTTCCAAAAGGTTTTTTTTTTACAAATCAGACCATATTTGAATTTTCACAAAATTCGTATTTGAATCTCGGAAACAACTTTGACAATTTTTACATTGTTTTAGTAATTCTGTTTGTCTTGAGGAAGATAAATTTATACATTTTCGATTCACTTTCACCAAATTTTTAAAAAATTACACATTCGCGCGCATTCGCACAAAAAATTACAGCTACTCCACAATAGATGGCACTGCAATCCAAGCATTAATTAGTAAATTGAAACTGACTATCATTACTATACTATACTAGACTATTTTATATAATATACATATATTTTATACATTTCAGAACCGTTGTTGGAGTAAGTCTCCCACAGACAGACCACAGTTTCCGGAAATCTGCGAAGAAATAAACAACATGATAAAAGATTTGGCGGACAACACTTCACAACACTCTGACAAGCAGGAGAAATAAACAGATGTTAGGGCGCGTACACACGGAGTAGAGATATTAGGGCGTCTACAGACGGAAGTGAGAGGAAAACAGTGATGAAAAACAAAGAAAAATAATACAAACAACGACTTTATATATAATTAGACTATTTTTTTAGACTCGAATTTGAAAATCTGTCCAAAAATTTATAATGGCTTCGATATTAAATTAAAATAATATTCATGTATTGGTTTTCGAGAAATATGCTCGCTAAAATGCATACATTCATATATATTGCATAAAAAATTAACACTATTATCATACAAAAATATTTTCTTCAGAAATAACATCATTTCCTCTCATAACTTTCAAAACGCAACCTGATTGTTAAATTTTAAGCAAATTATAAATATTTTTAAGTCAGTGCTTTTCAAAGATCTGAAATAAAAATACTAGTTTAAGGATTAGTTGAAAGAAAGTGGCATTTGACATTATTGAAGATATGTTTAGATTAATTGGATCTGTAAAATAATAAATTCTAAAATAGTAAGAAAGAAAATATCAAAATTAAAATATCTCCAAATATTTGAAAAGTAATTTTGTATTTTAGTGAACACTAGAAGTTAATGAATTTCATATTAAGACTTATATAAGAATTAGAATAATAATTTAATTTTAGTCGCATAATAGGATAGTTTTGTAGCATTTTTGAGGCATTTACTATTATTAAGATTCAAGTAGGTATAAGCAGGAGTTTCCAATTAATATTAAAATCCAATTTTCTGTTATTTAAAACATTATTTCAATATTTAATCGTCAATTTATTGCCAAAAAAATCTTCCGTTACATTTAATAGAACACTAGCTGTTAAGGCTTATAATACATTTAAATAATATAGATAATTTAACATTACTTAGTTTATAAGTTACTTGAAGTAAAAGATATTATTATATGAACACATGCAACTCTTTCCAAAGAGGGTTGATGTCAGGCAGGCGGCCGGTCGTAAAAACAATTAGCCAAAACTATTCACAACATATAAGACAGACCCTGGCTAAAGCTGGGAAATTGCCAGGTAGAAGAAGAAGATACACAAGTATATATAATTTCTTTTCGTATATATACAGAAAAAATCCATTTTCAAACATCTTTTTCATTATGATATATTTAAATTTAATACATATTTATTAATTAATATCAAATATGATAAAAAATATGCTATTTATAGAGATCTCATCAATAATATCTTTTTCATCAAATTTATAATATAAGCGAAGATAACAAAGCTAAACGATACTGCCATTGTATATAATAAGTTAAGACTGATGTAGTGTTTGAGACCCGGTGACGAGCAACGCCGGGTCATAGTCATAGTGTTGATACGTCCTTTGGGAAACTAACATCGTCCTGATACAATCGAACTAGCTTATTTAGGTATTGTATTTATTAATCTAGACAGAACTTAGATCTAGACTTAACTTAGCCTAAACTATAATATTCTGTAAGAAAATTTTCCATTGCACTATCATTTATTAGTATTGGAAAAGAATATTTTTAATTATTTCTGTATTAATTTATGTATTTTTCTTTATTAACTGTACATTATATTGATACCAGATAATGCATTTATAGGATAAGTATAGTTTTAGAATTAATAAATCTTTTCATTTTGGTTGAAAATTATGATTATGTTTTTCAAATGGAAATTATAAAATCTATTTACTTGTATGGCCAGTTTTAATTCAGTATTTATTTCTATATAAGTGTAATGAAACATTTAATATTGTAAGCGGTTGGTTGTAAACCGGCCTTCAACTAGTTTTTGTACTTGTAGTGCCAGAAGTTAGGTCACATATATTAATAAGTTAGTGCACCTAAAATTTATATATTTATTAGTAATTTTTGTAACAAAAAAATCACTTAATTGCTTGTTTTGAGTTATATTTGAGTTGGTATATATGTTTTAGGTGTTCTATAGTCAGTCAGTAAGTCAGTCATTGTAGTTATTTTCGAGTCAATTTCTATATGTAGCATTATGTATATTGTAATGTCTTTGTGTTTATAATTTTCTTGAGTGTTCTCGTATGGAATATTTTTAATGTCGGTGCTTTATTTTGGTTTTTCTTGATGTTTGTATGAGATCAATTCATAAGACTATTCTCGTTTAGCTTTAAACGCGGTTTTGTTTACATTTGTGATAGTTTCTTTTTTACTTTTGTATTCTTAGTGTTAAGACGATTGTATTCGTGGAAGGAATTTTTTGCATTACGCGATTTTTAATAAACTATAATTAATAGATATGGTCATTTTATTTTATAGAACTTGGCAAAAAAAACTTGGGTTAAAATATATATATTTTTTTTATATTTGATAAATAAAGTTTCTTGCTGAAGTGAAACTTCTTACGCGACTTCCAACAAGGTTGCATTTAATGGTTAACGTCGAAGGAGAGAGAGAAAAAAGATACATCTATACTAATATTATAAAGCTGAAGAGTTTGTTTGTTTGTTTGAAAGCGCTAATCTCCGAAACTACTGGTTCGAATTGAAAAATTCTTTTTGTGTAAGATAGTCCAGTTATCGAGGAAGGCTGTGGGCTATATAACATCACGTTACGACCAATAGAAGCATAGATATAATGGTAAATGTGTAAAAAACGGGAGAAATTATTTCATCTTTGAAGCCTTCCGTTGCGTGCGCCGGGAAAACGGTTCAAGATACACAAAAAATATGTATTAAAGAATAATAGTTCTTTTAATGATCTAAAAAACAGTCCGCGACAGTATATGTCTATCTTTTAAGATTAACTCACAAAAACCGTTTTTATGGTACCTAATTTGGTCGAAATAATTTGTTTAAGTTGTATCAACATAATAATATTAATCTTTATTCAAATAAATAAATATGTTGTTGGTTAAGAGTATTTCATTGTGAATTAAAAAAAAACATAGGTTTTATCCTGAAAATTCTACGGGAACTCAACCATCCCGAAAAGAACGGGAAATATGTGAGAAGAACCAAAAATCTGCCGGAAGTCACTATTCCACGCGGACGAAGTCGTGGCAAAAGCTAGTAAATGTATAAAATAGGAGAGAAAGAGAGAGTGCTTAAGTAGATTCCAAGCACACACGCATGTTATTGTTGCTATACAGAGTAAACAATGTGAGCGACAAGAGATTAGCTGAAACTTGTATCTATTTGTTATATATTACATTTATTAATAATATCTATTATTTTTTTAAGTTTTATTTGATACACATAAAATGTTTTTTTTACATTACTAAGGTCCACTTCTTCGCGGATGGACTCCACGCACTTTTTTTTAACTTGTTTAGTTATCCACGGTCATATATCTAGTATATGAATTTAGGCTAAGAACGAAAAAGGAGAAAGGTGAAAGCTGCAAAATTTATTGATGTGAATTTTTGATCAATTTTTAAATTTCTTATAAAAAATTATCCATAAAAAAAACAAGATACAATTACAATTATATTTTTATTTGAATATTATTTTACAAATCTTAGACCCAATAGAGACGATACAAGAGAATACTTTAAATGCAAAAAAAAATAAAACAGTCTTGAACAAATACAGCGACATAGATAATTCATATGTTCTAGAAAAATCTAGCTAAAAAAATATTAAAGTAGAACGATGGTTAAGTGAACGGATTTATTATCAAAAACCCGCGGAATAAATACAATTCATTAATTGTGAATCACAATAATATTAAGTATTGGAAGTTTAACTCGCCCGGGGGCCGAGCTTGCGGAGACAGGAGATGCCCTGGAAATAAACAAATATATAAGAAACTCAAATTAGAATTGAACAAATATACATATATATGTTATTTGAGAAGAATTACACATATAACTCTACTCTCTACTCTATTTGATGATGTTTTATGAAGTTCTACAATAATTTATTTATTTATTTATTTATTTTAATAGGAAGCCAACATAATGTACAATGATCTTACAAAGTACACTACAGTTAAAGGCTAACTCAGCATGCATTCACAAAAAAATATATATATATATATACTTATACACATATATAACAAAGCAACATATCAAGTAACAAATAACATAAAATAAAGTAGAAAAAATCCATGAAATCCTTTTACTAAAGCGTTAGCCGTAAAACTCGTTCTTAATACTGTGAATTTTTTTTGAATTGTCTTCTTCACAAGCCCATTGTATGGATGGGATATTAAAATCACCAATTACCAATGTAAACCTTTGTTTGATAATCACTTTAACGACGTTTTGTATGAAAACATCCAGAGTTTCACATATTAGTGGTGATGGAATATATACTGCGTATAATGATATAGTAGAATTTCCAATTAATATATTAACCCATAGATCCTCAATTTTAGTTTCCCAAGTGGTCATGCGATAGCTATTAATTTTTTTTGTGACCGCTATTAATACTCCCCCACCATCCAATTTAGATGTATTACTTGATTCTCTGTCTCGTCTATATACATTGTATCTATTATCGATAAATTCATTATTGTATACACTTTTATTTAACCAAGATTATAACATCAAAATCCGTATTCAGTAAAGAATTGTAAATTTCATGTGTTTTAGTCCTTATACATCTTACGTTCTGATAAAAAAACTTTCAATATATTAACCATAACAGAAAAAAAAACTTAATACTAAAATATATATAAAAAAACTAAACAAAACAAAACAAAAGATATAAAAAAAACTAAAGGTATTAAAAAACAACTAAACAAAACAAAATAAAAGATACAAAAAAAAACTAAGGATATTAAAAAAAAGCCATTGTAAACAAAACCAAAAAAAACAGAACAATATAATAATAATATATACGTATAAATTAGTATGCAACTACTCTAAAGTTTTTAAAAATTCTTTTGATTTCACGCGTATTACGTCGCTTTCAATAGATTTCCTCAAAAATATATTTCCGTTATTATTTATAATTTATCAGAAATACAATTTATTTATATGCATTAAATAAAATTTAGAGTAATTTTGCAATGTGCAAAATTACATTTGTTCAGTAGAGACATTAACTTTAATTTCAATGTATCTTGTACATATAACTGATGCTTTTGAAACTTTGCATAGCAACTATGACATACATAAACGTCATTAAAGCTTGATAAACTATTCTGTAAACTACTAGTTTTTTAAATAATGTGTATAAACTTTTATACGTTAAAAAGTGTGTTACTTATGTCCTTTAACTACAATAAATACTAAATATTACTACCAAAAAATACTTCATTTTAAAATCATTATTGTAGAATACAGTATTATGAAGTGTCTAAAGCAAAATATGAAAATGGCTAAATTGCTACATTGACCCTTATACATAGGACCCATAGATATGTATATTCTATTCAATAGTTAGCATGTATAACTGTCATTCATCCACACAAGCTGTACATATAATATATGTTAGACAGAGACACCTATATATAAGTGTGAGTGAGACAGAATCATAGTATTATAATACAAGGCACCTGTTCCATGTAGTCGTTCCTGGTCAGCCAGAAGTTGTCCCTGTTCTTGCACACCTCGGCGAGCACCGCGCCGCCGATGAACACCATGTCCTTACGGCGAGGAGGGTCCTCGATGCGGATCTTGAACTTCTGAGAGAACAACAACATACATATTGAAACATATTGTGCGGTGCAACGACTATCAGATAGGAAAATGAGAACAAACAGACAGACAGATAACGAAAATATATGCAGCAAATACACATCTATTATACATAGATGTGTATTTGCTGCATATATTTTATGTTTTGTAGCAAAAAGTTGTTATTTTAACTAAAAACATAGTACTACAATTATATTTATTTGGATATCTGTATACTCGAATGTATATACAAAATGTTTCTATAGTTATCATGTATGAAAAGATAAGAAACATCTATCAATACAAGCTTAACATCTACTAATGTATGTGTGTATGTGTATATGTACATGTCTAGCGTTGCCAGGCGTCCTGATAAAGCAAACATAGTTAGACCTTTTGATTGCATGCCCGGCCAAAATAAAGGGTGTCCGTCTTGTCCGGCTTTTGTTAGGCTTTTTACATTTCGGTTTTTACATGGATGACTTTAAAAGATGTCCCTGAATGGAATCAAGCTTCCGATACTATAAGTATCCTATCACAAAACAACATTAAAATCGACGATAGCAAATGTTTTGACCAACTGCAAAATCTTAAAAGTTTTCTGAATACTAACAAAGAGAACGTTGATTTCAAGAAGCTATTAGCACATAAGAAATGGGTAGCCTATTTTAAATCGATGATAAGTCAAGATTGCTTTCCAGAATTCCTAACTATTTGTCAGTATTATTTTTCTATCCCAGGACATAACGCAAAGTTGAAAGAGTTTTTTCCTTGATAGAACGCAACAGATTACATGTTGATACTGTCTCCAAAATGTTGGTTGTAGAATTTAATTTAAAATATTTGACATGTAAGGATTTTTACAACTACATTTAAAAAAAAACGTAGCTCTTAAAGCAGGTTTCGACAAACCAAAAGTATTAATATTTATTTCTATTGTGTAACTCATAGAGAAAATGTTTTTTTTTTTTGTTTTATATTTAAACTTCAAAAGAAGTTATTTATTTTTTTAGTAAAAAAATTCTTATTTGTTCTTAAATGAATTTAAACTTATTATATAACTCAAAGGGAAAATGTTTTTGTTTGTTTTATATTTTATCTTAAAGAGAAGTTATTGATTTTTTCTAAGTTTAAAAAGTAGAATTTGTGGCTTTCTTATTATTTAAGAAAAATGCATATATGTTGATAAATGTTTAAGTATCTAGAATTTAGTTTTGTCTGATGACTATTTGACTGATTAATAATGAAGTACCTATCTAAAACTGATTTGGTATTCGATTTTACATATTATTCCACTGGAAGATTTATGATAATAATCAAAAAGACCTGATTTTATATAAAAAAAATGTTGTACCTATGCTAAGACAAAATCCCCAATAATATAGGGTGTCCGGCTTTTTTACCCAAATGTCCAGCCAAAGTGGCTGGTCTATATGACTAATAGGTTTGGCTATCTGTCAACGCTATACATGTCTCTATATGTATGTATGTCTGTATGTGTATGTATATATCTCCTAACCGCCAGTTTGTCCGAGTCGTTCCTCAGCACCCGTTCCAGATACAGCTGTTTAATCTCCCTCTCGAGCCGGGAGGGCAGCCCCGGGTACATGGTGGAGCCCCCGGACAACACTATGTGCTTGTACAACTCATTCCTCATGTCAATGTCCGCTGCCTGTAACACAAACATATATATGTTTTTATTATATACATATTTATATGTAAAAAAATATCTAAAAAGAGCAACATTTAAAGTGATTAATTTTAAAATACAGCATTTGAATAGAATTAAGATTTAATATTAAATGTTCAGTAACATATTAAATATAGCTGTATAGTGATTGGATATAGGAACAAAACAAACACACTAGCAGTGGATTATATGTGTGTGTGAGAATGTTTCAGTAAAAAACTTATATATAAGTGTATATTAAATCTTATATGTATATAAATTTCCCATGTCGCGGTGTTAGACAGAGAACTCTTCCGAAACGGCTAGACCGATTATGATGACATTTTGTAAGCATTGAGTAGCTCTGAGAATCAGCTAACATCTTTTCTTCATACCCCTAAGTCATAAGGGTTATTCACCCTTAATTTTTTATTTTGGGGCGAAATTTTTTGTTTTTATAATGTAGCATTAAGAAATACATACAACCCAAAATTATTTTTTTTATCACCAACCCATATTTTTATATATGGCAAAATGCTCTCGGTCAGCTAGTAAATTAAACATATACAGCTGCGTGCAAAAGTATTAGGCACCCCTATCGTTAGTCACTATCTCATTATATTGCGGTCAAGTGTGTGTTTTATGGTTTAGCTATTGTATTAGCGGCAATTTTTAACCAAATTAAGATAAAAGAAAATATTTATGACATCCAGGTGTGCTCCTAAGCGGTGTTTCTTCGAATTTGCTTTTTTTGCGTTTCGGGTTATAGTGTGTTATCAGTGCTTGCAGTGAACATACACGTCTTCTACGCAACTATTCCTATCACAATTCTAAAGACTAACATTTAACGTGTTAATCATGCCGAAAAAATCTGAACTTAGTGCTGAAGAGCGTCTAAGAATTAAGATTTTACATGAACAAGGCATGTCTCAGGTTAAAATAGCCCGAGAAGTGAAGTGCTCGCGATGTGCAGTTCAATATGCTATAAATCGCTTCAAAGAGACTGGCACCCATGAAAATAGACCAAGAACAGGCAGAAGAAAAGTTACTACTGAACGGGAAGATCGATTGTTGATTAGGCAGTCTCTACAAAACAGGAAAAAAACTGCTTTAGAGCTCGCTGCAGCATTATCTGAGGCAAAAGGTAGCTCAGTGAGTGTTTATACTGTGAGAAGAAGACTTCTTAAAGCTGGATTAAAAGGATGTAAAGCAAGGAAGAAGCCGTGGCTGTCAGAACACAATAAGAAAAATCGGTTGGAGTGGGCACTCAAACATAGAGATTGGTCAGTGGAGGATTGGTCCAACATACTGTGGTCAGACGAATCTAACTTTGAGGTATTGTTATTTATTTTATGTACAATATTAAAACACATAAATGTTTTTAAAATAACGTACTGCAAGAAAAATAATAACTTTGAAAATAAATGTGTTTTTTTCGTTTGGCATAGGTGTTTGGAACACCCGGTGTGACTTATGTTAGGCGTGGTTCCCACTGTTAAGCATGGTGGAGGCTCAATAATGATCTGGGGCTGCATGGCTGCCGACGAAGTGGGCGAAATGGTGTTGTGTGAGGGACGAATGAATAGTGTTAAATACACTGAAGTTCTGGAAACAGCACTAGCAACGTCGATAACGCAAATTTTCGGTGATACAAACACCGATGGCCTGAAATTTCAGCAAGACAACGCCACTTGCCACAAGTCCGCGCATACCATGAAGTGGTTTGCTGAAAATCATATTGATCTTTTGGACTGGCCACCACAATCACCAGACCTCAACCCGATTGAGCATATTTGGTCCATTTTAAAGAAAAATATCCGCAGGCACTCGAATAGCAATAAACAAGCTCTATTGGCCGCGTTACAGCAGGAATGGAAAAATATATCAAGAGAAGAATGTTTCAGGCTGGTAGAGTCAATGCCAAAAAGAGTGGCTGCGGTTATTAAGTCAAAAGGTGGACCTACAAAATATTAATTATTTTCTTAAAATAAACCATTGTAATCATAAATGCAGTTTTATTTACACTCGCTATGCTAAAACACCCTAAAACTTGTTTTACTGTAGGGTGCCTAATACTTTTGCCCGTGGCTGTATATATCATGCGTTTTTAGATTTAGAAGTATTTTGTTTAATTTCAATACATTATTAACAGCTTGATTAATACTAGCATTAATTACTTAATACCTAAAATGAAATTAAATTTATTTTAATATATATAAATATACCTGTATAGTGTTGAATACCAGTTCAGCGATCCCTTGTCCCTCAACATTAATGAGATGCGGCTGGAACAATGCCTCGGGTGCTTCAAAACGTTCTCCGCCCACTTTGATGACCCTCCCATCGGGTAACTGGAATTATATACACATACATATAATATACACACATTAAAGATTATCTTAAAGATAATATCATTAATAATATGGAGGAAAATGTATTAAAATTTAAGTAATATACATATATACTACTAGTATTAAAGTTTTTTAGAATATTTATTAAATACATCTTTATATATAAAAGGATGTCGTGTTACACTATTTATAACTCAAGAACAGATATAGGGATATAGCTGAAGATTTATTAAATGAATACTTTGAATAAGGGAAAGGACACAAAATACTTTTCATCCCATTTATATAGAAGAAATCTTGATGAAATCCAAAATCTTCTTATCTACTGACTTTAAGAAGGAATAGAGTTTACCCGGTCAGCTATACATTTCTTATACTGAAACTAACGCAGACGAAGTCGCCGGCAAAATCTAGTACAGTAGAAATTCGATTTACTAAGTTATACGGATTCGCGATTATCCGGACTACGGACAAGTCCGGATAAGAAAAAATGTCAAAGCGTAAGAGAGTGGTGTTGTTGAGAGTGGCGTACGTTAAATGACAATTAACAAATATTCTAAACCAAATTATACTTATTTTGTTTTAATTGCAAATTACCAAATACATATCGTAATTAATTTTTTATATAAACATATAATATTATGTACCACATATGCACAAATCCAGCTTTTCTTCATACATTTGATTATCCGGATTTTTGATTATCCGAATGCCTATCGACAATTAGTCTGGTTAATAGAGTTTCTACTGTATATATATTTACCACATATGGTTCTACGAGTACAGTAGTTTCCCATGCAAGTCTTTGTTCCTGTTCCACGTTGTATCCTATGTAACATAATTTCTCCTTCATCATGCGAACCGTCTCAAAATCAGCTGAGTGGTTGAAGGCATACCCTCTTAGGAGAAGCAACTGAAAGAATATTAAACATCAAGCATATTTCACACAACTATACTATACTAGCTGCGCCCCGCGGTGTTACCCGCGGATTTCCGGATTGTAAAGTAAGCTATGTGTTATTCCTGGACGTCAGCTTCCTGTATTCAAAATTTTATCAAAATCGGTTCAGCAGTTTGGGCGTGAAGAAGTAACTAACATACACACACACTCACACACTTTCGCAATTATAATGTTAGTAGGATTTACATATTATTTACGATGTAGTTTTATATGTGGGGGATAGTGCAAATCCGCTTAACTAGCATTGAATAATTCCGCGTATCTACATTAGAAGCAGATTATCAGAAGAAAGTTTGAGCTGAAATATTTACTATATTAATGACTTTTAAGATATTTTACGCAATTAGTAATAAATTCAACACTAATTAGTAATTATACATATATGTATATAAACTACATCAAATCCACACTTGATCTATCAAATTGATCAAGTAACGTAATCAATTTTTACAATAAATAGCGTCATTTATTATGACAACGCCATCTATTTACGAGTTATACATACTAATGACCATTTACTTTTTATGCTTCTATTCACATCTTGCTTTGAAATAGCTTTAATATATACAGTAAAAATATTATGAATATTAATTTACATTGCATAACGAATATATAGATGGCGCTAGTTGACTATCATAAGAATTCCAAATAAATAGAATTATGAAGTAGACAACAATTATTTAAATCATTAAAACTAATTTATGTTATTTTTACCTTAATAAGATATCGTGTGATGTCTCTGCCAGCTATGTCCAGTCTCCGTGTGAGATGTGGCAGAGCAAACTCTTCGTAAACCGGGCATATATGGGTCACTCCATCACCTGGCGAACATAAATATTACTTAATCTAATATATAAACAAAATTAGTATATAACAAATTTGTATATAAGGGAAAACTCTGTCTTATGTGATATTTCATACCAACCTGAATCCACAACCACTCCTGATATCAATCCCTGTGCGTATAATGTGAGAACTGCTTGTATTGCTATGTAGGCACTATCAAAACCATACTTCTCAAACATAACCTGGAATATATAGAAACAAAACCTCTCATCATTAAATATATTCACGGTGCGTGTGTCGGGTCCATCGTTGGAGTGAGAGGAGCTTCAACAGTGACTGGGACTTGTGACCCAGGTGTGGGTTTAAGGGACTCTATCTAATGTTAAATGCTCACCTACACTGTACAATCTCCTCTCTCTACCTAACTAACAAATACAATTGCAGGTCTTCTACAGATGAGAGACTTAGGCCTGTAATTGTAATTTCATTTAACGAGGATAAGTTATTTTGGAGTATGTAAAAAAATTAAGAAACAAAAGAATTATTTATTCCCAAAATGGCCAATAGACAAAATAAGTTTGAGAACCACTGCAGTAGAGTAGAAAAAAATATTTTCTAGTATGTTAAATATGCTTATTACTTATTATTATTGTCCAAATATTATCAAACCTCAATCATCTTCTCCCTATTCTTAGTGGGGTTCATCGGTGGCTCGGTGAGTAATATTTTAGTTTCTTTGGGATCAATATTCATCTTACTGGGACCGAATGTGTAATCCCAGACATGACACATGTCTTCCCAGTTTCTAACCACCTAGAATATAAAAAGATGTATAAAAGCATTGAATAATTAAAACTATAGAATAAAAAATGTACAAAAGATATATTTGAAACTATGATCTCATGAGTATTGCATTATGCTTACATTTTGATTTGCACTATCAGGCTATAGAATTTAATTAGTGATTTTTTCGTTCTATTTGACTTTTATATTAAATATTCAAAATTGCATAAATATTTAAAAACACCATCATAGAAGCTACAAAGAAAACATTTAAGATACTATTTATATAAGTATAAATAAAAATATATTATTTTTTAAACACAAACATGCTCTACTAATTTTAATATAATTTTATAATAACATACGAAATATGTTAAAAATTATATACAGATTCTTAAAACAATATTTACATTTTGGGATATTTTGAAAATAAATCTATTATAATTAAGTTTCATGCCACCTAAATATAACTTACACCATTTTCCATTGGATAACTGACTTCAAGCATAGAACGGAGTTGAGACGCTTCATCTCCAACCATTAAATCCTGAAATACACACCAAATAAATTCACACATACACATCGTAACACAAAATAAGTACTCAGCAAATAAAAACCAAAAGGCTATGTACATTATCTATCTGTCTTAAGCTATAAACCTTCAGTGCATAGCCCACCATGCCATAAATATGCAGGTTGGTGATAATGCGGTTACTATGCAAATAATAAGCTATCATTCTACCACTTTTACCTGGACAACGTCCGGATCAAACATCTGGTTAGCATGAAATATCATTCATCTATATTATCCGATATTTAATAATTATTTGTGAGTACTTAAGTTAGTATAAGATTAATGTACAGAAATATATTTTTAATGGATATAAAGTTTGCAATTTCATTTAATTTTTGTCAGAATGTATATTAATTTATAATAAGTTAAACACAAATTCTATACTAAATCAAAATATAATACAGATGAATCTTTATTCAAAAACTAATGTTTATGTATATTTAAAACAAAATAATTAACACAAGTACCTATACAAAATCTGATCTTAGTTTTTATGTCAACCATTATGTATTTTTATTTAATACAAATAATATGATGAAACAATCAAATATGACTTGCTTTCTTTTGTCCAGACTTTTATAATATAAAAATTTAATACATTTTTAGTAATTAGTAATATTTAGATAAAAAATAAGTTTAATTAGTACTTTTAAAAATCACAAATAATACAAATATGTTAGAATTTTATTTAAACATTAATTCATACTAAAGAATGATGTCAGATATTTATAAAAATAATAACAAATTCATTGTTAGTTTGTTTGTATGAGAAATAAAACGATGCTTTAAAATAATATAACAACACAATAAAACCAGGCAAATGTGTCTGAAAACTTACTCCTATACACATATCCTGCAACATTAATAAGATTTATATTTTAATTTCATGACTAATTTATAGTTCTGTCAATAAATATCAAAGAATAATTGTCTATATATTATAAATACGTGTACACCTCAATAAGTTTGGAGTTAAAAAACTTGACAATGGTATAAAACCGATTTTTTCATACCTTAACATCGATGTCTCCAATTTTATTTTCCGCTCTAATAATCGGCCGGCCGACCATCGACGGGAAAATAAATGCAGGGAAGTTGCTGCCGGCGTATCCGCATTTTACGAACTGAAATATTGACAGTGTTTAATGATGAATCAGTGGCTTATCATCACTTAGAAATTATAAACGTCCCGATGTTATAAAAAACTGGTTTACTTACACCTGTGCCGTTGTCACAAACGATAACTTTTCTTCCCTGATCATCCATTATTATATTTTATAACTTAATATGTTTTTTATAACTTAAACTATATTATAAATAATATTATTCATCAAGCAGCTACACCCCACACTAAGTAACGTATTGCTAGTTGCTACTTTAAATGTCACTGTCATATGTGATTTTTGTTGATGTAGGTATATATTTCTCATTTGAGAGAGATAGAATCTGGATAAATGGTAATAAAGGAAATTCTTATGATCCTCCATAAACTGATAAATATGTTGTTTATAAAATGAAAATTAAAATAAATTTAAGGATTTTTTTTATAATAACTTAGTAACTTATAATTATATTACGGAACCATTCAAAATAAATTCAATTCTATACTGTGCTTTCTATATCAAGTTAAAATAAATAAGAATATGAGATAAAAATAAGAGTAAGAAGAATAAAGCGTTTCAAGTTTTTCTTCGATTTGATTTATGTGAATTGCTTTATTTATTTTGAATATATAATTTGTATACAAATAGATCACAACTGCCCTATAGGTACATCTTGATACCGAAATGTTTATTGTAGAAGTATTTCTTTATAATATTAAATCTCCAATATTGAGTAAAGAGTAACAGTAATTGAATAATATTTTTCGACAGTTATGAATAAATGATCTCCATTTTAATTAATAATTTATTACAGGCGTTTAAATAACCCTGGTAAAATTTATTTTTTTCTCATACAGTTGAAATATTTAATTTAAAATATTATTTCCCGACTTGTTATTTCATATTTTCTGAATATAAGAACCTTAACTGTCAAAAGTAAACGTCAAACTTGACAGATAAAAGTTTATTTTGTGTATGTTGAATTAACTTGTGCTCATTCACGTGCTAACTTATGATAAATATAGTTTTGTTTATTATAAACTAAAATAAAACAAAATGAAGCACAAAAGATTCGAAGAGAACATTTTAGTGGACGAAGCGTATACGAATTACGGTAAAGTTGATAAAAACGCTGACGAAAAAAAAGGTTATGGTATAGCAAAACATTTCGCTGATACCCTGGAATATGCGGACAAAAAGAAATGGTATCAGCAGGTTTGTGTCAGAATATCCTTTATTTATTCCTATTTAACAGTATTAGTAACTCCGAAGTAAATATTAACTAAATATATGTGATAAATAATTAATTATTGCGCAGCTACCAGAAGAGCCTTCGACACAGGGATCTATCACGCAAGAAAAAGTCGAAGAACTCCGTAAAGAAGCGAGTAGTGCTCTACATGGTGACACATTAGCTTACGAAACAAGTATGATTATTAATTATATAATAATTCCACATTATATCTTTGTATAATGGGTTTAAATATTAACTATCAAGTTTAAGACCGATAGACAACTAAAATCTGCTTTATTTACAAAAAATGTGATATAAAACGTATTTATGTTTCTAGAATCAAGTAAAACTGGTTCATCCGATCAACAGTGGGCTCGCACATTATTAACCAAAGGTACAATCGGAGACAGAGTGGCCGCAGCAACAATATTAATACAGGTTAGTATTATAGACTACTAGTTTTCCGCCCGCAGCTTCATCCGCGTGGAGTTCGGTTATATTGCTTTTCCAAGAGAACCTTTCAAAAGTCTGGGATAAAAACTATCCTATGTTCTTTCTCAAGGTCAACTCTATGTCTGTACCAAATTTCATTAAAATCAGTTCAGTGTTTTAGGTGTGAAAGCTTAACAGAAAGACAGACAGACAGAGTTACTTTCGCATTCATAATATTAGTAGGGATTATCATACCAATATCATGTTTTTGAGTTTATTTTAATATTATTTTTGATATTTTAGGACAACCCAATATATAATTTGACGGCATTAAGGAATTTAATTAATAATGTGAAACCGGCTAAGAAGAAAGATGGAATAGTTATAATAGGTGAGATAACATTTAAAATATATTTTTTTTATTATTTAGAAGTAGCATTACACTGTAAAAGTAATATTGTATTAATTAGTGAAAACTTAATCAAAATATGTCTATTACTTTCTAAGAATTTACTCCTTAGGTAAATGTAAATAAATGTATGAAATATCTGTAAATTATGTTACTATTTTACACTTTTAAATGATAATAATATGTCAAATTTATATGATTTGTGTGCTAAGTAATGCAGTGTGCAAAATAAGAACTTATTTCATCTATATTTAACAATATTTGTTGTAAATTGAGTTTAAATATGTATATCTAGATGAAATCTTATTGCATACTGTGATTTCATTGGTAGAATTGATACTGACATCTACACATTAGATTTAACCCATCTGGTTTCTCCAAATTGACATCCATTCCTAGTAATATATATAAATATATAAAGTTATATATATTGTCACTAAAAATATATTAAATTCATGATTGACAAACATCATGCTTAGTAGAAAGACAAAATGACAGAAAATAATATAAAAAAGTGGTCTGCATATTATATATATGATATCATTTAACAATATGAAATATAATAAATAATACACAACAAGAACATATTCAATGAAGGAATCTAATATAATAAAGTGATCTACCTACATTATACTTGACATGTAATTTAACTTTAATTTAATCAATTTAATTTACCTTCACCAACCAAGTATACAATACACAACATACATACATACATATATATATTTACTTACCTATATATATTTATTTACAGACGCCGTATCAGAACTATTAGTATCAGAACTTCTCATTCCTGATACAAAGCTGCGAACGTTTCAACAACATCCCTTACATGCTATCGATGAAATCACATCTGGCAACAAACAAGCCCGACGTAATGTTCTAAAGCTATGGTATTATGAGGATCAACTTAAAGAGTTGTATGGAAGTAAGTATTATTATATATATATTAAATTTTGTTATATTGTTTGTAGCTAAATATATATTAAGTTTAAAAAACAATTATCTATATAAGTAGCATAGGTTTAAAGGTGTGTTTTCACATAAACACACATATTTTTAATTCATTTTACTAAGTACATGATGTCTTGAATATTAGCCAAAAAATAACATAAGTATAATGAGTTATATCTAAAAAATATTATTAATTCATATATTAGGTTGGTCCATATGAAATGTCGGATTCTTAAGTGATTGTATAAAACTGCATATCTTTCTTCAAAGGCTGTTTATTCAATCAAAGTATGCTCCATTCGCTTCAATACACTTCTCCCAACGAGATTTTAAAGCGTAGATTCCTGTCTTAAAAAAATTTTGGTCTTTAGAATTAATAAAGTCTGATAGCGAGTTTTTTAGACTGTCTTCATTTTCATAGTATTTGCCCTCTTAAAAACAGCTCTAAATGCTTGAAAAAATGAAAATCGGTCGGCGAGAGATCCGGTGAATATGGTGGATGCTGCAAAACTTCATATTCCAGTTCGTTCAGTTTCGCAATTGTTTTGTGCGATGTATGCAGCCGAGCGTTGCACCCACTTGTCCATCTTCTTAACCTTGCCAATCTCAGAAAGGTGTCTCAATATCGTTGTATGGTCAACTTTCATTCTGATAGCAAGCTCCCTCGTGGGCTCCCTCGTGGAAGTCAGTGGTGGCTCAGTGGTTAAAGGGCCCGCCTCTCCTTGCCGAGGGCGCGGGTTCGATCCTGGCCCGGGCAAGTACCAATGTGATTTTTCCGAATCATATGTACTTTCTAAGAGTTGATTCCCAAAAGTGGGTTGATGTCAGGCAGGCGGCCGGTCGTAAAAACAAATAGCCAAAAACTATTCACAACATGTAAGGCAGACCCTGGCTATAGCTGGGAAATTGCCAGGTAGAAGAAGCAAGTTCCCTCGTGGATATGGCTGGATCCGCTTCCACTAGAGCCTTCAGGTCATCATTCTTCACAGACGTTTTGGGTTTTCCGCGCGGCTCATTTTGCAGTGAAAAATCGCCAGTCCGAAATTTATTGAACCAACGCTGCACTTTCCGATCGTTAATCGTATTCTCCCCAAAGGCTTGGTTTATGTTGCGTGCAGCTTTGGCAGCACTATTACCAAGTTTGTACTCATATAAGAAAATGACGCGAATGTCGGTAAAATTCATATCGGCAATAAACTCAAAAGAAATAACAAAAGGGAAGACCTTCGAGAAAACCTATTTTGCAGTTTCTGGCAATGGACAATACGACTATGAATGAGGTTATGCCAAAGACAAAAGTATAACGAAAACAGGGAGACAAACGTCCGCATGTAAAGAGAATCCGACATTTCATACGCACCAACCTAATATTTTCTATTAAAAGATCTATAAACTTTTATAACATGACATTTAATTATATTTAATGTTATGCATTTGTAGAAATTTCTCATAAAAAACTAAATTTTACTTGTAATTTGTACATATACTAATGTTTGTTAATTCTTCTAGCTTATGTGGAAGCATTAAACAAGTTTGCTCACGACACAGTGGATGCTAATAAGGAGAAGTCTATCAGTGCCATGTCATACCTGTTGATGCATCACCCGGAGAGAGAAAAGGTAGATAAAACAAACATACAGACATATATATATGCAAAACACCCTATACTTGAAATAAATCAAACACTAAATAAATAGTTATTAAGAAAAAAATACCAGATTTTTTAGGTAATTTTAATATAGAAAATATTTCATCTCAAACTTTCTTCTGATAATCTGCTTCCAATGTAAACGGTTTTGCAATATCCCCGACTATATGTTATTTATTTAAGATATTGTACATATCCTAGTAATAATTTAGAATGGTTTATTTTGTTGTTTTACTATCATGAACACAATTTATTAAGTACTAGCTGTACGCGCGACTTCGTGTAGAATAGTTATTTTGGGCATCATAACAATTTTGATACAACCACCTCACCTTTATAAATTATAGCTGTTATATAGTGTTCCTGGATAAAGGGTCAATTCAATAAAAAATATTTTTTCAATTCAAAGCAGCATTTCCTGACATTCGCACATTTAAATAAACAAAAAGCAAACAAACTCTTCAGTCTTATAAAGTTAATATAGATAATAAATTGAATTCAAGTTTTTTTATAATTATTAATTTAAATCTATGCGCCTTAATTGTTTATACATATATGTATATATATTTTTAATTGTTTTTCAGATGCTTCTAACAAATATAATAAATAAACTCGGTGATCCTAGTCAAACGGTCGCATCCAAAGTGATCTACCATCTCTGCCAACTGTTATACAATCATCCGAATATGAAATCTGTTGTTTTAGCTGAAATAGAGAAGATGTTATTCAGGTAAACTTTATCAGCCTGTATGGTGCGAATTGTCAAGTAATGACATAGGATTATTTATATCAAATTGGTATTTTGTTTAGGATATTTTAAAATATGTATATTTTGTATTGTGTTATGTACTAATTAATATAATTACTTTACTAAACATACACCATTTATAAGTTTTAAAAAATAAAGATAATTACATTTTTGCTAAGTGATGTTTCAGTTAAAAGTTATCATGGCATGAATTTTTTTTTTTCTATTTAAATTATACAAAAGGGGACATTAAAATTATACAAAAGGGGGAACAAAAAATACTACCAATACATATAAAATGTAAATTACAAAAGACAATAATTAAATGTGATCAAAACACTTACAAATATATTTTTTTCATACATAATACAGGTATACACAGTTGAGTTTAGTATATATATATATGTTTCAACATAGTATATATATGTTACAGATCTAACATATCCCCCCGAGCCCAATACTACGGAGTGTGTTTCTTGAACCAGTTCTTCCTCGGTAAAGATGACAGTCGGATAGCTGAGAACTTGATCAGGATATACTTCTCATTCTTCAAAGCTTCTATCAAGAAGGTAATATATACATATTAATGAGTCCTATGTATAAGGGCCAATGTAGCAATATGGACATTTTAATTTTTTTACATTAAACATTTCATAATATGTATTCTATAAAATCCATTTAAAAAAATGCATATTTGTTGGTGGAAAGACTTAGTTTTTATTTCAGTTAGAGGGCATAAGTAACACACTTTAATGTATAAAGGCTACATACATTATTTAAAAAACTAGTAAGTTCATAAAAAAGTTTATCAATCTTAAATGACATACATGTATGTCATATTTGCTATGTAAAGTTTCAAAAGCATCAGTTGTACCATATAAAAGATACATTGATTCAAACTTAAAACGCCTTTACTGAAAAATTTACGTTTTGCACATTGGACCTTATACATAGGAGCCATCGATATATATGTTTTATAGCATTATAAGTAAATATTTGTGTTTGTACTCATAAGTGCGGCACATAATGTGAGGAATTTCTATTTCCTTATTTATTAAGGAAGTCATGGCAATATAACATTTATTTTTAACAATGGATTGTAATTAAATATATGTTTAGACTTATCTCAGTTAAGATCAATCAAAATCGGTGCAGCCGTTTAAAAGGTCAGAAAGAATAAACGGATGGATATAAAAAAAATATTAGGTTTTGCCATTTAGAATGTATAGTATAACTAACAATCATTTGAATTATACAGGGTGACTGGTGAATTACTATCAATATTTTAGGAGAATACTCGGTACATGATTCTTATTCGAATTATGTAAAAAAAATAGTTACTTAATTTTTGACCAAATTTCCGTATAAATAAATAAAGTGTGGACACGTTCCAAGTGTGGACGCGTGCGGCGGCGTGCTGATACAACGCCACGCCGCCGCACGCGTATGTGTGTGTGTGTATACCTAATCTGTAGGGTGTTCACACGATGCGTAATTAATTACATAACTTTTGGTTAACTTTACTTAGAAGTTTATTAATATTTATGTTATATTAATTTTTATTTAGTCATAAATGATCGTCAAATATGACGTCCTCAAGTATCGATAGTAATTCACCAGTCACCCTGTATATATGATAGCAATAGTTTTAATCTGAACCAATAAAAAAGTGATTATATATGTATAAATATAAATATAATTCCTTCAGGGTGAAATAGATTCTCGTCTCATGTCAGCCATCTTAACTGGTGTGAAGCGAGCCTATCCCTTCGCTGACAGGGAACGGTTGGTTGAAGCATCTCAACATGTGGATGCAGTACACAGACTAGTACATCTCGCTAATATTAATGTGGCCATACATGCATTAGCCTTGCTGTATCATATAAGTGATGCTAATCAGGGGACTTCTGACAGGTTAGAAGATGATATATATGTTTATTGTTTGTTCATAAAAGATAGTTAACCTCATTTGGTAAAGTGACTAGGAAAATGTTTCAAGTTTGAATCCTGTCATGACAATATTTTTATATATTATATTTATCCGACAAAGATTATAAAAATGTATAAGTTTCACTTGCATAACTACATATTATATCATAGTGTATCTTTTTTACTTTATGATTTACCATACTTTAACTCATTCAAGTTACATTATTTACCAGTCAAATATTTTTAAAGAAAAAAATTCTTTATCGTTTTTTAACATATTTGTACAGAAAAACTTCAATATATATTTTTAAAATTTATTAAGATTTATCAACTAATATCACCATATATTTCAGATACTACACATCATTGTACCGAAAACTGACCAATTCAAACATATTCAATACTACCCACTCTGCATTATTCTTCTCACTCATATACAAGTCGTTGAAGCAGGATAAAGATATAGATCGTGTGACGTCATTCATCAAGAGATTACTACAACTAGCATGTTATATGAGCCCTGGGCAAGCTTGTGGAATGTTATTCCTCATATCTCAAGTATTGAAGAGTGATGATAAGAAAGATGCTATTAAACTGGTGTTTAGTGAGATTAAAGAGGTACTTATTATAAATAATTGTTGTATATTAGTGATTTAAGAATTTTGTTTAATAATTATAGCATGCATATGTAGTAGATATCGGACAGCGCCATCTTTCGTCAGTGAAACGTGATTTTATACGAAATACAACTTTGTATAGTCTGTTAGACTTAAGCTGAGCTTTGCATGTGTGTGAGTGAAAGTAAAAGTAGAGTTAGACAAAAAACTTTTATAATAACTCTTATTATATTTTAAATAGATACATAACATAAGTTCGAGAGCTATTTGAGATTACATATAAAATAAGCAAAACTTGTAAAAGGCCATATAGAAATATTATGGAAAAAAAAAAATTAATTAATTATTTTTTTGAAAAAACTATTCAAATTCTTCTATAATTGACATTGCGTTTTCAACATTTGACATTGCTACCAGTACAAAGGATGAAGTGAGGAAGGCGCGGGGGGCGGAGTAAAAGCAGAATAAACCAGTTCAAAACTAGAAAAGAACGTGGCATTCAATAATTTGACATCACACCTACACTATCCGTGTGCACGCACACAAATGCAAAGCTCAGCTTAAATGAAACGCACTATACCTAGCTATGTATAAAATAAATTGTCACATCTACAAGTCAATTTGGTATCTAAGGTAAAAACTGGAAAGATTTATCAAAATCCGTTCAGTAGTTTCTGATTAAAAGAGTAAAAAACATTTATACAAATTCATAAATTTATAATATTGGCATGTTTTTAAACATATTTCTATCTTGATATAATAAAATCATAATTTTAATAATTTTTAATTTAATAATACTTAATTTGGTAAATTGAAACACTTATAATTTTAGTATTTTTATTATAATATCATAAATCTTCTACCAGGAAATAAAAGAAGAAACTGAAGCTAAAAATAATGAAGATATTCCAGAAGAATTAATACAATCAGAAGTTGAGTTAGATGAAAGTAAGGTTGCTGCCGAGGAAAATATTGAACAGAAAAAAATAGATCTCTTAATAGGAGATAAGAAAGATTTGTTAATGGGTTAGTTACAGAATTATATATATCTTATAAATTTGTTAAAGGAAACATAATATTTCCTGAATACATACATAAATTTAATACTAAATAATTACTAATTGTGAAAAAATTATCTTAAAAGTCGTTAATATAGAAAATATTTAAACTTTCTTCTGATTATCTGCTTCCAATGTAGATACGCGGAATTATCCAATGCTAGTTACGTGGATTTGCACTATCCCCGACGATATATACATATAAATATAAAATGATTTTACCCAAATCCTATATATATGTTATACTTTTATATTATGAAAACTTTTATACAATCATTTATTTTGTATTAATAGATATTTTCTTGTAATTTTACATTGTCAGGAGTTAAAAGCAAAATAATTTAAATCTACTTTAAATATGTATTACAGATGATGAAGAAGAAACTTACGTTGACCTCAAGATAGATGATGAAGGTAATATAAAGCCTAAGAAGAGAAATAAAAATGTTGTGGCCGGCTGGTTCCATGCTAGAGTGGACAAGAGGGACGTAGAAGAAAAAGATGTTGAGAAACAGTTGAAGAAGGCTATTAATGTTGGAAAGGTTAGTTATATATATAATATATATATACTAGCTTTCCGCCCGCAGCTTCGCCCGCGTGGAGTTATTATATCGTGTTTCCAAGAGAACCTTTCAAAAGTCTGGGATAAAAACTATCCTATGTTCTTTCTCAAAGTCAACTATATATATGTACTAAATTTCATTAAAATCAGTTGAGTGGTTTATGCGTGAAAGTTTATCAGACAGACAGAGTTACTTTCCGATTTATAATACTAGTAGGGATATGTATTTTTGTATATAATGAGATATATGATTTTCAAGACTATTCATTAAAATAAAAATATAATTAATTAGGTTTACTAAGCATTTATGATTTATTTTTAACTACTACCGTTTCGGTTACTTTGCATTAACTGTGATCACGGACAGACGAGATGTGAATGTCGTTATTTGTATGTATGAAATGTATTGTTTTTAAATAACAAATCAAACCTTAACCAGAATAAAATTATCTTAAAGAGTTTGAACTAATTATTATCTTAAACCAAAACACTTTAAATAACTTAAATTCAATTTACAAAGACACTCGCAAATCGCATCTACATATACTTTCCCGCGTAAAAGTGAACAAAACAAATCTCATCGCTTTAATGTCGCTTCGGGTGCATTCGGGAGTTTTTATGTTTCAGTTCGAATTAAATTTGTGTTTCCTAAAGATATATATATACAAAAAGACCCGGCGAACTTCGTATCACCCTATATTCAAGAAATACCTGTTACGTTTTTTTTATTTATATTTTTGGAGTTTACCTATTAAAGCCATAAATCTCAGTGTGTTGAAGTGCGACAGAATGATTGACATATTAGTTAGTTGTCAAATCTAGTGTAAAAAAAAACGTTTGTATCAACAACTACTAATAAGTTAAAAAATAAAAAAAAACATTGTCCAGCGGACAAAATTGTGAATCTAAACCATTCCCAGATCCCATTGAACACACACAAAAAATTTCATCAAAATCGGTCCAGTCGTTTGAGAGAAGTTCAGTGACACACACTCACAGAAGAATTATATATATAAAGATTACAAGCAAAGGATTTCAATGGCGAATATTAATAGTGTTATTGTAATTATTTAATTAATTTCTAATGAAGAATATTTCCTTTCCAGACAATAACCACTTATAATCCACTATGCCGTGATCCTCGTTTCACCGGATCACACTTGACAGCGATGGCTGAACTTACTATGTTGATAAAACATCATCATCCGAGTGTCAAGATGTTTGCTGAAAAATTACTGAATAGTATGTCATTTATCATATATACTAGCTGCGCTCCGCGGTGTTACCCGATTTCCGGGATGTAAAGTAGCCTATGTGTTATTCCTGGACGTCAGCTTCCTGTATACAAAATTTTATCAAAATCGGTTCAGCCGTTTGAGCGTGTAGAAGTAACAAACATACACATACAAACTTTCGCAATTATAATATTAGTAGGATATATGTGTATGTGTTTGTGTGTATGTATGTGTGTATGTTAAATCCCCTTTTACATAGCTCAGTATAAGATAATTACATGACATTGGAAATACCACTAACTAAAAAATAAGTGAAGTATATATATGTTTTAAAATATTCTGTCTAACTAATGTTAGCAATGAATACAGTAAAATTAAATGGACTAGACATCTCAAAATTCAAAAACAATTGATTCATATTAATATAAATTTTTCTATTACTTTTTGATGAATTAGCTAAAAATAATTAACAACCAAAAAAAAACAAAGCTCAGTCAAAAATCGTAATCATTTATAATATTGTGTCTCAACCAATTAATTTCTGTTATGTCTCCACAGATCAAATAATCCAATATGGCGGTGATCCTTTGAAGGATTTCTCCGGTATCCGTTTCCTGGACAGGTTTGTGTTCAAGAATCCAAAAAAACGCACCGAGGTCATTGACGGAGAGGTTAAGAAGGTCAAGGGGTCACATCCAAAATTCGCTGTGAGGAAGAATTATACAGCCAAAGGTATTTTATAAGGCAACTTGAAATTTTATGTCTATTAGAAAATCATATATTTATTTATTTAGATATATAAGTAAGAAAATTTACTATGTTATAGGTTTTACTGATAGTATTGATGTTTTTTTTCTTTAAAGTGTATCTGTACTTTTGTTTTATTAATTTATACATTCGTAATAAAATGATGAAAACACAGCATACAGTCGATTTTATAATTATTTTAGGATAATTAGATCTGAGTTTCGCGAGTATTCATTGAAATAATATTAATATTTTCGTATTACAAAATATTAGTTCTATTTTTGGATAATTTATTTGGAATAGACAACATTAATTGTAACCTTTTGAGGTAAATGAATAGTTTTAAGCCAAACATGGAACGATCCAAATATTCTTCAAACTTCCATATTGTGTCAGAAGAGAGTAGAAAACCTATTTTTATATATTTATCATTAAAACTATATATCCTACACTAACTTAAATTTCTTTTGCATCACCTCAACTTTCCTTGAGTTATATAGTGGTATCATAATAATGATATATTTATTTTATGGTATATATGTATATAGAGTAACTGAAATTTGTTATAATTATAAATCTATCCACTCATTACAGAAGTATATAAATATATGTTTGTTTCCAGGCATCCGAAGTATTGCTGTTAATTCATCAACATATTTGAATGAAGATGTCAAGAAAATTCCTGTTGATGAAAGATTCTTATATGAGTGAGAAATCATATTTTATTTGTTAATTATAATAACTTTAATAGAATTTATTAACATGTATAATATATATGATTTGGTTTTTAAGTACATATGTATTTGTTGTATAGCTGGAATGATTTTAATCCACCATTAACTAATATATAGTTAATTTTCTACAGTACTATTTAAAAAAGTAATAAAAGCTTATAAAAATATTTTCTGTTAATTTGATAAAATATTGGTGATAATTTTTATCAAATAATATGTATATTGTATATAGTAAAATTACATTAAGGACAGTTTTCTTTATAATATTAGTATAGAACCTTGTTTATAATTCACTATTATTATTTTTTTTACTGTAAATAAATTAATATATGTTAATTTTGTTCTAGTTTCCTTCAAAAGCGTCGAGCTGCTGTTGATAGTGATGAGGAAAGTGACAACGACTCAGTGACTAGTGAAGATTTTGAGACTTATTTGGATTCAGTCACAGGAACTAAAGCACAGGGTTGGTTAAATAATACTTAGAAACAAGATCAGTATTGACTTTCTCAATATTTGATACATATAAATATTAATTTATTAAAATTAAATATAAATAAAAACAATTTTAGATTAATAACTATCAACTGCCACGAATAATTTTATAATGCAATGAAATTTTAATAACACAAACGATACTTTTAAACACCCAGAAATACGAATAATCTGTGTGAAAATTACTACCAACCTGAACTATTCATTTTAGAAAAGACTTTAAGTAATATAAGACTGTTATGAGAAATATAATAATAAACCCGTCATAAAGAAACATCCATTACTTTTTTTATTAGTAGTTAAAATTATTAAATCGCAAACTTACTTGAAAAATATTTGGACAAATAATACATATGTGCATTAAGAGATTTTAATTCTAAAATTTCATATGTTCTTCCATTTTTCTATAATTTTAAATGAACAATTAACATAACATAATACTTTATAAGTATATACACATTTTATTAGGATTATAATCTCATTAAAAATTTTCAGAATCCGATGAGGAATTGGATTATTTGGGTGAATTGGAATCAAGTAAACAAAAACGACCGAAGAAATCTGATGATGACAATGATGATGTGATGAGTGATGATCAAGATGAAGATGGTTAGATAATGTATCATATATGTATAATTATATATCTATCTATCTATATATATATAAAAATGAATTGCTGTTCGTTAGTCTCGCTAAAACTCGAGAATGGCTGAACGGATTTATCTTATCTTAGTCTTGAAATGTTCATGGAGGTTCAGGGAATCATTCTGTTCGATTGAAATGGGAAAAATTTAATAAATACAAATACCTGGTTATTTAAGACGGAATAGAGTTCGCCCGGTCCGCTGTACATATATTACTATTGACGAAATTAACGCGGACGAAGTCGCGGGCAAAAACTAGTAAAATATAAAAACAAAATGTATAAAACATTAAAAGAAAGATAATTTTGCTTATATGTATATATATAATATATGTATGATAATTTTATATATTAATATAATGTATGTTTTCTATTATTTTTTATTTTAGATGATAGCGAAGGAGAACTCAATATATCTGGTGATGAGGATGAACCAGTACTCTCTGGTGATGAAGATGGTAATACATTGTTGCAATACATTATTTAATATGTGAATTTTATTTTTTTTATATTATTTAAATTTAGAAATAGTTAATTTTAGGTTGACAACATGTAGTTATACTAATAAAATAAATTAAGCATTCAATATGTACATATGTACTAATAATAGTTACTTAATTTATTAATTTAGACATTTAAAACAGTATTAAGATTTTAACAATAATAATTAATTTGTTACTTAGTTATTCTTTGTATACAGTGTTAAACAAAATTTCATCAGAAAAGAAAGTTAAATTTGTTTATCTATTTATTATTTCTATATAATCTTTTTTCTGTTCAGAATTAATGTTAGAAGACAGTGATGAAGAAGACCAGATTGATATACCGGGAAAGAAATCCAAAAAGAATGCTATTAAATTAAAAGGTAATACTTACTTATTGTATGAAAACAAAATAACATATATATACATATATGATTTTAAATATTCCATGAGAAAATTACAATAGTTATTTATAATAAAAGGATAACTTATAAGTATAATTTAAATATGTTTAAAAACAGGTCACGAAAATCTTGGGTCACTGTTTGCGTCAGCCGAAGAATTCTCGACGCTTCTAGAAGAGACAGCTGCGAATAAAAAACAAGGTTCAAGCCAAGCTGTATCAAATACAGACAATTCAAGCACAAAACAACTAGCTTGGGAAGAAAAACGGGATAGATGGATCAAAGGATACAATAAGAAAATATTGGGACACAAGAGCAAGGGCAAAAAATTCAATAATAAAACGAAAAATGTCAAAGGCACTAAAATGTCTGATAGAAATATTGGCGGGAAACGAAAAGGCGGAAAAACTGACGGCGTCGGTGGAAAAAAGAAGAAAACAAAATAATTGTTACATGTATTGCGAATAAATGTTCAAAACCTTTGTCGTATTCGTTTTTTTTCTTATTAAATAGAATGATTTCTTATTAGAACCATCATTTTCCTTAAAATAGAATAGTCAATATTCCATGAACACTCATTAAACATTTGTAAAATAAATTGACAAGTTTATTTAAAACCTTCATTTTAAAGTTTTAGAGGCCGTAAAGAGATAATGTGATGTGCCTGGATAATACAGGGCTAGGTTTTAAGCGACGAAAAATCTATTACTGCGACCTTGACATATAGAGTTTCACAGGTGGCGCTGCGTATTCTATACTGCGTAAAAACTAATAAGCGAAAATAAATCTTATTACACTGATATAAGGTTCATTTAATAATTGTTCAAGAGACGTTTGACAGTTGCTAGCATGTACAGTGCACCCAACAGGTGTTGTTTTGAAACGTCAAATGCTGTGCAAGCAATTTTGAGCCGGACGCTAGAATTTAAACATGTTTTTCAAATAAAATGATGTGTATTTTCATTAATAATGAATTAATATGTCATAAAGCGGGTTCGTAACTCTTGTTTCGTGTAATTAGCTTGTAATAGTTCGACAAATTTACTCAGAGATATCGCACAAGAAGAACAGACTACTTCGATGGCGATAGTTTGTTTGTTGACATTAGTACGTCATGCAGTTGTCTCGTGAAGCGCGGTAGAGCGCGGCTTCTCATATTAGATACATACATTTACATCCAAAATAAGCAGTGTTCTGTATAGAAAGAGTAATATTGTGATTCGTTGACACATTGAACATATTTACGTTGTACCTTGTTTGTGAATGAACAAAAAGAGCGGGCAAAAATCAGTGCAAGTGGCGATTGTAAGCTATTTATAGCCGGACCTATGGCGCGATAAAGTTGTTTTACGAGATTACCGTATTCCTATGTGACAGTACAATGAAATGAGCATTCCAATTGGATTTTATCTTTCTATTATATTGTTTGTGTCTCCATCTTGGATCTAATTCAATCGCTTCATAGAAAATTAAGGCGCCGAAACGAGTTTGACAGTTCACAGGCGCACACAAGCGCAGTCCTAGATACACGTGTGTGTGTAAATTGAGCAGTGATGTGAAATTCTTGCGCTTATCGATTAGCTAGATAATTTCAAGGACATTATTGAATACCGAGCATATAGAACACGGTACATCTTATTGTATGTTATGCTAGATATCGGATTACCTTGCCGCGTATTATAAATAAATATGGAGTCCTCACAAGTCCTAAAAGAAACTGGTGACACGACGCGTACCGCGTCAACGTCGAGCTCCAACCAGCTATTTATGTCTGAAAGCTTAGATTTACCAGACGATACATTCCGTATGAGTTTAGATTACATATCCGTAATTGGCGAAAACGTTACTATATGCGACAGAGAAACGTCCGTTGACAGTGAGGCTAACAATTTAGTTATAGACACACTCACACCCTGTAATACACCCGTCGAGACTAACAAAGATATACAGACAGAACCTCCACTACAAGAAACACCTAAGCGATCTGATGATGTAAAAACAAACAAATCATTATTAAAACTGTCACTAACAAAGAATATAGACGATGGTTTTCTTAAACCGTCTTCGGTAGCCGAGATTATGTCTCCCGCTAAAATGCTCCAATTCGAAGTGGATTTTGCTAAAAGTTCAACTCCGACTATGAAGAGAGCGGCGATAGATTTCAACTTCTTCGGCGAGAATAACTTCGAAGATTCCGACGACGAAACAAACGCTGGCATTGAGGAAAAAGATCCCAAAATGTATAAAGAAACCCCAGTTATCGTCAAGGCTAACACCGTCAGACATCAAATCGAATACGGTAAGCAATCCAATTGTATATTTCTCTATTATAAATTTATTTAAATGTATTATTTTTTTATTTCAGGATGAGATTTTCTATTTTATGACGTTGGCATTATAACGTTTTGAGCGACTTAATAAAAAGAGCGGGAAAATTGTATCTGTCACAATGACGTGAAAAGATTTTAAAACCATGAATTCCTATTTATATACGTAAAATATATCTGTTATGTAAACAAATTATCTAAATTGTTATCACAGTACAAATGATTATAGTTTTACTATTGTTATATAAATATTTAATATGTTATGAATGGTTAATTTCCTTCCTTAAATGTTATTAAATAGAAGCTAGTTCACGAGAGCGAGGTTTGAACCTTGACCACAATAGCTAGACCTACATCGGGGCCGCGCCCATTGAATCTGCACTAGTTATTGTCTGATAATTAAAATTTAATTATTGGATTCTCCAAATATATATATCTATATATTATCTATCAAATTATGAGTCATATTTTGGTAATTTAGTCAACTTAAAACGATCGATTAGATACTTTTAATTTTGAATCAACAGAGGTCAATCAAGGTATAACAAATTACATATACAAAATTATTATTAGCTTCTATTTCATTTATATTAAAGTTTGATGCAATTATCTATAATATCTGTCTCTGTCTACAGCATCCTTGTATCATATTCGTTACCAATGTCAAGAATTCGTGATACTCAAACGATTTTATTATTAAAATAATGTTTTTTTCAATCCTAGTAAATTTATAGCGCATATATAAAATGGTTGGTACACAAATATCTCAGAAGTTATATGTTTAATAACATGCCTTTCGGTATACTAATTAACCGCATGGTCACACGAAATACTATGAAGTTATAAGATATTTCATAAATATTTGTTACCAAATCCTTAATATAATCTGTGTGAACAACAAAAACAAAAAAGGTTTTACTTGTCAACATATAAAATACAGCCAAATTCAATACTATACATTAAATTTAATATATTTTTATTCAATTAATCATTTATCAAGCCCCTGAACCATCGGTACGTGAATTTTCTAGAATATAAACTGTGAACGTGCGATAAGATTAGTCTCTACATTCTTATATATACAATAATATTAAACAATCAGACATATATCTCGTTTAATAAAACGATACGTGCCGCTTTCGAGGGCGAAGGTTTCTTCCGCATCAGCTCATACGTTGCCATCTAAGACTATGCAGATTTTTTCCTCATGTTACAAAACCTTATATAATATATTGGTAGCGAGAATTAAGGCTTTGAACGCAAATATATATAACACGAAGATGTAACCTAGATTCTCATTATATTATAGATCTAATTAGTTATTTTATTTTAATTATGCTTTGTTTTATTATGGATATTGTTAAAAATAAATTATAATAACTTATATGTAGTTCAATGTCAACAGACCTTAAAAATTATATGTTCAAAAAATATATTTAGAGTTTTATATGACTTTCTCAGTTCCTTTGTGACAACATAGGTACTTTAAAATATTCAATATGATAACATTTAAATGTGATTTTTATTCAGTATAAACTTTAGAAATTATAAAAAAATACATGTTCGTAAGTGACAAAACTGAACATATATAACTAAATCTATTTATTTTGTAAGTAATTAAATAGAGACAGATTATAAACGTAATCTACAAATCATTGCAGCTAATAAACTTTCACTCTACCATTTTAACAATACGAAGACTTAAGTAACAGAAATATGAAAACTGGGACAGATATTTTATTACTAAAACAATTAACATACAATCAAATAATATATGTATAGGTATACTTCTGTCTAATTCTTTAGTTTTCAATATATCGGTTATATTTATGATAAAAATAAAAATGAGATTATTAATATGAGAATCATGATTATTATAATTTAATAATACAAAACAATTGAATATAGTTTTCATAATAATAAGAATAAAGTTTAAAATACGCTAATTAAAGTTATCTGTGCTAACGGTTTCTTGAAGCGAAATCAAAATGGCGTTGGCGCTCTTTAAAATAACAGCTGTTTAATTTCGTTTGTGATTTTCACGTGTTTTTTTAAATTTATCGAGTGATAGATTATTTTTACTTTCGAGTTATGTATGTCATGCATTGTAAATGGATTATTTTTGTATATTCTTACCTTTTTATGTAGCTAGAGTACAAATAATTACTACTAGCCTTGATGTTTCAAAAATTTCGTATCCATATTAGGTACATTTCTTTAAAATATCACGAAAAGAAGAAATTATTGAATTATATTTATATGAAAATCATATTTTGAAGAGAAACAGTATATTTACAAGCCTAAAATAACCCGAAATATTATAAAGAATGGTTTGAATTAAGAAAATTTCAAGAAGTTAAATGATACATTTTTTGTATTGAATAACACGATTTAAATTAACACAACTCAGTTAACTATTCAGTTTGTTCGTGGCCATTTTAATACTTATATAACGCTTTCTTTTATAAAGACTTCTCGGATACGGAGTCTTTGAAAAATTTATAAACAACAATAAAATCTTTATTAGTCATAGACGTTAAACAAACATTTCCTAGAAAACAATAGTCGCTATTACCTAATTAAACTAAATGGTGATTACCAGAACTACTTTTGTTTTCCATTTCGTTTCTAACAGCGGTAAGTATCGATATTACACTTTACGAAATCAACATGCCTATTGCCTAATGACGAAAGAAGTTGAAAAGCACAAACAAGTGACTGTTTAATGAGTTCCATTAGAAAAAAAAATGTTTTTCCTCGTCGATCAACAATGAGTATCGCCTATTTAACTTCCAAGGCAATATTATAGCAACAAGTTTATAAATAATGTACAATTATTATCATAGGTGATATTGAATACAATACTTCAATCCCTTTTTTAATTCGAACTCTTCAAAGAATATAGAAAGAGATGCGAGTAGTTTGGGCTTTCGTTATGCTCTTGCATAGCCCGTCTCTTTCTATTCGATAGATAAGCGATATGTCTGTCTCGTTTTGTTTACGTCCATGAAACGGTGACTTTGTAGTACATAGCAGAGATAACGATTGTTATAATGGGGGTTCTTTAAATAGTTCAGAACTGTATTTTCGATGATAAGTGAAAAAAAAGAACAATTTGACTATCACGAAGGAGATGTTTAAATAATATTATAAGTTTAAATAACAACTTAAAAATATTTTGCTTAAAAATGACTTTTATAAATATATATTTGTTCTTTATTCTACAAAAAATGTTTGCATGTCAAAAATCATAAATATTTAATGATAAATAAGTGAGCGCTATGTTTTATCTGTATCTCTGTCATATACTGCCTGGCCTCGTAAATCGTATCGTAGTGGGGGCAGCGCCTCTCGCACGTCGCACGGTTTCTATTTTGCGTTTCTCGAATTCAGTTTAGTTACTTTATCGCGTTGAGTGGAGTGTCATTCGCGCAAGCATTTTTTAATTTATATACATAGTGTTTAGGGTAGATTTTTTAGGCAGACCAAACATTTTAGTGTTAGTGAAACATACATAATACAAATTGTCTGAAGTGTGTAACGGACTGTAACGGTAGTGTAGTGATACTTTTTATACGGAACAAGCATTCGGATTGTCGCGGAAGACACCACACGAGACTAGGAACTAGGCTGTGATCATTTTTAAACACAAGAAAGCAACGTAATAAAGTGAATATAAATTTGACATTTCACCGATGCGAAGTAGCTCCGAGTGACATTGACGTGGTGGTTCACGTAGGCGCCCCCTCGCTTATACACAGTACAGTTATATTGGATTTTTAAATCGGTCGGATATTGTCGCAGCGGCGCCCTCTGCAGACCGGAGTCACTTGAACTTTGCACAAGTCCACTGCAGGTTTGAGTATGCTCGCGAATTATATTACGTGTCGTGTTTACTTTCGATACATCTGAGACGATTCAAACTAAACAACGGTACTTTAGCGCAGCCCGTGCTGTCCGGGCTACATGGTGTTGAGTGATTGAGCCATGGCGACTGCAGAGATGAGTCTGCCTGATAAAAAACCAGAGCACGAGTCGGGATATTACGAAGGCAGCGACCAGGAGGGCAGCATGGAGTGCGGGTGCCCGTCGCCCGTCAGCTCCAGGAACTCGTCACACTCGACCAAACACAAACATCGGCATAGTCACAAGAAGAAGGTGCCTCCAAAGAAATTTAAATCCGACCAGCAAGTGAATGGCCACATGCATATAGACAAAAGTGTTGAAATTGTTGAGTATACAGTGAATGTGAAGGATAAGGCAGATGAATTACCCCCGGTAGCTGGGCCCAGCAAGCGGAGTAGCTCCGTTGAGCTCATTGGAAGCACGGTCCCCCCTCCAGCCAGAGATTCCATCGACTGGAATCTCGTTGAGGCCAGTAAGATAAGGAAAAGAGGAAAAGGTTCGTACATATTAAATAAAATAAACTTTTAAGAACTTTTTGTATACTTTTACTTCAACAGTAAAAGATTATATATATTTTGTACGCACATATAAGTTCAATTATATTGAGAAATAGTTTTTATTCTTTAAATAATGCTTAATTAATATCTTTATCAAGTTAAAGTAATGGAAAAATAAATCTTATGTATCAAATTTTGTTACAATTTTTCTATCTAATACTACTAGTAATTCTTACCATTTTAATGTTTCATAATAATAATAAAATTATATATAACTATAGTTTTAAAGTTGTAAAAAGTTTCTAGATAAAGTAGATTGAATAAAATGGTAGCTATTTTTTAAGGAGATATGCACTGTGTCTAGACGATGTCTGAATAGAGAAAAGATTGGTTGTTTGTTATGCAATAATTCTACATCACAGACAAACACACACATACATATACATACACACATATAATTGAATCATACATTATTCAAATATATATTTTTTGCCATAAAAATAAAAATGCTTAAGCTTAAGCAGTGATTGTATATTACAAAACATTACATCACTTATCTTTATATTTAAATATATCTCACTTCTTTTTATCTTACATATATATATAATCTACAAGATATATCTTTTACTCAATCTACACAAAAATTTGATAGAATATATATATATATATGTATATAACTAATGTTAATACATCATGTCATTTGCAATTTCTTGGATTACTTTTTTATTTATTATATTAGAAAACAAAATTGATTGGTGTAGGAATGTTATTTGCCTTCTTTAGAGACATTAAAATAAAATCAGAAAACTGCTAATTACATTAATAAATATATATACATACAGTGACTGCTATATACACATATATAATAGGATTTTAGGGTGTTTGAAATAAATAAAACAATGCTTTTTTCTAAAACTTGAAAACTGTTCAATGTCTACAAACTGGTATAATATACTAAAATTATTCTACATATTATATACTTACAATAGAATTTAAAATATATCAACATATGTAACACATGTATTTATAATATACAATGGTAGGATATATAGAAAAAAAAATACTTAAGACTTACAAATTAATTATTTTTTTAAATTTTAATATTGATCAAGATATATAAAAATGTTCTACATTATTGAATTTAAGAAAAAAACTAACAAATGAACTAAATAAATTTTTGTTTACAGAAATTAGAAATTATTTAGTATAATTATTTAATATTTCATAGACATATTAATTAATAGTCCTGTTTACATTGAAGTTTGTTTTTAAACATTTAAATTTACTTAATTATCTACATAATTTTGTTATATTAAAATGTAATTAAATTCCTAATTAGCTATACAATATTGTGTTACAATTTTTTAACTTAAAATAATGAACACAAATATTTTTAATGCATTTATTATAGGAAATTAAATAAAATTACAACTGTTTATTAACAGAATATAACAAATCAAATTTAATAGGAAAATATTAAAATATGCAATACAGATATAATCCTAATGAAAATAATTTAATAATTATTAAGTATTGACTTAAAAAACTAGAGTAACATATTATTTTAACACCATTTTCAATATAATAGTTGAAAATTAGTTTTACTATATCAATACTTAACATAGCATTTCAGGATCATACAACAATTTTATCTCGATTTCTATACAATTGAAAATAATATGCCAATGCAAAGACAAACATACATAAAATCTTTTATTATATATTGGCATAGTACATATCTCCTATTCATTTTTTAATTAAGAAAATTACTTATAAGTACTTATCCAAATTGAGAATATTTTAAACCTCTACACTTTTGTCATATGGAATCATAAAATATATTTTTTTGTAAGCTACAATATTCTATTTTAAATATAAACAAAATACACTACATTTAAAAATTCAAATTACTGTGAATTAAAATATATGTGGTATCTATTGGTTTTGTACTATTATCCAATGTTAAATATTATGTCTTAAATTAGTTAATTCACCCCAAAAAATTATTCTTCATTGCCTGAAATATTTTTTGTCTTGATTAAAACCATTATTTATTATTATAACAAGATTTGATAATTTTTATTTTGAACAAACTTTAAATGGTCCATGTATATATTAAAGTAATTATAAATTACAACTAGTAAAGTTACAACTTTAAATCGCAACAGAATTGGTAGTTTTTCACTAAACTCATCAAGTAAAACACGATTTACTAGCATATTTATATAATAAAAAATAAATTAGAATAATTTCTTATATACCTTATATTCAATGTATGCAATAAGAAAAAAAATAAATTTATATGTAAAATTTTTTTAAAGGAATAGGACCATTGTTACATATTTGTCATTATAAATTTTTATAATGTTTTATTCTTAGTAAATGATTTAAATATTAAGAGTTAATGAAAAATTTAATGTTTCTTAATTATTTAACATCAATAAATAACATAATTACTTATATAATTTATTAATTACTTATTCTGTCCTTAATGAAAACCTTTTTTGGTTTCAAAAGTCCATAAAAAGGAAAACAAAAAAAGGGTCTTCCCCATTAAATGTTGTTTAACGATGATATTTATGTGTGAGGCATTTAAACGAGTAATTATGGGCCAAAAATATATTATGTAATTTAGGAAAATAATTAATTAAAGATAGCTAAAAATCAATTTAAGGAAATTAGCTTTTAAAAGGAAAAAAACGTATCGAAATATGTCGATCTGTTTGAGAACGAAAGACATCGAAAAGTATAACACTCGTCTTTTTGAGTTTGGGCTTAAAAAGTATAAGTCATTTTAGTTGTATGTGGAAGTAGTCATACTTTTAGATATTTTTCATAAACTGACTATTATTTATACATAATGCTGATTAAATTCATTTATCAGATATATCTTTTATATATTCGTCATATATATAGGGCGACTATTAAATGTTATAAAAATATGTTATGAAATATTTCGCAGTGAAACTGTAGCACTCGAAACATCACTGACTCGTTTACAAGAGTGTTCAAGATTATATACACACTCAAATATATGTCTTGCTTTAGTATTATTAAAAATATATAAAAAATAATTATATTTTGGTAAAAAATAATATCTTATATATGTATATTATATATGACTGGTAAATATGAAAGTACTTTTTGATATGATTGATTTTTGAAGTTATTATTTTTTAGAAAAAAAAATATTATTTTAATTATTAATACATGTTTCAATAATAGTATATATAGCAAAGTACTCTATGTACTCGGATCATATTAAAGACTTGCATATTTGATTTAATATATACAAATAATTTGTTAAAGTTTATAAGAAGTTATAATTTATTATATTACAATAGATATTCATGATTTATATATATTTTTCAACTTTAACAATGTTTCTTCCATTCCCCTTTCTTAAATTTTCTTTGACCTTCATAATATATTTCATAGGTTAATTTGAACAAAAAATTACTATATGTTGACAAAATCTCATAAATTCTGTGAGATTTATGTTAGGAATAACTATTATTATTATTTAAATTTTTACCTCATTTTCAAAAAATCATATACATATATGTATATGTATGTATGAAGATTGATATTTTTATGCATAATTACTTTGATCTTAAATCGAATAAATGGTACATTTAATAATTAACAAGTCTTAATAGATTATGTTTAGTTTTTTATAATGTATACCAAAATTTGGGTCAAGTTTTTGATAAGCAAACAATTGAATTGAGATTAAATAAGAAGTGTACTTGAAATATAGAATTCTCATTAGTATTGTTATATATACAAATCTTATATATAAAATTCTTGTGTCACAGTGTTAGACAGAGAACTCCTATGTAATGACTGGACCGATTCTCATGAAATTTTGTGAGCATATTTATCTTTCATGCCCCTAAGTCATAAGGGTTGTTCAACCTTAATTTTTATTATTTTTATTTTCGGTCGAATTTTTTGTTTACATTTTTTATAATGTAGCATTAAAAAATACATATAACCCAAATTTTATCTATTATCACCAACCCCTATTTTTTATATGGCAAATCAACGTTTGCCAGGTCAGCTAGTATATACATATATATATATATAGAGTTTAATAGCTATATTGATCTAAAATACACATAGACATTGAGGAAAAACTATAGGAATATGTATATTTTATCATATATAATTTTTTGTATATTTGTAACATATATAATGAATGTCAACATCGTTTAAACCATCGGGTCTTTGGACCTTTGACTTTGATAGTATCAATTCTTAATATGTAAATCTCATGTCATAGAATATATAACATGATAAAATAACAAACAGAACCGGTATATTTATATTGTTTTGTTATTAAGTCTATTTAAATTACTGTTCTATAGAATATATATATGTATATGTTGGAGAGTCTGATTTTAAATATATAGGTATTAATAATCTTGTTGTATGTACATAAATAAATTTATATATGTATGAATTTCTGTTAATTCTGGTTACTTAGTAACTTACTTGAAATTATATATTTTTTTCTTGTAAGTAATACTATCATTGGGATGATAGAACTCCCAATACCTCTTTTATTATGAATACTAGATGGAATATACAGACATACATATGTGTAATTTTAATTGTGTTTTATATATAGTTAATGTGTTATATTTTGTTTCAGTTAATTTGAATAGTGCATCCAAAGTGGACATATCACATTTCGACTTGCTCAAAGTCTTAGGCACTGGAGGTGAGTTTTTATATATCAATTTCTTATATATATAATTTATATGATATACATGTGTGTGTGTGTGTGTGTGTGTGTCTTTTACACATTGAAATGAAAGTTACTGAACTCATAATAGAGTAACATAATGCTTACTATCAACATTAATCTATCTTAAGAATCTTAATTGTTAAAACGTGCAAACAAAGTAAGTAAAGTGAAATAAACATGGGATATTTTTGAATTATTTTATATTTATATATATCACTACAATTATTATATTTTGCATGATGTGATAGCCTATAATTAAAAGGACATTTAAGTTATTATTAATAGTTTGATAATGTAATGAATGTGATAATGTTTTCTTTTGTTGGCTATCCAAATAAAATAAAATAAAAATAAAAAAATCACTAAATAACTTATAATATGAACGAACATTTTTTTATTTTTGATGTACAAAAAAGCTAGTTAAATTTAAAAAAATAGTTGCCCGCAAACACACTAAAAAAAGCATCATAAAATATGTTGCTGCCTTTTCATTTACATATACAATACAATATATATATGTTGATATACATATACAATATATATGTTGATATATGGCAAAATATATGTTATCATGAAATTATGAAAAGAAATATATAAGATTAGTTTTTTATTGAAATGAAATAATATTGGGTACACCCAATTTGTTATACTCTCTAAATGTTGTTCAAGGTTGTATTGATAATGTCTTGGACTAGAAGCGCTATCAGTCTTAATGACATATATATATACATATACATACATATACATGTGTGTAGGTACATTAACTGACTCGAAAATCATGCCAAACTGTCTAATTGTTCATCTTATTTGTGATGCTTCCTGATTATGCATGCATGCTCAAATATATATATAATCAGTATAAACAAATTTAAGTAATCTACGATTAATAGAGTCAAATGAATTATTTTTATGTATTATTTTATGTACTGTTCTCAAGCCCCTATATTAATTCGTAACGCACGTTAAATCCCATGTACATTCCTAAACTATTTGATGTCTCAGTTAAAGTAGAGCCACTCGTCCCATGAGGTTATTAACCTACCACGTGCGCGGGGGAATCCGGGTGGTAGGGTATAGCTTGTGTGTTTTACTCTTATATGTGGGTTATTTTTAAATGTATTGTACTAAAGATATCTTGAGTAGAGATAAGCTGTTAAGAGGGATATCCGAGCGGAAGGATTCTTGGTTAATATTATATTTTTAATATATGTATATATATATTTTAATTTTAAATTTTTAACTCTTTTGTAACGTATATATCATCAGCCTATCAGAGCCCACTGCTGTAAGGCCTCTTTCTCACATGGAGAAGGTTTGAACATTAATCACCACGCTTGCTCAAGACGGGTTGGCGATTTCAAATTTATAATTGTGAAATTATAAGTCCATGTTTCCTCACGATGCTTTCCTTCCTCAGTCAGTGGTGTCTAAATACTCTTAGAAAGTACATATCGGGAAAATCACATTGGTACTTGCCAAGTTCGAACCCGCGCTCTCGTGAATGAGAGGCGGGCCCTTTAACCACTATGCCACCACTGACTACCGTTTATATATAATGAATCATTAAGTCAGTATGTTCATTATTGTTATTTAATTATATACCGTATTACAAAGTTATAAGATTTAATTTTTGATACGACGACATAACAATTTTGTAAACATTGAAAGAAACCAACAAAATATGTTTATTTTAAATAACCTTTGTTTACGCGACTCGTGGAAAGTACCGGTCGTGATGAAATGTATCCCCACGGGGTTCGTCTTAGAAAATGGATAACTTTTTATTTGGCTCGTGTTTTATTATGTATCAGAAAACATTATACCATATTAACGAAGTCGGTTAAGAGAGTATTTGTTATATCAATATATATGTATACTAGCTGATCCGACTAACGTCGTTTTGCCATATCAAAAATAAGGGTTGGCGATAAAAAAGTGAAATTTTTGGGTCCAAAATATCGTCAAAAAAAAAAATTAAGAGTGAAAAACCTTTATGACTTAAGCTTTATGACTTACAGCTACTCAATATGCTCACAAAATTTCATCAAAATCGGTCCATCCCTTTCGGAGTAGTTGTGTCGAATGGCAACACGGCAACACGAGTATTTTATATATAATATATGTATAGTAAATGAACAAGTTTTTTATATATAGATATTCGAGTTATTTCAAAGTCTACCAATAAGTTTTTCTATGTACAATTAATGAAGATTTTTTTATTACCATTCCTTTTTAGGAATCTTTTAACTTATGATGTTTGTTATTATATATTATGGAAAATATTAAATATTATTTGGTTACAATGATTTTTATATATGGTGGTTTCGCATAGTTGTATATAAATATACAGGGTGACTGGTGAATTACTATCAATATTTAAGGAGAATACTCGGTACATGATTCTCATTCGAATTATGTAAAAAAATAGGTACTTAATTTTTGACAAAATTTCCGTATAAATAAATAAAGTGTTGACACGTTCCAAGTTTTCCAAGTGTGGACGCGTGCGGCGGCGTGCTGATACAAAGCCACGCCCCCGCCGCGTTTGTGTGAGTGTGTGTGTATACCTAATCTGTAGGGTGTTCACATGATGCGTAATTAATTACATAACTTTTGGTTATCTTTACTTAGAAGTTTATTAATATTTATGTTATATTAATTTTTATTTTGTCATATATGATCGTCAAATATCACGTCCTCAAGTATCGATAGTAATTCACCAGTCACCCTGTATATGAAATGAATATATATATATATACGAGCTGGAATTGAACCTAGGACTGCTGGAAATTCCAGATGTATTAGTGTACATACTATTCAATGATAATTTTATGTTTCAAAACAATTGTTTACCTTACTGGTATATATCTTATTCTTTTACATCGGATGCTTTATAAACTATTACAGATCTTTTGGTTCGAATGAAAATAATATTTACTATTTGAATAGTCGATATAATAAGGAAGACTTTGTAATTAGTGTGGCGAAAACCGGGGGACATAGCTAGTATAAAATTCATGCATATACAGATACATATTACGTATCTATAACTTGTCAAATACCGTTGAAAGTTCCAACATAATCGACACAGCCGTTTCAACAATACCATTACTCTAGTATGAACACAATAATAAGTTTAAACTATGTAGATAAAGCGAGGTTTTTCTTAAATTAAAATCCCCATTAACAGAAAGTTAGCTAGTAGTATTATTATCTATTCTATTCTAGTGGTACAAAAAAAAACTTCAAGAGTACTGTACAACGGAATACGCTAGCGGCCGTTCTTTGAACCTTGTTTTTTTAATTGCAAAACTTTTAACTATCATAGTTAACTGGTGTGGTTTAAACGAGGGTGTTCACTTACTGTGACATGACAATTAATGATTATTACTATTTTCATATGAAATAAGCTCTTTAATAAGCAATATAAAGCTTCTGATTTTATTGTATACTAGCTTTCCGCCAGCAGCTTCGCCAATCGCGTTTCCAAGAGAACCTTTCAAAAGTCTGGAATAAAAACTATCCTATGTTCTTTGTCAAGGTCAACTCTATCTCTGTACCGAATTTCATTAAAATCAGTTCAGTGGTTTAGGCGTGAAAGCGTAACAGACAGACAGACAGAGTTACTTTCGCATTTATAATATTAGTAGGGATAAATACTTTATTTCGAGTATTAATCTTATATTTCAATGGCATAATAATAAGGTTTCATTCAAATGTGTCTAGCAGTTTAAACTTTCACTTGATATTGATATTATATTTTTGTGTTAAATAAATTTTGATTATTCACTGATTTGAAGATTTTTTCCTATAAGATGTACTTATAGAAAAAGACCAATGGGATCTAAATATTATTAAGGACCTAGCTATATAGATCTTTTATTAAATACACAGAGCTGTAATTAGTAGAAAGTTACTTTTTATTTGTATATAATAGTAAAATTTTAATATGAAAATCTCAACAGATCTCGAAATAGAAATCTTAATAGATTTTGATCCAAATAATAAGAGATATCGTTTCATTTGATATTTAATACTTTTTATTTAATATCGATTTCTGTTATTTTTTTATATCAAGGACCATACTTACTATTGAGCTTCAAAGAATTGATGTATGTTGCTCTATCAAGCGAAAACTACTGAACTGATTTAATTGAAACTTTACACATATGTAGCTTAAAGATGAGAATAAGACATAGGCTATAAATTATCCTGAAAATCCATCTAATTTAGGCAGGATTAAGACTTGGCTCTAGTAATGTGTATGAAGTCACGTGACTCACTATAGGCATATTTATCAGTAGGTAACTATATATATATATATATATATATACATATATATTGTTTTAACACACTTTATTCAGTATTATCTGCTCGTAATACCGAAGTCCACGCGGACGGAATAGCATGCAAAAACTAGTATGTTATGTAAAATGATTTGAAACTCGTAATGACAATTTTACATCCGCAATGCAATATCAAAACTAGTTTCGTTTCTCAGCTAGTAAGAAGCTTTCCTTAGTACGAACTTACGATCGTTACGAGAAACTTGCAGTTTGGACGTTTTCGACATATCATCTACTAGCTTTCCGCCCGCAGCTTCGCCCGCGTGGAGTTCGGTTGTATCGCGTTTCCAAGAGAACCTTTCAAAAGTCTGGGATAAAAACTATCCTATGTTCTTTATCAAGATCAACTCTATGTCTGTACCAAATTTCATTAAAATCAGTTCAGTGGTTTAGGCGTGAAAGCGTAACAGACAGACAGAAGACAGACAGAGTTACTTTCGCATTTATAATATTAGTAGGGATAAATGCCATACGTCCAAACTATCGGTATCTAAGTTAACATCCTCTTGTGTACGTGAGTTAGTTCACGTTGTACATAACTGTAACTTCGACGTATTCTGTTCCAACCGCAAATCCTATTTAGCTTAGCTTTGGTTACCGACTCCGCTCGTCTCGTGTAAGAATATGGCTTTACTGTGTCTCACTAATTAATAATATACATATAGATTGAGATATACATAAATTATTTCATGTTTTATATACATATATGTATCTTTATACAATGAGTAAATATATATGTATGTTTGTTTGTATTCAATTTTCTAATGTCGAAGTCAGTAGCTTCAGAGTGATTTAAATAATAATACGAATTTCACCAAAATTTGTGATTATTTTCTGTAGTTCACTGTTATATACAAATCTTTTTAATTTTCATAAGTATTTTTTATATAAATAAATCAATATTACATGTAAGTTTTTTGGGTAAAAAGTAAAAACCTGTCATAAATATATGTTGATTCGTTCTTTTACTCCTAAACTTAGCACTATACATACACTCCGATTGCAAAACAAATGTTTTTTGTAATATATATTATTAAAAATTTAATATCTTGCTTTCGTTTACAAAATACATAGCAGTTACTTTTTTTTTTGGAACATAAAAAAAACAATAAAATATTTTAACTATTGAGAGGTATAATTAAATCTAATTAAATAATATTATATCATCCCTTGCCTGTGACATCCAAGAATAATATATTTTTTACCGACTTGAAAATATAATATGTTCTGTATTTACATTCAAAGACTAAAATTTTGTTATTGACGAAATAATATGAAATCAAATAAAAATAAGCAATGTGGCTTTATTACAGTATGTAAGAATACATCCTTATAAGTATATAAATTATAATTAAAATTACATATTTTTACAATATATAACATAAACTTAAAATACAGTGTAAACTCTATATAACGACACTGAAGGGACCGTGCATTTTAGTGCGTTATAGAGAGTTGCCGTTAAATAGAAAGAAGAAAAATCAGAATTAGAAAAAGACAAAGTTTGTTTCCGACTACTGTTAGTACTTATGTACATAAAAAAGAATGTTATAAAGTCTGTTGTTTTTGTTTGACGTGTTTTGCTGCACCAGTAATGTTATTGTATTTTTTACGTATTTTATTCATATCTTGCGATATTGAGGCATATTGGTGAAGAACGAATTTCTTAGAAAGTTTGGCATGATTACGACAGTGGAGTTTATTGCGGGCTAGGATAACAAAGCGACAAAAAAACGTACACAGCTACGCATTTTTTACTAATTTTAGCAACTGAAAGGGTACTTTTTATTACTTAATTTTGTCGTTATTGAGAGTGGGTGTGACGCTATATAGAGTGTATCATTGTATGGTAGACAAGCTAAACCAACCAGAGTCAAATGATTTCGACGCTTTAGAGAGTTTGTCGTTAAATCGAGTGTCGCTATATGGAGTTTACACTGTATATATTTTCTAGATACTTTAAAAGGTATGTTAATATATTTGGTTTTGTCAACTCACTTAAGTCCTGAAAGGACGGATATCCGGTCAGAAGTGTTCATATTTAACAAACAACATATAAACAATTTATCATATTTCATAAAACATATAGTAACTATAGGTTACTATTTATATATAAGATTTCTTTAAAATTATTTTGTTAAAAAAAAACTTTAATCATGACGAGGGTACTAGGGCATCATGGGTATATAGGAGTGAAGATCCGCCGCGTGGGGTCGTTGAACCCCGAAAAACTGGCGCGTAGCGGTGCCCGGTCGTTACCCGTCCTTAGAGCGCCTCGATTTTATTATCACCTGGTACTGTTGTCGCCGTATAATCAATTTGATATAATTTTTCTTAAATATTTGGTTAGATATTGAAATCATTCATGATTTGATTAAAAAAAAAAATATCTCAGTACATTTTTTTTATTTATCAATCAATAAGACAAGTCTATGGTCGTAATGCTAATGTATTAATATAATAAAACTATTAATTATTAGCTGTTAAATATTATAACTGTTTTAAACAGTTGCGTGATCTTTGACGAACGCTGACGAAACCTGCCGAATGGATACTATCTCTTTCTCTCTCTATTTCTGATCATCTATCTCACTCTAATGGAATTTCTTATCGAATCCAAAAGCATTATACAGGCGTGTACAGTGTACCTGACCTCGCGTATCCAAATTGTAATTTTAACAAAATCAGAATGAATTGTGTTTGTTTTTCTTATTAATTTTATGTAAGATATAATTATTATGTATTAAATAACTCAGTATATAATGTGCGAAGTATTTTTTAAGAAAATTAATAGATTTAAATGCCTAATATAATTTAGTTCAATGGGACATATTTCTACATAAGTCAGTTAAAATTGATGACGTCACATCCTCATTGAGTTCATTTATTAGTGAATCAAGCAGTTATAGTCTAACATATAATAGTTATTCCGTCTCCAAACTTTACTTGTACATCTGTTAATCAAATATATGCTTTATGTTCAATGGCTTAAGGACTGATATATGTTTTAATAACTGAACATATAGTTGAAACTAATCATAGCCCAATTCTTTCTAACCTGACAATTTCCCAGCTTTAGCCAGGGTCTGCCTTACATGTTGTGAATAGTTTTGACTAATTGTTTTTACGACCGCCCGCCTGCCTGACATCAATCCTCTTTGGGAATCATAGCCCAATTGTTTAAGTAAATTCCATATGAAAAACTAGTTATAATAATTAACTATACCAAATCATACGACTTCGTTTGTTTATCAAGCTCAATGGTCGTGATGTATAGTGTAACACACAAACACACACACACACACACACACAATGCTCGTTCGCACCACCAGGTGCGTCGGCAGATGTTGCCTACGGGGTTGTCTACCCTATATATTGAACTGCATCATTTTTTGTCAATTTCTCGTCTCTATAGAGAAGTCCTTATATAGAAATGTCGTATGTATGTATGTTCGTCTTGCATTGATATATACGTGGATTTTAAATGATTTTTAAATACATTTATATTATTATTACATATAACTATATATGGAAGTATTGTATTTAGTGTGAGGATGAAAATATTTATAATTAAATAATTTGAGGTTTAAAATGAAATATGTAAAACATTTAAATCTATTTACTCCTTATGTTTCGGTTACTTTGCAACAACCGTAATTACAGATGAGATGAAAAAAACGCTTGTAAATCCGAAAATATTAATTTTATTTCAATAAATACTTCTAAGTCGTACGTCTTAGTATAAAATTGATTAAAATGGTTGCCACGTGGTGCCCGCAAGCATTACTTTCATTTAATCTTAGCATGTAACCGACTGTGGCGATGCCAAAAAAAAGTGTATTGTGTTTTTTTGTAACTCCAACGAGCTGCGAATGAATGGCTTAGCAACAGGCATATACCTTCCGAGAAAAATGCGTTGAAGATGTCAGGAAATAATTTAAATTTATTATATTATTTGTATGAATATTTTATTAATATAAATTTCCCAGCTATAGCCAGGGTCTGCCTTACATGTTGTGAATAGTTTTGGCTAATTGTTTTTACGACCAGCCGCCTGCCTGACATCAACCCTCTTTGGGAATGATATATTGTGATAACTATTCCTAAATCTACAAATCTATTAATAACAGATTTTTAGAAAGCCTTTTTCTAAATTCTTAATATATTTCTTATCTTAAAGTAGTAATCTTTATTTTCTCTACATTATACGTACAGTTTTTTAAGCCGCTCTGTTAAGATTGGCGCAAAATACAGTTACGCGACATAGATTTATCATTCCAACCAATAAGTTATTGGTCCTATGTTTTATTAATTTAATTTATATTATATATATTTCTTGATAGTATATAAATAAATAATAAATTGTATCAAAAATATTCAATTATTGATATATTACAATCGAATAAAAATGAATATATATTTAATATATGTTCAAAGAATATAGAATATGTAGTTAAAATCAAACTTTCTACTAATAATGTTATAAATATGTAAGTTTGCGAGGCTGTATGTAGCTATTTCACGCAAAAACCACTGAAACAAAATAATCGATTTTAATGAAACTTTACACATATACATATATGTAGCTTAGAGATTTTAATAAGATATAGGCTATAAATTATCCAAAAAATCCGTGTAGTTTACACAGAAATAGGATATAACAGTTGTATTGTGTATGTAGTCACGTGGCATATACTAGATGTCGCTGATCGAAGAAATAAACTTTCATCTCTAAACGTAATTACGAAATATAAAAAAAACTATTATTTCATTAAAATCTTTTATTATCATTTTAAAAGTATCAGTTTAAAAGTATAAAGCCAAAAATTTTGATATAAAATGTTGTACATATCTCTTTATATATGTATATAATTCTTCTGTGCGTGTGTATGTCACTGAACTTCTCCCAAACGACTGGACCGATTTTTATTAATTTTTTTTGTGTGTGTTCAAGGGGATCTGGGAATTGTTTAGATTCACAATTTTGCCCGCTGGACAAAGTTTTTTTAATTAATTTTTAATTTATTAGTAGTTGTTGATACAAACGTTTTTTTTGACATTAGATTTGACAGCTAACTAATATGTCAATCATTCTGTCGCACTTCAAAACACGGAGATTTATGGCTTTAATAGGTAAACTCCAAAAATATAAATAAAAAACGTAACAGATATTTCTTGATTATAGGGCGATACGAAGTTCGTCGGGTCTTCTAGTATATGTATATAGTTATGGTCGTCTGTCTGTTAGTTCAAGGGACTGTTACGTAACGAAGGACGTATCCTGGGAAGGTCGTGGTCCGGGGATGGCCAAGGTTCACCTCCAGGGTTCAAGGGTCACGACATGCCCTCAACCTCCAACATTTATATTACTATTGAGAGACATTTTATAAGTCTATTGACTCACATTAACGTGTTGAACAGATTTCTGTTTTAATATCAATAAAATAATGATAACTTTCTCACTTGAAAGCATGTATTATTTAACTTAACTGAATATGTGTTAGTTTAATTTTGTTGATAAGTAACCCACCCATCCAAGGTCGGACCTCGCGGAGTGTTGCTTAACCCGCATCACTAAACAGTTGGAACCGCTATTGTGGTGTGTTATTATCTTAGTGTGTTTGTTTGTTCGTTCCAACTATAACCGAACCGAAATATATGAATAAATATAAATTATGTATCTTCTTCTACCTGGCAATTTCCCAGCTTTAGCCAGGGTCTGCCTTACATGTTGTGAATAGTTTTGGCTAATTGTTTCTACGACCGGCCGCCTGCCTGACATCAACCCTCTTTGAGAATGCATTAATCAGTGATGTCTAAACACTCTTACAAAGTACATATGACTCGTAAATATCACATTGGTACTTGCCAGGATCCAACCCGAACCCTCGTGCATGAGAGGCGGGCTTTTTAACCACTAGCCCACTATGTATGTGAGCGTAAAATTAAATATTTTTTATATAGAAGTCATTCAACTTTTAAATAAATTAATGAAAACGAACTTCAATATACCCAGGTTCATTATTCCTATAGCCGGAGTCCTTAATCTCTGCTAGTGACTGGCCTCGGTGGTTTAACCTTTTTCGGGGGTCATTTAACTTACGATACGGTTCTTAGGCCCGAATTTCATTGGAATTTCTTAACTTTTTTATATAATTGTAACAGTACTATTATTAATAATATTTATATACATATATATGTATGTGTGTGTGTATGTATATGATCAATGTTAACAGCTGATATTTAAAATTTCCCCAAGGTCGTAAGGTTTCCGTATAATTATTATATCAAAAGAAAAATATGTGTGATTTATATTTTGTTTATTACCAAACTAATATGGACTTTGATTATTTTTTTATGAATTGTAATCTTTTATATATTTATATATACAGGATGCCCCAAAACTCAACAGAAACTTTTCAAACTGGATAGGATAGATTTTCTTTTATTTTTCTTATGATGGTTACAATCCATCCTGTCACCCTGTTTCAGTTTGACGGTCAGTTTTGGGACACCCTGTATGTTTATATTAAAATATTGTAATGAAAAATTCTTTTAAATTTAAATTAAAATTATAAAAAAAAATATATATAAAATTAGTGTAATTTTGAGATGAAAATAGTTTTCCTTAATCGCTTCTATATTTACTTTTGTTAATTATATATTTTATTATTTTGACATTCCATTGACCTTCTGTATAACCCCCAACATGTTCGTGTGTTGTATGTCTGTATGTGTTTGCATGATCTAATTAACATACAATATCTACCCCGCGTCGTCGCTCGAAGTGTTGAACTCTGATGTGTGAATCGTTGTGAGGAAGATTGATTCATTGGTTATATAATGTGTTGGTGAATGTTTATTATGTGTGAAAGGCATACATACACACACATACACACACATACACACACACACATACATGCACACACACACACACACACACATATATACATATGTAAGAGTGTTCAGGAAACGTATATAAAAATAGGGGTTGGTGATAAAAAAAAATGTTGGGTTGTATGTATTTTTTAAATGCTACATTATTATAAAATTAAAACAAAAAAAATACGTTTGAAAAAAAAAGGATGAACAACCCTTATGACTTAGGGGTATGAAAAATAGATGTTGGCCGATTCTCAGAGCTACTTAATATGCTCACAAAATTATATGAGAATCGGTCCAGCCGTTTCGGAGGAGTTCTCTGTCTTACACCTCGACACGAGAATTTTATATATAAGATATCTATATATATATATATATATATATATTTACGAAACGCTATATAACTTTCAGTTTCAAGTATTTTGTTCGTAGTAAAATATGTTGAGACTATCGCGTCAGAGTCAATGTACCCTCAATGGTATATTTTGCATATTTATCACCAGTCGTTTTCAATTGTGTCGCTGAAACTAAAACGAAATATATCCATAAGAAAATAACATGTTTGTCTGTAATTATGACTGTAAAGTTACATCACGAACAGTTCAGCAGTTTACGAGTAAATCGCAAACATACATACATACATACATTCATATATATATTGTTGTAGAGCTTAATTTTTTTTGATCGCCCACTATGCTTGTACGATATGGCGTTGTGGGTTAAAATTAGTAAAAATTATCATCTATAAGCTTCGTATTATTATAATATGATAGCCAGGATCAAATCCGGGAATAGTACATACAAATAGTCTTAAATTATTGTGCATTTTTAAATATGTACTATTTTCATATTTTGATCTTTATACGAAATAGTATTTAAAAATATAAAAGCAAACAAGAATCTATAAATGGATAGTTCTACGTTAAGAGGCACTATCGACGGCTACATGAAAAAATCATACATAATTTGAAAATTCGCGGAAATCCTCTGTCATATTGAATAATAAATAAAGCATACTTTTTTATCAATGAATTACAGTATCTGAATGAACTTAGTTTAGCTATAATTTCATGTTGACCTAGAAAAAAGTATCTACCCTGGCCTGTCTCTTTACTATTCTGTAACAAACTCTTCCAAATTTAACATATTACTAATTCATTTAAAATCTAAGCGTTATTTATTACAAAAAACAGTATAATTAACAATAATGAATATGTAAAAAAAACTCTCAAATTACTTTAATTTTCTATTTTAAAAAAATATCAGTTTTTGTCCCTCATATATTAAGTCTCCTCCCCTGCTTATTTTTCGTCCGTTATAAATGCCGGAAAAATACGTTGACGCTTCAAATTTCAATAGGCAGAGCATTTGTTTTAAAGTTAAGTTAGTAATAAACGCCGCGAGCGCCATCCACGCGCTCTCATTTTCATATAATTTGATCACGCCACTCGGCTTACACGGACGTGTCAGTGATTGCAGTATCTCCACTGGTAAGTTTTATTCATTTTCTATTTACATTTAAAGTCTATTTTATTATTTATTTACTTTAATTTAAGCTTAGTTTACCGTGTTCATTTGTTTTTTTCGTTACAACATATTTTATCCTGATTAATTTTAGTTTTTTCATGAAAACGTCTCTTCCCTGCCGTATTTCCCCTGCTTCATGAGATGCCAGGGTAGAGACTTTACATCCAGGGTAGATAAGGAAGTGAGATATTACTGCTTTCTTAGTATTCATATATTTTTATTAGTATATGAATTTGGTTTTACGTTAGTCTTCTACTACGTAGCAATTATTTAAATTGATTTCTAAAATGTTTGAATAAGTGTTTTCATTTCTTTAGATCATGCCTCCTCGAAAGAAACTGACTCGTGAGGAACGTCTTGAAAAGAAGCGTCTGGCAGAACGATTGAGATACCAACGCATAAAAAATAATCCCGAAAGGTATTCTCAACAGAAGGAAAAGTAAAAGAAGAAATATGAAAGAAAAAAAGAGAAGGGAACTATTAAGACTGTAAACCAAATGACACCCAGAGAACAACGAAAAGCCAGAAAGATATGGAGAGAAAAGGCAAAACAGCGGAGACGACGTTTAGCTCTTCAACATATTGGAAATGCTCCTGCTACCTACCTACTTCAGACAACGAAGTTCCTCCTAATGAAAATATTAATCAACGAGCGCAAGCTGGACAACGAAGATCGATCCAGGCAAGGCGAGCAAGAAACATATTAATAAAAAAACAGGTAGCTCAAATCGCTCTGCTTAAATCAACAATACAATGTTACAAAAAAAGGCTTCAGAGATCCAAAGGACAAAATAATATGGACATAGAGAAAAGTCCAGGTCCAGGTACATTACTTAATTCACCAAAATCGAAAGATACTGTCAAGAAAAAAATATTATGTGGAGAAGTTCTTTCTCAACAATTAAGAGATAATTTTTCGGATCTTACGACTCAAAAAGAGCAAAGACTGTTTCAGAGAATGATAAGTGGAGAACTGGTTTCAAAATATGGAGTTTTAGAAGGAGGCAAGATATTAAAACCTATTAAGAAAAGAAAAACTAAATTAACTTTAATAGAAGTAAAACGAAGCACAAGAAGAAAATCGATAACTTTGAGAAAAACTATAGAAATTTTCATGGAAGAAGATTCAAACAGTAGAGTGTGTGCTGGTAAAAAAGACGATTTTTTACACTTTTGACAAAAGTATTAACGTCTTTGAAAAGGCGTGATCTCAATTGTTTCATTTTTAATGTTTATTATTTTAGAAGTTCTTGTTTAAGTATTTTTTTTTATAACAGCTTTGATTCTCATATTCTCACTTAAAAGTTTTATTAAAGATAATATTTAAGTTAAGTTCATTTTACTTTAGAAAAAGATTTTACTTCTGTGATTTTTGTAAGCAGATATTAAGTATTTTTGTTTTCTAAGTTTAATTCCTAATTCAGGTTATTTAAAAAAGGCTGTACGAAACTTCAAGTCTGAATTTGTGTATTAGTTATAAACTACCACAAATTAGTGAATAATTAAAGTTAATTCTTATGAAATTAAGTTTTTTTCTCAATTCATCTTTCCCCTGTAAAGTAAGGTATCCTGCCCTGGCCTTCATGTCTCTACCCTGTACAGATTATCTTCCCTGGTCCCTTAAAAAACTCATAAAAGTAGATTAATTGACTGGCCATTCATCTACAGTATACAAAATACCTGATTACATAATATAATGTAGAAAAAGAAATCAATTTTAAATATTTTTATCGTGCCGCCCTGCCTAATATCAAAAGACCTCTTAACGTAGAATTACCCAAATATATTATGACATTTTAAAATGTAAATAGATTTAAAAGGTGAAAAACAAAATACGTTGAAAAACATATGCATCGGGTTCATTTAACTTTATCGTGTAATCAAAGAAATCTTTGGTGATAAAAATAATAATATTGCGATTTATATGTGAAATAATTATAGAGTATTCAACAGACAGTGGTGGCCTAATGGTTAGAGCACCCGCCTCTCGTTGCCGAGGGCGCGGGTTCAATCCTGGCCCGGGCAAGTACCAATGTGAATTTTCCGAGTCATATGTACTTTCTAAGAATATTTAGACATTACTGATTAATGCTGATTCCCAAAAAGAGGGTTGATGTCAGGCAGGCGGCCGATCGTAAAAACAATTAGCCAAAACTATTCACAACATGTAAGGCAGACCCTGGCTAAAGCTGGGAAATTGCCAGGTAGAAGAAGAATAGCGTCTTCAACAGACGGATCCGGGTGTAAAAGTACAGTTTTAAACAGAATCAGTGTGAAAACATCTTGGCATGAGTATGAGGAAACTGTCTGTAATTGAAACGTACTTGGAGTTTTAAGAAGTCGAGACTAAATTACTACTGAATACTGTCAATGTGACCTTACTTCGTTTTAATATTTCCACTAAATGAGGCATATACACACACACACACACACACACCCAAACATACACACACACATGTATATATGTATCTTTATATAATCTTTAGTTCAGTTCAGTAATATATGTTTTTGTATGAATTTTTTATCCTTCTTCTGCCTGACAATTTCCCAGCTTTAACCAGGGTCTGCCTTAAATGTTGTGAATAGTTTTGGCTAATTGTTTTTACGACATTCTTTTGGGAAATATATTAATGAATTTTTTTATTATTATAATGACGTAACTCCAATCACAAATGGTTATAAATTCGAGGGTAGTTTCGGAGGTCAATGACCGGCCTAGGATGGCTAGGTCGTGATCATTCATCGGCACGTAGCCTTCGGGTTTGATGCACCCTCTGTCGAAATATAACAAACAGCTGTTCTGTAGGTGACCGGCATAATGACCTGACGGGGTCAATGAACTTTGTATTTTATTAGACGAATCAAGTCACATGATCTCCTATTAGTATTGATATATATATATACATATGTTTATGTAAATGACTTGTTTATTATATGAAACGTGTGTATAGTTATATAGAACATTTGTGATGTGAATACACGTGGTTTGTTTGAGAGGGTGGGGGGGGGGAAGTGACGTCATATAATATATATATATTTCTTATAATTATGCTATATTACAATACTATAGAATGTAGATAACATTTATCATTTCGTTTATTATATCTAATGGGATGACGAAAAATGATGGCCACTCTACAGACGACCTACCGCAAACTTGATAAAAAAAATACCAAAATGGCCGCCCATCCGGCCCGGGGGGGGGAGTGTCCGGTTACAAAACTACCAGCTGGTCAGGACGTAACCGGACATCGGCACCAGAACCGGTTACATTATGATTGGTCATCACCGAACCGGATTCATGACACTCAGTTATTCGAATGGAAGTGTTGAAAATATTAAGAGCTTTATCAAAATCTGTTCAATAAAAATATTGTTTTATTCGGAATTGTTATTGATGGAAAAGAAATGATTGAAAAAACAAGATACTATATAATAATTATAGTTTATTATTTTAATATAATTTTGTTTGTGGGAATTGATTTTGTAAATATTATTCTGTTTTTATATATTAATGTTTTTAATGGAGAAGTTATCACTCGTTCATATTATATTGCATATTTATACAATTAAGTATATTTAATAATCTTAATTAAAAATATTACGAAATATAAATAATATTTTTAATACATATATTTACTATATGATTATTTTATATGTATACACTATATTTATATATGTATGTTTTGTTTCAGCGTACGGCAAGGTGTTCTTGGTGAGGAAGAGATGTGGTGTTGACGAAGGCAAGCTGTACGCTATGAAGGTGCTGAAGAAGGCCAGCATTGTGCAGAAACTGAAGACGGCTGAACACACGAGGACGGAGAGACAGGTGACGAGACTTGTCTAATATATAAAATTCTCGTGTCACAGTTTTCGTGCCCATACTCCTCCGAAACAACCTGACCGATTTTGATGAAATTTTTTGTGCTTATTCGGTAGCTATGAGAATCGGCCAACATCTATTTTTCATCCCCCTAAATGTTAGGGGTAGTCCACCCCTAAATTTTTATTTTTTATTTTTTAGACAAAATTTTTAATTACTATTTTTTTATGATACAACGTACAAAAATACATACAATCCTAAATTTTCACCCTTCTACGATCAACCCTTATTTTTTAATAGCTATTTTAGTAATTTATTCATTTTTCATCTCCGGTCGATAACTGATCAATCGTCATTTAATAAGTTATCCCCGCCAGATATCTACAGGTGTCACTTCTGACCCAGTAAACAGCACGGAGTAGGGATGAGAACGAAGCCGGTCTTCTGTTTCTCTCACACAATTAGACTTCTCTCACTCCCTACACAGTTGTCGGCCATCGTTATTGTTTGTGCATCAAGTGTAGTAGTAACGTTGACAATTATTATTTTGCTAGCTCAGTGTAACTCTCATATTAACTATTAATCATTCCTAATCACTTCAAAACACGGAGATTTATGGCTTTAATAGGTAAACTCCAAAAATATAAATAAAAAAACGTAACAGATATTTCTTGATTATAGGGCGAAACGAAGTTCGCCGGGTCTTCTAGTATTATATATATACTAGTTTTTGTCCGAGACTTTGTCTGCGTTAGTTTCAGAATTAGAAATTGATATACCGGACGAACTCTATAGGTGACGAGCCTTGTATTATATATATGTGCTAGGAAATTATATTTTGTATGTGTATATGTGAGGTCGTTATGGCCTAGTGGTTAGGCTTGCCTATCCTGCATGAGGGCTCGGGTTCGAAACCTGGCAAGTACCAATGTGGTTTTGTACCGAGTCATGGTTTTTCTAAGAATATTAAGACGCACTGACAGGCGGTGAAGGAAAACATCGTGAGGAAACCTGGACTTATAGTTTCACAATTATAAGTTCGAAATCACCAACCCGTCTTACAAGCGTGGTGATTAATGTTCAAACCTTCTCCATGTGAGAAGAGGCCTCTCAGTAGTGGACTCTGATAGGCTGATTATGATGTGTATTTGTTACGACTTACGGTACAAGATGTGAACTGCTACTATTTAGCTATAAACTAGAACTATGTAGCTTTTGCCCGCGACTCTGTCCGCGTGGACATGAGAATTTTTCATTGCCACTTACGGCCACTGAACTTGAATTGCATTCACATGGTTTAATCCGTGTAGTTTCGGGATAGGGATAAAATTTAGCCTATGTCCTTCTCCAGGATTTGATCTATCTCTATAGCAAATTTCATCAAAATCGGTTTAGTTGTTTATGAGTGAAAAGGTAGCTGACAGACATACAGATAGTGTTTTTGAATATACCTTTCAAATCATGATTAAATTGTTTAAAGTTAGACTCAATCATACAAGTTTTTACGTCATACTTTACGTGCTGCGTTATTTTTTATTCATTCATAAATCTGTAAATATTATAGTATTGACGTATATGTATGAAGATTGGTGACGCTTTATGCAGTGTGACGACGTAGACTTGTGATAAGGATAAAATATTATATCCTAATATAAAATTCTCGTGTCGCCGTGTTAGACACAGAACTCCTCAGAAACGGCTGGACCGATTTTGTTGAAATTTTTTGAGCATATTGATCAGCTCTGAGAAACGGCCAACATTTATTTTTCATACCCCTATGTCGTAAGGGTTGTTCATCCTTCATTTTTTTTTAATGCAGCATGAAAAAATACATACAACCCAAAAATTTTACGTTTTTATCACCAATCTCTATTTTTTTATTTAGTCAGCTAGTTTTATATAAATTCTTTAGAATACTAATAATGAATTTGGTTTTTGATTTTTTTTTATCATCTTTTTTCCAAGTCGGTTAACAGTGTGACCTAATTTATGTACATCATTAAGTATCATTGTAGTTTAACTTTAACTTAGTAGTTAACGTTTGAGATAATATTACACGTACTAAGCCCTGGTCCAGCAATCAATGAAACAAATCTGCTGAAGCCCTTCAATATAATAGTGTGTTGGTGGTTTAGAAAAGGATTGGATCGATTTTGATGTAATTTATACAGATTTACAAATAGTGATGATGAAAAATTCATTTATACATATGTATATTGGAAGTTATTGCTTTTGTATTATTATCAGAGCCAATTGTTGAGAAGCCTCTTCTTACATGGAGAAGGTTAGAGCATTAATCACCACGCTTGCTCAATGCGGGTTGGCGATTTCGAACTTATAATGCTTTAGTATATTTTATATCTTATATATATGTTTGTGTTATATATGTTATATGACGTTTCTATTCATCCATCAGGTCTTGGAAGCTGTAAGGGCTTGTCCTTTCCTCGTGACACTACACTACGCCTTCCAGACAGACGCTAAGCTACATCTCATACTAGGTGAGTACATAATATATATTTATATAATAATAAGAAAAAAATCCTGAAGTTAAGTTTTATTTAGTACTAGCTGCGCCCCGCGGTGTTCCGGGATTTCCGGGATGTAAAGTAGCCTATGTGTTATTCCTGGACGTCGGTTTCATGTATACAAAATTTTATCAAAATCGTTCCAGCCGTTTGAGCGTGAAGAAGTAACAAACATACAAACACTCACAAACTTTCGCAATTATAATATTAGTAGGGTAAATCTTCTAAACGTATTTTATTATGTCAGAAAACTACATACTCACGAAGCTGAAAAGTAACCGAAACGTCGGGAGTATGTAGTTTATAATAATAAAATATGTATACTAATACGAAAATATTAGTTTCATTTAAATGAATACTCGCGAGTATTAGATCTTATTATGAGTACTGTATCTTCTTCCTGGCAACCTCCCAGCTTTAGCCAGGGTCTGCCAATCATTCGTCTACAGTATGTACAGTCGTAAATACTAACAGTTTGTCAGTAATGTTATGAGATTCGGTGAATTTGATGCCGTCGTGTTAGCTGATCGATATTTGACCCCCAAGGTCGAAAGACATTACAATACAGACATCTAACTAAAGTTTTTTTCAATAATTACAATCGATATATTTGAAAAATAATTTTAAATTAATATTCATATAGTCATAGCGAGTAAACCCATTACATTTGTTTCAATTAAAAACTTGTTCTATCAAATCGAAATTATCACACCTAAATTTTGTTAGTTAAAATTTGACTAGTATTCTTTGGATCATCGCTATACAAATGTATTTAATTTCAAGGTTACACAAAATTTAACAGAAATATTGAGTAGAAAAAAAATGAATTGCCCACAAAAATTACAAAGTTGAATTCATTGTTAGTTGAATGGTGCAAGCATTGGGCAACGAGTCCCAATTCACTAGACCTTGGCACACAGCTGTATGCAATACATACTGACTTACACGATATTAAAATAATATACATATATATATAAACATATATATATCTAATCGGCTAAATATGATGTATTACTGCATTTAATAAATTTACAATTTTGAATTTGGAATGAATTCTATTCTGTTTATAAGCGTCGACTTGTCGAATGCAATATTTGAAAATGGAATTCTGAAATATGAATTCATTTAATCTTTAAAGCGTTCTCATTTTTAATGTAATAAATGCAGTTCATTTGAATTTCAAATTAAGAACGAGTAACTTCATGAGCTATAATCTAATTGTGTCATATATATAATTCGGAGTTCGGTTATATTGCGTTTCAAAAAGAACCTTTCAAAAGTCTGGGATAAAAACTATCCTATGTTCTTTGTCAAGGTCAACTCTATGTCTGTACCAAATTTCATTAAAATCAGTTCAGTGGTTTAGTCGTGAAAGCGTAACAGACATACAGACAGAGTTACGTTCGCATTTATAATATTAGCAGGGATTTTTTAATTTTTTTCTCTTTTTGTTTCTCTCTGTGCGCTAATTACTCTGTACCATCGACCTTGAGTGTATATTTTTTCTTTATTAATAGGTAAGTCATGACATTGCCGCCCTTGACACGTCTAGCTGTTTATAAAATGGCCGAATTGCTTAACAATTTTCGATACAACAATATAAAAATTAACAAACGCTACGATAGAGTTTTGCAACGTTTGTAAGAAAATTTTTAAATGTTTATTTTTATTACTACAGGCTGGTTAAATGAACTGAGTCGTTAGTTTTAGTCTAGTCTTCCGTACCTACATTTGTCCAATAATTGTATTAAGAACTAAGTCTTCCAGGAATAATATTTCTTTGAGTTTACCATAGCATTAGTAATAATTAAATTATTGCTAATACATTATATATTATACATTTTTATTACAAAATGTTAGTTTAAAATAGATGACATATATTTTTTTAATTATTTATAACAAAATTAGTCATCAATTCTGTTTATTATTTCCATTTCCTACAATTTTTGTATTTTTTTCAAACATTTTTTGGTATCCATTGTTCTTATGCATGTAACATGTTTGTAATATTTTTGACTGTCCAAGTCATAAGCGGTAGCGTTTTTAAGAGGTGATTTAAATTTTAATTACATAAATCGTTCTTCCTAATAATGAGTATTTTTAAAATTATACGTATGTATATCTTAATATTCTTATCGTTATTATATAAAGAAAATTGGAAAAACTGTTACATATAATTATTATTTATGTTATATATTCGTATAAAAGAAAGATATAAATACATATATATGTATATACTTTCTCTTTCTAACAGCTTCTAATTTACACCACACACGTATTGGACACAGTAATTGTTGGGTAAAATCAATCTTTTAACAACAATGTACTTAATATGACTTGTTGAACGAATTAACATTATATACTTGTGGTTAAATTAATAACATTTTTGGCTATTAATTATTGTATGTATCTATGTTGAAAGATATTTATACTTAACTTTTTAAATAAACTTAAAAAAAAATGTATTGTCATCTTTATTATTTGTAACTACGTAAAAATAATTTCATTATAAAATAAAAATATATTTTATGTTAATTTTAAATTATACTTAATTTGGCTGCAAATTTTTTAATAAGACAATAAATGTCTTATAATATGAGAAGTGTTACAAAATTATTATTGAATTACTAGAATTATGTAAAATTAATTTTGATATATTACTATCTCCCTAGAAGTGTTTCATACATTTATATTAAACTATGAAAAATTTTAATCATAATAGGTATATAATAATATATTTATTTTTAACAAGAAAACGCGACGAAAGACAAATTCATTTTCATGAAACGGTTTTAAACGTGGGATGTGAGATTCTCCCAATATAATGGACGGGTCAAGGTTGTCTGTTGGATGATATACAAACATACACACACATGCACACACACACAGCTACATACATAATTACTTCCAATATCTAAAGTAGTTTAATAAATAGCGACAGGCTAATAGGTAATTGCAAGACTTGCGAGACTCTTGCCGCAAGAACAAGACTGTAAGCGCAAGACCAAGACTAGACAAGAATCGTCATGTTCTTGCTTTTGTGCAACACTACTACATGCATAGTCCATACATTACATTGTTTGATCATTAAAATATCGCTTACAAATCTCAGAAATACAATATCCTTAGAGCATTTTCGAATTACAAACAGATGGATGGTAGTCGCTTTATATATAACGGGTGTCCCATCTAGCGTTTCGAATTTGAACTAACGATAATTTGACATTGGAGACGTCAACTGTCATCGGAGAAGTGTCACATATTTAGTAATAAGTCTGACATTTACGAAATGGGTCGCTATTCGCTTGAGGAAAGCTGGGAAATATTAAAAAATTATTTCCAAAGTGGTGAATCGCCAACGCAAACTGTGCGAAATTTGAAAAAAATATTTGCCAAAAAAGATTTGCCATCGGAGGCATATGTGCGGCAATTTGTGAATCGTGTGCGCGAAACTGGATCACTGTTGGATAAAACAACACGTAAACGTCCATTTCCAGCAAGGTCAACCGAAAACATCGCTGCGGTGGAACAAAGTGTTCGTGAACGGCCATCCACATCGATTCGTCATCGAGCGCAAGAGTTGCACCTTTCTCGGTCAACTACGCACCGAATTTTGCGCAAAGATCTTGCCCTGAAGCCATATAAAGTTCAGTTGGCCCAACAGCTGAAGCCAATTGATCATCCGAAACGTCTACGGTTCGCAAATTGGGCGGAAGATCGTTTGGCCGAAGATGGTGAGTTTTATCGAAAAATCATCTTTTCCGACGAGGCTCATTTTCACCTCGGCGGTTATGTAAATAAACAAAACTGCCGTATATGGGGCACAGAAAACCCGCACGTCGTTGAGGAGAAACCGATACATCCACAACGAGTGACTGTTTGGTGCGGATTTTGGTCCGGCGGCATCATCGGCCCATTTTTTTTTGAAAATGATGAAGGAGCCGCCGTAACCGTCAACGGCGAGCGCTACCGCGCTATGTTAACTGATTGGTTTTTCGGTCAAATGGAAGAGTATGATTTGGACGATATTTGGTTTCAACAGGACGGGGCTACGTGCCATACAGCCCATGCTACGGTCGATGTTTTGCGCCCAATCTTCGAAAATCGCATAATCAGCAAAAATGGTGATGTGAATTGGCCTCCAAGAAGCTGCGATTTAACACCATTGGATTATTACCTTTGGGGAGCGGTCAAAGACGTTTGTTACGCCAACAAGCCAAGCACGATTGATGACTTGAAACATGAAATTGAAGTTGCCATTGCTGCCATAAGGCCGGAAACAATTGAAAATGTACTGAAAAATTGGACTGATCGAATAGGGTACTGCCAAGTAAGCTGTGGTGGACATTTGACCGAGATAATTTTTCACAAATAATGTCATGAATTATGCTTTCAAATAAATGTTTGATCATTGAAATCTATCGAGTCGTTCTTTTTTTATAGCCTTTTTAAATTCGAAATTTTCCGTGAGACACCCTATATATAAATATGTGTGTGTGTGTGTATATATGTTTGACGTCATTCCGTAACTTTCGCATGACCAAAAGTTTTAATATTGTTCACTAACTCTATACCTTAATTATATTGGTAAAAAACACTGATACTATAAGTATAACCACGATAGTACATGCTATATACTGAGATCTAATACTTTCGCTAGTATTCATTTAAATGAAACTAATTATTTGGATTACTATGCGTTGTTAATTATTTTAACTAAATACTCCCGATGTTTCGGTTACTTTGCAACAACCGTGATCACGGACACGTAATTGTCAGACATGTCGTCTGTCCGTTAAAAGTACTAAAATACGCGTAGTAATACGAAAATTCAAAATATTAGTTTTATTTACATGCTATATGCTTACTGTTCACTTCATACTTAAAACGGGAAACGCAAAGTAAGTAGTGTGAGTAAATACTTGTGGTAAACATACTACATATATTTTTAATCGAATGCTATATGTAATATTTTTTTACTTAATAAATTTCATTTGTAAGGAAATATAATGAAAATAATTGGATGGTTTTTCTCTTTTATATAAAAATATAGTGTTATATATGTATGTATATGTTTGTAAGGTACATTTGTCCCCTAAGCGTTAAGTTGTATGCGCACTCCATGGCTTCCCTTGTATAAGCCTTTTTTAAATCGATGGCGTCTTGTACGGTCAGCATGTAAAATAAAATTATCTTTTATGAATAAAAATAAAAATTGTTTGTTCAACTCAATAGCAATATAAATATAATTTAACTCTTTTTATGGATATAGGCAAAAATAAAGAAATAAAAATAATTTTTTTTTTGCTGACGTTACAATGAAAGGGTAAACAATTTATGAGAGGCGAATAATTTAGGTGCGTCTTATTTGAAATTCACTCACCGCCAGGGGTCGCTACTTCTACCCCTACCCCCGTATTTAACTAATCACTCAAATCATTGTCTAGATTCTAGATAGAAATGGAAAATTAATTGCTAGCCGTCTGAGTAAGAATGAAAGTATTGATTTATGTAAAAAAAACTATATTCTCAAATTATCTATGATAAAAAGACTTAAACTGAGCTATTTCTGAGTAATATGACATATATGAATATTTTAAATTAGTATAACATATATATGTTATGATTACCAGAACTAATATCAGTTAATTCTTGGAACGTACTTCGAAGGCAGCCCTAGTAGGTTCTTTTCAAAGGTAGAGAGAGGAGCTTGTACGGTGGAGGTGTTTTAATAATTTCCTTAGTCTTTTTAGTCCAGTTAATCTAGAACCTTCCATTTTGTTCCAGATTACGTGGCCGGCGGGGAACTATTCACACATCTATACCAGCGAGAACATTTCCACGAGAACGAAGTCAGGATATACATAGCAGAGATCATACTAGCGCTGGAACAGCTACACAAGGTATATTATATATATATAATATATAAATATATATATATATATATATATATATATTTAATCTCGAATCATGAACTTTTCCGAACCGGTGGTAGTGTCAAGTGACCATCAATAAGAAAGTGTAATGCTTCTATATTGAATAAAGTTATTTGAGTTTCAGTTTGAATCCCTGGTGATGAAATTCCGTCTGTATATATCCTTTATATGTTTTAAATGCATTTAGTATATTTTGTTTCTGTCGTGAGTAGCTTACTAATAAAGTTTGGGACATCAATAAATTCTTTTATCGGAAAAAATAATGGATTTCTTTGATTTTGGTATATGAGAGCACCTATTGATTCCAAATCCAAAAGCATTTTTTTTATAAAATATACCTATATATGTATGTGTATATGAAGTCGTGGTGGCCTAGTGAGTGCGCGGGTTCGATCCTGCCAAGTACCAATGTGATTTTTCCGAGTCATGTACTTTCTAAGAGTATTTAGACAACACTGACTGATGAAGGAAAACATCGTGAGGAAACCTGGACTTATAATATCACGATTATAAGTTTGTAATCACCAACCCGTCTTGAGCAAGCGTGGTGATTAATGCTCAAACCTTCTCCATGTGAGAAGAGGCTCAGCAGTGGGCTCTGATAGGCTGATGATGATATATATATATGTGTGTGTGCTATATATATATTGTATTTCCACCAGCTTGGCATCATCTACCGCGACATCAAGCTCGAGAACATCCTCCTTGACGCTGAAGGTCACATAGTATTAACCGACTTCGGGCTGTCCAAGGAGTTCTGCGGCGGGGAGAGCCGCGCGTACAGCTTCTGCGGCACCATAGAGTACATGGCGCCGGAGGTCGTCAGGAGCGGCTCACAGGGACACGATATAGTGAGTAGACATACACACACACACACACACACACACACACACACACACATACACAGACACACATGTATGTAATATAAAAATTACTTTTGCTACTATTAAATACACACACGCACACATGCACATCATACACACATACAAGACACACCATGTACGCAATCATATGTTATACACACTCGTAATATATGTACACGAAACCTGATTAATCTTTAAATAAGGATATTCTTTTTTTTCATTTTTTTTTATAAAAAATGAAATTATTCTTTGGTTTAAATTTGAAACGATTTTTTAATTGGCGATATTTTTGTTTTATTTTTGAGTTTTGACAAATAAAGAGGATGTAATATGATTAATTAGAAATCTAAAAAATACGATTGATTAAATTAATTATTAGAGTTCTATTCGATAGAAATATAAGTAATTACAGAAGTTCTATATATAGGTTGGTTTATAATAAGACTCGAGTCTCCCACGTAGAGACAAAGATCGGATCAAGTAACTATTATATATACATAATACCTATACATTTAATAAAAATATTTCTTTGAAACTGTAATGATGTAACTATGCCAAATATATAGCGGGATCGGTGGAATACATAATATTAATGTCAAATTTGGCATTTTCTTTATTTTACCTGTGATAAAAAAATGACGTCATAAACTCTGTAGAAGATAATTTTTTTGTTTTAATTTCAATATAATTACAAGTAAAGTTTTAATGTCTGTATGAAATTTAATATTGATCTCTATAAACACGTTGTTATTACAACGTTGGAACGAGTGAAAGTTTGAACGAAATATATATATACATATATATTATATGTTATAAGATATATAACATTACAAACGATGATCTATTCGTAATAAATTATTTTTCGTTAGCCATCTTAATTATGTGAGGCCGTATTTAACGCGGATGTCTCAAGTGGGTCGCATCAAAATAACTTGCAATGTTTATTCCCGACGTTTTATTATTCACATATTATCGATACACTCACACATATACATATATATTATATATAAGTTATAATATATATATTAAAAATGAAATATTATTTAAATTCGCAATATAAAACCAGTTAAAATTTCACAGTCGCTCTATTTTCTTAGAGCGTGATGGCGATATCTTCTTTCTCACTCGCGGGCCATGGCCCACTTACCAACTGTGACGCTAATTCGGCTATAATGCTAACAAATTATATCACACTACTAACATAACTGTTCATATATAACTAATGCACTTTCTAATTCAGTCGTATTATATTGTATTACGGTTAAAATGTAAGTATAATAGTTTTAATTATGTGAGAATATTAAAATTCTGTTTAAAAGTAAACAGTCGATAGAAATGTATCAGACTTGTGATGTATTCAGTATTTATATGACAAATGCAAGCGGAATGCGATGTTTGTTTCGTTGACCGTTGAGCTGAGGTGACCGTATTACAAGGACATTAGGTTCAAATTAGCTTACACGAAAATGGAAAGAAAAAACTGGCCAATGAAATTGAATTCTTAACTATGGAACGATATTCAAAAATGGAACACCTTTGCAATTTCATTCGCTGAAAGACATCGATGGAGTGTTTAAAAATGGAACGCTTCAGAAAGTATTCTGTAAATTTAATTGTAAAATTTAATTTAATTTTTATATTGTTTTTTTGTAATATCTAGAATTAAAACTGTTTTTATGATTAAATTTCAATCGATTTATATACGTAGCCATTGTAATAAATGCTAATAATATCATATATATAGAGTATTAATCCAAAACAAATATTTATTTTTTTAACACCAGACGCTATCACTGATGGTATCATGTCACCTTCAGATTTAAATAGAGCGAGATGCTATTATTAGAACGCTGGTGTGCGAGCGAGACGGGTATATATAATTTTTATTATGAAAAATTAATAAAACAGAATTCATTATATATTTTTAATACTGTATGTAAAAGTTATGATAGTGTTGCATTATTTCTTAGTTTTTTTTCTATTTTATTGTTTTTATTAGTATAATAGTCGTCTGTAATATTTTTTATGTATGTTATATATATGTATATATTATATATGCAAGTCTGAGTGTGCACGTGTCAGTAAACAGCCATTAAGGTATGCGTCTTTGTGTTCTATATATAAATTTTAGATAAATTTTGTTTTGTTACATATATATTGAGAATTATTACTAGGGTTTTTTGTTCAGTGTATTTGGAAATGAATAGATTATACATATAGTAATTTCGTAACCTCAAAAACATAGTATATATGTTATAAAGTACAGTTCGTTTCGTCTGTTCTAAGTGAAAGTTTTTTCTTCAACTTTTACGTTTTCTTTAATTTCAATTCTTGTTTTTTTTTATGTTAGCCGTTCCAGTGTTCATTACCTAGATCAGTTAAGATCTTTATTTTATTTTATTTTCATGAGAATAATTTAGATATACTAAAATATTTGACTACGTGGAATGTGTTAAACTACTATCATTGTAAAGCCGAATTTTTTAAGGATATAGAGATGTTTATTGCTCTTTAATCCAAAAACTACTTGATCATTTTTGAAGAAACTTTTCAATAATGTAGTTTATACATCAGAATAAGTTATAGTCTGTAATGTATCCTGCTATTTCTTGTAGTTTCCGCGGAATGAGGACGTAACAGTTTTATTGTATATTAAGTAACGTGACACTCACTAGATAATTTTTAATATATTACTGATTATTATTCAGTAAAATATTAGATTATAGTTAATTTAAGTTTTAGTTAGCTGATGGATTTGTTGTAATTTTTTTAACCATTTTGTTGAAGGTTTACTGTGAATTGGTTATGCCACTCAGTTATGGAAGTTTTAGTTTATCTTTTGTGTGTCTATATATCCGACATTTTATTCAAACTATGTCATAAGAATATAGGTAATTAGACTTTGATCATAGAAGTGATTTAAGTACCTATGTACTTTATACGTTGAGCTTGAAATAGCTTTCAACTTAATATCTGTATAGAAAATAATAAGTTATGTGAAATAGTTTATATGTATATCTTTATATTCTTGTGTCGTGTGTCAGTTGTAAGTGATAACGGTTATAAAATCCAGAAAATAAAAAAGAATAAAATATTCTCTCAGCGTCCAAGCGGATTCCTTTCCAAGTGAAAGCCAACTAAATAATTCATTACCAGAGCGGAACTTCATTAAAAGAATACGCATTTACTGTTTTAAAAGAACGCGATCTCGCCGCCAATGAGTGTATGTATATTTAATAATAATCCGCACACGTCCTCCCCCGGCCGCCGCCCGGCTGGGAATGAGGTTACTGGTTAGCGAATAGCGTGTTCCAATTTTGAAATTTCAATCCGTTGCTACTTTCACTGTCACTCTTAACGGCCAGTCTATTGATTGTTTTTTTTTTTTTTTTTTTCTCCTCCAACATCCAGCCGACGGTCTCGGACGGCCGGCTCCGTCTATGTCAATTACTTTCGATACAATATATAACAGCTATATAATAAGCCGACCTTGTTTTCTCTTTACGTAACTGTATATTTATTTGATGGCTAGAATTTTTGATCTACCGTTACTTATACTAGTGAGTTTTGTATTGGGTCTTGATTTTTTTTCTAATACATTTAGTCATACTAGTTTGATCTTGCATCTCGCTCGCACCTGTTGCTGTCTCGCTCTATCTTAGTAATTTGCCCGTTATAGGACTATGTAAGTTTCATTTTGTTAAATTATGTCACTATTGAGGAACTTATGGTAATACTAGTTTTTGATCCCGTCTTCTCTCGACTTATATATTATACAACATAATATAGAACATTATGTACATAAAAAAGTTTGATTTAAAATAATATAGCTTCCTTCCTACATAGTAAAATAAAATTAAATATTTTATTACAAGTTTGATAAATTAAATCCCATTACTATGCGGATGATACTGGGAATGAAAAATACATGATATATTTCATTTCATACATTTTATAGAAATTCTGGAACTCATCCAGAATGTACGACATTGTGAGAAGTGTCTTAACTGTGTGTATGTGTGTGTGTGTATGTGTGTGTATGTGTGTGTTGTTAATACATAAATTATTTTTGCAACCTAAAATGGACTATAACGTAATGTATTACGGTTCATTTTATATAAATTGTATTATATGAGTATATTTAGTATGAATTCTCTACATGTTTAAAAGTTATATACAATATTGTATTCTTTGTTAATATATAAAAAAATATATATAATATGGTTCTATTTAAAATAATTTAATTATTGTTAGAATAACATGGTGATATACAGACATTTTTCATATACAGGGTGACTGGTGAATTACTATCAATATTTAAGGAGAATACTCGGTACATGATTCTCATTCGAATTATGTAAAAAAAATAGGTACTTAATTTTTGACCAAATTTCCGTATAAATAAATAAAGTGTGGACACTGTGTTTCTACTTCTCTGTATCGAAGTGAACGGTAACATGTCGGTCGGTGGTACCGTTACTCGTCAGTGTAGTGAAAGTGATAGGAAAAGTGAAAATAACACTTACACAGTACACGATGAATAGCCTATGTGTTATTCCTGGACGTCAGCTTCCTGTATGCAAAGTTTTATAAAAATCGCTTCAGCCGTTTGAGCGTGAAGAAGTAACAAACATAATCACTCACAAACTTTCGCAATTATAATATTAGTAGGATTGAAGCAATGATATTTTTATTCAAAATCGTTTTTTAACTATATAAATCTTAATTTTCGTCTGTATGTATTTTTTAAATTTTTCTTTATATTTTCATAAAAAATATGACATAAAAATTCAACATATATTTAATTATAATGACGTAAAATTCCTATTTAATAATATATATACATATCTTCTATATATATAAAAATGCATTGCTGTTCCTTAGTCTTACTAAAACTCGAGAACGGCTGAACGGATTTATCTTATCTTAGTCTTGAAATGTTCGTGGAGGTTCAGGGAAGGTATAAAAGCTGAAAAAAAATGATTCATTACTGGGAAAACCATAAAAACAGCCCTTTTCTATTTCCCATACAAACGGTTTTTTTGACATTAGATTTGACAACTAACTAAAATGTCAATCATTCTGTCGCACTTCAAAACACGGAGATTTATGGCTTACAGAGAAACTCCAAAAATATAAAATAAAAAAACGTAATAGATATTTCTTGATTATAGGGCGATACGAAGTTCGCCAGGTCTTCTAGTATACAATATATTTACTAACATATTAATAAAATGAATGACCTCCACAGTTATAATTCTATATAAACTCATTATTAATATAACTGCCATTTATTTTATATCCCTATCAATATTTCACAGTATGTCTGTTCGTTCAAAACAAAACCCTCATATCTCATAAACTAACATAATCATTGAAAGATAAAAATCGTCTCCTTTATTTGTTATTTGATAGGAAAGTAGTTTTTTATTCAAGTTATATAAGTACTAATCAGAAAATAATATTTCTTCTTCTACCTGGCAATTTCCCAGCTTAAGCCAGGGTCTGCCTTACATGTTGTGATACGACTTTACGTGTTATTTTTACGACCGGCCGCCCGCCTGACATCAACCCTCTTTGGGAATGCATTAATTAATATGTACTTTTGTACATAAATTTTTCAACATAATACAATCATAAATTTTTCTAACACATATTAGTATATTAATAAATTCTCTGTATGCCAACAAACGGACATACAACATCGTCATAACAGTATATTATTCCGTGCGAACTACGTCACGTCACACGCCTCACGTGCCGTGAACACGTTACGTGCGTCCGTAACGTAGACGCATACGTGCACGTCGCTGACGTAGTCTGCAACGTTAATGCACCGTAGATAACGTGAATGACGTAGTTTTCTTGACATATTTCTGTTATTTATCAAGCTATATTTAGATTTGAATTCATATTGTTTAAATGGAAATAGTTTGAAAGGCATTATTTCTAAGGATATATCTTCTTCTTCTACCTGGCAATTTCCCAGCTTTAGCCAGGGTCTGCCAAGGGTCTAAGGATATATATACCTATAACTGAAGCTAAGCATAGTGTTCATTTAAAATTAATATTGTTTTGTCGACTGTACACCTATACTTACTTATTCAAGAAACACATTCTGTTGGTGATTCAGGTCAATCATATTATAAATTATTTGATCACTTGTATCTTCATTTAATCTTCTAATAAAAAATACATTTTTTTATCCTCCATAGAGTTTTTAACTCTAATATATGTAAAATACTAATTATTTGGTCAGTGGTGGCCTTAGTGGTTAAAAGGCCCGCCTCTCATGCATGAGGGCGCGGGTTCTATCCTGGTCCGGGCAAGTACCAATGTGATTTTTCCGAGTCATATGTACTTTTAGTATTTAGACATCACTGATTAATGCATTCCCAAAGAGGGTTGATGTCTGGCAGGCGGATCGTAAAAAACAATTAGGCAAAACTATTCACATATTAGGCAGACCCTGGCTATAGCTGGGAAATTGCCAGGTAGAAGAAGACTAATTATTTGTAAAAAATATCTTACATTAAAAATAAGATATATAATGAAAACTCAAAAGATTTCTCATACATTAAGGTAATTTGATTATCAAATACATATAATATACCTTATATCTATATGCATAAAGTTGTTATTGCAGTGTATCAACATGTATGTCTAAGGTCACCTATGTATGTCAGTGGGTCGAGTAAGTGGGCCAGCCGACCGGTCCGCCAGCATTGAACTTGTATACTATGTTATGTCATTGTGGAGTTTATGTACTCACTGAGACATAACCACCGACATATATATAAATTACATATAGTATATGTAGGGTCGCGTCGTCTGTAATATTCTAAAGCAAAATTACAATAAAGTATCTTATATTATATGAAATGTATGTGAGTGAAAGTTACGTCGAAATCGGTGCATCCGTTTCACAGATGACGTGGAAGTAACGGACAGACTGATGGTGTATCAAAACATATTATATACCTATGATATATTAATGTATATGTACTTAGTAAATACATTAATAACTAGACACAAACAGACCCTAACATTTCTTATATATATATATATATATATGTATATGTTTATCTTCAAATGCTCTCAACTTTCCTCCTCTTCAAGGTTTTCTTAACCTTCGTTATTGTATAATTTTTTTCTGTAGTTGAATATATTACGAGTTTTATACAAATTTTATGTTTTCCATATTGAGTGTCGAAAAATTTTTGTTTGAGGATTATAATCACATGTCCAGTAGCTTTGTAACTCTGTAGACATGTATTATGGTAGTTCTGTCCATTTTAAGCTCTATATTTTCTTTACCCTTAATCCAAGTACGCATAAATACATTAACGACGCGTTAAAAGTATATCATTCATAAATCTACGTCGATACTGTAAGTAAAGCGTCAATGCAAACTTGTTGTAGGCGTACAGAAAATGTATGAAAAATTAATTAATATTTTGTAATAGTAAAGATTATATATTCCGAATATATGACGAACAAACAAACATACATACTTTAATTTTTTATATGTAATATATAATAAGAATATTATAAATAAAATTATCTTCAACGAAGATTTTTAGTAATGTCGCAACAAATCCAGTTACTTATATTATGAAATCTTTAAACCCATACATAATATATTTATGTAATATGTAACTACTATTTCCTCGCATCTTTTCCCTGTGTATTTTCGATTAAAGCTCAAAAATAAATGAATAAAGGGCACGAAATTATTATTTATATTGTAACTAAAAGGCAGGATTGAATATAGTTTTTTTGACTTCAACCACTATTCAAATATTATGTCTGTCTTATTCTTATATGTAAGCTACATTACTGTAAAGTCTCATCAAAATCCGTTTAGTAATTATCGTACTACAGAGCACTATACATACATACATTAACACAGAATCTCATCAATATTAGTAGGATTTTAATATATAATTTTCTATAGTGTTGTGCAACTAGCGATTAGCCACGAAAACTATCGTGTTAAAACGTCAAACTTTCAGTATGTAGTGAATAGTTAGTAACTCGTGGTAAAGGTTCGAGTTATTTTTAGCGTACACGTTGTTTCGAGCGACACGTGACGTCTGCGAAGAACATTCAACAGACGGACAAATTATATAAAGCATTACACCTTACTATGAGTCCTTATAGGTAAACTAAATACTTACAGTGTAGAGAACTTTAATACGTCCCATATTATAGTATTGATGAATTAATTTAAATGAATCTAATATTTTCAGATTAATTTTTGTAAAAAAACCACATACTCCCGACGTTTCGGTTACTTTACAGCAACCGTGATCATTAAGACGAGATGTAAAGTATGAAAAGTAACCGATATTTCGGTAGTATGTAGTTTTTTACAAAAATAAAGCACGCGTATGTAGTATATAAAAATATTATTAGTTTAATTTAAATATATAAAACTTGCGAGTATTATATCTCAATAGTATTAACGAATGTATATAAACTATAAATTTTCGAGGTTTTTTTTTACATTATTATGACCAAGACTATTATTATAACTTGTATATATGTTTGTCCGTATGTTACATTATATATATATAAGTATTAGTATTTAATTAAACGTCATACAAGAGGCTCGGCAGTCGTGTTAATTAATACTGTGATAACAATAGTTGTAAGTGGAGCGGAGAGCTCATTACATACGGACATACTGATACACCTTATGTATATATATATACAGGGTGACTGGTGAATTACTATCAATATTTAAGGAGCATACTCGGTATATGATTCTCATTCGAATTATGTAAAAAAAATAGGTACTTAATTTTTGACCAAATTTCCGTATAAATAAATAAAGTGTGTACACGTTCCAAGTGTTCAAGTGTGGACGCGTGCGGCGACGTGCTGATACAACAACACGCCGCCGCGTCTGTGTGAGTGTGTGTGTGTGTGTGTGTATACCTAATCTGTAGGGTGTTCACACGATGCGTAATTAATTACATAACTTTTGGTTAACTTTACTTAGAAGTTTATTAATATTTATGTTATATTAATTTTTATTTTGTCATATATGATCGTCAAATATCACGTCCTCAAATATCGATAGTAATTCACCAGTCACCCTGTATATATATATATATATATATATATATGTGTGTGTGTTTGTCTATCTGTCCTTTACATAATACACAAACAAACTTAAGGCTTAGTTTACACTATGTACCTAGTATGTATGTATGTATGTATGTGTGTGTGTGTGTATGTGTGAATATTAATGAATAAATACTGTAAGTAAAATGACGATTAACTTCCAGTATGTAGTGTGAAGATGCGGACTTGTCGTAAGATTGAAGATATTTCGTTTCCATTTATATATACCAAATATCATTATTTTATAAATATACCAATTTCATTTAGTTATCCATAAATTTATTTCTTATTCCGACGTTACCTCAATCATAAAGTTTCATTGAAATGTATTAAATAAGTTTAGTATGTGTATACTTAACCATGTAACTTATAGTTACACTGTTTTTATATAAAACATGAAAACTGACTGTATTCAACTTTATTTATGTCAGTAATATTAGTAATATCTTTAATTTAACCAACTCTTCAAACAAGAGTATAATGCTATTTATTTCCTTAGTGATAAAAATTAACATTTTTCTACCGACATTGCTGTTGTGTGACCTTCTGTACGCCGACCTCGCGTTATAACGATCAAGGTTCGATTCCCGTAACGTTCAAACGATTGTATACTCTATGTACATAGTCTTAAGATGTAAATTATATATAAATAATCTTTGTTAGTTGATAAATAGATGCGTTTAACATTGAGAGAGATTAATTTTCACCTTACTAGGAAGTTTTTTTTTAAATTACAATGTTTGTCTTTCTCTAGAAAAGTACGGAACCTGTTCAGTTAAAATGGCGCAGGTTAAATATGGTTATTAATCTTGCGGAAGCGATGCTGAGGAAAGATTTCATCATACTTATTACTTAGTAAAAATTAATGTATGTACTTATGTCAAATCAATTTTTGGCGGGAAATTTAATTTAAGAATTTTGTTTAAATAACAAAATTATCATATTGTAACTTATTTTATGTGAATATAATTCTAATGTCGATACATTTCTATAATTTATTATAATTTTGCGGAATCATCTTGTTTAACAGCTGTTTCCTTATCTTTAATCAAAGGTCGTTGTATTTGGAGCGCGGTCGACCGGGACTCCTTGATAGATAATAAAGAACTAACACTGAATTAAACAAATTACATATCAATAACGCCCAATGGGATTGCTGCATTTGAAAAAAGTTAAAATTTTAACAAATCACGTTGCAGCATTTTGATAAAAATAATTTGAATTTTGAAAATAAAAGAATAAAATCAAAACAAACATTGTTATGTTTTGGCGCTTGAATTTCGACCAATAGGAACGCTCCATTTAAAGTAAAAGTCACTTGAACCAATAACAACGCTTCATTTTGAAGAAATTCAAATAATCACGTAATGGTATTGGTGAATTGTTTTCGCGCGCGTCACGTGACTCGAAATTTTGTTTGAACAACTAATAATATTTTTCGCGTGTATTTTTAATCAGGTTAATAGATTTCTAAGTCAGCAAATAAACCTTAATTACTGCTATGATAAATATATTAATGTTTTATATTTTATATTACAGCATAATTTGATGTTATGTTGTTTGTTGTGAGATGTTTTATTTGAATGTAATATCGTTATAGGCCGTGGATTGGTGGTCAGTGGGTGTTTTAACGTACGAACTGTTGACGGGTGCTTCGCCCTTCACTGTCGAAGGTGAAAAGAACACTCAGCAGGAGATTACGAAGAGAATTGTGAGATGCAGTTACCCCGTACCCAACGATGTGAGCCCCGCTGTACAGGATTTCATCAAGAAGTAAGATATATACTAGCTTTCCGCCCGCAGCTTAACCCGCGTGGAGTTCGGTTATATCGCGTTTCCAAGAGAACCTTTCAAAGTCTGGGATAAAAACTATCCTATGTTCTTTCTCAAGGTCAACTCTACGTCTGTACTAAATTTTATTACAATCAGTTCAGTGGTTTAAGCCTGAAAGCGTAACAGACAGAGTTACTCTGCCATTTATAATATTAGTATGGATTAGAACTAATTACTAATTAGTAATTATGTAGATTTGTGGTTAAAAATAACTATCAGTTTAATCGTCAGTTAGTAATTTTCAATATAATAGGTAATAAGTGTTTTATGTTACAATTCTTTATATTTTATTTCAGACTTCTAGTAAAGGACCCACGTCGTCGTCTCGGAGGCGGTGATGATGATGCAGAGGAATTGAAACGACATCCATTCTTCCAGGTATGAAATATTCTATACATTTGTTTAAAAAAAGCAGGCAAAGTCGGGATATGAATATACTATGAACATTAAACTGGCAAGTACCAATGTGTTTTCCGAGTCATATGTACTTTATAAGAGAATTTAGACATCACTGACAGATGAAGGAAAACATCGTGAGAAACCTGGATATTTTATAATATCAAATTATAAGTTTTAAATCGCCAACCCGTCTTACAAGCGTGGTGATTAATGCTCAAACCTTCTCCATGTGAGAAGAGACTCAGCAGTGGGCTCTGATAGACTGATGATGATGATGATGAAACATAATAATTTCCATTTTCCCTGTCGGTTATTAATTTATTATTATTTTCCAACACTCATTATCGTTCGAAAATATTTTAATTACACATTATATTGTGGTTTATATACAGGGTGACTGGTGAATTACCATCAATATTTAAGGAGAATACTCGGTACATGATTCTCATTCGAATTATGTAAAAAAAATAGATACTTAATTTTTGACGAAATTTCCGTATAAAATAAATAAAGTGTTGACACGTTCCAAGTGTGGACGCGTGCGTCGGCGTGCTGATGCAACACCACGCCGCCGCACGCGTGTGTGTGTATGTCTATACCTAATCTGTAGGGTGTTCGCACGATGCGTAATTAATTACATATCTTTTGGTTAACTTTACTTAGAAGTTTATTAATATTTATGTTATATTATTTTGTCATATATGATCGTCAAATATCACGTCCTCAAGTATCGATAGTAATTCACCAGTCATCCTGTATATTAATGTGGGAATGTTTAAATGTTCTGTTGATAATGTGCGGTTATATTTGATATTTATTTGATACTTTAACCTTATTAGCAGTTAGCATTGTCACACTAAACTATAGTTTTGACGTTTTTATATTGCAAATTCACGTGTGTGCGAATTAAATACATTTTAAAATTATTATTAGTAACTATGTATTATTTAAGTTTACTAAAAGTTTTCGCTCATTAAACTACTCTTATTATTCTTGTAATATATAAATATTCTTGATTGATATTAAATTTGATCAAAAAAATTTTTATTTGAGTTAAATCTTTTTCGCCATATACAAATATAAGTTAATATTAATAGTTGACTGTAAATATATATTTTCTTTATATATGAAATTATTTTTTGGAATAGTTCACAAAATTAGAATCAAATTTATTCCTAAGACTTTGTTCTTGACATAGGAACATCATTCTTAATTACTGCTGGTACATTAAATATAAGTTTGTCTGATATTAAGCTGTTAAGACTTAAAAATTCCGACCGATTTTAAAAATTCTTTCACCATTATGATTGTACATCTTTCCAAAGTAACATAGGCTATATTTTATTTTGAAAAAATTCGGGATCCTTGCGAAAACTTCGATAACATAAACCAAGGTCGATAATATTAAATAAATATCTTAATAATATCTTCCAGGACCTAGACTGGGAGGCTGTATCCCGTCGCGAGGTGCCCGCGCCCTTCGTGCCTCAACTGTCACACGCAGCTGATACGTGCAACTTCGCTGACGAGTTCACGAGGATGCCGCCCACTGATTCGCCGGCACAGGCGCCCAAACATCACGACAAACTGTTCCTGGGTTAGTTAGATACATGAGATAGATGAGATGGAAGAGATAGTTAAAGATAGAAGAGATAGATGAGATAGTTAGAGATAGATGAGATTAAAATGATAGTTTATATTTTCTATATAAATTGGTACAGAGATAATTAGGGATTGTAGAGATTATATGGATGGTATATAATTTGTTGAATATTTAGGCTGATTCTAAATATGATTAATGAAGTTATAAGACACATTACATTTAGTTCTACTAGAAAAGATAAAAAAAATATTTAGTCTGAATTGTTTTTGCTTTAGATTTATTTGCTCCCATTCTATCATTCAAATAATAACCTGTAACATTAATGACAACATAATTTCCCATCTTATTCTCTTGTTTCATGATATCTTTATTATATAAACATATAACTAATATATATATATATATATCTTGTATGTCTGTATGTCAGGTTACTCATACGTGGCCCCCAGCATCCTATTCTCTGAGAACATCATCTCGGATCAGATCTGGCTACAGGCAACCGGACAGAAGCATGAGAAACTCAAAGGATGGATCGCTAAGGTAATAACTAATTATATATAACATTGACTGACTTAGAAGTATGTAGTAATGTGTTTATACTATATGTTATGTTAAGAAATAAAAAGGGATTTTATACAAAGCATATGTTAAAATCAGTGGTGTCCTAGTGGTTAAAACCCGCCCGTCATGCATGAGGGCGCGGGTTCGATCCGGGCAAGTACCAATGTGATTTTGAAAGTCATATGTGCTTTCTAAGAGTATTTAGACATCACTGATTAATGCATTCCCAAAGAGGGTTGATGTCAGGCAGGCGGCCGGTCGTAAAAACAATTAACCAAAACTATTCACAACATGTAGGGCAGACCCTGGCTAATACTGGGAAATTGCCAGGTAGAAGTAGAAGATGTTACAAGGAGAATATTTATAGATACTGGAATAACTTAAAAATTATTGTAATATAAATATATTTGTTTTTATTTGGAATTTATATGTGGTTTATATATAAGAAATTATTATAATAATTATCAATTTAGTGCACAAGTTATTTACAATCATTGTATGTATTGAAATGATGATGAACTTTTAATGTTTTATTTGTGATAAAGAGATATATACAAGATTTGAATTCAAATAGACAGAATTAAAAAATACTAATATATATTTTCAGTATATGTTATTCTAACAATATATATGTTTCCCAGGACTCGCCGTTCTTCCAGAAGTATTCTGTTGATCTCAGCACTCCTCTTTTGGGTGACGGCTCGTATGCTGTTTGTAGGAAATGTATACATAGACAGACGGGCAAGGAGTACGCTGTGAAGGTAAGACATACACACACACATATATATATATACAGATGCTAGTTGAATTACTAGCTATATGATATTGTTCATGTTATACGAGTATATAACACACCACACCTATAATGAGATCTAAGACTTTCGCGAGTACTCATTTAAATGAAACTAATATTTTCAGATATACTATGCGTTATTTTACTAATTTTAAAAAGTACATACTCCCGACGTTTCTGCTACTTTACAGCAACCGTGATCACGGACAGACGAGATATATAATGTATGTAGTTTATAATAAATAAAAAAACGCGTATTAAATAAAAAAACGCCTAATAAATCCGAAAATATTAGTTTAATTTACACCACACTATAGTTAATCATATCATTCTAACTGTCAATAATTCACTTAAAAAAAAGTATTACACTATAATTTTTTCGACTTTACGATACCAATATTTAGCTCTTTTTATATGCTGTACAGTGTACTTAAATTTATTGATGGCAACACTTAGTTGTAGTTTGTGAGTTTTCGCTTATAAGATTGACTGGAGTTTATCAATGTTCTCATTAAAAAAATTGTTTAAAGTACACATTACATAACTTTATTAACAAAATATAATAAAGTTGTTTGGTTCAATAATTTACATGTTATACATATTTGTCTGTCATTGAATAAGAAAATTTGGTAATTGATTATTATATATCTTAACATATCTAAATATTAATTTTATATTATTTATGGAACTTAGAATATTATTTTTAAAGAGTATATCTAATATAAGCCTAGAAAAAAGAGCTTCAATACTAAATTCTATTTAAATTCTGTCATCCCTACTAATATTCTAAATGCGAAAGTTACTCTATCTGTCTGTCTGTTACGCTTTCACGCATAAACCACTGAGAACTGATTTTAATGAAATTTGGTACAGATATAGAGTTGATCTTGAGAAAGAACATAGGATAGTTTTTATCTCAGACTTTAGAAAGGTTCTCTTGGAAACGCGATATAACCGAACTCCACGAGGGCGAAGCTGCGGGCGGAATGCTAGTATATCTATATTAATGTGTTGTCTGTACTCTAGATAATATCGTCCCAGAAGAAGGACGTGAAGCAGGAGATAGAGCTTTTGAAGACCTGCCAGGGATGTCCTTACATCATACAGCTACACGAAGTGTTCCACGACACCGTGAGTATACACAGACAGACATACACACATACATACATACAATACAGTGCCCTCTTAATATAACGACTTCCTCGATTTAACAAATTCTTCACAATCCCCTCGAATTATCCATAAGAGTTATCACAAAATATACCTTTTCATTGCCAACAACCCCTTCATAACGAATTTAAACTATCAAGAAAAGTATGCATACCTCTAATAAGAGAATTTTGTCAATCCAAAACCTTTATATAAAGTTCTCATCAATGTAGTAGTTTTTAAGTATCAGATATTAGTATAATAAATACAAGTGACTATGACTTTCAGGCAATCCAATCCAACAACATTTTTACACGAGAATCTAACAAAATCCAAATATACATATATTTAATACTACAATATATATATGTATATATGTTTCAGGCGTTCACATACATAGTAACAGAACTAGCCATTGGCGGAGAGCTCTCCTCTGTGTTGGGCGCGGTGAGTGAGAGGGTCGCGCGGAGACTTATGGTGCAACTGGCGCTCGCTGTGAGACACATGCACGCGAGGAACGTCGTGCACAGGGACCTCAAGCCGGAGGTGAGGGACACACACAGACAGACAGACACACACACATATAGTGGTGGCCTAGTGGTTAAAGGCCCGCCTCTCATACATGTGGGCGCGGGTGCGATCCTAGCAAGTACCAATATGATTATTCCGAGTCATGTGTACTTTATAAGAGTATTTAGACATCACTGATTAATGCATTCCCAAAGAGAGTGATGTCAGGCAGGCGGCCGGTCGTAAAAACAATTAGCCAATACTATTCTCAACATGTAAGGCCCTGGCTAAAGCTGGGTAATTGCAAGGTAGAAGAAGTATTAACAATATCAATAATCAATATACATATATAATAATATAACTACAATCACAACTAACGCCATCTAGTATACAATATATAAATGATCTATATATACTAATAAAGCTTTCGTTTCCAGAACATTCTTCTGAGCAGTACTCGTCTACACGAAGCCAAGGTGAAAGTAGTGGACTTTGGGTTCGCGCGGCGACTGCCGGACTGTGATGATAGGCAGAGGATGATGACGCCTTGCTTTAGGTAATATATATACTAGAAGACCCGGCGATCTTCGTATCGCCCTATAATCAAGAAATATCTGTTACGTTTTTTATTTCTATTTTTGGAGTTTACCTATTAAATTCATAAATATCCGTGTTTTGAAGTGCGACAGAATGATTGACATATTAGTTAGTTGTCAAATCTAATGCCAAAAAAAAAAAATGTATCAACGACTAATAAATTAAAAATTAATTAAAAAACATTGTCCAGCGGACAAAATTGTGAATCTAAACAATTCTTGAACACACAAAAAAATTCATAGAAATCGCTCCAGACGTTTGAGAGAAGTTCAGTGACATACACACTCACAGAAGAATTATATATATAAAGATATATTAGTCTGTGCCCGCGGCTTTGTCTGCGTTAGTTTCATAATTAGAAATGTATAGACTAGGAGAACTATATTCCTACTTAAATAGATCTAAAACTTTAGCGAGTATTTAAATGAAACTAATATTTTTCGGAGTATAAGTGTTTTTTTTATTTTTGTGAAAACTTCATACTTAAGATGATCTATACGTGATCACGGTTGCTGTAAAGCAAAAGAAATGTTGGGAGTATGTAGTTTTTATAATAATAAAATACTTGTAGTAATCAGAATAATATTAGTTTCTGTGCTCCTTAAAGACAGTAGATTAGAAGATTTTGTATTATTATATGAATAGTATACTATATCCTTTCTATGTTCTAATCTATCTCTCCCCCAATTTCCATCCAAACCAGTATAGTCGTTATTAAATTATTAATAAAGAAGAAAGTTTCTATATTCAAACATAAATAATATCTGAATTTTATACTATTATATAATTTGGTTTGTATTCTTATATATATCCATATACCTCTTTTTTTTAATTTTTTCCTTCTCTCATTAATTTATTGTATCTATTCCACATTTCTCATTTCCTCTATCAAAAGGATTTCTTGTAGAGATCTCTTTTAAGAGATAAGTTATCCTTTGTACATCACATTTCTTTTATAATACTTTAATTGTAACTATTTTTTCTTTTTGGTACATAAATAAATAAAAATATACATATTAAAATATGTACATATATTAAATGATTATTACATTTCAATCTGATTATGAATAATAAAGTTGTATAATGTTATTAATATCTATTGGTTTTGTTTTAGTTTACCGTACGCGGCGCCAGAGGTCGTGTCGTGTGCTAAAGGCGCGGCGGCCGGCTACGGGCCCGGATGTGATTTGTGGAGCCTGGGAGTTATATTTGTGAGTTATATGTATTAATATTATGAGCAAGTTGACTTGGAGAAAAGAGTTTTGGTAAAAGTTTATACTGTATCTTTTCAATATTTCATATGTAATAAATCAACCTGTCAATTATATAGATGAACAATTTGAACAAGATCGAATCAGTGTTCCAAGAAAATCGAACAAATTACATTCAGGATTTATAATACTAAACCTTGATTCTAAAAAATGTCTGTTTTAAAAATAGTTTTATATCTAAAAGAGTAATATGTATTTTATGTTATTAATTATATTACTAACTGCAGTATTAAACTAGTATATATATGTATTAACTTCAATCCGTTTCTTTATATTTCAGTATTGCCTCGTGTCTGGGCGGGCGCCCTTCTCGCCGGGCGGGCGGGAGCCGGTCGCCGCCCTCGTGCAGAGGATTAGGGCCGGCACCTTCACTATGGACGGTGAGATACACACACACACATAGACACATACAGACAGACACAGACATACAAACAGACACTCACACACTCACATAGACATAGACAAATAAAAGTATTCTGTCTGTTTGTAATATTATAATGAACTCTTCTAAGTAAAAATGAATATGTATATAAGGTGGACATATTACAATAACATATATATTTTGTATATATTAATGTTCTTGTCTTAAGTTGGACACTTGATTATTTTAAATGCCCCAGATGTTTCATTATCACAAAATTTGCATTTTCACACGATTCTCATTTACTAATCTTTGTCAAGACTATAATGTGATAAAATTGACAAATGTAATACTGACTAACTAAATTTCCATAAACTTTTTATTTATCTAATTTTATTTTTATTCATCTATAAATATCAGTTTTGCTTGGACAGAGCCGCGGAATCGAGCTTGTGTACTTATTAATGTAGTACCTGTTATACTAAAAGTAATAACTAATAAGTGACACAAAAACAACAATTATTTTCTATTACCCTTTGCTGAGTATAGATTTGTTAATTCCATAGATAAATATATCCTCAGCAATTTCTATTTTATATACTTTTATGAGAATTATTAAAATAAAGAAAATTTTTAATATTTACTTCCCATTATGTACAATAATATTCTTCATAAGTATTCATATTTAAAGTTTATATATCTATATTATAACAGTTATGAATAGTTAATAAGTTTCTACTATATGTATATTAATGCTATTTTTCTCACTCCAGGTCCTGTGTGGGACAACATATCTTGTGACAGTAAGCGTCTGATAGCCGGCCTGCTGTCTGTGGAGCCAGCGGAGAGGCTGACTATCACACAGGTGCTGCACGAGCTGGGGGTGAACTGCGACGACGGGGGAGGGTTTAAACTACAGGTACACACGCACACACACAGACACACACACATATATATATAAAAACATCATGAGGAAAATTGGACTTATAGTTTCACAATAATAAGTTTGAAATCACCAACCCGTCTTGAGCAAGCGTGGTGATTAATGCTCAAACCTTCTCCATGTGAGAAAGAGGCCTTTGCTCAGCAGTGTGCACTGATAGGCTGATGACATTTATTATATCTAGGAGCAAAACATACATATGGATGGATGGATATATATATTATATTTACATTTTGTTTTTCCAAATATACATATAAATACTCACTGTTGTGGCAATGAAATATGTAATGTATGTAAAAAGTACATCAGAATAATACATAAGTTGAAATAGTTTTTTTTTATTCATATGACAAAAACGTAAAAAGTATGTGATATGAATTTTGTTATACAATATTTAAATTCATGATACATGTATATAACATTAAATATATCTTTTTATCATTTAAACATATCCTATTACTACATGAACAATGACATGATAGAATTATATAGTTTTATAAACCAATGTCTTGAATTAAAAATAATATGTTTCATATTACAGGATATGACCAAAGCCGATCTCTACAAGCGTCGCAGTAAGAACAAGCAGCGGGCCTACAGCGACGTTGAACAAGTTACAGATACGGATCAAGATCACGATACATCCATCACTGATACATTGGATACATTACACAGGATCAACAAGACCTCCATAGAACAAGATGTGGAGATCATCAAGGCTAACACCGTGCACACGCCCGGCGAAGATGACGAACATATTAACGATGATAACTACGAAGTATCACCTCTCAAACCAGTAGAAAAGACATACTCCAAGCCTAGATCAAAACTAGACGAATACATATACATAGAAAGCAGCCATGGACTTGAAGATACAGAAGTAGCCTTCCCTAAGACGACACGCAAGAAGAATTCACGATCAACATCACCGGTCGCGAAAAGAAGAAAAATTGACACAAGATCTACTAAGAAAGTGGAATCGACTCAAAAGAGAGGCAGAGGACGACCCAAGAAGAATATTGAGGAAGTTAAAATAACTAGGAATACCAAAGAGTCTATAGAAAACGATAAAACAATTCTAACAAGAGTTACAAGAAAGAGGAAATATGAGGAAATAGCCAAACCTGTGTTGAGAGAAAAAGGACAGAATGGAAGGCAATCAAAGAATAGTGATGCGAAAATAGAGAATAGAAAAATAGTTAGACCCAAGAGGAATATAGAAGTTAAACCCGAACAAGACATGAGAATGACCCGCTCGAGGAGGAGGAGGCTTGAGGTCAGTCTGTCACCCTCTGAGGTAAAGACGGTCATACCCACCTTCTCATTCGAGTCAGACAGACGAGGTCAGTCAGTAGATAAGAACAAGAAAGGCAAAGCGAAAAGACAAGCCAAGCCCAAACGAAACACACGAGCTCGCAACACTAGGAGGTGAACCAAATAATAAATAAAACATATATATATATATGTACGAATTTATATTTTGAGATAACAAAATTCCAAAATATAATAGGCGGGTTGCTCACGAGTAGTTTAAATGGAAATTATTTATTCACCCAGCTAGCCCCTAGCTCCTAATTAATTAACCTGTTTTTTTTATATTATTTAATGTTACTATTACTTTAAGTCACCTCTCCCTATTACCATTAGATTTAATTCCTTCATGTTGGTTATTATGTATTTTAAATAGATAATATTAATTATTAGGTAATTTTGTGATGTACGATCGAGAGCACTTCATCTTGTAGCTAAATTTTATGATTATTTGACTTTGTTTCCGAGCTTGACTTACTATATCTTAGTTCCGGTTATTCGGAGGCCGTTGGTGACATAGATCTCTTTGATTTTGAAATGTTAGTTTGTGTGTATATCTGTTTGTTAGTTTATAATAGGTTAAATTGTAAATTATCACCCGGTCACTATCTTCACAACTATGTCTTCATTGTCCGTATTATATTTTGTGAACGGTGAAAGTGCCAAAGCATGCTTTTAGTGAATTTAATGAACAGTTTCTTCTATCACATATGATTTCATTATAGTTCAGCTGCCGTTGTTGTAAGCGCTTTACCAAATAAATATTATTTCATTCACTGTATATAAATTAGTGTTTAGTACAAAAAATTTGGTGGAAGATAATATTTATGCAAAATGTCAAGTCAAAAAGTTTAATTCATATCATCTGTGTGGGAAGTAACATCTTGACGGCTTGAATGTGTTCAAATGGATTATATCATATATATATCGACATAGAATATTATAATGGTGGCTCGCCATGAACTGTTGATGATGAAGCAATAACATATGATTCATTTATATAAAAGAATAATGCTTTAAAAATTGTTACATCTGCGAAAATATATAGAGTTCTGTTGTAAATACATACCGAGTTTACACATTGTATGTATTGAGGTAAAAACTTGTTGCAAAATAATTATCACACATTATCAGCTGTGCCATACTTATACTTATACATATATATTATATATCATTCCAATTCAATAATGATTTCCATATATTTCCTACTTCTGTTATATATCAATCCCTCAGTAGTTAATTCATCTGTTTCTCCGATGGCATCAGCTGTTAATGTGTTCAATACGAGCAGATCAGTTATATAGAAGGTGATTATTGTGTGGAAATTAAAAATTTCCCGTCGCTTGATTGTAATTCTACGTGAAAATGTAACGTATGTAAAAGTGCACTTATAATGGAATGAACCAAAAGATTATATAATTTTATAATAAAGTGTTAGAAGTTATTATTGTAGCGTCGGCGATAAACAGATTTTGTAACACGTTACGCGAATGCCGGCCGAGATATTGGATTGTAATAAATATACCATTTTAACATTTGCTTCATGTTTCATTTACATATGTAGCGACAACCTTTATATATAGTCGGGGATAGAGCAAATCCGCGTCTAGTTACGCGGTTAGTTAGTCTGAAATATTTTATTAATCATTTAGTGTTTAATTTACTACTATTTGTAAGAAAAACTACCTCAAAAGTCGTCAATATAGAAAATATTTCAGCTTAACTTTCTTCTGATAGTCTGCTTCCAATGTAGATACGTGGAATTATCCAGTGTTAGTTACGCGGATTTGCACTGTCCCCGACTATATACCTAATATGAAGAGTTACAAAGTCTCATAGAATACTATATATGAGATGGATTTAAAAATAACGATCTACATTTTTATAACTACTGATAATAAGTATATAGTTATATATTTTATAGTATATTCGAGTATTCATAAATCTTTAGAAGTATTGGCACTTTTATACTAATATTAAATGTACGTGTTGTAGAATACGTCAGTCAAAAGTCTAATTTGCTTGATAAATAGTTTTTTTTTTAAATATATTCAAGGAAAAGCTAGTAATGTGGGTACTAAATTTAGCAGCCAAAGATACCAGCCCAGATATTTAACAGTATATTTATTTAGTACATAAGATGGACTTCTCTTCATTAGCAGAAAAGTTGCAGTTTCTACACCTTTCCCATAGTGGTTCCTATCAGAATCAAGCTTTTTCTTTTCTAAACTCAACAAGAAATGTTAAGAGCGTCTTATTGTCAAGATTATGTTATACGATTGGTGTACAAAAAGTTAAACATCCATATAACACAAAAAAAATAAAAACGTAATTTTTTACAATATAAACAAAACAATATAATAATTATTTTTTCAAAAATAATAGAGAGTTTTTTTTTTAATTATTTTTTTACGTAGACAACAAAATCTAAATCATCGAATCGCAGACGTGACATGCCACAATGTTCTTTATACTCTGTGGTGTCAGACGTCAATTGGAGATGTCGGGTTTATGTTGTAAAAAATTAGTAATATGTCTACGTTTTTGTGTAACAATTATGTGAATAATGAGATGAAAGTGTAAATAAATGTTATATTAGTGCTCGCTAGTGATTATGGCGCATAGTGGTGGTGTTTTAAGTTCAGATATATCTCGAAGAAACCCTCAAGATGAGTACGAGCTCATTCAGAGAATTGGTTCGGGCACTTACGGAGATGTGTACAAGGTAGGAGACCTTCCTATCTCTATTTTTTCTCATCAGCAATCCATTAGAAGTAACAAGTTTGTGGGTGATTCATTTCGTTTATTCTTTATAACGGTGCCTGGGTGACGACTAGAATGCGATCCAATTTAATGTGTCAATTCAGTCTGTGATCGGAATTTTAAAGCAAAAATAAATATAAGTTTCTTAAAATAATTTACAAAAAAATAACTTCCAAATTATGTGACCTTCATGTAAATTAGGTTATTTTGGAGCAAGTGGTACACACCCAACAAAGCAAATAATTTTATTATTTAATTATGTACATATATATAAATTCATATAAGAACAACGACAGGTTGTATTCCAAGGATAAAAAGCAAAATTATATCAATATACACTCCATTCATAGACAAAGTATGTATATCCAGTAATAAAATTATATATTAATTTCTTATACTTAAAATATTTTATAGAAATAGTAAAACCTACAATTACTAAGAAACAAATTTACTGTTTTAATTCAGGGAAAAATAATCAAACTTATTCTTTTTAGATTCTTATAGACTAGACTTATAGACAGATTATTGTGGCTGAAAAATAAATAAAAATGTTATAATATTATATTAAAATACAATTCATAACTTTGATATGTTTAAAACAAGATAAAATTAAATATTACATTAAAATATTAATCACAATTGCTTATGAATATATATTATCATACACAATACATGTTTAAATAATTTATAAAAAGATCCCAAAATACATCAGTTTGACTGTATATTTTAAACAGCAAAAAAACAAATAAATTTTACTCTATATGTGAAAAATTATAATAATGTATTTGCTTATATATAGCTCTTATATATAACCATGTTAGTTTCTATATACATGTATAATTTCCTCAACCCTGACTTCATTCCGTTGATCAAGATTCTAGGTCGGACCTATATGCAATCATTTCAATCAAGTTAATTTTCACACAATTTATATAGTTATATATAAAAAAATATATAAAATAAGATATTATTATATACATCAAAATGTTAATTATTCATTTAAAGTTCAAATAATCATTTTATCAAGTGTTTAATTGAATTTGCTATAATTAGATAAAAATTACTTAATAATGAATTCATTAAAATAATTTTTTCCTTTGTATCATTATGATACTGAATTTTTATAATATCTATATCAAAATCTTTATGAGCTTTTGTTATTTCTGAAATTCTTTTTCTACAATATTTTGATAATTTCTTTAATATTAAATATTTGTGTCATACCAACATATTACAAGTGTCCATTGTACAATAGACCCAAGTATTTTACGGAGCGTTGTTGAATCAATTGTATCTAATAAACTCAGTGATACGCTATCAATATGAGTTATGTAATGCAAATAAAAAACGAAACTTGTGTTTTCATACATCTTTATATATTTTTAATATTTATGCATTAAAATTATTGTTGTAACAACTGGCATTCCTCATTGAATTGAAGTATAGTATATTATTATATTATTATAATCAAAATAATTACTAGCTGACCTGGCAAACATTGTTTTACCATATAAAAATAGGAGTTGGTGATAAAAAAAGTACAAATTTTGGGGTGAACAATCCTTATGACTTAGAGGTAAGAAAAATAGATGGTAGCCTAATCAATATGCTCACAAAATTTCATCAAAATCGATGCAGCTGTTTCAGAGAAGTTCTCTGTCTAACAACTCGACACGAGAATTTTATAAATAAGATAATATAGTTTTAAATTTAATTTCTAATAAGTAGAAATATAAATATAATGTTCAATCTAACTTTGTTGAGATCGAAGCAAACGGATGCCACATATGATGATACTTACAATCGGTCTAATTAAGAACTTCCTTTGTTTGAAATTGGTACAAAATGCTTTGTTATTTGTTATTTTTTTTTGTTTGTATGATTGTAACTATTGTCTTATTAGATTTTGATATCAATTTCATTGTCAAAATTAATTTGTGGTTCTGTATTATTCAATAAATTATTGATTAATATGTACATATTAGATTTTATATAGTGAAGTGAAATTATGCATAGGCATCATCCAGTTAATATATTTATTATCATGTGTCAATAATTAATAATTACTACTTGTTGTCCCTGCTTTGTCCATATATTGAACTCTGTTTGATATATACATTATCATTCTTATGAGAATCCATTCCTCGGCAAATCCTGACCAACTTACATTCGGTTTACATCAGGACAAGGTAATTTTGATTAGAAAAGTAATTAAATGATTATCTAGTAATTAATGGAGTGGTAAGTGTAAATGTATTGTAGAATCGAGTACTCCTTCTTTTGAAGTCAGTTAAAAACATTACATTGTCTATCTATGATAGAAACTAACGTCAAAATCTTTTCAGACTAGAGATTATCTAGAACAAACAGACAGACAATAATATATTATATATTTATGACTGCTGTTCACATTAAATTAATTATTCAATAGTATAGATGAACTTTAAAATTGTTAGTGTTAAGTTTGATTCAAAAAAATTGGGAAACAACAAATTTTTTTAATCAAAACTACAAGATTATTATTATCATTATATAATATATTTAATTAATATATAGTTTCTATTGATGGACGATTATGCTATTAATATATATGTATATATGTTCGTATTATATGTTTGTCTTTCATCATATACTGTAATATCCTCGTGTAATGAGTCACAAATGATTCACCTGTGACTGATTCAGGGCTAAATTGCTTTTATAATTTTTTTCAAGTTTTAAAAATTTGAATTACGTTTACCTGAAACATATTTCTTAAAAAGTAACAATAATAATTTTTCCATCACATTATGTGTCGCGAATTATTGATGTTTTAAAATCCTTTACTTATTTAAATATTTTTTTGATATTTAAATAATGTATTTTTGAGCATTTTATTCTGGTATGATTTTTTTGCAATCACAGTTAATTATTTTTAATATATTTATTTTATTAAATACAGACTTGCTATTAAATAAGAATTAAGATAAGTTTTGAAAATATACTTTTGGTACATTTATAATTTTATTGTTATACAGGGTGACTGGTGAATTACTATCAATATTTAAGGAGCAAACTCGGTATATGATTCTCATTCGAAATATGTTAAAAAAATGGGTACTTAATTTTTGACCAAATTTCCGTATAAATAAATAAAGTGTGGATACATTCCAAGTGTTCCAAGTGTGGACGCGTGCGGCGGCGTGCTGATACAACACCACGCCGCCGACGTGTGTGTGTGTGTGTGTCTATATACCTAATCTGTAGGGTGTTCACACGATGCGTAATTAATTACACAACTTTTGGTTCACTTTACTTAGAAGTTTATTAATATTTATGTTATATTAATTTTTATTTTGTCATATATGATCGTCAAATATCACGTCCTCAAGTATCGATAGTAATTCACCAGTCACCCTGTATATTAAGCGTATAAGAAGTGTCGGTTCTGATAACGAAACACTTTTAATAGCCGTTCTGTGTAATCAAGTGTTAATTAGTTAATTATACCAATTATTTAACAATGATAACCAAGTTTAAACCTACGATGATACTAGTACATGAAGAGAAATGAGAATATGTTGTTTTTAATATAAAACTCTATATACCTATTAATATTATAAATCCGAAAGTATTTCTGTCTGTCTGTCTGTTACGCTTTCACGCCTAAACCACTGAACTAAATTTAATGAAATTTGGTACAGAGATAGAGTTGATCTTGAGAAAGAACATAGGATAGTTTTTATCCCAGATTTTTAAAAGGTTTTCTTGGAAACGCGATATAAACGAACTCCTCTCGGGCGAAGCTGCGGGTGGAAAGATAGTAACTTTATATATCCATTGGCTATTGAAATTAGACACCCCATTTCAATAGAGAAGCTGGCTAGAATCTATCAAACACCTGGGATCACCTTCTTAAAAAAATATAAAATCCCATGTCCCTGACCACACCGTAGGATCTCAGGATGCTGTGAGCTCATTCTGCCAGCATCCAGTATGCCAGAAGATTAAGAAATCGATGGCTGTAGGTGATAAAATAACAAGACCGACTGATAGACACTTACATCTTGATTCTCGTCTGCCCGTCATCGCGGTTGCTGTAAAGTAACCAAAATGTCTGGAGTATGTAGTTTTTTACAAAAATAAAGTAGGAGTATGTAGTAAATCCGAAAAATATTAGTTTCATTAATCCTGATATGTATTTCGACTTAATGTGAAGTTTTATCAAAATCAGCACATGCTTTTTCTTTAAATAATATTAACAGAAATCTCTTATTGATAATTTATATATTTTTAATACTATTCAAACTGTGAATATTCTGTTCTCACGTTAAACGCGCGATCAGCCGAAATTCCATCCGAGGTCATGTTATGTGAAAAACAATGACTTAATATTACATTGTGATTAAATACATGAATGTACTATAATATTATATATTAATCATAATATAGTATATATATGTTAAGACACACACATACATGTATATACAAACACAAACATATATATACTAGCTGCGCCCCGCGGATTCCCGGGTTATAAAGTAGTCTATGTGTTATTCCTGGACGTCAGCTTCCTGTATACAAAATTTTATCAAAATCGGTTCAGCCGTTTGAGCGTGAAGAAGTAACAAACATACACACCCCCAAAACTTTCGCAATTATAATATTAGTAGGATATATATATTGTGGTTAAACTATCCCATCTCAAGATAGTAAGAACAGATATCCCTTTCGGTGACCTTGACCTCTCGAAAATCATCGCCACTACCTTTCTCTATTTTTCTTTTATTTTTCTATCTTTTGTCATAAAAGATACGGTAGTATTAAGATAAGATATAGTATGTTATGCTCACGAGTTTTTCGTTGTAAACAAAATTTCTTTTCACTCGTTATTTATTTTTATAGATATATGTATATATATGTAGTTTAATTTGTATTTTTTTAAAACATCTATATATAAATAAATTGCTGTTCGTTAGTCTCACTAAAACTCGAGAACAGCTGAACGGATTTATCTTATCATCGTCTTGAAATGTTCGTGGAGGTTCAGGGAAGGTTTGAAAGCTGAAAAAAATTTATTCATTTCCGAGAAAACCCTAAAAACAGCCCTTTTCTATTTCCCATACAAACATTTTTTTACATTAGATTTGAAAACTAACTAATATGTCAATCATTCTGTCGCACTTTAGAACACGGAGGTTTATGGCTTATAGGTAAACTCCAAAGAAATAATTTATTTCTTAATTGAGGCAGTACGAAGTCTGCCGGGTCAGCTAGTCTTTAATAAAATTATTAATCTATTTTATATAGAGTTTATAGGTATTGAGTTTAATACTAAATTTAAAAGGTCTAAGGCCTCGGCCTCGAATTTTGCGGGCAGCGGAGCGGCGGCGGCGGCGGCACGAAAACGCATACATTTCTCCAAACTAGCGGGCAGCGGGCACCGCTGTATTCGAGGGTCGGTCCATTTGATTATACGCGTAAGATAAGATACCCGCTGCCGCTCCGCTGTCCGCAAAATTCGAGGCCGAGGCCTTAGTGTTCAAAGATTGTTTTCATACGAAAACTTAGTTGACATACTTATATATAACAAAAAACTCGGACAAAGTCGCGGGTAATGTCTCGTATATAAATTTCACTATCAGATGCGTTCTGACCAAATGTTATCTTACTGAATCAATTCTATGTTCTCTATGTATGTTTACGGAGATCATATCAAAAATCAACCTTATTACCATAGCAATAAAGGCCATGTATGTGTGTATGTAAGTGTGTGAAAACTCATACTTATTGATGTATTTGATGTAATAATGATTATTTTTTATTTAAAACAATTTTTATTATCATTCAATGATCTGATTAATTGGTATTCATTTTCTATTTCTGTTTTTATTAGTTTATAAATTTGTTTAATTAGTCATCTTAAGTCGTACTTGTCTAAAGCTTTTTTAATTTTTAACATAATATGACATAACATATTTTTATAAATTACTGGCTGACCCGGCAAATGTTGTTTTGCTATATAAAAATAGGGGTTGGTGATAAAAAAAGTAAAAATGTTGTAATATGTATTTTTTATTACTTCATTATAAAAAATAAATTAAAATTTCGTCGGAAAAAAAAAATTTATCGTGAACAACCCTTATGACTTTGGGGTATGAAAATTAGATGTTGGCCGATTCTCAAACCTACTCAATATGCCCACAAAATGTCATCAATTTTTGTCCAGCCGTTTCGGAGGAGTTCTCTGTTTAACACTTTGACACGAGAATTTTATTTATATAGATATTGGGTTTTAAAGTTTACCTACATATATAAATAGATAATTATTATATTTTTAAAGTGTATAGGTTATAAAGCCGCAGGTATTTTCTCATTCATGATCTCAGTATGCGATGTTCGCGAGCTATGATGGAACAAACGGATACACATGTTTACGAACACAACAATGCAAAACAAATACACTCTAAATTGTTACACGTACATAGTGTTAACGTTATATGTATATAAAAGAAAATATATAAGTAAAAGTCGTGTTAGTTACACTATTTATAATTCAAGAACGGCTGTACGGATATGGTTGAAAATTGGTGGAGAGATAGATTAGAACAAGGAGACGGACATAGGATATTTAATTCTGTTCGATCGAAAAAGAAAAAACTTAATAAATTCCAATATCTGGTTATTTATGGCCTCTAAGACAGAATAGAGTTCGCCCGGTCAGCTAAGCATATATTACTAATTCAAAAATTAACACGTACAAAGTCGCGGTTAAAAACTAGTAATAAATAATATCGTAATGTTTCCCACACTGTCATAATAAAATACCACGTGTTGTATGACGTGGATAGTACCAACATATAGAAAATAAAACACACAACTTACAAAACATGCTCGCCACATGACATTCTTTAGTAATCCCTACTAATATTATAAATGCGAAAGTAACTCTGTCTGTCTGTTTGTTATGCTTTCACGCCTAAACCACTGAACTGATTTTAATGAAATTTGGTACAGACATAGAGTTGAACTTGAGAAAGAACATAGGATAGTTTTTATGCCAGACTTTTGAAAGGTTTTCTTGGAAACGCGATATAACCGAACTCCACGCGGGCGAAGCTGCGGGCGGAAAGCTAGTATGATAATATAAATTCAATTTACGTATCCACAAAAATGTTAAGACTTGATATTGATCCAAAGAATCTTGGGTCTACACTAAGTTGACATGGTCACACTACACGCGGATCTTAAGAGTATTTTATTCATAAAACTTCTAATATTATAGTATTAACGTAGGTTATTGAATGAAAAACGTGAGACTCTGCGTATGCAGTGACGGTGCAAACTCATGGTAAGCACTGTAACACAAGAAATACGTAAATAATATTATTGCTATTAATAAAATGATATAATAAGAATTCTTGTAAAAATGTAATGTCAACATCTGTTTGTTTTTCCTTTCGATGGTAGTAAAAATATGTAAGCATATGACATTTACGAATCTACTTTATATGTATTTTCTCATGTATGTATGTTTGTGACTTTTTCACACAGCCTGCAATATTGGTTTTCATAAACTTTTACACACGCACACACACACACACACACAAATCAAGTCAAATAAACATAGGAACATTTCAAGTAATTACTCTATAATCACATTAAATTTGTTTATATTTGGTCAAATGCTTTTATCGCTACATTAAACCCAACAAGCTTTTAACATTGCGGCTTCAGGTTAAAAATATAAATCATATAATATATATAGGAGCGAATATAATATTTTAATTACTTAATTAATAATTTTGAATGGTTGAAACTATCAGGTGACACCTATATGACATGTGTCGGTTGCTAAAATAGAGGCGAGGTAACGAATTAGAGTCTCAAGATGATCTCAAAGAGATTTTTCGAGACCGCGACGGTACATGCGAAGTCACTAGTAGTCCAAGGGTGTGACTATTCCCCGTCACCATACTCCCAGATAGGCAAGAGCCTTCCCAAAAACGTCCTTTTAGACCCTAACGATAAAATTACAACAGACAATATAAACATGAATCCCAATACACAAGATCACACAAACATACACCGCCTTAGCCGGCGAAGACGAGGTCCCACTGCATACACGTCGCTCTGGCGTTCTAAGCTATCGTCCACTCCAACGACGTCCTAAGCCGAGGTCCGGCCTCATAGAGGCACCCTTGGACCCGGCAGACTCGTCGGGCCCTTCAGACCCGGTAGGTCCCGTCGAGCCACCGATGACGCTGTCAAAGCCAGTAGGGCAAATAGCAATAGTTAACAAAAAAAATTAAAGTCATTCTCGCTTGAACCGTTGCAGCGATCAGACTTCTTTGAAATAAAGATTTCGTCAAATCGTGTACGAGGTTACCTTCAATAACTTGAGATGCTGATGATCACCAAGGCATAGGCATTAGTGACGTCATAAACGCTGACGTCACTCTTAAAAACGATAAAGTGGTTCTAAATCTGACATTATATGTTTAAGTTATATCAATATACATTCTTATTATAATACTATCTTATCTCCTGACTTTGTCTGCAGTATTTATATAAAAATAGCATTGACAAAATACACACTTTTGAGGACTTCGAGCTTACATATAACTGTGTATTAATATCTTTATAAGTTTATATTAAATTAAGACATTCCAATATCATAACATATAAGGACAAAGTCTACATATACATAATGCATATAACTTATCAAATTTAATTGTTATCCAATAGTTTTTATAGTCGAAACGTAACTTTAGTAGTAATGAGAATACATCAAGTTGAAACAATACGATCGTAGGCGGACATCTCGTTAGAAATGATTCAGAACAAACAGATCTCATTAGACACGAGATGAACACAGCATCACGACAGCTACCGGACACGTTATTAATGTATTTGTAATGATCTCCTTAATTTACTGTGATAAAGAACTATCATTAAGACGAAACCTCTCATCATTCAATGTATTCACGGTGCGTGTGTCGGGTCCATCGTTGTAGTGAGAGGAGCTTCAACAGTGACTGGGACTTGTGACCCAGGTGTAGGTTTAATATATATAGAGAGACGAAACCTCTCATCATTCAATGTATTCACGGTGCGTGTGTCGGGTCCATCGTTGTAGTGAGAGGAGCTTCAACAGTGACTGGGACTTGTGACCCAGGTGTAGGTTTAATATATATAGAGAGACGAAACCTCTCATCATTCAATGTATTCACGGTGCGTGTGTCGGGTCCATCGTTGTAGTGAGAGGAGCTTCAACAGTGACTGGGACTTGTGACCCAGGTGTAGGTTTAATATATATAGAGAGACGAAACCTCTCATCATTCAATGTATTCACGGTGCGTGTGTCGGGTCCATCGTTGTAGTGAGAGGAGCTTCAACAGTGACTGGGACTTGTGACCCAGGTGTAGGTTTAATATATATAGAGAGACGAAACCTCTCATCATTCAATGTATTCACGGTGCGTGTGTCGGGTCCATCGTTGTAGTGAGAGGAGCTTCAACAGTGACTGGGACTTGTGACCCAGGTGTAGGTTTAATATATATAGAGAGACGAAACCTCTCATCATTCAATGTATTCACGGTGCGTGTGTCGGGTCCATCGTTGTAGTGAGAGGAGCTTCAACAGTGACTGGGACTTGTGACCCAGGTGTAGGTTTAATATATATAGAGAGACGAAACCTCTCATCATTCAATGTATTCACGGTGCGTGTGTCGGGTCCATCGTTGTAGTGAGAGGAGCTTCAACAGTGACTGGGACTTGTGACCCAGGTGTAGGTTTAATATATATAGAGAGACGAAACCTCTCATCATTCAATGTATTCACGGTGCGTGTGTCGGGTCCATCGTTGTAGTGAGAGGAGCTTCAACAGTGACTGGGACTTGTGACCCAGGTGTAGGTTTAATATACAGGGTGACTGGTGAATTACTATCAATATTTAAGGAGCATACTCGGTACATGATTCTCATTCGAATTATGTAAAAAAAATAGGCACTTAATTTTTGACAAAATTTCCGTATAAATAAGTAAAGTGTTGACACGTTCCAAGTGTTCAAGTGTGGACGCGTGCGGCGGCGTGCTGATACAACACCACGTCACGACATGCGTATGTGTGAGTGTCAGTGTACACCTAATCTGTAGGATGTTCACACGATGCGTAATTAATTACATAACTTTTGGTTAACTTTACTTAGAAGTTTATTAATATTTATGTTATATTAATTTTTATTTTGTCATATATGATCGTCAAATATCACGTCCTCAAATATCGATAGTAATTCACCAGTCACCCTGTATATAGAGAGACGAAACCTCTCATCATTCAATGTATTCACGGTGCGTGTGTCGGGTCCATCGTTGTAGTGAGAGGAGCTTCAACAGTGACTGGGACTTGTGACCCAGGTGTAGGTTTAATATATATAGAGAGACGAAACCTCTCATCATTCAATGTATTCACGGTGCGTGTGTCGGGTCCATCGTTGTAGTGAGAGGAGCTTCAACAGTGACTGGGACTTGTGACCCAGGTGTAGGTTTAATATATATAGAGAGACGAAACCTCTCATCATTCAATGTATTCACGGTGCGTGTGTCGGGTCCATCGTTGTAGTGAGAGGAGCTTCAACAGTGACTGGGACTTGTGACCCAGGTGTAGGTTTAATATATATAGAGAGACGAAACCTCTCATCATTCAATGTATTCACGGTGCGTGTGTCGGGTCCATCGTTGTAGTGAGAGGAGCTTCAACAGTGACTGGGACTTGTGACCCAGGTGTAGGTTTAATATATATAGAGAGACGAAACCTCTCATCATTCAATGTATTCACGGTGCGTGTGTCGGGTCCATCGTTGTAGTGAGAGGAGCTTCAACAGTGACTGGGACTTGTGACCCAGGTGTAGGTTTAATATATATAGAGAGACGAAACCTCTCATCATTCAATGTATTCACGGTGCGTGTGTCGGGTCCATCGTTGTAGTGAGAGGAGCTTCAACAGTGACTGGGACTTGTGACCCAGGTGTAGGTTTAATATATATAGAGAGACGAAACCTCTCATCATTCAATGTATTCACGGTGCTTGTGTCGGGTCCATCGTTGTAGTGAGAGGAGCTTCAACAGTGACTGGGACTTGTGACCCAGGTGTAGGTTTAATATATATAGAGAGACGAAACCTCTCATCATTCAATGTATTCACGGTGCGTGTGTCGGGTCCATCGTTGTAGTGAGAGGAGCTTCAACAGTGACTGGGACTTGTGACCCAGGTGTAGGTTTAATATATATAGAGAGACGAAACCTCTCATCATTCAATGTATTCACGGTGCGTGTGTCGGGTCCATCGTTGTAGTGAGAGGAGCTTCAACAGTGACTGGGACTTGTGACCCAGGTGTAGGTTTAATATATATAGAGAGACGAAACCTCTCATCATTCAATGTATTCACGGTGCGTGTGTCGGGTCCATCGTTGTAGTGAGAGGAGCTTCAACAGTGACTGGGACTTGTGACCCAGGTGTAGGTTTAATATATATAGAGAGACGAAACCTCTCATCATTCAATGTATTCACGGTGCGTGTGTCGGGTCCATCGTTGTAGTGAGAGGAGCTTCAACAGTGACTGGGACTTGTGACCCAGGTGTAGGTTTAATATATATAGAGAGACGAAACCTCTCATCATTCAATGTATTCACGGTGCGTGTGTCGGGTCCATCGTTGTAGTGAGAGGAGCTTCAACAGTGACTGGGACTTGTGACCCAGGTGTAGGTTTAATATATATAGAGAGACGAAACCTCTCATCATTCAATGTATTCACGGTGCGTGTGTCGGGTCCATCGTTGTAGTGAGAGGAGCTTCAACAGTGACTGGGACTTGTGACCCAGGTGTAGGTTTAATATATATAGAGAGACGAAACCTCTCATCATTCAATGTATTCACGGTGCGTGTGTCGGGTCCATCGTTGTAGTGAGAGGAGCTTCAACAGTGACTGGGACTTGTGACCCAGGTGTAGGTTTAATATATATAGAGAGACGAAACCTCTCATCATTCAATGTATTCACGGTGCGTGTGTCGGGTCCATCGTTGTAGTGAGAGGAGCTTCAACAGTGACTGGGACTTGTGACCCAGGTGTAGGTTTAATATATATAGAGAGACGAAACCTCTCATCATTCAATGTATTCACGGTGCGTGTGTCGGGTCCATCGTTGTAGTGAGAGGAGCTTCAACAGTGACTGGGACTTGTGACCCAGGTGTAGGTTTAATATATATAGAGAGACGAAACCTCTCATCATTCAATGTATTCACGGTGCGTGTGTCGGGTCCATCGTTGTAGTGAGAGGAGCTTCAACAGTGACTGGGACTTGTGACCCAGGTGTAGGTTTAATATATATAGAGAGACGAAACCTCTCATCATTCAATGTATTCACGGTGCGTGTGTCGGGTCCATCGTTGTAGTGAGAGGAGCTTCAACAGTGACTGGGACTTGTGACCCAGGTGTAGGTTTAATATATATAGAGAGACGAAACCTCTCATCATTCAATGTATTCACGGTGCGTGTGTCGGGTCCATCGTTGTAGTGAGAGGAGCTTCAACAGTGACTGGGACTTGTGACCCAGGTGTAGGTTTAATATATATAGAGAGACGAAACCTCTCATCATTCAATGTATTCACGGTGCTTGTGTCGGGTCCATCGTTGTAGTGAGAGGAGCTTCAACAGTGACTGGGACTTGTGACCCAGGTGTAGGTTTAATATATATAGAGAGACGAAACCTCTCATCATTCAATGTATTCACGGTGCGTGTGTCGGGTCCATCGTTGTAGTGAGAGGAGCTTCAACAGTGACTGGGACTTGTGACCCAGGTGTAGGTTTAATATATATAGAGAGACGAAACCTCTCATCATTCAATGTATTCACGGTGCGTGTGTCGGGTCCATCGTTGTAGTGAGAGGAGCTTCAACAGTGACTGGGACTTGTGACCCAGGTGTAGGTTTAATATATATAGAGAGACGAAACCTCTCATCATTCAATGTATTCACGGTGCGTGTGTCTGGTCCATCGTTGTAGTGAGAGGAGCTTCAACAGTGACTGGGACTTGTGACCCAGGTGTAGGTTTAATATATATAGAGAGACGAAACCTCTCATCATTCAATGTATTCACGGTGCGTGTGTCGGGTCCATCGTTGTAGTGAGAGGAGCTTCAACAGTGACTGGGACTTGTGACCCAGGTGTAGGTTTAATATATATAGAGAGACGAAACCTCTCATCATTCAATGTATTCACGGTGCGTGTGTCGGGTCCATCGTTGTAGTGAGAGGAGCTTCAACAGTGACTGGGACTTGTGACCCAGGTGTAGGTTTAATATATATAGAGAGACGAAACCTCTCATCATTCAATGTATTCACGGTGCGTGTGTCGGGTCCATCGTTGTAGTGAGAGGAGCTTCAACAGTGACTGGGACTTGTGACCCAGGTGTAGGTTTAATATATATAGAGAGACGAAACCTCTCATCATTCAATGTATTCACGGTGCGTGTGTCGGGTCCATCGTTGTAGTGAGAGGAGCTTCAACAGTGACTGGGACTTGTGACCCAGGTGTAGGTTTAATATATATAGAGAGACGAAACCTCTCATCATTCAATGTATTCACGGTGCGTGTGTCGGGTCCATCGTTGTAGTGAGAGGAGCTTCAACAGTGACTGGGACTTGTGACCCAGGTGTAGGTTTAATATATATAGAGAGACGAAACCTCTCATCATTCAATGTATTCACGGTGCGTGTGTCGGGTCCATCGTTGTAGTGAGAGGAGCTTCAACAGTGACTGGGACTTGTGACCCAGGTGTAGGTTTAATATATATAGAGAGACGAAACCTCTCATCATTCAATGTATTCACGGTGCGTGTGTCGGGTCCATCGTTGTAGTGAGAGGAGCTTCAACAGTGACTGGGACTTGTGACCCAGGTGTAGGTTTAATATACAGGGTGACTGGTGAATTACTATCAATATTTAAGGAGCATACTCGGTACATGATTCTCATTCGAATTATGTAAAAAAAATAGGCACTTAATTTTTGACAAAATTTCCGTATAAATAAGTAAAGTGTTGACACGTTCCAAGTGTTCAAGTGTGGACGCGTGCGGCGGCGTGCTGATACAACACCACGTCACGACATGCGTATGTGTGAGTGTCAGTGTACACCTAATCTGTAGGATGTTCACACGATGCGTAATTAATTACATAACTTTTGGTTAACTTTACTTAGAAGTTTATTAATATTTATGTTATATTAATTTTTATTTTGTCATATATGATCGTCAAATATCACGTCCTCAAATATCGATAGTAATTCACCAGTCACCCTGTATATAGAGAGACGAAACCTCTCATCATTCAATGTATTCACGGTGCGTGTGTCGGGTCCATCGTTGTAGTGAGAGGAGCTTCAACAGTGACTGGGACTTGTGACCCAGGTGTAGGTTTAATATATATAGAGAGACGAAACCTCTCATCATTCAATGTATTCACGGTGCGTGTGTCGGGTCCATCGTTGTAGTGAGAGGAGCTTCAACAGTGACTGGGACTTGTGACCCAGGTGTAGGTTTAATATATATAGAGAGACGAAACCTCTCATCATTCAATGTATTCACGGTGCGTGTGTCGGGTCCATCGTTGTAGTGAGAGGAGCTTCAACAGTGACTGGGACTTGTGACCCAGGTGTAGGTTTAATATATATAGAGAGACGAAACCTCTCATCATTCAATGTATTCACGGTGCGTGTGTCGGGTCCATCGTTGTAGTGAGAGGAGCTTCAACAGTGACTGGGACTTGTGACCCAGGTGTAGGTTTAATATATATAGAGAGACGAAACCTCTCATCATTCAATGTATTCACGGTGCGTGTGTCGGGTCCATCGTTGTAGTGAGAGGAGCTTCAACAGTGACTGGGACTTGTGACCCAGGTGTAGGTTTAATATATATAGAGAGACGAAACCTCTCATCATTCAATGTATTCACGGTGCGTGTGTCGGGTCCATCGTTGTAGTGAGAGGAGCTTCAACAGTGACTGGGACTTGTGACCCAGGTGTAGGTTTAATATATATAGAGAGACGAAACCTCTCATCATTCAATGTATTCACGGTGCTTGTGTCGGGTCCATCGTTGTAGTGAGAGGAGCTTCAACAGTGACTGGGACTTGTGACCCAGGTGTAGGTTTAATATATATAGAGAGACGAAACCTCTCATCATTCAATGTATTCACGGTGCGTGTGTCGGGTCCATCGTTGTAGTGAGAGGAGCTTCAACAGTGACTGGGACTTGTGACCCAGGTGTAGGTTTAATATATATAGAGAGACGAAACCTCTCATCATTCAATGTATTCACGGTGCGTGTGTCGGGTCCATCGTTGTAGTGAGAGGAGCTTCAACAGTGACTGGGACTTGTGACCCAGGTGTAGGTTTAATATATATAGAGAGACGAAACCTCTCATCATTCAATGTATTCACGGTGCGTGTGTCGGGTCCATCGTTGTAGTGAGAGGAGCTTCAACAGTGACTGGGACTTGTGACCCAGGTGTAGGTTTAATATATATAGAGAGACGAAACCTCTCATCATTCAATGTATTCACGGTGCGTGTGTCGGGTCCATCGTTGTAGTGAGAGGAGCTTCAACAGTGACTGGGACTTGTGACCCAGGTGTAGGTTTAATATATATAGAGAGACGAAACCTCTCATCATTCAATGTATTCACGGTGCGTGTGTCGGGTCCATCGTTGTAGTGAGAGGAGCTTCAACAGTGACTGGGACTTGTGACCCAGGTGTAGGTTTAATATATATAGAGAGACGAAACCTCTCATCATTCAATGTATTCACGGTGCGTGTGTCGGGTCCATCGTTGTAGTGAGAGGAGCTTCAACAGTGACTGGGACTTGTGACCCAGGTGTAGGTTTAATATATATAGAGAGACGAAACCTCTCATCATTCAATGTATTCACGGTGCGTGTGTCGGGTCCATCGTTGTAGTGAGAGGAGCTTCAACAGTGACTGGGACTTGTGACCCAGGTGTAGGTTTAATATATATAGAGAGACGAAACCTCTCATCATTCAATGTATTCACGGTGCGTGTGTCGGGTCCATCGTTGTAGTGAGAGGAGCTTCAACAGTGACTGGGACTTGTGACCCAGGTGTAGGTTTAATATATATATAGAGAGACGAAACCTCTCATCATTCAATGTATTCACGGTGCGTGTGTCGGGTCCATCGTTGTAGTGAGAGGAGCTTCAACAGTGACTGGGACTTGTGACCCAGGTGTAGGTTTAATATATATAGAGAGACGAAACCTCTCATCATTCAATGTATTCACGGTGCGTGTGTCGGGTCCATCGTTGTAGTGAGAGGAGCTTCAACAGTGACTGGGACTTGTGACCCAGGTGTAGGTTTAATATATATAGAGAGACGAAACCTCTCATCATTCAATGTATTCACGGTGCGTGTGTCGGGTCCATCGTTGTAGTGAGAGGAGCTTCAACAGTGACTGGGACTTGTGACCCAGGTGTAGGTTTAATATATATAGAGAGACGAAACCTCTCATCATTCAATGTATTCACGGTGCGTGTGTCGGGTCCATCGTTGTAGTGAGAGGAGCTTCAACAGTGACTGGGACTTGTGACCCAGGTGTAGGTTTAATATATATAGAGAGACGAAACCTCTCATCATTCAATGTATTCACGGTGCTTGTGTCGGGTCCATCGTTGTAGTGAGAGGAGCTTCAACAGTGACTGGGACTTGTGACCCAGGTGTAGGTTTAATATATATAGAGAGACGAAAAACCTCTCATCATTCAATGTATTCACGGTGCGTGTGTCGGGTCCATCGTTGTAGTGAGAGGAGCTTCAACAGTGACTGGGACTTGTGACCCAGGTGTAGGTTTAATATATATAGAGAGACGAAACCTCTCATCATTCAATGTATTCACGGTGCGTGTGTCGGGTCCATCGTTGTAGTGAGAGGAGCTTCAACAGTGACTGGGACTTGTGACCCAGGTGTAGGTTTAATATATATAGAGAGACGAAACCTCTCATCATTCAATGTATTCACGGTGCGTGTGTCTGGTCCATCGTTGTAGTGAGAGGAGCTTCAACAGTGACTGGGACTTGTGACCCAGGTGTAGGTTTAATATATATAGAGAGACGAAACCTCTCATCATTCAATGTATTCACGGTGCGTGTGTCGGGTCCATCGTTGTAGTGAGAGGAGCTTCAACAGTGACTGGGACTTGTGACCCAGGTGTAGGTTTAATATATATAGAGAGACGAAACCTCTCATCATTCAATGTATTCACGGTGCGTGTGTCGGGTCCATCGTTGTAGGGAGAGGAGCTTCAACAGTGACTGGGACTTGTGACCCAGGTGTAGGTTTAATATATATAGAGAGACGAAACCTCTCATCATTCAATGTATTCACGGTGCGTGTGTCGGGTCCATCGTTGTAGTGAGAGGAGCTTCAACAGTGACTGGGACTTGTGACCCAGGTGTAGGTTTAATATATATAGAGAGACGAAACCTCTCATCATTCAATGTATTCACGGTGCGTGTGTCGGGTCCATCGTTGTAGTGAGAGGAGCTTCAACAGTGACTGGGACTTGTGACCCAGGTGTAGGTTTAATATATATAGAGAGACGAAACCTCTCATCATTCAATGTATTCACGGTGCGTGTGTCGGGTCCATCGTTGTAGTGAGAGGAGCTTCAACAGTGACTGGGACTTGTGACCCAGGTGTAGGTTTAATATATATAGAGAGACGAAACCTCTCATCATTCAATGTATTCACGGTGCGTGTGTCGGGTCCATCGTTGTAGTGAGAGGAGCTTCAACAGTGACTGGGACTTGTGACCCAGGTGTAGGTTTAATATATATAGAGAGACGAAACCTCTCATCATTCAATGTATTCACGGTGCGTGTGTCGGGTCCATCGTTGTAGTGAGAGGAGCTTCAACAGTGACTGGGACTTGTGACCCAGGTGTAGGTTTAATATATATAGAGAGACGAAACCTCTCATCATTCAATGTATTCACGGTGCGTGTGTCGGGTCCATCGTTGTAGTGAGAGGAGCTTCAACAGTGACTGGGACTTGTGACCCAGGTGTAGGTTTAATATATATAGAGAGACGAAACCTCTCATCATTCAATGTATTCACGGTGCGTGTGTCGGGTCCATCGTTGTAGTGAGAGGAGCTTCAACAGTGACTGGGACTTGTGACCCAGGTGTAGGTTTAATATATATAGAGAGACGAAACCTCTCATCATTCAATGTATTAACGGTGCGTGTGTCGGGTCCATCGTTGTAGTGAGAGGAGCTTCAACAGTGACTGGGACTTGTGACCCAGGTGTAGGTTTAATATATATAGAGAGACGAAACCTCTCATCATTCAATGTATTCACGGTGCGTGTGTCGGGTCCATCGTTGTAGTGAGAGGAGCTTCAATAGTGACTGGGACTTGTGACCCAGGTGTAGGTTTAAAATATATAGAGAGACGAAACCTCTCATCATTCAATGTATTCACGGTGCGTGTGTCGGGTCCATCGTTGTAGTGAGAGGAGCTTCAATAGTGACTGGGACTTGTGACCCAGGTGTAGGTTTAAAATATATAGAGAGACGAAACCTCTCATCATTCAATGTATTCACGGTGCGTGTGTCGGGTCCATCGTTGTAGTGAGAGGAGCTTCAACAGTGACTGGGACTTGTGACCCAGGTGTAGGTTTAAAATATATAGAGAGACGAAACCTCTCATCATTCAATGTATTCACGGTGCGTGTGTCGGGTCCATCGTTGTAGTGAGAGGAGCTTCAACAGTGACTGGGACTTGCGACCCAGGTGTAGGTTTAAGGGACCCTATCTAACGCGTTATACGCTCACCTCCACCGTCCAAGCTCCTCTCTCTACCTACCTTTGAAAAGAACCTACTAGGGCTGCATTCGAAGCACTATTTTACTACTTACTTACGAAGTATACTTTTATAAGTGTTTATTAAAATAGTCTTATCTGATTTTTTTGATAATTTATATTTTATATCAAACAATATTTGTTGCTTAAATGTCCAACTATTTTTGAACATAACTACTACCTAATATAAGCATATATATGTAGTAAATACCATAATACATGTATGTACATATATACATATGCATATATGTACAATGTACATGTGATATAATTTTCGTTGCGCTTCTATAGAGAGTATATATAAACATTCTTGCTGAACTAATAGGCAATGAAAATCGTCATAATTTTTTACATTAAATATTAAACAATCGTTATACATATAATAATTAGTTTTTTATCAACGGCCCAATTTCACAGTGAAACGCAAAAATAATCTTGCCACTTAATAATTATTAAACTGAAATATCAACTCGTAAGAAAACCAAAACTAAAATTATAGGTTCGATATATTAACAAAGTTAACGAGATATTGTAGAAATAGAATGAAACATACAAGTTAATATACATCAAGTTTTGAAACCACGTCAATATTATCGTGTTTGATAATTATAAATAAAAAAACTCAAAACTCTGCGTATGTAGTCTCACGATACGTACTTGTAGTAAGTTTATATAAAGGTTTAAATTAAACTATGTAATATTTTTCGGTTTATACTACGCGTATTTTGTTATTTTGAACTACATACTCTCTACATTTCAGCTACTTTACAGCAACCGTGATCACGGACAGACGAGATGTGTCTGTCTGTTGGTCTTGTTATTTATCATAAATAAATTTTGTAATAATATTATTAAAGACTAAAACACATATTCTTAGACATAAATTTAAAATTAAAATACAGAATTTAATACAAATATACATATGTGTAATACTTCTATCATAAGTATTAAATAAATATTTCCCAGAAATATTAAATGTGTTTTAATACAGAAATTCTTCAATTATCCAAAGTAACTTTCACATTTTTTGACATGACCTAGCCCGGGCGTTAAACCCGCGTCCTTGAGCATACGTACGATACTGTGATTTGAATCAAGACTTATTAATTTATGAATTAGGACTCACAACATACATACATACATACTACTGGTTTTATCATATTAATATATGTATATTACGCGTGAAGTTTATAAAAAAATAATTGTAAATGTTTTGATTTTTAGAGCTTTTTCCTTTGTTTTGTTATCGCAAACAAAAACAAGGAGTAAACAAAAAAATTAAGAATAGTACACATGTTTTATATGTCCCATCGTTCAGTCAGCGTTTATATAAACAAAGATGAAAAATAACCATGTTTTTATATACCTATATTACATGTATGAATGTAATTTATTTTACATGTACAAAAGAAAGTCGTGTTAGTTACACTATGTACAACTCAAGAACGGCTGTAGAGATATGGTTGAAAATTCGTGGAGAGATAGATTAGAACAAGGAGACGGACATAGAATATTTAATTCTGTAATCGAAACAGAAAAATAAAACTTAATAAACTCCAATATCTGGTTATTTACGACCTCTAGGACGGAGTAGAGTTCGCCCGGTCAGCCATACATGTATTAACACAAATTTCGAAATTAACGCGGACGAAGTCCCGTCAAAAAACTAGTATGTACATGTATATAATATTTGATACTCAAGATACATTGAAAGCGAAAACGCAGCTATATCTAGAACAAGCCGGTGACTGATACAGTTGAGAGTAGCTTCTGAATTTTTAAGTCACCTCGGAACACTTCGACCCATATTGAGACACCAACGGACCGGCCTCGAGAGGTCACGGGTCAAGGTCACGGCGGCAAGTTGAAGGCTGTCCGGACCTAGTGATATATATCTTACACTTAAAGGAATAGTATTGAATGACATCTTGTATAGAAAAAGATATTTTAATTGATGATTGAGTTTGTTTTTATTATTGACTAGCTGCGCCCCGCGGTGTTACCCAAGATTCCGGGATGTAAAGTAGCCTATGTGTTATTCCTGGACGTCAGCTTGATGTATACAAAATTTTATAAAAATCGCTTCAGCCGTTTGAGCGTGAAGGAGTAACAAACATACGCACACTCACAAACTTTCGCAATTATAATATTAGTAGGATTTAACCGACTTTAAGAATGATGTTGTTTGGTCGTGTTGTATGTATGTATGAGTATTCCAGTGTTAATTATAAACTACTGTATATTAGATTTTTTGTGAATTTGATATATATTAAAGGGACTACAGCTATTAAGTACAATGCTAGCTCAGAATCCTAGCTAATTCGACTCTTTCTTTTTCAATGAATACCTACAGAACTAATGTCAATATGTGAAAAAATAATTCTTCTTCTTCTCATATTATGCTCAATCTTACGTATAATAGAATATTAATATAAATTAAATATATATCTGTTCAAATAGTAGAAGAAATAAAACCCATTTTACAAACATTTCCATATATTTAATCAAGCATCAATCGCCAAAACATTTACTTATTTTTCACAATATCTTCAGAAACATCTTAACGTTTTTATCTTAAATGATTTAAAGATAACTTTTTATCTTAAAAGATAGACATATTTGAGTGTTATGAAAATATTATAAAGAGAAATGTTTCATAATAAGATATTGTGAGTGTCAATTATAATTAGTTTAAAAAGTAAATTTTCTTTACTGTTTTACATAATTTTTCATATAAATGTAGATACTTTTCTTTGGTCGTGTTGAACACTATATTTTTTTTATCTTCTAGTTTTGTCTTGTTAAAAAACTGTGGTGTTAGCTTGTATGTATTCATATGTATATAAATGACGAGCCGAACTACTGCATTTGCACACACACAAAATAATGTGTAGGTACGCAATACATACATACATACAAAAATGTAGCTTTGATTGGTCATTCATTCTTTACTTAGACACAAACTTAGAAGCATATACAGCTATAAGTACATTTTAATATATCACAGTATTAGTACTTAAATTTCTATCACTTTCTTTTATATATTTTGTATATAATCGTCTCTTTCTATAGTAAGTTTTTTCTGTAGGTCCAAATGTCAGCTCTTGCATCTTAAATAATATGAACAATAATACATAGAACTAAACAAATTTCACAACCCTTTTATAATATGTATTATGTTTTTATTTTGACAAAATATTATATTCTGTATAATTAAAATTTCATATCATCACATTACTTCAAGAATCACATTTTTTATACTCTTTGTATCTAATACGAATATTAAAAAAATTTTTTTTTAATCGGTCCCATACAAGTAAGATATACTTAATGTAATATTCCAAATATTTACTTAATATCTTTTCAATTTTGCATAAACCTTTTTTGTTTAACTCAATCGTTACTATATAATCTTTTTGCATAATAATTCAGCCAATGTCGATAGTATTCGCGGCAAAACATTCAACTGTCATGTTGTTCCATTAAACAGTAGAAGCAGTTTTTTTACCTTTTCCATGATTATAATTACTTAGTATGCAAGCGGGCCGCCATGAGGACTAAGGCTTTGTTTGACATTTACATGGAAAATGGCGGGAATTCAAATTTTTATTTTCTTTGACGTTATACTGACAGCTATTATTTTTTTTATCTGTAGCAATCTGAAATTATATAGAATATATTTTTCGATCATACAAGTAAACTAATTTTATTGTCTCATAATATAATGCAATCATTTTTATATATTTTGGTACTTTTCTATGTAAAGATGTATTAAAGATTTTTTTTAAATTCTTCAAAGGTTTACCTTGGATATTACAGTAAAGTATACTATATGTATATATCCTACTAATATTATAATTGCGAAAGTTTGTGAGTGTGTATGTATGTTTGTTACTTCTTCACGCTCAAACGGCTGAACCCATCTTGATAAAATTTTGTATACAGCAAGCTGACGTCCAGGAATAATACATAAGCTACTTTACATCCCGGAAATCCGCGGGTAGCACCGCGGGGCGCAGCTAGTATAATATATATCTTATTTTATGACAGTATCAAAGTGTATACATATATAAATTATAAACTAGAAATTGTCTGTTTGTAGTCTGTACACGGAATCTCGTGTTCACTACACCGTTGTGTCTTGTATGAAGTCACATAAAACACCATACATTAGTTCTTTGAGCCGAATAACATAAAAATACTATACGAACGATGTCGCGGGCAGAAGCTAGTGATCTTTATGTGGAGCATTCCTAATCATCATCTATGAGATGATTTTCTAATGTTTTGTATTGAAAACCTAAACATTAATGGTTTTAATGTAATCATGGACACAGTAATATTATTTGGATGATATGAAACAAAATTTACTATACATATATACATATAATTATATGGAGTTAGGAAAACTAATAATGAATGGATATATTTCAAGTAAGATAATAATACACCATTTAATATCATTGAAAAATATATTTATACTATACTTATAGCGAACTAACACATAAGTGCTATACTAGGTCTATACTTCGAAAGGGGTCTCAATATTGTATAACCAGCCAGGCCCTATATACTACGCGTTATATGAAAATAACAGAAGCGCTGTTTGATGCGGGAAAGACTACTAATAGTGACAATGACCTCCCACAGGGTTGACAATAACAAGACTTTAAAATATACACGATTTAAAACACTTTGAAAAATATTACATTTATATTTAAATCTAAGACTTTAGAGTGTATTCATTTAAATGAAACTAATATTTTTGAGATATACTACGCGTGCTAACGTAGGTAGTATGTAGTTTCTCACAAAAATAAGCCACGAACTATTGAGCAGCGACTCTTGAAGAAACAATTACCGAAAAAACTATATAGACGAGATAAGTATATTTTATTGTATAGCTTCTCTATACGAAAAACGATATTTTGTAAAATTATAATATGTCCAGTAAATAAAATGTTATTAGATGTTTTATTTGAAATATGTATATAGATCTATCTTTTCTTATATTATATTTTAATACATTTTCTAACACACTCGTAATATATCCGAAAAATATTAGTTTCCTTTAAATACATGTATATAATATAATAAATAATATGAATTGAACTTAATGAATATATATAAATATATGTAAATGTTTCTATTATCTAACTAATTTATATATAATTTTTAATTAAAATAATATAGTATTACACAGAGAAACATAACCCTAACTTTTTTTAACCTACAGTGTACGTATCGAGGGAGACTGTCAATTGAGTATCACTAAGGGTACTTGCTGATTACTATAAAATACATATATGTATATATTAATGGGATATCAATATTTTATGAATATTATTTTTCATACTTTTATATTAAATTTAAAGTCAAAGTTTAAATATTTCGGATATACAACGCGGAACGTGATTATGATTGCTGAAAAGTAACCGAAACGTCGGGAGTATGTAGTTTTTTACAAAAATAAAATATCCAAAAAATATTAGTTTCATTTAAATGAATAAAACTTCCGAGTGTAAGATCCTATTATAATCATAGTGTTTATATATTTAGTAAAATTTTAAACTGTTTTAAAATTTATATTTTTATAGAATTATATTTTTTCATTACATGGGTTATTTTAGTGCACGCTATGACCTATTTTCTCTAGTTTCGGGTGATAATTAATCGTTCAAAAGCTTTTTAGACCTCACTGCCTGCTTTTTGTTTACGAATATTCAATAAAATTAACTTTTTATAAAAAAATATTTAAAATGTTATCGTATATGTATATAACAATTGCTTTGTTTTTATTGTTTGAGAAACATTCTTTTAAATTATAAATTCGTAATTTACAAATTAGATACTTTTATGAAAAATCTATATAAGTATATAAAAATGAATTGCTGTTCGTTAGTCTCGCTAAAACTCGAGAACGGCTGAACGGATTTATCTTATCTTAGTCTTGAAATGTTCGTGGAGGTTTAGGGAAGGTTTAAAAGCTGAAAAAAATTGATTCATTTCCGGGAAAACCCTAAAAACAGCCCTTTTCTATTTTCTATACAAACATTTTTTTTGACGTTAGATTTGACAACTAACTATTAACTAATATGTCAATTATTCTGTCGCACTTCAGAATACGGAGTTTTATGCCTTAAAGGTAAACTCCAAAAAATTAATAAAAATTGTTTATTTATCGATTGAGGCAGTACGAGGTCTGTCGGGTCAGCTAGTTATATAATATATATTGTGATTTATAATATTTCAAATAATTGCTATACTTAAGTATATGTATTTCTTTTAAAAGTAATTTTATTATTCCTTTGTGTTGTTTTGACTTCAATTCGCTAGCATGTTACTTTGTTGTATTAGAAAAACTAAAAAACACAAATTATACCTTATATTGTTGGTAGTAAAGCATAAATTCGCATGCAAATGTTTCATCGCGTGTTTAAAACTAATTTAAATATAAATTTTTAGTGTCGTCTATATTCAATACTAGCTTTCCTCCCGCAGCTTCGCCCGCGTGGAGTTCGCTTTTATCGCGTTTCCAAGAGAACCTTTCTAAAGTCTGTGATAAAAACTATCCTATGTTCTTTCTCAAGGTCAACTCTATGTCTGTACCAAATTTCATTAAAATCAGTTCTGTGGTTTAGGCGTGTAAGCGTAGCAAACAGACAGACAGAGTTACTTTCGCATATATAATATTAGTAGGGATTTATGTAAGTACTTTAAAATATATGTACATATATTATTAAAGAATTTAAAGCTCATAATCTAGACTTGGGGACGTTAGCACGAGTTTATCACCCTACATTAGTCGTCTAGACATCGAGAAGCCAATAAAGTGCATGCATTAAAAATATTTTTCATACATTTCATCTGTTCGCCTGTTCCGAGGTACGGCGGGGTCATTGAACTTAAGCCTGTTTCGCTAATTAATACGTAGATACCCAAATTGAGAACTGTAACCGTTATTCATTCATATACATATATAAGTATATATATAAACAACTATAACATTTAATAATCTTTAAGACTCGTATCGTCAATAAAGTTAATATAAGTTAGACATTTTAATATCCTTATAATTAACTAGTTTTCGCCCGCGACTTTGTCCGCGTTAATTTTGGCTTTAGTAATATATGTATATCTGACCGGACGAACTTTATTCCGCCCTAGAGGCCGTAAATAACCAGATATTAGAGCTTATTTAATTTTTTTTTCTGTTTCGATCGAACAGAATAAACTATCCTATGTCCGTCTCCTGGTTCTAATCTATCTCTCCACCAATTTTCAACCATATCCCTACAGTCGTTCTTGAGTTATAAACAGTGTAACTAACACAACATTCTTTTATACTTATAGATTTTCAATCTTGAAAATAATTTTATATCTCCGTAATTAATAAATCCTTATAATCAAAATTCATATATGATCCATAAACATTTTATTAAATTTACTATTAAATACTATACTGTCTTTATTATCGCGTTCTATGTCAAAAGAAATGTCATGTCTTCGTATGCTTACCACAATTTGCATTGTCATACTACAAACGATGCGTTTTTCGTTTCTCAATTTATCATCTAAGTATGTGTGGTTAAATTTTGTTGAAAACTGTAAACGCTCCGTCGTTAGTTTGACCCAGAAATTTTTCGGTTAATCAATTTAAAACTACCTTCATAATGTGTATACCGACCTAGACACCTACTTTTAAGTATTTCCCAGTATTTAATTAGAGTTATTAATTCCAGGTAAAGTTTTGTTATTCGCTACTTGTATCGTAATAAAATAAACATACATACATACATTGTTAAAGATGTGTTATCACTCATTAGTACTTCACTTGCAGTTTGATCAAACAAAATGAGTGAGTATTTGATTTAAAAATCAGATATATTTTTACATTATTATAACAAATTTTACATTATGCTTACCATTTGAGAGCAAAAATACATCGATTGGGTAAAGACACGGGAAAAAAGCTAGTAATTCATACGATTATTTGACACAAAGTTTTTGTGTTGTCTGTTACTGAAAACTAATAAAATAAAAAGCACCCACCACCTGAAAATATCGAAATACATTGTATACATCATCATCATCAGCCTATCAGAGCCCACTGCTGAGCAATGGCCTTTTTTCACATGGAGAAGGTCTGAACCTTAAACACCACGCTTGTAAGACGGGTTGGCGATTTCAAACTTATAATTTGTAGTTATAAGTCCATGTTTCCTCACGATGTTTTCCTTCATCTGTCAATGATGTCTAAGCATACTTTCAGTGTATAATAAATTTGACAAATACATATCCCTACCACAAGTTTGCAACGAAATGCTAATTCCGAATCGTTACTCATTCATTTTTTGTTTGATAATATACGCTAATACTATGAAATGACATGATATATGAATGAAGAAAAGGATTTGTATGTAGTAGACTAATCAAAGTCGTGGTTGGGGTAATAATATACTTATCAGCAGGTTCGATATCTGCCTTTCCCTGATAACGACCCCTATAGGCGCTGAAGCCTAAAAGAAGGGTGGTAAGAGACCCAGAAAGAAATGGGGGCGTTGTGTAGTGATTTAGGGGAGTGATTTGTAATTCAATTAATTTGCCGTGGTTTTTCACTACGTGAAAAAATAGGGGACGTCAAAAATTATGTATTGTCAAAGTTGGCAGTATAGAAGAATTAAATGAAACTAATATTTTCGAATTATAACGTGTATTTTATTATGTTTAAAACCTACATACTCCCGACGTTTCGATTACTTTGCTACAAGCTTGATGACTGGCACATCTCTGCACGGAAATATTAGTTTTATTTAAATCAATACGAAACTCTTTTATCCTATTAGACGAAATAAGTTTCTAATGATGTATATACATACATATATGGTTCCGTATAATTTAATCATTATAATATTTGTTCAAGGCGAAACGTCTCAACGGTAGCGGTGAGCTTGCAGCCATCAAGGTGATAAAGTTGGAGCCTGGTGATGACTTCGCCATAATTCAGCAAGAGATTTTGATGATGAAGGACTGCCGGCATCCTAACATAGTGGCTTACTACGGCTCATACTTGAGAAGAGATAAACTATGGATTTCTATGGAGTATTGTGGAGGGGGCAGTTTACAAGTACGACATAAATTTTTCAGTCATATTTAAATCAACAAAATCTTCTATATCGTCGGGTATAGTGCAAATCCGAAACTACCATTGGATAATACCGCGTATCTAGTAATAAATTAAACACTAAATGATTACTAATTGTATAAAAATTATCGTAAAAGTCGTTAATATATAAAATATTTCAGCTCAAACTTTCTTCTCATAATCTGCTTCCACTGTAGATACGCGGAATTATACAATGCTAGTTACGCGGATTTGCACTATCCCCGACCATATAATTCATTTGTATTAGTTTGAATTAATACAGCTGCGTGCAAAAGTATTAGGCACCCCTATTGTTAGTCACTATCTCATTAGATAGCGGTCAAGTGTGTGTTTTATGGTTTAGCTATTGTATTAGCGGCAATTTTTAACCAAATTAAGATAAAAGAAAATATTTATGACATCCAGGTGTGCTCCTAAGCGGTGTTTCTTCGAATTTGCTTTTTTTGCGTTTCGGGTTATAGTGTGTTATCAGTGCTTGCAGTGAACATACACGTCTTCTACGCAACTATTCCTATCACAATTCTAAAGACTAACATTTAACGTGTTAATCATGCCGAAAAAATCTGAACTTAATGCTGAACAGCGTCTAAGAATTAAGATTTTACATGAACAAGGCATGTCTCAGGTTAAAATAGCCCGAGAAGTGAAGTGCTCGTGATGTGCAGTTCAATATGCTATAAATCGCTTCAAAGAGACTGGCACCCATGAAAATAGACCAAGAACAGGCAGAAGAAAAGTTACTACTGAACGGGAAGATCGATTGTTGATTAGGCAGTCTCTACAAAACAGGAAAAAAACTACTTCAGAGCTCGCTGCAGCATTATCTGAGGCAAAAGGCAGCTAAGTGAGTGTTTATACTGTGAGAAGAAGACTTCTTAAAGCTGGATTAAAAGGATGTAAAGCAAGGAAGAAGCCGTGGCTGTCAGAACACAATAAGAAAAATCGGTTGGAGTGGGCACTCAAACATAGAGATTGGTCAGTGGAAGATTGGTCCAACTTACTGTGGTCAGACGAATCTAACTTTGAGGTATTGTTATTTATTTTATGTACAATATTAAAACACATAAATGTTTTTAAAATAACGTACTGCAAGAAAAATAATAACTTTGAAAATAAATGTTTTTTTTTCGTTTGGCATAGGTGTTTGGAACACCCGGTGTGACTTATGTTAGGCGAAGGGTTGGCGAAGTATACAACCCAGAATGTGTGGTTCCCACTGTTAAGCATGGTGGAGGCTCAATAATGATCTGGGGCTGCATGGCTGCCGACGGAGTGGGCGAAATGGTGTTATGTGAGGGACGAATGAATAGTGTTAAATACACTGAAGTTCTGGAAACAGCACTAGCAACGTCGATAACGCAAATTTTCGGTGATACAAACACCGATGGCCTGAAATTTCAGCAAGACAACGCCACTTGCCACAAGTCCGCGCATACCACGAAGTGGTTTACTGAAAATCATATTGATCTTTTGGACTGGCCACCACAATCACCAGACCTCAACCCGATTGAGCATATTTGGTCCATTTTAAAGAAAAATATCCGCAGGCACTCGATTAGCAATAAACAAGCTCTATTGGCCGCGTTACAGCAGGAATGGAAAAATATATCAAGAGAAGAATGTTTCAGGCTGGTAGAGTCAATGCCAAAAAGAGTGGCTGCGGTTATTAAGTCAAAAGGTGGACCTACAAAATATTAATTATTTTCTTAAAATAAACCATTGTAATCATAAATGCAGTTTTATTTACACTCGCTATGCTAAAACACCCTAAAACTTGTCTTACTGTAGGGTGCCTAGTACTTTTGCCCGTGGCTGTATAATAAAAATATCATTTTAATTGTCATTTTTCTAAAGGTGGCACTTCACTTGGGGTAGCGTATTCGCCGTATTTGTCCAAATATTTGTATATAGTCCAAATAGCGCAAACATGACATCCACACTTGGCATCACAACACGTCTACGCGTTTTCGCTTATTTGTGTATGTGTCTTTTCTCATTTGGCCGAACATTACAAATAAACGCCAAGCCAAGTGCCACCTTTTCTGTGATTATTCTATAGAGGTTTTTTAATGTGTTAATAATTTTGTTTACCCAAGGACATCTATCACGTGACCGGTCCATTGACGGAACTACAGATAGCCTATATGTGTAAAGAGACTTTAACCGGTCTATCATACTTACACAGTATGGGGAAGATGCATAGGTAACTATCAAGTACACTAGCAGAGCCTGTACATAACTATAACAATATATTCTTACTTATGAGTAGAGTAATAGACATTATATAAATCTGAATATGGCTTTGAAGTTTTACCCACCATTCCATGAAAGAGCGTGATGGGTTATACGCTAGTTTTTATCACGTATTTTTTAGTATTAACAAAAAATAATTTAAGACAAACCTATTTAGATGGAAATCGAATCCAAGAGCTCGTAGCAAAACTAGAATCTTAAGTGATTATGCTATACATGAAAAAAAATATATAAATTAATAACTTACAATAAAAATAAGTCTATAACAATACATTTTACTCATTAATAAAGAATATTAAAGTTACTTTTTCATAACATGTTATTGTCATAATGCCAAATTACATACAGATCTGTTCACTGTTCAGCCATTATTTTGTAATTGATAAACATACATACTACAATATATTAGGAATAAAAACCTTTTTCTATATTCCAGGGATATAAAGGGAGCCAATATACTTTTAACTGAGTGCGGTGATGTGAAGCTCGCTGACTTTGGTGTGTCAGCACAGATTACTGCTACTATCAATAAGAGGAAGAGCTTCATCGGTACACCATATTGGATGGCACCTGAAGTAAGTACTTATATAAACAGCTTTATAAGTCATCACTTACATATAAATAGCTTTATAAGTCATCACTTATATAATAAAGTCATGAATTATAAATAAATATATAAGTTGACTTAAACAACTTAAATTTTTTATTAACTTAATTGTGTATATTGTATGTATATAATATTAAAAGTTATGATATTATAGTGGAATAATATTATAAATATATAATATGTATAATGATTTTATTTTTGTTCAGGTGGCAGCGGTTGAAAGGAAGGGTGGTTATAATCAACTGTGTGATATTTGGGCGTGTGGTATTACAGCTATAGGTATGTTAATATATATATATATATGATTTTGGTAGCAAGATTTATATATACACAGTATTACTATCATATATTTATGAACATTGTAAATATGTAGATCTGAGGTTGATTAAAAATATAAATTTATCATAATTAGAACCAGTTTTGGACATCACATACAAGAATTTGGTTTGGAAATATTACTAACATTGCTTATCGGGTTATATGCTGGGCTTTAAGTTTGAGAAGATGGCCAAAATGTAACAAATATATGTACTAGAAGACCCGGCGAACTTCGTATCGCCCTATAATCAAGAAATATCTGTTACGTTTTTTATTTATATATTTGGAGTTTACCTATTAAAGCCATAAATCTTCGTGTTTTGAAGTGCGACAGAATGATTGACATATTAGTTAGTTGTCAAATCTAATGTAAAAAAAAAACGTTTGTATCAACAACTACTAATAAATTAAAAATTAATTAAAAAACCATTGTCCAGCGGACAAAATTGTGTATCTAAACCACTCCCAGATCCCCTTGAACACACAAAAAATTTCATCGAAATCGGTCCGGTCGTTTGAGAGAAGTTCAGTGACATGCACACTCACAGAAGAATTACATATATACATAAAGATATATATCTTCTTTTAGAGCTAGCAGAACTCCAGCCTCCGATGTTTGAACTGCATCCAATGAGGGTGTTATTCCTCATGTCCAAGTCGGGGTTCAAACCCCCACAGCTTAAGGAGAGGGAGAGGTGGTCGCAACTGTTCCACGCGTTCCTCAAACTGGCCCTCACCAAGAACCCCAAGAAGAGACCCACAGCTGACAAGCTTTTACAAGTGAGATTTGATATTATGTATTGTATGGAAACTTGTCATCAGCCTATCAGAAGCCCACTGCTGAGCAAGGCGTCTTTCTCACATGGACAAGGTTATGGAAACTTAAAAGAAACTAATATTTTCGGATTTCATTTTGTTATAAACTTTTAAAAAGTGAGGATTAAGATATACATTGAGATATTGATGAAAAACAAATGCTAAGATTAATGTAGTAGAAAAATTATTTCATTCATTATTATTTAATGCTATAGCTTCATTCACAATGGAATCATACATGCATATTTTATACCTGTCCAATGTTTGTTATAAAAAATAACGGTTTCTGAGTATTGCCATAAAGAATAAATATATAAGACAGTTCCATAGAGATTATTTTAATTTTTTTTTATATTTTTCCATATTATAATGATGTATATATATTTTCCAGCACGCTTTCTTCCAACAAGACATGTGTAAACGCCTGGCTATCGAATTACTCCACAAGTATTCAGACCCTCCCAATTGTAACCAGGAAATGGATGAAGATGGGGTATGACATTATATCATATAAGAAAATTAAATTATATGATGTATTTGTATGGACATGTCAATACTTTATCTATTACTAGCTGCGCCCCGCGGTGTTCCGGGATTTCCGGGATGTAAAGTAGCCTATGTGTATATTCCTGGACGTCAGCTTCCTGTATACAAAATTTTATCAGAATCGGTTCAGCCGTTTGAGCGTGAAGAAGTAACAAACATACACACACTCACAAAGTTTCGCAATTATAATATTAGTAGGATTTTGTTGTCTTTCTGTATGCTTTGGATAATTTCTAAAATTAAAGGGTTTTTTACCGTCCTGAAATATTTTTTTTCACCTGGCGTTAGAATGAGTAATTTAGAAGACTTTTATCTAATGTCTATATATACAAATATGAAATAAATGTCAATTATTTATTAGTAATTAATATTTTTCAGGGTGTTTCGGATGTTCCTCAACGTATCGCCTCTCGTCAAACGAGAAGAGACAGACCACAGCATCTAAGATTGGACCACGCTCTTAGGTAGTTATATAAGTTTTTTGACAATTTTCTTACCAACTGACGTGGTAGAGCCTAGCTGTGGTCAGTTACTAAAGCTCGAATATAGGCCGACTCGACCGGGGAAGTACCACCCTCTCACAGAAGATCGACGTGAAGTAGTCTTTAATGGCTGTATTTCGTCCGATGAGTGAGAGAGACGGTTGCACTTTCCTTTTCCCTCCCTTTCCCACCTTTTCCCCAATCAAGGGTGGCAATACATGCATATCTTTTATGTTGCAAATATCAAGTAGGCCGTCTGCTCATTTGCCACCTTTGACATAAAAAAACTTTAATATAAGTGAAATATGGTTTCGTTATTACATATACATAATATTTTAAGCCTAACATCTAGTATTTAATACTATTGTAGATAACTAAGTGTTTTATTTCTTATTACAGAACATCCGAAGAACGTCGTTCAGGAGTTTATGATGAGTCACCAATAGTTGAACTAGACCCTGTGGATGAATTGGTGGATAGGGAGGACGGAGGAACTGTGAGGAGGACCGGTGAGATATATAGAGATATACAGAGATACACAGAGATAGAGAGTGTTATAAGATTGATACTAATTACAATACTGGTCTAATATATACAGGGCGTTTCATTAAAAAAGATTCTCGTTTGTATATATCACATGATATTGTGTTATTTCTGATGCTTTGGCGATTTTGATTAAGCAAATATTTTTTAAATTTTCATTTGATTTCATCAGTCAAAAACGATTTATGTTCCTTTAAATGAACAATCATATCAATTTAGACAAATAATCATTTAAACCTTGTATATATACACAAGGAGACTATAATTAAAAGTATAAATACATTGTCATTAATCATATTCCAGGTTACCACAGACAGACGAGCGAAGACTGGAGCGTAGCCTCTATCATGAGTTGCCCCAAACACAACCCGCTGTCACAAGACCTCACAACAGACTCAATGCCTACCAGCGAGAAGTATGTATAAATAAAATATTTCAATGAAATATCATATAAGAATAATCCCTTGAAATTACATATGAAAATTGTATTGTATACTTTTCCTTTCCAAATTGATTCCTACTTTAAAGACCTACCCTATATATTTATCAAATTGATCCTACTTTATAACCTACCCTCAAATTCTTTATCAATTTTTTTCCTGTTTGAGTGACCTACCCTAATTTTCTTTTTTCACTTCCTGTATAATCCATATATATTATATATACATATACATATTGAGTGGCCCCTCTATATATCTTATATATATACATTTATGTTATAGCAAGTGGTGTCGGGTCCTCACTGGTGACGATATATTGAGAATGACCTTGAGGTATATTAGGTTATTGCAAACAAAACATTTTTTCATTTTTTTTAACCGGTTGCGGTTTATTCTAACAGGTTTCTGAAGGTTTGGTGTTTGTTTTTGGTGTGTCGACGGTTAGAACTAGGTTTTCTTTTTAGGCTTTTGAGAAATAATTGCAATTATTTTCATTTCGTTTACTAATCTTGATTTATTTCTTCCCTATTTATATTCTCATTTATCTCTGACCTTGATTTTTTTATTTTTCTTTCCTATATCTTCGTTTTTTATTGTTTTCGGTTGATTTTTGATTTTGCAGTTATTTCTTTATTGTGTATGGCGATGTGGAGTGTGCACATTGTGTAGAGAACACGGTTTAAAAGTTCTTGCATGGATTTTTTTTGTGTTGTATGGCTTATCATACAGACATATATGATCTATACAAAATAATATCTATTATTAATTTGTATTTCTATGTTTATGACGGTTATTACACGTTTTATAACTAACTAGGTCCTTTTATAGGTAGTAATTTTAAATAATAAAAATTTTGTAAAAAGGATCATGAGATTCCTTACAAAATATAAATGCATGAGGAAAATATTTGAGAATTCTTTAGTTTATTTGTCATAGTGTTTAAAGCCAAGTACAAGACAAACGATGGCTTTACTTATATAAAGATTTTTTTAGTTTGTCATAAGTATGACTTCACAGGTTCAATGTTGAACATTCATTAATGAACCGTATTCATGATACAAATAAGGATGTTTTTGTATTGCATTTCTCTTGTTCTAGGAGCCTCTTGCAATATATTGACGAAGAATTAATGCTCAGGTAAAATTATGTATGCATGTTTTATGTTTAAAGGAATAATAAACAGACAATGAACCTTAACGCGTGGTCATAAAGCATATTTTGGTGTGTCGAAATTTTCTTCGCTCTGTGAGCTTTATTGGTTTACTTACAAAATTAATATATGTGTTATATAATCGTTTATTGTTCCATATATATTTAGTTTTTAAGTATTTAGAAATCACTATATTTGTTACCCTTCATAAATTATGCATGGCAGTATATGTTTATTTTGGTTGTGGTTTGATTTTTCGGGTGTTTTGGAGCATGATATTTAAATTATTCCTGTTTAGACGTAAGTTTTCTGCCATTTAATATGTGTCAAATTAAAACACAAACGATTCCCCATCACTATTACAATATCCCAAAGCACCACTTGTTATTTAAAATTGTTGAAATTTGAAAATATCAATTTATTTTTTGTGTCTAACAGCACTAAACCTTGCTTAAAACATATAACCCGGCATTCAGCTTAATAAAACAAATTATAAATATACATATATAGATGTTATATTATTTTTTACCTTAACAGGGCTACATTACCTCTCACCGCTGAAAATGCGTCTATAGCACAGGCAAATTCAGGTCTATCTATACACGACCAACATCTCTCGCAATGTATACAGTTAAAACAGAATTTCCTAAACAATTCAACGACCAACGTCTACCAGAGCATCGCATCTAACTTCCAATCACCTATCGGCAACTCATCTATATCTATAGATGATCCATTAATGAGGAAACACGACGCTGACATACTATACGTAGATCAACAGGACGATTCAAATCATTCGCAGTTCAGAAACGCGAATTGTGAATGCGGTTTATGTCCTAAACCGGAAACTAGAGAGAATAATACGTTAAGTGATCTACAGAGGTCGGTAGCATCGAAATGCGCATGCGACGCGTGCAATTCAAACGGGGATATACTAAGTTATTACAAACATTGCTCAAACCAGAACACAGATTCTGGTATAGTGTACTGTGATGTGTGCAAGAAGCAGAAAATATCAGTATCTAACTTCCGAGCACTGCAAATAGCTAACCGATTGAGGATATCCGATTCAACGAAAATAGAAAACGGAGAAACATCGGATGATGATTTATGCAGAAAGATAGATATGAGTCTCAATATGGATGATAAATACGAACACAGAAAGAGGCATAACAGACATCATTCAGATTCAGCCGCGGCCGGCATAGACTTGAGTCAGTTCTGTCAATGTGAACTAGAAAATAACACCAAGAGAAAAACGTCTTCAGTAGATGAGATATTCAAAATGGTGGACGAGAACGGAAGGGAAGCGGAAGTAGCGGATGAGGAAGTTAAAACTGGCCAGAGACAAAGAAGTCTGTCTGACAGTCAGAGAGATAAGGCTAAAGTGGAAAACGATGGTGAGTGTTACCTTGTAGTGACATTAAAAATTATAATGATAACTATCTAAATCAAAAGGTAACTTTCTGTACCTATCAATGGTTAAGTAATACATTATAATATGACGTCACAACAACATTAATATTCTTGTAAATGTTCATCATATGTTATTGAATAGCAAAACTGTAAAGTATATTTTATCATAAACTTTAAATATATTATTATATTTCAGCAAAATCATAATAGTTAAAACCTGGAAACAATTTCCATCGCATCATTTTTGTTTGCAACGATAAGGCTCAAAATTACTCATATCCAGAGCCGTAAAAACATTTCCAAAAAATAATATATCAGTTTTATCTTCAACATAAAAACATCTAATATTTCTCATAGCCAATCTTATAGTAATTATTGAATCATGAATCATTATATACTATACTAGCTGCGTCCCGCGGTGTTATCCTCTAATTTCCGGTTAGTAAACTACCCTATGTGTTATTCCTGGATATCAGCTTGCTATATACAAAATCTTATCAAAATCCGTTCATTCGTTCAAGCGTGAAGGAGTAACAAACACACATATACTCACAAACTTTCGCAATTATAATATTAGTAGGATTATTCCCTCCAGCATCGTCAACTCCGCCCGTACCTCCTCGGAGGTCTAGAGCTCGTCGTACTAGAACACCTCCAAGACCCGCGCCAAATGGACTCCCTCCCACGCCTAAGGTCCATATGGGAGCATGCTTCTCTAAGGTTAGTTACACACATCTTCTACCTGGCAATTTCCCAGCTTCAGCCAGGGTCTGCCTTACATGTTGTGAATAGTTTTGGCTATTTGTTTTTACGACCGGCCGCCTGCCTGACATCAACCCTCTTTGGGAATGCATTAATCAGTGATGTCTAAATACTCTTAGAAAGTACATATGACTCGGAAAAATCACATTGGTACTAGCCAGGATCGAACCTGCGCCCTCGTGCATGAGAGACGGGCCTTTTAACCACTAGGCCACCACTGACTAAAGTTACACACATGTGAAATGTAATGTAATATAGTTAAATATTTAAGGGATATATTAAAAGAGTTGCTAGTTAACGAATGAATGATAAATATAGGATTGAAAAAGAATCCCATAACAATAAAACGATTAATTAAAGTCTCACGGTTGATATAGCAATTTCTATACACGAATTGGATTTTATGAGATACATATCACTGTTTTCAATATACATGTATAATGATTATTTCAGACGTGGCAGGTTTTCATCATTAGGATGTAGTATGTGTTATTTATTTCTTAATATATCAGATTTAATTATAAATTAATGTATTCACATAAAATTACACCATTGCTCTCTAATTTATAGATTGAAATATTTTTGTGAGTCAGTGGTGTCGTTGTGGTTAAAAGGCCCTCCTCTCATGCACATGAGGGCGCGGGTTCGATCCTGGCAAGTACCAATGTGATTTTTCCGAGTCATATGTACCTTCTAAGAGTATTTAGACATCACTGATTAATGCATTCCCAAAGAGGGTTGATGTCAGGGAGGCGACCGGTCGTAAAAACAATTAGCCAAAACTATTCACAACATGTAAGGCAGACCCTGGATAAAGCTGGGAAATTGCCAGGTATAAGAAGATTAAAAGAGTTGTTTATTTTTATTTATGGCAATTGAAGTAAGACTCGAAGTATATAAAGATGTTGTAGGCCATAAACTATTTATATATAGAAATATTAACTATCATTTAAGAATGAAATTTACTTTTATAAATATTTAATTACTCTATATACATATACATATATATGTATACCAATATATTATATTAATCAATTCAACACTATCTTGTTGTGATATGAGGAATCTATTATTTGTTATATAATAAATTCCTAACGGCTAACAATAAATTTTATATTCAAGGTGTTCAACGGTTGTCCGTTGAGGATAAACTGCACAGCATCATGGATTCATCCGGATACGAGGGATCAACATATACTTATAGGTTTGTATTATATAATAAACATATATGTATATAAACATATATTATTACAAATTGCAGCCTATGTGCCATATTAACTATAATACACTATAATCCTTACAATTATTATAATGACTGATTGTAATTAATTATAACACTAAACCATTGTAATGACAACCATAAGTATAAATATCAACTTGTAAACTATAAATACTGGCTTCAGTTATTTTGTAACACATTACTGGAAGTAACGCTGAACATTAAAAATCAAGTCTTAAACTACCTCCAAGAATATATATGATGTAAGAAATTAATATATTTAATTACAGGTGCTGAAGAAGGTATCTACACATTAAACCTCAATGAGCTTCATGAGACAGCTATGGATCAATTGTGTCCGAGAAGAACTATATGGATGCATGTCATTAAAGATGTTCTCATGTCACTCTCTGGTATGAATTATAGTATAAATAAATCAATTATAAACCCTCTTAATATAAGGTTGGAGAAAAAGAAATCCATTATTTTTACGTGAACTTCAAGACTTTATTTAACATGTTTTGCATTGTCCGATTTAGGTCAAATATGCACCATTTTGTTCTATAATTTGTTGCCATTTTAATGGTAGCTTCATTATGCCTCTCTCATAAAAGTCTTGGTCCTTATTAGCGAAAAACTCCAGCAATTGATTTTCACACTCTTCCCTTGATGCCAATTTCTTATCACTAAAAAAGTTTTACAATGCAAGAAAAAGATGGTTATCGCTTGGTGCGAGGTCCGGACTGTATGGTGGATGCATCAAAACTTCCCAACCAAGCTCCTGGAGTTTCTGACGAGTCACTATAGAAGTGTGTGGCCTGGCGTTGTCCTGATGGAACACGACACCTCTTCTGTTGGCCAATTCTGGCCGTTTCTGGTCAATTGCTCGCTTCAGACGGTCCAGTTGTTAACAATAGATGTCTGAATTTAATGTTTGGCCATATGGAAGCAACTCGTAATAAATGATTCCTTTCCAATCCCACCAAACGCAAAGCAGAACCTTCCTGGCCGTTAGTCCCGGTTTGGCCACCGTGTGAGCTGCTTCACCGCGCTTTGACCACGATCGCTTTCGCATAATGTTGTCGTATGTGACCCATTTCTCATCCCCAGTCACCATCCGTTTAAGAAATGGGTCGATTTCATTACGTTTGGCCAAGGCTTCGCAGATGGAAATTCGATCCATCATGTTTTTTGGTGTTAATTGGTGTGGCACCCAAACATCAAGCTTTTTTTAAAACCCAGCTTTGTGCAAATGGTTTAAAACTGTTTAGTGGTCGATCTTTAACTCCTGGGCGATGCTACGACTACTAAAATGTCGGTCCACTTCGATGATATCAGTGACTTTGTCGACATTTTCGACGACGGGCCTGCCTGTGCGAGGGGCATCCTTAACGTCAAAAATACCCGAACGGAATCGACGAAACCAAAATTGCGCGTAATTAGCTGTTACAGTATCGGGACCATAAACACTATTCACATTTTCAGCCGCCTGACTTGCATTTTCGCCCTTATCAAAGAAAAACTGTAAAATGTACCGAATTTTCTCTTTGTTGACTTCCATCTTTAACGCCGTGTAACTCAGAACTGAATGGACAAAACAAAAAACTGCAAACGAATTCTTTTAGTGCGAACTGTTACCTTTACAACGAGCATAAATTTGAAATTGTTTGATCGATAATTTACGAGATATCGATCACTACAGCCATCTACCGAAAAAATAATGGATTTCTTTTTCCCCAACCTATTATATACATATATATATGTATGTTACTCTTTAACATAGAAACTACTGAATGAATTTTTATAAAATTGTATAATTATATAGTTCATGGATTAGAATATGTATATGAAGGGTTAGGTAAACGCTTGCTGTAAAGTAACTCAATTGTCAGGAGTAGGTATATAGTTTTTATCAAAAATAAAGTTGCGTAGTATATCCAAAAAATATTAGTTTGATTTACATGCTATAGATTGTAAATTGTAGTCATAATAGATAGTAGATGTCGTTGCTAGTTGCTTTGAAAAATATATTATTTTAAGCATAAACCAAGTCAAATTCATTTATATCATTGCTGGTTGGGATTATACAAAATAATTTTTCATAATCTTATATATAAATATATGTATAATATGCTTATAATATTAGTATTTTAATAATATTTGTATATATTATCTCATCTTCAGGTAAAACTCCTTCCCTCTATCGACACGAGTTACTCTCACTATCAGGCAGTGGTAGAGGCGGTAGAAGTGGGGCGAGGTCACTTCGAGTGGTGCCATCAAGATTATTACCACGAAGATTCGCACCAACAACTAGAGTACCTGACACAAGAGGTAAAATTTATAAATTAATACCTGTAGATAATGTTCAATAGTTCAATGATATGTACTTGCTATATAAGTAACTTTTAATTCCAAAGAAATATCTCCATTCATACATTGTTAATAGGATCAATACACGTTAAATCGACAACACTTTAATTAATGACACTACATTATGAATGGTGACACTACACGATGAATAATGACACTATAAGTAAAACTATCAATATTATTTGGTGACACTACTATCTTAACCAAATCCAAAGCTATGTTAAGTACTAGATTACTATAGAAATCTTTGAACCAACCGAAGGTGTAAAAAAATTATCCATAAAATGTCTAATTAACATGGCTATTTTAATTTAAATATCTGTATTTATTTATGTCTACCCGTGCGAAGCCGGGACTGGCTGCTAGTATATATATATACATATACAGGGTGACTGGTGAATTACTATCAATATTTAAGGAGAATACTCGGTACATGATTCTCATTCGAATTATGTAAAAAAATAGGTACTTAATTTTTGACCAAATTTCCGTATAAATAAATAAAGTGTGGACACGTTCCAAGTGTTCCAAGTGTGGACGCGTGCGGCGGCATGCTGATACAACACCACGCCGCCGCACGCGCGTGTGTGAGTGTGTATGTATACCTAATCTGTAGGGTGTTCATACGATGCGTAATTAATTACATAACTTTTGGTTAACTTTACTTAGAAGTTTATTAATATTTATGTTATATTAATTTTTATTTTGTCATATATGATCGTCAAATATCACGTCCTCAAATATCGACAGTAATTCACCAGTCACCCTGCATATATAAAGATTCTTCTCTACAGGTTGTACTCGTTGCGCGGTCGCTCGCAGTCCATACAACGGGTACAAGTATCTATGCGGCGCGACCCCGGCAGGTCTATTTCTGATGCAGTGGTATGATCCACTCAGGAAGTTCATGTTGCTCAAGGTAAGTGTACGATGCTGGTGTATCGGTCACTGTTGTGGTGTCTTAATACACCAAAACCTCCAGGTCACCAGGTGTATTAAAGATCAATATAATTCTGGTATATATGTAGTTGAAATGGGGATTGGATTGTTTAAGTAAGATGTATTGGCTATATCATTGATACAAATGAAGATTTAATAATAAGTGTTATTATTTTCTTCTCTTAGTGAGTAATTTGGTAAAATTTTATAGATTTACCAAATTTATATGAAAATTGACCTAAAAATACTAAGAATAATATTTTAATACAAATGTAAAAACATTTTCCCTATTATAAGGCTAATAATCTCATTAAAATGTGTTTGAATTTATTATAACACCAGTTACTTAAACTTTTTCTATTCCATAGATCAGTTTTATAATATTTTCAATATATTTCAGAATATAGAATGTGTTCTACCCTCACCGTTGCTCGCCTTTGAATTGATCATTACTCCCGAGTTGGAATATCCTCTGCTCTGTGTGGGAGTTACAAGGAAACCTCTCAGGCTGAATCTGATTAATATAAACTCTGGTGAGAATTAGTATTAACCAACTTCAAAATAAAGTGTTCTGTATTTGATCAAAAAGTACATAGTAAATTTCCATTCAAAATATGTTTACACTGGTATTATAACCGGGTAACTAGCATTGGATAATTCCACGTATCTAGTAATAAATTAAACACTAAATAATTACTTTTTGTGAAAAAATTTAATTAAAAGTCATTAATATAGAAAATATTTCAGCTCAAACTTTCTTCTGATAATCTACTTACAATGCTAGTTACGGATATTTGTACTATACAAGACGATATGTTACATTTAGACATTATGATTAAACTACAATAGTGAAAAACAAAATTCTTGATTAAATATTTTATGTTTGAGGCATTTAATATCAAAAAAAATATATTATTTGATAATTATCAAACATACAATGTAATTTACTAACATTAATATACTAATGAATCATAAATGTTTATTAATATCATATATATTAACACAAAGGTGCGAGTTGGTTCAATTCCGAGGAGTTGGCATTACTACCAGGTGGATCAAACACTGTTGTACCGAGACCTGAACGACTTCACACATTGAGGGCTGTAAGACAACTTAATAAAGATTCGGTGAGTTATTACTATAAGCAGAGCAATCAAAGTGGAATACATATATATATATATATATATATATATATATATATATACATATATACATGAACAATTTCTATGTATATCACATAAAAGACTTAACTTAAAAACTATTTACTGTATAAAAAAGATTTTATATAAAATATTTTCTGAAATTCCAAAATATTTAAATAAACAATCATTTTGAAACAAAAGAATGTCGATTATTCGATTTTTTTGTGTTAATATAAACTTAAATTTCATATATAATTGTTCTGACACAATATATATATGCTTACATTTCAAATTGACCTATTTACTCTCTCCGTCCCTTTCCATTCCCCTTTCAACAGCGTTGAAAGTTTAACGCTACCTTGTTGGAATGCATTGGAAGTTTTACTTCAAAAATGTATGCAATGTAATCGTCACTTTTATTATAACAAATACAAAAAGTATGATCTTTTTTCTTATAAGGTTTTTATTTCAAAGTCAATTAACTTTGCATGTTTTCTGTTTGTTTATACATTTACAAATATTAATCATTAATGCAATAATATTTATTTGTATTTTCATATGTCAGGTACTTGTATGTCACGAGAACGTCGTTGACATAATACCAGTGTTGCCGTTCGAGAGACGAAGAAATAAATTACTGTCGAGAATACAGTTCGACTTTAATATTGATAGTATATGTGAGTTATTATAATATATATTATATATAATAATAAATTAACGTAGTTATACGAATTTAATATAAGTGGTAGCTTTAAGACAAAACAATGATTCTTCTGTAGTGACAACTGACAAGTTAGAAAACTTTATAATGATTAATACGCTGAGTCAAAACAAGACACGATAGTTCAGTTAGTATTCTAACTGTAATGCTATATGATGAATTGGATGAATTTTTCGTTTTATATTTTGTTAAAAATTGTTTTTAAATGTTCTAAATTTAAAAAGAAAACATGCAGTATAGATTTCAAAAACATGTAGTAAATTTTACCTTACTATTATTGTGACATTTTCTTCTACATCTCCATATATAAAATACTAGCTTTCATCCCGCAGCTTCGCCCGCGTGGAGTTTTATTATATCGCGTTTCCAAGATAACCTTTCAAAAGTCTGGGATAAAAACTATCCTGTTCTTTCTCAAGGTCAACTGTATCTCTGTACCATATTTCATTAAAATCAGTTCAGTGGTCACGTGGAAGCGTAACAGACAGACAGACAGAGTTACTTTCGCATTTATAATATTAGTAGGGATATAAATTTCAATTCTATAATATATTATATTGTCAGTGTGTTTGGCTGACTCCGTGCTGGCCTTCCATCGTCATGGAGTCCAGGGTCGGTCTCTGAGGAGCAACGAGGTCACCCAGGAGATAACAGATGCTTCCAGAGCATACCGACTGCTGGGACATGATAAGTATGTAACATACATACATACACACATACATAAATGTATATACCAACAATAACAATTATATATCTAATACATAAAATTTCCATGTCACAATGTGATAAACATGTTTCTTTACCAAATTTCATTCAGTAAGTCTGAGAATTGGCTACTATATATTTTTTATATATGAATGATAAGGGTTGTTTAGCCTTAAATTCAAATTTTTGGACGAAATTTTTTATTATTGGTTTTTTTTATAATGTGGCATTAAAAATTCATAAAAACCTACATTTTTACTTTTTTACCACCAACCCCTACTTTTTAGTATTATACATAATAATTTGTATTATTTCCTTTCAGAGTTGTTGTTCTGGAGTCACATTTATTGCAGAACAACACACTATCGGGTGAAGATGGAAATGATTTATACATCCTGGCCGGCCACGAGGCTTCATATTAAATATAATGTCTTTATGGTTATTATAGTAAGTGATTCTTACTATAAGTGATACTCTGGGTTGCAACCACAGATAAACCAGTCTCAATATAAAAGGTTCATGTAACTTTACTTTTGATAAAGTTGTAATTAATGCAGTAACCGAACTGTAAATTGATTTGGTTATCTGGTTAGCAGTGATTTGACAATAGATTATAGTTTGCAGCTTAACCAGTGAGAAAAAATCGAATATTATAATATATTAAATAAATATTCATTTATATAGAATCGATGTTATTCACATCTTAGACCCGAGCACTGCCATTTTATTGAAATCCATTCCGTGGATGTTTGAAGCAATAAATATAGTATTCGTGACCATCTAGATAAGTCTGTAGATTAAAACAAATACATTAATAATGTTTTGCTGATAAACTTTAACATAATATAAAATGCCGCTTCTATTTATAATGAAAAGCACAAACAATGAAATATCACGACGGTTTAGTCAGGATTTAATTAACTAATGAAATGTATACATACATATATAATATTTATAAAGTTCAAATTGGTAAAAAAGACATTATAGATTATTAATAAAGCTTGCTTTATGTATTATTTTATTAATTTTTTTGTAAATAATTGCAATTATTCCAATTTAGTTTTAGCGAATTGTAATATATCAATAGATTAGTTTAATTTTGTTATAATTAATTTTTATAGCGAACCTCATTTCTGAGTGAAAATGGACTGTTTATTTATTTTTAATCTGTTGTTTGCTTTAACTTTTTTTTTACATATTTTTGAAATCCCAAATATGAAATGAAATAGATTAATTCCACCTTTCCAATGTTTTTCTATTTAAGAATAATATTTTGCATAACAAAAATTTAAAGATGTTTCTAGAAAGTCAGAAATGTTTTATATATATTCCAGACATGTTACCCCATATTGTATTGGGACCTAATATACATTTTATTTATTTTTAATGAACTGTAACACTAAATAATCCCATTTATTTAAACTCCTGAAATAAACTTTTATTTTCTATTTTAATTTTTTTTATTTCCTGTCATTGCTTTATAAATTTTATTTAATTATTTACGTGATCGTTCTCTTTAGCATTTTCATTTACGTTTTTTTGGGATTTTGTTTAATACCATCAAAGGACTCTATGTATTAATTTTCTATTTTCATCTTGTCTCTTGAAGATTTGCCAAAATATAAAGTCGGCAAAAGGACTGAGAATGGCTGTACTGAATCAGTGATAGATTAGTCAGAGATGTAGCTCGTGAGATTAGAACTAGATATAGTTTTTGAATTTATAGTTTATAAGAAAATGAAACACCAAAATATTGTAGATGCGAACGGATGACACGACTCCTTACATGTGTGTTGAACAACATCGACATGTTCAAGATATTAACAATATGATTAAAATTGAATGTTCAAGCATTAAATGCAAAATAAAATTTTGAGCTTCGTCTTTAAGTCGTGTTAATTTATCTTTGTAGTATTTACATAGAATTTAAAGATTTCATAGAATTTAGTTCCCTCTTAATAATGTTAAAAGAATTAAATAGTAATCTTATATGTAAGGTGTTTTTGTGGTAATTTGAGATATGAGTATATTTTCGTTAATGAAACTACATAGATTCGGAATTCTTGGAATGTATATATTGATGGTAATGTAGTGGTGGTGAGTTGATGTTCGAGATCTTACAAATTTTATTCCTGAATAAAGTAAATGAAAAAATATCGATGTTTTATTTACTTAAAAACAGAACGAATTATTAAAAAATGGTCCTTTATTTCATACAATAAACAAATAACTTATGTATAAAACCACTTAACATCACTTTCAAGTCTTAGTATTTAATATTATTCATCTTCAGCCATTTCCACATCTTCAGTTTCATCCTTTTTCTTTCCTGAAGCTTGTTTTTTCGCAAACGCCACTTGTTTGTATTGTTCTAACGCATCTTTCAATGGTTCAACAAATCGATCGAATTCTATGTCAGCCATCGCTTCCAACACGTCCTGGCCAGTTAACGCTTTTCTTTTGTTGTTTTTCACTATATTCGTAGCTGCTGAGGTTACATATAAAACGAAAACCGAAGCGGCTTTAGCGAGACCGGTTCTAGCTTCTTTTGATATCGCTACACCGTCAGGCAAGGCTTCTTTGACAATTCTAGTAACCACAGTAAGTGGGAGGTTGAGATCCTCGAGTTTTTCAGCCATAATGTAAATATAATAAGAAAATTCAGCACAAGTTTATTCTAACAGAAAAGTTGACACATCTTGTGTATGAAACAACCGCCAATTTGCCAAACAAGATCTGACATTTGTGAACTTTGACGTTTGTTGTTGTGAGTTTAGAAACTGCGACTTGTAGTCGTAAATAAAATTGGATTATACAATATATAAAAAAATAAAGTACAAAAGTAAAAGTATCAGTTTTGCACTATTTTGTATCTTTATTATCTTATTATTGTTTGACAATTTTCTTCCTATTTCATGAGTTCTTTATGAAGAAAGTAATTCTTAGTAACATCTAAATTAAAATCTTGTAATAAAAAAATTAATGTGTTAAGTTCCTTATAATATTTTTTCCTATAAGAAATTTGATTTAATTGATAATTATACCATACTTTAAATAATTCCTTATAAGATATCATACAATAGTATATTATTATATTCATATCTTGACTGATAGATATCAGTGAGTAATTGTAAATAAACATAAAGTATATACACATAGCTATTTAAATGGTTTTACGTAATATTTTATTCCAATATGGTTTTATATGCTATGGTAAAATGTTTACCTACATTGCGCACTCTCCAACCTCACAAACTCAACAATCTAACTCAGTGCGGCAGTGACTCTAGCAGGGAGGGCATCTCGGCTCGTCGGTTTATCGATCCCATGACTTTGTGTTATTGTGATGTTTTTGATTAAACGCAACTAATAGTACATTGTCTACAAATATCCGTCTACACGTTCCTTGAGTCTTGTATTGCAAACATTCAGACGACAAATGCTTTAACTTTTACGGTAAGTTCGTTTTGTATGAACATTTTTGTTTTTGGTAATAAAATAAATAAAAATATTTAATAACATACATTCAGTTAGCGAAAGAAAGTAAAACTATTTGTTTTTGTATATATGTATTGAAATTTGAACTGAAAACATATGTAATTAAAAATATCTACGATAAACGCAAAAGTTTATTATCAAACTATAAAAATATTTACTAACAATTGTTTTCAACTCATATTTCACTTTTAATTTCTAACTTATCTAACATTCCTTTACGCTTTTTAATAGTAAAAAAAATATACATTTACATAATAATGATTTTATTATTGCAACTTTGTCGAAAGTGTAATACATAATATAATAAGATTTTTTATACTTTCTTTTTATAAAAATAACATGAACAATATAAGTTTATCGTATGTTTTACACGTAATCGATATAACAGTTCGCTCGCCACCACATAATCCAGACTTATTAATTAATTCTGGCCTTAACCTTATTAATAACTAATTTGTTTTATATGTTAAATTATAACATACATTATTGTAACATCACTTTTTTATTTACAAACAAAAAGTTTGTACTTAAATATTTATAAAAGTTAAAGTCGCTCATTGATTTAGTTGTTATAAATAGTCACTGTACTTTTTATGTCAGAACACAAAAAACAAGATAAACAGGTTTATAAAATTATGGTTGTATACGACAGGCTTGTTGCTCTTTGATAATATTAAGAGCATTCATAAATTGACGAAAATATATCATCTTTGACATAACAATTGATATTGTGAAAAAAAGGTTTTATTCAAATTTGACATTTATATAAAAAAACGAAAAAAAATAATTATTCTATGTTTTATTGAAAGTATATTTTAGGTAACAACAGGTAGTTAAAATATGTGAATTGTGAAGTCATCGAATCAAGACGAATTAAAAGTAATTATCTACCTACTACATACGACACATTACTCAGACTATAGGTTAGACAATGACAATTGAATTATACGAAATTACATTATCTATGATTGCTGGGTTATTCAATTTTAATATTTTATTTGAAATATTCTATAAATAAAATAATTAATTACCAAAATTATTATAGATTCTCTTTTAAACTTTATTTACTTGAAAATTTTGTAATACAATAATAAATGAGAGATTAAAAAAATACTTAAATGTACTAACATTTTAAAAGTACGATGCAATAATTTGTTTCTGTTTCATCAGATGGTTGAACACGTTTAGTTAAAAGTCAAAATATACAGTTTATTATAACTTATAAGTATTAAATAATAAAAAGGCAAAACACCTTTAAGGGTAGAAAATGAAATTGTTGATTAAAAAAAATCGAAAAATAATAATAATATTAAAATGCGAAATTTATTACAATGAAGTAAACTTTTCGGGAAATCTTTTAATCGAGAATTTGCGTGTTAATGTTTTAGTACAATGAAATATGTCTGACAATTTACATGCGAGAAATATGGTAATATATACATAAAGAATGCTACATTGTTTTGACACAAAATGGTAGTGTCAAAATATTTTTTCTTAGCTTAGAATAGTAACTACAATATTTATTATACAGCTAAGTTAGTAATGGATAAAATGATTTTTAAAAAAGAGTAAAAATATTAGTTATATAATCAGTTTAGTTATGTCTTATTTTTATTTTTAACTAGCTTTCCGCCCGCAGCTTAGTCCGCGTGGAGTTCGGTTATATCGCGTTTCCAAGAGAACCTTTCAAAAGTCTGGGATAAAAACTATCCTATGTTCTTTCTCAAGGTCAACTCTATCTCTGTACCAAATTTCATTAAAATCAGTTTAATGGTTTAGGAATGAAAGCGTAACAGACAGACAGACAGAGTTACTTTCGCATTTATAATATTAGTAGGGATAAAACGTAATGGTAGTTGTGTTTTCAGTTTTATGGTCCACTATATTTAAGTAAAGTGACATTTACTAGTAACAAGGAGTTCGCTTTACCCTCGACCTACTTCTTTAAATCCCAAGGGCTGGATAAATATCCCCATTTTTACATTCGACACACTAATTCAGAAAGCATCTGTAATCATATATATTTTTAAGTTTATTTAAATATCTACAAAAACATTATCTGGTAAATATTTGTATTTTCATTATTTGGAAATTTAATTTCTAAATAATATCGAAATTACGAACTAGTTGGAACAGATAAAAAACCAGAGAAGTATTTAAATATTAAATGCGATTTTTGGAAAATATTTTCATATATATAAAATCGCTGTGAAATTTTAACTTTTATAACAAACATTTCCATGATTTGAGAAATAGTTTCCAACCACGACTTTTCGTAGGAAACCAAAATCTTACTATTTTAAAGTTTTCAGTAATAAATCTTTTAATATATGTATATACTATACATATGTAAGCAAGATCCCGAATTATAAATCAAAGAACTAATTTTGATATGAAAATTCCTGTTAAAGGTAGTTTTGAAGTTATAATCTAGATCATTCCCTTCTTTTCCTTAAGAAGAATATTTAAAATCGTATACAGAGGTAAGAACAAAAGGAAATTTGAATAAAATAATTATTTAAGACCTAATTACTTACTACAGTTTGACATTGACATTTATTTAAATTGATAAATTATTTTACACAATAAATAAATTAAAGAATATAATAATATTATGTAAAATATCAGAACAGTACATATAAAATATAAATATAAAGTCTAAATGACATAAAATAAATAAATCAGTGGTTGCCTAGTGGTTAGAGGGCCCGAGTCTCATGCATGAGGGCGCGGGTTCGATGCTGGCAAGTACAAATGTGATTTTTCCGAGTCATATGTACTTTAAGAGTATTTAGACATCACTGACAGATGAAGGAAAACATCGTGAAGAAACATGGACTTATATCACAATTATAAGTTTGAAATCACCAACCCGTCTAACAAGCGTGGTGATTAATGCTCAAACCTTCTCCACGTGAGAAGAGGCTCAGCAGTGGGCTCTGATAGGATGAAAATTAAAATGACATCATATAATTAATACTAATTATAAACAAACCTTAAAAGCCAAGGTTCCACACCCTTTAATTGTTCTTTAAGCTTGCTAAAGAGGCGCTAATAATAATAATTGGTGAATATTTTTGAATTGTAACCTTGAATTGATGAGTTTACATATTTTTACAATACATATTTCATTCATTAATCGTAGCTGTTTTTACAAATTCAATGTATATTTGGTGTTGGATAAGTGTATCGATATTTATTACGACTTTAAGTGTTAAATAATAATGAGATTTTCGCGATTGTTCATTTAAATGAAACTAATATTTTTCGAATATACTACGATATATTACGCGGTTTTTTTTGTGAAAAACCGATATACTCCCGACGTTTCGAGTTTTCGACTACATCTCGTCTTAATGATCACGGTTGCTGAAAAGTAACCATAATGTCGGGAGAATGTAGTTAAAATAATAAAATACGCGTAGTATATCCGAAAAATATTAGTTTTATATTAACCCTTAACTGGTGACAAGCGGTCTCACAGGCCGAGTTGTATCAGTGAAACGACATTTCAACCCCTTCCCCAAGCTTTCTTTGTTCCAACGTCTAAGTAGCTTCAAGTTTAGTTGCGTTTATTCATTTAAATGAAACTAGTATACAATGATGATTTTTTGTGTAAGTTTATAATAAAAGATTATTTACTTTCTACATCTCCGTTACATAGTAATTATTTTTTTAACAAGAATTTTAAACATAGCCCTTGACCAAGTCTTTTTTCGTATATAAGTTTTACCCTGCTAATTAATAATATTATACATAAGGGCTTATTACATTTATCACTTCATGAAATTATAAATAAATTTTGATCAAAATAAGAATTATATGTTGGCAAAAACCAAATGCTTCAAATACAAAATCATTGAAGTAGGCAATATTATTATTTCTGTAATCGATCAAGTAATAAAAAGTATTGCTAAATAAATGATTGTTTTTTAATGCTGACGCCATTTTGTATGACAGGAACGAAATATTTTTGGACATTGGCTATAGTTGACATTGATGTATTCTTATTATTTTTATAAAACTTTTATTTCTTTTTATAATATAATCATATAATAATGAAATCTTTTTGTTTTATATTATTTCTTTTATATATCAATAAATATAGATTTTCGTTATCTTTAATACTTAAAATGCTAATTTATTACGAGTGACATTTTAAATAAGTGAATGTAATGTTTTTATGCAATCATTTTAAATGCAGTTATGAATTTCGACGAAATTTTGCATACGGATAAAGTGGAAGTGAATTTTCTTGAGATTATTTATTTCGTTATGTTTATGGTATCAGATAAAAATAATTATTATAAGTATGTATAATAGAAAAAGATGATTTTTCATATATTTATTAAAATTATCAGAAATTAATATTTTAATATGCAATACGTTTTTATGTTTTCTTGTATATACAAAAACTTTGTGACTATCATACAATACGGACAAAATCGCGAGTTTCAGATAGTATATAATATATATAAATAAGAAAATATATGAAAGTAATAAATCTAGAATATAAATTGAATGTCTGTTTTATTTATATAGTAACTCTGCTTACATTATTATAAAGACTTAGGTTTACGAAATTTAATACTTTGATTAAAATATATAATCAAAAATATATTTTAATGACAAATATTACTATGAATATAATATTAAACAACCTTATAAGCCTAGTTTTTTTTAAAATAAATACACAACACACACACATACGACATATATAAAAGTATGTGAAAGGTTTAATAAAGTCTTAAAAAAACAAAGTACTTCGATTTTTTTGGGTTTCACATTATAATTTTATTGAAGTTGTAGTTAATAATAATATGATTTTTAGTCAATTCAGTCTTAAATTTACTTTTATGCTAAAATATAACAAAAATATATATTTATGTGCAAAATATCATTTTAGTTTTTATCTTTTTTATTTATGATAGCATATATATATTTTGCTCAGCTATTTGGATTTATTCGCGATTCAATGTAACATTTATCCGTCGTAATCTCGATGAGTTCAATATATCAGTAACTGTGTCAAATTCTCGAACAAACTCACTTATCTCAAGATCTATCTTAAGATAGGAATGTCGTTTATAGATTTTTAACAAAAAATACTCTTGTTAAAACACATATACCCTTTTAAACCTACACCTGGGTCACAAGTCCCAATCACTGTTGAAGCTCCTCTCACTACAACGATGGACCCGACACACGCACCGTGAATACATTGAATGATGAGAGGTTTCGTCTCTCTATATATATTAAACCTACACCTGGGTCACAAGTCCCAGTCACTGTTGAAGCTCCTCTCACTACAACGATGGACCCGACACACGCACCGTGAATACATTGAATGATGAGAGGTTTCGTCTCTCTATATATATTAAACCTACACCTGGGTCACAAGTCCCAGTCACTGTTGAAGCTCCTCTCACTACAACGATGGACCCGACACACGCACCGTGAATACATTGAATGATGAGAGGTTTCGTCTCTCTATATATATTAAACCTACACCTGGGTCACAAGTCCCAGTCACTGTTGAAGCTCCTCTCACTACAACGATGGACCCGACACACGCACCGTGAATACATTGAATGATGAGAGGTTTCGTCTCTCTATATATATTAAACCTACACCTGGGTCACAAGTCCCAGTCACTGTTGAAGCTCCTCTCACTACAACGATGGACCCGACACACGCACCGTGAATACATTGAATGATGAGAGGTTTCGTCTCTCTATATATATTAAACCTACACCTGGGTCACAAGTCCCAGTCACTGTTGAAGCTCCTCTCACTACAACGATGGACCCGACACACGCACCGTGAATACATTGAATGATGAGAGGTTTCGTCTCTCTATATATATTAAACCTACACCTGGGTCACAAGTCCCAGTCACTGTTGAAGCTCCTCTCACTACAACGATGGACCCGACACACGCACCGTGAATACATTGAATGATGAGAGGTTTCGTCTCTCTATATATATTAAACCTACACCTGGGTCACAAGTCCCAGTCACTGTTGAAGCTCCTCTCACTACAACGATGGACCCGACACACGCACCGTGAATACATTGAATGATGAGAGGTTTCGTCTCTCTATATATGTATATTAAACCTACACCTGGGTCACAAGTCCCAGTCACTGTTGAAGCTCCTCTCACTACAACGATGGACCCGACACACGCACCGTGAATACATTGAATGATGAGAGGTTTCGTCTCTCTATATATATTAAACCTACACCTGGGTCACAAGTCCCAGTCACTGTTGAAGCTCCTCTCACTACAACGATGGACCCGACACACGCACCGTGAATACATTGAATGATGAGAGGTTTCGTCTCTCTATATATATTAAACCTACACCTGGGTCACAAGTCCCAGTCACTGTTGAAGCTCCTCTCACTACAACGATGGACCCGACACACGCACCGTGAATACATTGAATGATGAGAGGTTTCGTCTCTCTATATATATTAAACCTACACCTGGGTCACAAGTCACAGTCACTGTTGAAGCTCCTCTCACTACAACGATGGACCCGACACACGCACCGTGAATACATTGAATGATGAGAGGTTTCGTCTCTCTATATATATTAAACCTACACCTGGGTCACAAGTCCCAGTCACTGTTGAAGTTCCTCTCACTACAACGATGGACCCGACACACGCACCGTGAATACATTGAAAGATGAGAGGTTTCGTCTCCACTTATGTAGTTACGTATTCTCTACATAAAATACTGTTTTTTTGTTCGTTAATCGTGAAAATACGGGAAACGCGTCGTTAATAGTCAACCTTATAAACTTTTACTAAGCATAAATTTATCTTTACAAATATACCCGTAACTATTTTCACGAATCAAAACTGATTAGGTAAATATAAATTAATTTTTACATAACTCAGGTAACAGGTAAGTCATAAAACCTTGAAAATTATGAATGATGACAACACTACAACATAGAGTATATTCAACAATAATTAGATAAATTAGCAATAATTATAAGATACTACTGTGAGAAAAACTTTATTTTAACTTCTGTTTAACCTTATACGAACATTTCGATAGTTTTATTGCTTTTAACTTTACTAAACTTTGATTCCCCTACCTGGCAATTTCCCAGCTTTAGCCAGGGTCTGCCTCACATGTTGTGAATAGTTTTGGCTAATATTTTTACGATCGGCCGCCTGCCTGACATCAACCCTCTTTGGGAATGCATTAATCAGTGATGTCTAAATACTCTTAGAAAGTACATATGACTCGGAAAAATCACATTGGTACTTGAGCGGGCCAGGATCGAACCAGTGCCATCATGCATGAGAAGCGGGCCTTTTAACACTAGGCCACCACTGACTTTTTTTTAACAGAAATTTCATTATTTAAATTAACTTAATGTTATTATGAAAAATCATTAATTTATCATTCGTAAGATGAAGAAATTCTAACAAATATATATGTATATATATTACAGTGAAAATTATTTTAAAATACAAGTTTTTCTTTAATAATAATATTGTATTTAGCAACACTTTAACATGGCCGCCAAGGACACATAATTGTACTGTCATTTACTTAACCGGTATTGAAAAGTTAATTTTGTATAATGTTATGTATAATATATATTGTTATATGTATAATATAATGTATATTATATGTATAATGTATACATTGTATGTGTAGATTTAACGATAATTATAACACTTTAAAGTTATGTATTGAATTAAAAAATAATTTTGCAAAACGTTTTTAGTGCAACCAGACGTGAAATAAAACAATGATATCATTATCATATCATTATGATATCATTCTTACTACAAGTCATCGTAAATTATAACGATTTTGTCACTATTTCATTTGTAAATGGAAAACCAATCGATTAGTAAATGAAAATATATGTAATACTAGCTTTCCGCCCGCGGCTTCGCCCGCAACGTGTTCGGTTATATTGCGTTTCCAAGAGAACCTTTCGAAAGTCCGGGATAAAAACTATCCTATGTTCTTTCTCAAGGTCAACTCTATGTCTGTACCAAATTTCATTAAAATCAGTTTAGTGGTTTAGGCGTGAAAGGCTACCAGACAGACAGAGTTACTTTCGCCTTTATAAAATTAGTAGGAATTTCTTTCAATACTATAAAATGCGAAGTTTTATAAATGTAAAACTATTAATGCTCCGTATTCTGTGACGATGCAAAGATTAAGAATACAAAATTTTGATTGATGTCTATACATTATAGAAGACTAGATTTTTTCCGCGACTTCGTCCGTCATTAGAGTTTTGTTCTGAGAGAAATGTCGCATGTGTGTGTGTCAAAGTGGCGTAGGTACACTGTTTGAGGCTCGTGGCGAAATTCATCGGATTGCCATCCCCCTATAAAAAGTCTGAACGTACAATAAAAGTATTATTTATGTTATAATACTTATTTATATGTTCTTATTTGTAAGAATTCATTAATATAATCAGTGAAGGAGGCCTCTACTTATAGAGTGGTTCTTTCAGAATAAATAAAATATCTTTTCCAATAATTTTCATATTTTCATTATATAAGTTATCTTCTATATATATATAAAAATGGATTGCTGTTCCTTAGTCTCGCTAAAACTCGAGAACAGCAGAACGGATTTATCTTATCTTAGTCTTGAAATGTTCGTGGAGGTTCAGGGAAGGTATAAAAGGTGAGAAAAATTGGAATAATTGCCGGGCAAACCCTAAAAACAGCCCTTTTCTATTTCCCATACAAACGTTTTTTTTGACATTAGATTTGACAACTAACTAATATGTCAATCATTCTGTTTGATTGAAACAGGAAAAACCTGATTATTTATGGCCTCTAAGACGGAATAGAGTTCGCCTGGTCAGCTACTCCTACATATATTACCCTTGACCAAACTAACGCGGACGAAGTCGCGGGCAAAAACTAGTAAGTATATAAATTTGGCGGCAAAGGTTTGATGTCAGGCAGGCGGCGGGTCGCAAAAACAATTAGCCAAAACTATTCACAACATGTAAGGCAGACCCTGGCTATAGCTGGAAAATTGTCAGGTAGAACAAGATAAATTTGGCGGCAAAATCTATAGTGTGTCACGTGACTTCACACAATACAACTTAAACTTTGATCTCACAGGAACTACACGTAATTCCACAATATACAGGGTGACTGGTGAATTACTATCGATATTTGAGGACGTGATATTTGACGATAATATATGACAAAATAAAAATTAATATAACATAAATATTAATAAACTTCTAAGTAAAGTTAACCAAAAGTTGTGTAATTAATTACACATCGTATGAACACCCTACAGATTAGGTATACACACACACACACATACAAGTATGACGGCGTAGTGTTGTATCAGCACGCCGCCGCACGCGTCCACACTTGGAACACTTGGAACGTGTCCACGGTTTATTTATTTATACGGAAATTTGGTCAAAAATTAAGTACCTATTTTTTTTACATAATTCGAATGAGAATCATGTACCGAGTATTCTCCTTAAATATTGATAGTAATTCACCAGTCACCCTGTATAACATCCTGTATTCTTTTCTAATATATAAGCTATATTACTGTGAAATTTCATCAAAATATATTCATTGGTTTTTAACTGAAAGTGTAACAAACATACATACATACTTTGTTATCCTTACCATCGTTACATGGAATTAAAGTAATGATCAAGTCAAGGTCAAGGTAATGAAAACTCGCCGTTTTCTTTTATCTATGAAAAAAAAGTAAAATATTTGTCATGTAAAATGCTTTATTGTGTATTTATCAGGATCTTGATGAAAAAAATTATTAAGGAAAGCTATATACACAATAATTATTAATTAAAACACATAATTACTATAAATATAATATTATACATAGCAAGGATACAGGATACTATTTAAATAAATTAAGTGATACCAGCAAACATGCTATAACAAGCAAATATAACACAACAAATACAAGAACTTAATCTACAACAAATATTTACTTAAATATATTAAAAATTACTTGTACGACAGCTACGGAGTCGTCAATTAATATTTAGAACAAAAATCCTATAATTATACCAAAAAAATCATTATAATAAAGAAATTTTGTATTAAAAAGATTAATAATCAGGTTTTTATTACACTTTTAGTAATATCTAACGTAAGTATAGATTTTTGAAAATAGGATAAACTTAAAAATCATATTTTTATAAGAGTGAAGGAGATGGAAGTATATATACGTCTCTTTCTATATATTTTTTTAAATAATTTCGTGAATATATAATTATATAATTTCATAGTATTTTCAATCATACATGAATTAAAAATCTTTAATAACATATTATCTATTTATATTAAATCAATAAAGATTTTTATTATAAGTTTTGTCATAGAATTGTTGATTTGACAAAGTTCATTTCTTTGTCTGTTTATTAATTTTGACGTGTCTAATGTGTCACCGATATTACATTAAAACCTCAACCTCTTTATATAATTAACAATTTTAGTAATCAAATAATTGTTAGCAAAAGAAAAATATAATTAAAAACACAGACTCAGTGTGTAATCAATTAGTTTTAATTAAAAATTACACGTGTTTTTAACTGTTTAAAACCAATATTAAGTTGTTCTTTTGACAGTTTTTGGAAGCTTCTTGTCAAATTAATCATAATAATCGAATTGTCATAACATAAAGAAATAAACCAGCCATTATTTTATACATATATACTAGCTTTTTCCCACTGTTACTCCTTCTTAGTAACCATAGTTTTGTCTAAGACGTACGTTTTATTCTTATTTGTAAACTTCCCTACTAATATTATAAATGCGAAAGTAACTCTGTCTGTCTGTTACGCTTTAACGCCTGAACCACTGAACTGATTTTAATGAAAATTGGTACAGACATAAAGTTGACCTTGAGAAAGAACATAGGATAGTTTTTATCCCAGACTTTTGAAAGGTTCTCTTGGATACGATATAACCGAACTCCACGCGGGTGAAGCTGCGGGTGGAAAGCTAGTTATATATAAAAAGTACTAAGAATACATCAATTATAATGTATGAAAATTGAAGTCTAATTATTTACTACACGAATTTTGTTTAAAAGTAATATGACGCATATTTATAAATGTATCTCTGTCCGTTTTTTTGTACCTCTACAGCGGACCCGTACCTTTGACCTCGTGTTCACGTTTTGTAATCAAAATTTTTAGTTCACTGCCAGACCTCAGTGTAGTTTTGTAATTTCGTGCGGTCAGACGTGTTCCCAATTAATTATTGTGTTTAAACGAGGTTATTGTATTAAAACTTTAATTATTGTGCTCTTTATATTTTGTTATATATATATATTAAAAAGGGTATGTAATATTTATTAATTTATTTGTTTATGTATAAAGATAATATATTCCGTCATCCGCTGTATATGATTTGGATTCTAACTAAAATATTTTAGAGATGACAACATTATTTTTATAATAGAAATGACATTTCAGTATATTTATTTAGCTTAAATACTTACTTATAAACGAAAATAAATCAATATATACATTAAAATAGTAAAAAATCTTGATTTTCTTGTATTAAAGTTATAGATTGAATGTAGCTTCGAAAAATTATCTTTTAACATACTGAATGCTGAAGTATTTTACGTATTAAATGTATTTTTTACGAATAACTTTCAGTTTGCAGTTGATCTAAATACTAAATTAATACCTGTAGTAAGAGATTTGAAGGCTCAGTTAGAACGATCAATGACAATTTATTCAAGTTAATTTTTTCACTAATATACTCGTATATTTTTGGTGAAATTAAATTATAAAACCTATATTTTTATGTGCTGTAACTTCCAAATTTATAGGGAGTTAAATATTAACATAATTTTTTATATATGTATATATTACTATCGTTTTCTACTTATATGTCTGAGTGTTACAAAAACTCATATGTAATCAGGAAAAATGTAACATATAGTAAAATATATAGTAATATAGTATGTGTTAAATATTCAACTTAAACTTAATTAAAGATTAACATTCTGTTATCGCGCGATGAAATCATCCAAGGTCGGTCGCTTAGCGCTTTGTTTTATACACGGATAGAGGGCGCTAGTGTGCTTGGTGATAAATATTTGACAAAACTTAATATATACCATATTAATTGCAATATTAAGGAATTATTGTGGAATAAAATAAAAAATAAATAAATCTGTGATTGGAATTTGATTTAAAAGTATGAAATAATTCGTCAGCTATAATAAAGAGTTATAGATAACAAAATATAAATAATATTTTCAGATTTAATACGTGTTTTTTATATATTTTAAACAACATACTCCCGAAGTTTCGTTTACTTTGCAGCAACCGTGATCACGGACAGACGAAATGTGAATGGTTAAAAATAATAAAAAAAGCGTAGTAATTATGAAAATAATAGTTTTATTTTAATACTCGCGAAAGTCTTAAATCTCATTATAAACTATTTATAGGTGTTTGAAATTATTGTATATTTTACAACAATATCCTCATGATAAGGCGTTATATGTGCTATATCTTCATTTTATTACGCTTTGTTAAATTTTACGTAATAATGAACAAGAAATTATTGTTTTAAAATCTTGTTATTGTTAAAAACTCTATTCTTTGGCTTTGGGAATATAATATAAATTGTGGCCTTATTATATAAATATGCAAGTAGAAGATAATTTAAATAATCATGAAAAATGATTTTTGTTTTACCCCAACCCAACGATCATCTGCTACGCGACATGCGATAGAGGAACAGAAAACCCGTGAGATAAACAAAATGCACTTTAAAACTAAAAATAAATATAATATATGTTCATTAAGCATATATATAACTTTTTATACTTAAAAATGACTTTGATATCTCCATATATATCTCCAAAGTATATATTACTATCAAAATATACGAACATATTGTTCTGTTGTTAATAAGTTAAATTGATTACTCATCAAAGGCAAAACCTTGAGTTTACTTCATGTACTCGTAGTGGTTAATAGATGATTGTTTGTTGATTTAGTTAAAATAACATTCAATATATCATTGAATTAACTAACAAGTTACAGTGTAATTTTTATATATATGTATTGATAAACCCAAATATTATACCTTCGCTTCGCAGGGGTACTTTACACAAAATGTAAAATAGCCTATGTTACGTATAATTTTGTTGAGTACTTTTTTGAGTTAAATCAAGAGAAATAAAAATTTCGTCATCATTCTTTGTCAAACATAAAATAAGTTTGAACTTAGAAAAACGGTAGATATATGTATTTTTATGTAAATAATACATTACAATAATTTTGTACACAAAATTAATAACGTGATCATGGGAAAAAGTGAGCTACCGCGTGGATTTAATTTTGAGAATTATTAAACTTATAACTTTCAAATGTTAGGTCCGAATAAAATAATTCAAAAAGTAATTTATAGATACTAATGTAGGCTTGAACACGAAGTAATTTATTTTGATAAGACTATACTGTAATAATGAAAATAGCTTTCCTATAAACGCTACATGAATGGCAATTTTTAAAAGTACATAGTAAAATGGATATACATAGTATGTTATCATTTAGAGATAGACATATACCATCGCGGACTTTTTTGTAGATCTATTAAAGGTATGTTATTCCACCATACATTGTTTTATTATATCTGAAACGAATTTGGCAGCGTTTTCGTTAAAAACTCCCAAACGGTAATTTTTTTTCCGACATCTTCAACAAATATCGTTAATGTACACACAAATCAAACACAAAGTATTAACAAATTATATATTGAAACCTTTCTCGAGAATCACGCTATCGAGTGGCGAAAACCGTTTAATAATTGGTGCAGTAGTTTTTCTGTTTATTGTGAACAAACAGACAGACAGACGAGGTGAGGGACTTTGTTTTATAATATGTATTGATATATGCACTATTATGTAATATATAAAGTGTGAGACTTTTTAATCTCGGCTTCTGATATTTAGATAAAATAAATGTTCTTATTGATTTATATCAAAACAAGTTATATTTTATTATTATTATAATAATCGCCAAAGATTATTATCTATCTTGAAATCAATAGGAATAAAATTTATGTATGTATATGCATAATATGCTTTTGTTATTAATATATTCATATAATCTTGAAATATTAATAAAATTATACATATGTATATACTAATTTGTGCTCACGACTTCGTCCGTTCGAACATTAGAGTGTGTTAAAACAGAGACGAAACCTCTCATCATTCAATGTATTCACGGTGACTTGTGACCCAGGTGTAGGTTTAAGGGACCCTATCTAACGCGTTAAGCGCTCACCTCCACCGTACAAGCTCCTCTCTCTACCAAATTTGAAAAGAACCTACTAGGGCTGCCTTCGAAGTACATACGTGCCAAGAATAAATTGATTTTAGTTCTGGACAGGTCTAAGTCTTTTAGTAGTATAGTAACTAATCGAATGTAATTCATACGCAACGCAAAATTACACAAGAAAACTCACTCAAATCCGGTCCAGCCGTTTAGGAGTCCAGTGATATACAGATATACAGTAATATTATATATATAATATTAATTATTCGTTAGTATCTGATCATGTGAGTCATAATTTCTTAACCGGAATAGTGACCTCATTTCTAGTAAGAAACGAGTTCAAGATAATAACCCATACGCAAATTATATCGACCAGATTTTGACGTTAAAATCTAAATGAGTTTTAAGATCAATAATTTGGGATAAAATTTATTCTGTTTCATGATATTTCTTTGGTTTATTATGTTTTCTTTGGTTTAAGTTTTCGAGTAATAATCTTGGTCTAATCTACCAAAATTAACAATTAGGTAAACCTTAGTTTCTTAATATCTAATGTCAAATATATTTTTTTTGTTTCAGGGTTAAAGCATGCTTGAATCTTACAAAACATAAAAAAACGAACGAAGATTGACGAGTAACTTTAAGATGTGTTCATAAATAATAGATAGAAAATTTATCGAATCCATGTAAATAATTGAACGCATCCAAAAGAGCGAGACAGCGATAGAGCTGGTTCCAAAAATAGCTTGGACCAAAATAGAGAAAAAATGTCCGGCCCGGAGTCAGTGTTGGGGGAAAAGTCGGCGGGTGAGGACGCCGCATGGTGGCAGGCACCATGGAAAACCATGGCTGACTTAGCTGAGGCAGTTGACGACCTTATATGCAGCTTCGATTACATGGACACAGCCATGGACAACCTGGTTATGTTGGTTTTCGTGTGGGTCCTATTCTCGATCGTCATCCTCGGCATAGCTAGGTGGGCATACAGCAGATTCAGTGTGAAAGCTGTTGAAGAAAAAGTTGAGAAACCTAAAGATGAGAAGAAAACTGCTAGCGAGATAGTCACTAGTTCAGACAGCGTGTTGGCAACTAGCGCGAAGGTTAAAAGCGCGGCTTTCAAGCCTAGCAAACCGACTAGCTTTGTACCGGCGACTCCGCCTAATAAGAAGCGACTTGGGCGCATGTCGCCAGGACCAGAACAGCTTAGTATCAAGAAGCACAGCATAATAGTCCCTACGTGTACAGGCAGCGACCCAGCAAGTGTACACTGGGTCAATGAGACCCTGACGTGGTTATATAATGATCTGGTTATAGTGAACGAACTGGTGCAACAATGGATAGTGTCCATGAATGAATTCGCCAAAAGATCCGTGGAAGAGGTGAGTGGTTGACCTATTTATTATTTGTTTGGAGTTTACGGCTTGCGCTAAATTTGATACTGAGGTAGACTTAATATACAATGAATACAGACATTCAATTCTATGAGACGAAACCTCTCATCATTTAATGTATTCACGGTGCGTGTGTCGGGTCCATCGTTGTAGTGAGAGGAGCTTCAACAGTGCCTGGGACTTGTGACCCAGGTGTAGGTTTAATATATATAGAGAGACGAAACCTCTCATCATTCAATGTATTCACGGTGCGTGTGTCGGGTCCATCGTTGTAGTGAGAGGAGCTTCAACAGTGCCTGGGACTTGTGACCCAGGTGTAGGTTTAAGGGACCCTATCTAACGTTAAACGCTCACCTCCACTGTCCAAGCTCCTCTCTCTACCTTAATTTTTTCTGAATTAGTTTGTTTGAATATTATGCACATATATTATATGTTTCATCAGCGAAATATTCCTATAACTCCATCTGCCAAGATCATCCTAAGTCTGTCAATACCTCACGAAGGTTGATTTGAGTTGACATGTTAGTTTATCAATATATTTTGTTTATATTAATAACAATTAAATTGTATAAACATAAAATATTTCATATTTCAATGGCATTCGGTTATATCGCGTTTCCAAGGGAACCTTTCAGAAGTCTAGAATAAAAACTATCCTATGTTCTTTCTCAAGGCCAACTCTATCTCTGTACCGAATTTCATTAAAATCTATTCAGTGGTTTAGGCGTGAAAGCGCAACAGACAGACAGAGTTACTTTCGCATTTATAATATTAGTAGGGATATATCTTTTCGTCCTTAGTAATAGTTTTTATTGACTGTAATTAATATAATTTCAAGGTATATCATTATTATATATTTATATTCGTAACGTATAGTCTGTCTGTCCATGAGAAAACTTCCTTCTAGCATCCATATAGCTGATAACAATTACGTCTACATACATGAGGTCATTATGTTCAAGACAAATCTTAAGATAGATTAATTGCTCATATATTATATACTATATTATATGTACAACTTATTTAGGCTCAGAAAATTTATCTTCTATATATATAAAAATGGATTGCTGTTCCTTGGTCTCGCTAAAACTCGAGAACGGCTGAACCGATTTGGCTAATTTTAGTTAAAATTGGAATAATTGCCGGAAAAACCCTAAAAAAAGCCCTTTTCTATTTCCCATACAAACGTTTTTTTTTTGACATTAGATTTGACAACTAACTAAAATGTCAATCATTCTGTTTGATTGAAACAGGAAAAACCTGATTATTTATGGCCTCTAAGACGGAATAGAGTTCGCCCGGTCAGCTATACCTACATATATCACTCTTGACCAAACTAACGCGGACGAAGTCGCGGGCAAAAACTAGTTAAGTTATAATTTTAATAGTTTTTCATTGAAATATAGTTATAAAATTTTGTTTTAAAGTTTACTAAAACTGCTAGTATCCCAAAACTCGATAAGCAAGTTAAATTAACAGCAGTTAAAGTAACCGCTGGTTAGTTTACCAAGATGTCAAGTCAATGTGTAGTGTTTTAGAGAACTTTCTAGAACATAATCACGTTTTAATAGAGGCTAGCATTCTAACGAGTGTTATTGACATGAAAAGACCACAAATAATAAAAAAATATCTATAATATAGATAACTAATAAACAATATTCAAAGAAGTTCTACATTTGACGCAATATTATACTGAAAAAAAATTTTTGAAAAAAATAATAGAGTGATCCAAAATTTTATGGAAAAAAAGATTAATATCAATTAAAACCTCCTTTTTGAAGTCGATTAAAAGATAGTAATAAAAATCTTTATATTATGTACCAAAATAATTATACAATACAATGATTAAAGAATTTAATTCATTTATATATAAAAGGTTTATTATATAACGAAATTTTTGTATGTTTTTTTTATATATATAATGATGATTCGTTCCCATGCCCAAAGAGACAATGAAGATTGTTTAAAAATAACGACGTTTTCTAACAATAATGTTTTTATCCGGTTTTGTGGTTAAAATGTAATTTTTTACGTAGTCTTAACCAATTTCACTTATAACTTTCCCTCTCGCTGTCACTCTCATAGTAATATAAATAGTTTTATTATGTTTTATATAAACAAAATGATATATATAGTCGTATACATTTGTGAGAGTAATAAAGTACTGAATATATTAAAATATATATATTTTATAGAGTCTTGGTCCTAATATGCCAAAAAAAAAATTAGTGATATATTCGATGAATATCAAGTTATTAAAACTTTAAGAAACATATTTTTAAGCAGTACATGCTTAATGTTTTCCTCTAACCTAAAATATATTAATATATATCAAAAAATACGGACGAAGTCGCGTATATCAGTTAGTTTTATAAATATATATAAACGATTTGATTTTGAAACTACGTGTTGAGTTATCATTTTAGATTTCCTTAGAAATCACACTATCCATTATATATTTAGGCTTATGCTCGAGTGATAAAAACATGTTATTTCATAAAACATGATTTAATAAGCAACAAATTCTATTTACGTTGATAAATGTTTTTACATGATACCAAACAAAGTTCAATGAGTTGTTTTATAGATTAAAAAGTATTACATAGAATATAAAATATTTGAAAGATAGTATAAAAATATTTCTAAGGAAATTCGAAGACAGAACAACATTAAAATAAGTTATTTACATGATTTCTCATAGAAAAACATCAAAATAAATACAAATGAATGAATTTCAAGAGCTCTCCGAACTATAAATGTCAATATTAATGCATAATTATTAATTGTTTACAATACAAGCGTCAAGGTCATGAATAAATTATAAATTAAATGTATAATAGATAATTAATTTAGAAAAGACAGAAAAATTTCAAAATTATTAAAAACTAGCTTTCCGCCCGCAGCTTCGCCCGCGTGGAGTTCGGTTATATTGCGTTTCCAAGAGAATTTTCTCAATTTCTCAAGGTCAACCCTATGTCTGTACCAAATTTCATTAAAATCAGTTCAGTGGTTTAGGCGTGAAAGCGTAACAGACAGACAGACAGAGTTACTTCCGCATTTATAATATTAGTAGGGATAAATTAATCTAAATCAATATTATTATTGAGAAAAAACAATATTACTTAGTTTGTTAAAATAAAAATGGCTGCCGCGTTTTTCGTTTGTTATGACAGATGACACATAGAGTCATAAGTCAGTATTTTGGCAGGAAATTTATCTTTATATGTATAATTCTTCTGTGAGTGTGTATGTCACTGAACTTCTCTCAAACGATTGGAACGATTTTGATGAAATTTTTTGTGTGTGTTCAAGGGGATCTGGGAATTGGTAAGATTCACAATTTTGTCAAGTGGACAATGTTTTTTTAATTAATTTTTAATTTATTAGTAGTTGTTGATACAAACTTTTTTTTGACATTAGATTTGACAACTAACTAATATGTCAATCATTCTGTCGCACTTCCAAACACGGAGATTTATGGCTTAAAGGTAAACTCCAAAAATATAAATAAAAAACGTAACAGATATATCTTGATTATAGGGCGATACGAAGTTCGCCGGGCTTTCTAGTACTCGTAACTATATAAATTTTTACGTTTGACTGTTTTTTTAATGTAGCAGAAATTATAATTAGTTTAAAATATTGGGTAATCTAGAGTATTATGTCGCGTCGTGAAGAGAATTCTCTCAGAATTAAAAGAGCAATTAACACACGAGAATGCGTCCAAATAAAAGTATTTAAATACAATCAAACGATTTCAAATCTTATAATCAAATGTAACAGAGTCGGAATTAGCTTGAAAATCGTTTTGTGATTTGTCCGTTCTCCAATTTGTATGTCTGCCAAAATAGCATCAATTTTTAGTTACCAAGCTAGCGTTTGTTTACCGTCTTGACATCTGATTGGTTTATTTATAAATTGATTGATTTTTATATATACTAGAAGACCTGGCGAACTTCGTATCGCCCTATCAAGAAATATCTATTACGTTTTTTTATTTATATTTTTGGAGTTTACCTGTAAGCCATAAATCTCCGTGTTCTAAAGTGCGACAGAATGATTGACATATTCGTTAGTTGTCAAATCTAATGTCAAAAAAAAAATTGTATTGGAAATAGAAAAGGACTGTTTTTATGATTTTCTCAGTAATGAATCAATTTTTTTCAGCTTTCATACTTTCCCTGAACCTCCACGAACATTTCAAGACTAAGATAAGATAAATCCGTTCAGCTGTTCTCGAGTTTTAGCGAGACTAAGGAACAGCAATCCATTTTTATATATATAGGAGAGGAGATTATATGTAACAAAAATTCCTTGTATTATATACAAGAAATTTCCATCAATGGAAGTATGTTTAATCCTTACCACGTATTTCAACATTAAACTGATTATACTACATATATCGTTAAATTTAAATCACTAAATTTTCATAATAATTTGTCATTATAAGTATATGGAAAATACTTTTTGATCCATCAAGCCTTTACGTTTTTAATAATTCGAATTTGATGTCAAGATTATATATATATAGGTATTAAAGCTTGCGTTATCATTCCCAAAGAGGGTTGATGTCAGGCAGGCGGATCGTAAAAACAATTAGCCAAAACTATTCACAACATGTAAGGCAGACCCTGGCTATAGCTGGGAAATTGACAGGTAGAAGAAGAATATTAAAGCTTGCGTTATTAGGGTAGGAAAACATTTTGAATAAGAGAGGGTAAAATTTAATCTTAAATACTTAAAAGTGTCATACAAAACGTTATTTTTAAGCTTCACCTGTTTGAGAATTATCTGAATTAAAATTAATTGGTCGTAAATTTATCAATCAATCAGTTGTTAGTTATTTTAAATTGTTTCGTTGATTTGATTAATAGTTTTAATTCAGTTCAAGTTTATATATTATATACAGGGTGACTGGTGAATTACTATCAATATTTAAGGAGCATACTCGGTACATGATTCTCATTCGAATTATGTAAAAAAAAATAGGTAGTTAATTTTTGACCAAATTTCCGTATAAATAAATAAAGTGTGGACACGTTCCAAGTGTTCCAAGTGTGGACGCGTGCGGCGGCGTGCTGATACAACACCAAACCGCCACGCGCGAGTGTGTGTGTGTGTGTGTGTGTGTATACCTAATCTGTAGGGTGTTCACACGATGCGTAATTAATTTCATAACTTTTGGTTAACTTTACTCAGAAGTTTATTAATATTTATGTTATATTAATTTTTATTTTGTCATATATGATCGTCAAATATCACGTCCTCAAGTATCGATAGTAATTCACCAGTCACCCTGTATATATATATATATATATATATATATATATATATATATATATAATGCATTTGAGTCACGTACGTAAAAATCTGGAACTTAGATCACTATGTGAATTGTTTGAACATACTTCATACATTTTCCTCTTAACGTAATTCTGATGTTCAATGGACGAAGTCACGAGCAGAAATATGTATATATATCGATTATCAGTACTGATTGTACGCTTGTTTTTTCTTAATTAATTAAGATACATTTAATTAATTTTCATGACACATCAGTAATATACATAATAATTACAACGTCTTAGAATGTTGTAGCTACTGAGATATATAATGTGTTATTTTATTTAACTTTTATCAATCAAATTATACACAATTTCTACTCCATTTTACATAACAATGTTGAAAATATCATGTACGAAGATTTATTAGTGAAAACCATGAAAAACTAAGTATATACCTTTACCTTTTATTATGTAAACTAATGGTAGTTAGTATTGAATTAATTATATTTAAAATTCATTTGAGATATATACTAATAATTTCAATAATATAAATGCGAAAGCTATGATCAAAAATCTATATAGATAAAAATGAATTGCTGTTCCTTAGTCTCACTAAAACGTGAGAACGGCTGAACGGATTTATCTTATCTTAGTCTTGAAATGTTCGTGGAGGTTCAGGGAAGGTATAAAAGATGAAAAAAATTGATTCATTTCCGGGAAAATCCTAAAAACAGCCCTTTTCTATTTCCCATACAGACGTTTCCTTTGACATTATATTTGACAACTTACTAATATGTCAATCATTCTGTTCGATTGAAACAGGAAAAAATATATCTATTGAATTTTGTTATATACATAACACCATCTTTTTAATAGTCGGTCAAATGCCTGCTCTTCATACATGTGTTTTGAAGCGAGAGTTTATAAATAGATTATGACGAAGCGTTGTCTCATCTATGACGTCATGAGTGACGTAATACGCTGTTATACTCTCCAAGGAGTTTTTTGTATTCATTAATTTTGAGCGACCTTCGACTTTTTTTTACCTTCAAAAGACTGAGTTATGGTTGAATATAAATATGTTTTCTTTTCTCAAAATTACTTGTCTGGGATACTGCAAATCTTCGTAATTAGCATTGTATAATTCCACGTATCTACATTGGAAGCAAATTAGAAGAAAGTTTGAGCTGAAATATTTTCGATATTAACGAATTTTAAAGTAATTTTTTTCACAATTAATAATTATTTAGTGTTTAATTTATTACTACTTACGCGGAATTATCCAATGGTAGTGACGCAGATTTGCACTATCCCCGATGATATGGGTAGTAAAAGTTTGTTCTACTACTGACGGAGAGTTAACAGTTTTCATTAATATCTCTAAATTATTATGAACGTAGTATTGAATGAGAAACGTGGAACGTAGCGTATTTAGAGTGACGTAGAACTTGTGGTAGGTATATATGTAGTATAGGGATGATTGTTACTTTAGAAGAATATATTAAAGAAAAAGATTTTGTAGTTTATTAGATGTGAGTTTTAGACTGTGTACTTCCTGAATATTACTAATAAAAGGCAGTTAAAGAATTTAACAGATAGAAGAAGTTGCTTTCATAACAAATAAGTATAGTTATATTTGTTATGTATGTACATACAAATTGCGTTTTTAATCAGATTTGGTAGTTGTATGTACTGGACATTAGATCGAGAAGACATAATTTATTTTTCTTAAGTAATAAATGTAAATATATTTTCTATATACGGAATCCGTATTTGTTGAATTCTTTCTGACAGTAACAATTTCACATTATATTCCAAAAAAACCTATAAGTGTGTAGAAAACAAATGTAGGTAATTTTTATTCTAATTTATGAACAACACAGTTTATAAACATATTTATATAAAACTTCCTTGACAATGAAAAAAACCCTTTTTAATATCCCCAATATATATTGGATAAAACTATTATATATATAAATATTAATTTTAAACTTCATTTAATTATATTTTTTTCTCACTACATCATAATACAATTATTATTCGTATACATTTTAAAATAATTACCTAACTTAGTTATACAGGCCACTGCTTAAATTGACTCTCAATAGAACATCTCCTGAATAAAAAAGCTATCAAATTCTGTAAGCCGTCATGATCCAATTGACCCTAAGGTCAAAGGTCATAATAACATTGATTCTGTCCCCAGAACTACTATGAATTTGATACGTAGCTATCAGAACGTAACGTATGTAGGTCGATTGACAGATGTAGCTATAAATAGAATAAGATCGGCAACGTATATTTATATATAGACACAAGACTTGGAATATATTAAATAGACTAGCTTTTGCACGCGACTTCCTCTGCGGGTTGGGAAGAAACTAATTAGTATTGTAATTGGAAAATTTACTGACGATCAGCGAAATCTATTGTCAGTGTTACGACTTTAAATTATATATTTGATTTAAAATGTGTTCAATGATAGAGTAGGGATAGTTTGGCGCGTATTTTTTATCGTAGTGTGACTTTGATAAGTGAAAAGTTTTATTAAAATCGATTTAGTAGTTTTTGCGTCAAAATATTATAAAGATATATTTTTTAAATATTATATTTGAGATGTTTTATGTATGAAAAACTGGAAACAGAGTTTTATGTGTGGCGATTCAAACTTAGGTTAAAGTTATTTTACTCTTAGTTTGAGGTTGACGATGACGATAAACTATTAAGTAATAGTTTTAAAGTATTTTTTGTGTATTTGTGTAATTAAAACTTGTTTATTTAGTGTCAATACTGGAATGCCTTTAAAATTATCAAATAAGGAACTTTTTTCATTTTTTTTATAAGATTTTACGGTATACATATATGATATTATTACAATATAATGTAACAATATAAACATACTAATATACAATTTATGTATATAATGTTTATTTAACCTTTATATACATATATATTATAAAGTAAAAGGGCCCTTGAGTAATGCAATATTGAGATATTGTTCCCCCACGTATAACATTTCGATTGTATTCAATACTAGCTTTTGCCGCGGCTTCGTCTGCGTGGAATAGTGACTTCCGGCAGATTTTTGGTTTTTCCCACATAGTTCCCGTTCTTGCGGGGTTTTCGGAATGGTCGAGTTCCCGTAGAATTTTTAGGATAAAACCTATGTTTTTTTTTATTCACAATGAAGTACTCTTAACCAACAACATATTTATTTGTTTATTTGAATAAAGATTGATATTATTATGTTAATACAACTGAAACTGAAATTATTTCGACCAAATTAGGTGCCATAAAAACGGTTTTTGTGAGTTAATCTTAAAACATAGACATATACTGTCGCGGACTGTTTTTTAGATCATTAAAACAGCTATTATTCTTTAATACATATTTTTTATGTATCTTGAACCGTTTTTACGGCGCACGCAACGAAAGGCTTCAAAGATGAAATAATTTCTCCCGTTTTTTACACATTTACCACTATATCTTTGCTCCTATTGGTCGTAGCGTGATGTTATATGGCCTACAGCCTTCCTCGATAACTGGACTATCCAACACAAAAAGAATTATTCAATTCGAACCAGTAGTTTCGGAGATTAGCGCTTTCAAACAAACAAACAAACAAACTCTTCAGCTTTATAATATTAGTATAGACGAGAGGTATCGTCTCATAATTTAGGCTATTTAATGAGAAACGGGAAACGATAAGTAAATAGTTTAACGATAACTTGGAGTAAGCTTGTTGATATGAAATAATCTTTGAATGGTAGATAGTCCTTAGTATATCTTCTACATAGCAATTTCCCAGCTTTAGCCAGGGTCTGCTTTACATGTTGTGATGGTTGTGGCTAATTGTTTTTACGACCGGCCGCCTGCCTGACAGCAACCCTCTTTGGGAATGCATTAATCAGTGATGTCTAAATACTCTTAGAAAGTACATATGACTCGGAAAAATCACATTGGTACTTGCCAGGATCGAACCCGCGCCCTAATGCAAGAGAGGCCGACCTTTTAACCACTTAAACTAAAATATGTTTATATAGACATTTTACCTAACATTATATATTCTTATGTTCCATATTTTTTATCGTTCCTTCGACAATGAGACGGTGGCGTCTTGCCAAAACAGTTCTGCCAACTACAAAAGTTATTGGCAGAATGTAGTAATGCTTAAATGTTTTTGTTATTCACGTTCTACCAACATAATAATATTGTATACATATTAATAGGTTTTATTACTTAGCCGTTTTATTTCAAAAATAATTAGTAATACATATGAAATTATTGAAAACTATGGATTATTAAGGAAGGTTATTTATATTGAAAACCTCTTTGGTCGTAAATAGTAATAAGATTTAGTGGTTTCTAACTAAAATACAGCTAAATAAAGGTCATAACTAAGCCTTACGTGGAATATTACGTCTATACCTAATAAAGATAAACAATTCTTATCACAAAACAGTTAAACTATGAGTCATTAGTAATTTAACTTCGTTTTGTCCTTAGTACGTGTCTACGTTGTTAAATTAACTCACCTTTTCTAGTATTTTGATACATCGTAAACAGCATAACTGTATGTATTTAGTATAATATGAAAATTGAAAACTTGTTCTAAGGTTTCAAATCCATTTTTTGAGTGTAATTTATATAATATACTAGTTTTTGACCGCGACTTCGTCCGCGTTAATTTCGTCATTAGTAATATATGTATAGCTGACCAGGCGAACTCTATTCCACCCTAGAGGCTGTAAATAACCAGATATTGGAATTATTAAGTTTTTTTCTTTGATCGATCAGAATTAAATAACCTATGTCCGTCTCCTGGTTCTAATCTATCTCTCCACCAATTTTCAACCATTTCCGTACAGCCGTTCTTGAGTTATAAATAGTGTAACTAACACGACTTTCTTTTATCCTAATAATATTATAATTGCGAAAGTTTGTGAGTGTGTGTATGTTTGTTACTTCTTCACGCTCAAACGGCTGAACCGATTTTGATGAAATTTTGTATACAGGAAGCTGACGTCCAGGAATAACACATAGGCTACTTTAAATCCCGGAAATCCGCGGGTAACACCGCGGGGCGCAGCTAGTATAGATTATTATTAAAATTTATTCTAACATCAGTATTAAATGAACAATTTCTTGGACGTCCCATTATGTAAGGATATGGGATTCGTCGTCTTGTTGGCGCCCGACTTTATCGATCGGATTATTAAGTGGGGTAACTTTAAGATTCTTTGTTATTTTCTATATATAACACTTTTCTATATATAATATATATACATTTAAATATTATATTATATATAAACAAGTTTTATTTCTCAAAGATTTGATCATCAAGTAAAAACAACAATATATTCATTTTTTATAGTTACTTAAATTTTACTAAACAATTATTTTTATGATTGAGTGATATAATTAATAGGATACTTAATATATAAAATAATGCAGACAAAGTCGCGTTTATTAATTAGTTATAATAAACTCTGAAACCTTAGAAAGATAGTAAAATTCGATTACATAAAGTCTAAAACCAATTAGTATTTAATTATTTAGCAAGATTAGACGTATAGCCAATAATATTAAATATTAATCTTTTAATATATGTATATATATCTTCATTACGAAATTACTAGACTTTTACTATGAAGAAACGATCTCTTAAACGTAACATTAATCTAGATTTTATCCGCGATGTCACAATATAACACCAATACGTAGCAAATGTTTAAATACTTTACTACGTTTTAATTCAATTTATATGTATATATATATATATATATATATATATATATATATATATATATTATTTAAAATCAACGATGGTAATTAAATTTAAGAATATTCATATATGTTTTTAGATTTTCGCTGAGAAAGAAATATTTATAAGTAAAAAGATTAATTAAAATGACAAAATTACGCCATCTTATGCTTCCGATGTATGGGATTTGAAATGACGTCATCGGTTTACGAAATTTGTGTTACCATATTAAGTAATATTATTTATTTATCTAAACTATTTAAGGATAATTGCTGACTTAACTCAGTAATACTTTTTGTCACAATTATTATATTACTAGTTTTCCGCCCGCAGCTTCGCCCGCGTGGAGTTCAGTTATATCGCGTTTCCAAGAAAACCTTTCAAAAGTCTGGGATAAAAAACTATCCTATGTTCTTTCTCAAGGTCAACTCTGTCTGTACCAAATTTCATTAAAATCAGTTCAGTGGTTTAGGCGTGACAGCGTAACAGACAGACAGACAGAGTTACATTCGCTTTTATAATATTAGTAGGGATATACGACCTCTTTGATAACATGACTTTTTTGTAACATTCTTCGTGATTTATTGCAACGTTTATGTATAATTTATGTACCTTTTTACATTATTTTAGCGAATAAATATATAAAATAGATAATAGTATGATAAATATGGCTTAGTTTTGATAGTAATCATCTATTTTCATACTTAATATATATATTTTGGTCACTAAAAGTCAAGTCTGGCTGTATGTGACTATTTGTCAAACTGACGTAACTTTAGGCGGCAGTTATGACCAAATATTATTAATATTTTTAATTGAAATTAATCATCTTTGAAATACTTTATTTTTAAGCATTCATTTAAAAATAATAACTATATGTTTATACGAAATAAAATTATATTATTATAAAGGGGAAAGATTCTATGTTTTTATAGTTGAATAAAATCGTAATTTTTTCAAATTAAGTCATTATTAAGCATATACCTAATACTTTTTCTCCATATTTGGACCCTTATTTTCACATATATTACTTATTATATTTGATATTTCTCCCGACTTCATCTGTATTTTAAAAGCGTGTTTTTTTATCACGTACTAGGTCAAGGATGAAGCTTGCATACAAAATTATCTCTCCTTCAAGAGACAAAAAATATTTGAACTTTAGAGATATTAACCGACAATTAAAGAAGGAGGTTGTGTGTTTTATTATCATAATGGTTGTCAATGACTTGATTTATAATTATTTATGATAAATGTTTTAAAATATACATATATGTATTACTTTTTTGGTACTGATTGAATTCTCTCAAATATTATCAAATATATGTTACTAGTAAATATTTTTTATAAATTGCAAAGAAATATAATTCGTTGACATGAAAAGGAGTCGAATATTGGACTTTCTGCATTTTCCTCTCCAGTTTTTTTTTAAACTGAGTTCTTCTTCTTCTACCTGGCAATTTCCCAGCTATAACCAGGGTCTGCCTTACTTGTTGTGAATAGTTTTTGGCTATTTGTTTTTTACGACCGGCCGCCTGCCTGACGTCAACCCTCTTTTGGGAATCAACATTAATCAGTGATGTCTAAATACTCTTAGAAGTACATATGATTCGGAAAAATCACATTGGTACTTGCCCGGGCCAGGATCGAACCCGCGCCCTCGGCGACGAGAGGCGGGCCCTTTAACCACTGAGCCACCACTGACTTTCTAAACTTTTTTTTTTAAACTGAGTTATAGAGACGAAATAAATAACTAATTAGTGAATCAATAATAACAGTGTTAAAACATATATAAATGTATGCAATATATAATATATGTATAATATCTTGGTTTGAAAGACACTATTATTTGAAAGATTTATTGGTTTTTCTCTAAGAAAAGATTTTATTGTGAGGTCTGCAAAAGGTACAATCTATATTAGGCTCACAATAAAAAGCTTACAATACTAAACCGTAAGACAAGAATCGACATTTAAAGCTATTAATTTACTTAATATATAATTATAATAAATATAATCTAGTATACTTTCTTTTAATTCTCATCTTAACAAGTTTTTTATACGTTATAATTTTTAAATTAACCACAAATAATGTTTGTTGTTTGTCTATGACACGTAAATAAAATTATATTTTTCTTTATATATATTAATTTAAATGTTATTGTTCCAGCAAGGCGTCGGTGTGGAAATAGTCCGTGCTTTAGACAGTCACCCACCAAACCTAACTAACGTGTTCTGCGAGTGTGACACTAAGGATGACGTGGTGGGTAAAAACTATTTTATGCTAAAATTCTTCTTTTTTTTCCTGGCAATTTTCCCAGCTTTAGCCAGGGTCTGCCAGATGATATAGGTAATATAGAATTAAAATATCATAGAGTAATTTTTTGTTAAATTATTTCCGTTCAAGAGAAAACAAAGCCCATATAGCCATGTCTTTTGTGTGTTTAATTAATTCCATAGAAATTTATGTATATTTTTAGTTTTGACATTGACTTATATGAAAGTCAAAGTGAGTTTTCTTTTATAAATCTAATTAGTAATTACTGATACTTGAAAAATATTAAACATTTAAGTAAATATAAATATTAAGACTAGATATTGATTAATTAATCGTTAAATACTTAATTTGTATATTAAAATGCATACAAATCTAGTTTATAATTCATTTTTTAAAAGAAAATAACATTAACAGTTATAAATGTATTTAAGTGAACAATTTCATTACACTCAATAATAAAGCGGAAGATTCAATTGTGACAATTGACTTTAACAAGATGTTGCCAACGTTTTGATTTGACTTACTGAATTATTATAATTTATTATAGTGGCAATACTATTATTAATTATTTTACAAAATATAATTTATTGTTATTTTTGATTTTCATTATAAGAGTTTATAGAAACGGATAAGAGAAATAAGTATATAATTATAATAAAATCGCAATTATTGGTATCATTTGTGGCAAAGATTGCTTTCTTAATTAATTTTTTCTGTGTTCAAGTAAAACTTTTTATAGACTTATTTATTAAAGAATATAATAATAACATTAATATTATATAAAATTATGTAGTAAGCAACTTTATAATTGTGTTACAATATTATAACGAATAAGAGTGGAAAATAAAATTGATAGGTCAAAGTGAATCTTATAATGTCTAAAATTATTCCTATTATTGCATATTCTATGATATTTTCTAAATTATGTCATATTCTGCATGTTTATAATAAATGATAAACGGAATAATAAGATTAGATTTTGGTGATAATTTGCTTTCTCTTAACAACAGTTTCGTTTAATATCTTATCCTCTTATCCTCTATAAATTCTGTCAACTTATACATAGATATAAAACATTGCATCAAGTAGAAAAATATTCTTCAAGCCAATATACTCCTTTAATATATGTATTATTATAAAGAACGAACAAGACAAATCTTATCGACAAATTAACAAGTCTCATTGTATCAAAACCAAAGACCTTTTTTAATTATTTTTTTTTTGCTATGGCTTCATTCGCACTGTAATCGTTTAATATTTTACAAATGAGAACTTTTTTTTGTAATATTTTACCTATACTTTTTGATGCAAAGTATTAATCCGTTATGTCAATGTCAAATGTCACCTGTCAAGTGTCACCTGTCAACTATATTTTTTATATTGCAGACCATAACCTGTGACTGTGAAGCGACTCCCGCCTTCCAGCTGAAGGCATTCAGTCAGCGTGGAGAGAAGGTTGAAGTATCACACTACAGAGTCAATGTTAATAAGTGAGTTTTATAATATAATAAGATATAAAACTATCTTTATATATAAAAGAAAGTCGTGTTAGTTACACTATTTATAACTCAAGAACGAATGTAGGGATATCGTTGAAAATTGGTGGAGAGATAGATTAGAACATAGAAAGGACGTAGGATACTTTACATACGATTGAAAAAGCAAAAAAAAATAAGTTAGATGAAAACAAAATCTTTTTAACTTCTTTAAAGAGGAACAGAAACTAATATATTTCGGATTATTTGCGTATTTTATTATTGTAAAAACTACATACTCCCGACGTTTTGGTAACTTTACAGCAACCGTGATCATTAAGACGAGATGTGAATGTGAGTTTTATAATAATTATATGTATAACATAATAATTATATGTGTTTTTTTTATGAATTATGAGATCTAAGACTTACGAAGACAGAAACTTTTAATCTTCTATGCCCGTGATCACGGTTGCTGCAAAATTACCGCAACGTCGGGAGTATGTAGTTTAAAATGATAAAAACTTGTTTTACATCCGAAAATATTCTATATAAATGAATTATTTGAAATCGGGGAATATTTTATTTGTTGCGGTTTCCCACACTGATAAGTAATTCGATAACGCTTCTATTTTATTTTCATTTCGTTCTTTCAGATAAGTTGCGAAAATTTATGGTATGAGAAAACTCTTTTCAGAGTTGAAAGTTTTTAACACATCTTTAGTCTTATTAAATTATTAATATCATTTATAGATAATAGTTGAAAATAATGAAAGGACACTTAAAAATACGATCTATGTGTTTTGCGATATTTGTTAAAATTATCTTATTGTTAACAAAGGTATTTTTAATTTAAAAATGCCTAAAATTTATTGTCAGCTCGTTCTTTCGCATAAATTGCGAATATTTGTGGTATAAATAATGCTCTTTGCAAAATTGATAACGTTTTTAACATAATATTAAGTCATTAGGAAACTGTTTTTGTTAAAAAATGTCGTTTATAGATAATTAATGAAAATAATCAAATGAAATTTAATACAAAAATGCCTCGAAAAACAAAATATAAAGTTAAATTATTGTCAGCATATCTATTTTTAATTTCAAAATGTCTAAGATGCTAAAAATTTATTTTCATTCGGAAAATTATCTTCAAAACTTTAATTTCTTAATAAATCATTATTAACGTCACTAAGGCTAGATTGAATATTCTTTAATATTACCAAAAACAGTAATATCTTTTTCCCTAAAATTCCATATAAATAAATAATAATAAAATATTAAAATATGTAATTCTTTTTATACTTTATTGGTATTACGTGATTTTAGTTCCCATTGATAAAAATTAAATAAAAGAGCTTTGTCTTTATAAAATAAATCAATAGACGATTTCATTAACGTATTTATATAGAAAAACTAAAAAATTGTTAAAACTTTTACAAAATACAGTCGCAATGCAGTGGAATGAAATTTATTATAACGAAAGGCGAAAACTGCAGTAGCTTATAGCGTCAGGATTTGCGTGACTATCTAACTAGGTTGTATTCACGTTTACTAAACCTAAAACGATGTAACTATTGATATATACATTAATATTCTAAGCATAAGACTTTCGCGAGTATTCATTTAAATGAAACTAATATTATTCGGATTACTACTCGTATTTTATTATTTTAAATGATATATTACCGACGTTTCGGTTACTTTTCGGCAACCGTGATCACGGACAGACGTAATGTTAATGAGAATACGCATAGTATAATTCGAAAAATAATAGTTTCATTTAAAAATATTCCACTAAATTACAGTAAAATACATTATAATTACAGTCTAATTTTTTAATTTATTATAACATACATAAATAAATGAAACTCAAAGATTTTTTTCATTTTTTGTCAGATTCCGAGCTCGTCTCCACATAATATGCGTGACAGATAAACTGACGGGAGAATTGAAATGTGATGGCTGGCCAGAAGTAAAGGTGGCACTCGCGCCTGTGGGACCTTTGAGGCCTAATGCTACTGAAAATGATTTGCAGCAGATTGTGAGGTAAGAAGAACAGGTTCTAAGGGTCAGAATGATAGATATAGGCAGAAGAAATAGTTATTTCGATTTTTGTAAACTAATTCGTACAGAGTACAACATAAAAATGTAACAATCTTCAACTATCATTCTTGATGTAGAATGACATAGGATATGAAACTTAATTAGATAATCACGTTAAAATTTACATGTAAATAGAAATTCTGATTAATGAATTAGTTTGTAATTGCTAATTAACAATAATATTTATCGATACACTAGTTGATTACTTTCTTTAATAATCATGCTTGTATATAATCATAAAGTTTTGTTTATTTTGTAAACTAATTATATTTATAATCGAGCATTAAATGGTTCTGAATTGAATACAATATTTCATAATCTTTATAATTCAGAGATTATAAATGAGAGGCACCTATATTTAGGGCTTTAATCATTTTGGACTTAATAAATTTCGATGGACAATTGATGTCAAAAACAAAAACAATATCAGATCAAATAATTATACTCCGAAACCCATTATATAGTGTATCTATATTTTACTATTTTTTACGCAAAAAGGTCCATTTATAAGCAATTTTTTGTATAAAACTAGATTATCACACGTAAAATTTTTAAATTCGATGAAATTTGTTTGTTACAACTATTCTTTTTTACATATTCCAGTGATATAGTAGTCAGCGCGCTCAGAAACACACAACTATCATTTAATCTCGCCCATTACCCGACTTGTCCGAGACTGCGGCGGTATTCGGCTGAACCCAGTAGACTTCCACTACATTATGACTCAATGGTGAGTTTGATTATAGAAGAAGAAACACCAGAAAAAGAGCAATAGATTTGATAAATAATTATATATATCCTTTGCTTGTAAAGTTATAACTTTACTTGGTTTATGGATCGCTAGCTATAAGCTAGGATTTCTATGTAAAAAATATTTTTTTAATTTTTAACTACAAAATAAAGTTTAAACCAAAAATATATTTATATATACAGTCTTCCGCGGTGCCTGTTTTATTTGTCAATATATCCAAAATATAAATAATAAAGCGTCATGAGTATAGTATCTACAAATAATATTAAGTTGCTCAAACTTCATTTACACCAAAGATATAATATTAAAATAGTAAGATTTTTTTTTATTGGCACTTAATAATTCTATATGTATTGTGTGTCAGCTACACTCTGAGAGACCGTACACATCAACACCCAACTCCACGGCCGGCTGTGTTCAACTCCTGGGAGATAAACGGCTGCTGGTTAAAGTCGTTAGCGCCAAGGACTTGGGAGGTGAGAAAAATATTTAATATCAAGTATTTATAAGGCAATATAGACCAGTGCCGATAGCTTTTAAAACATAATTAAATTATAGTAGAATAAAACTCTTAAGAAAAGGAGGGGAATATTATAAAAATTAAAGGAAAAATAATTTACCGGCGATCTGAAGTCGGGAAGGGTATGGGGTGGGTAATTAAGGGTAAAAAATGGGTTTTCTCGATTTCCGACGAAACTAAAAGTCCTACGGAAAAAAGTTATATGACAAAGTTGTAAGTAATAAAAAGATCTAAAACTTTAATATTTACATTTTTTTTCACATAATCTCAAATTTTATGTGAAAAATTCGAAAAACCATTTTTGGTTTTTTATTTTTATCCCTTACAAAAAACAATATTTTGTCACGAAATTTGGTGAAAACTTATCTTTCGATGTCCCAAATACACTGTAATTTATTTGATTGGAAATATTTATTTTATTCAACTAATTTTGAATAAATATCGAAAAATCAGCCCCATTTTCAATCGAAAAAACACCCGTCAAAATATCAGCTTTATTCAAAAATTTGATGTTTTCTGTTCGTTTAAATCTCTATTTTCCGATGCTGAAAAAATAAATATAAGTTTCTTACTTATAGTACCATTTTTGGGATAAAATAATCATGTCCCTTTTAATGAAATGACACTCGACATCGTTTTGAAAATGCTCTTTCTAATTTATTTTTAATAGTTGTGTACTCTGGAAGTTCTCCAGATAGTCCCTCTTTTAGGTAATTTACAGAAAATTGACATTAAGCTGCTAAAACTCAACGTAACAGATGGCGTTAGTAGTTACATTGATAGAATTGTTATATGAATGTCTTAATATTAAGAGAAACAAGCTATAAGCTTCACGAATCATTGTGAAAAGAAACAGTTTAGAAATTAATGAGATCTGAGATTTTCGCGAGTCATTTAAATGAAACTAATATAAATCGATACAGGCAGACGAGATGTGCGCGTTATCACGGTTGCTGTAAAGTAACCGAAACCGAAAGTAGTTTAGATCAAAAATAATGTCGCGTAGTATATCCGCAAAATATTAGTTTCACATTAGAAAATAGGATATATTTTATTATAATTTACTTAAATATAATAATTAATATGTATAAGAAAATACATCGCCTCGCTTCAAGATAAAGTTACATGGTCATTAACATATAATATGTGTATATGTATATATTTTCAGGAAAATCTGGTTGTATGGCGCCGTATTGTGTGGTTGAAATGGATGAACCTCCTCAAAGGAACCAGACGGCCTTCAAGAGAGACACCACCAGTCCCGTGTGGGAGGAACACTTCCTATTGTGAGTTATAGAGAAAAAGAGAGAGAGAGACGGATGATATACCCGTCTCGCTCACTCAGAATCTAATATATATAATTTCTATATCACAATGTTCGTCACCGTACTCCTATGAAACTGCTTTACCGATTTTTACCAAATTTTATATACGTATTCAGTAGGTCTGAGAATCGGTTCCTATCTATTTTTCATACACCTAAGTGATGAGGATCCACCCTTAATTTTTGGATTATAATTTTTTATAATGTGGCATCGACAACACATATTTATAACTCTAAATTTTTATCACCAACCCCTATTTTTATATGGCAAAACAACGTTCAAATCAGCTAGTCTGTTTATAAATTAGCTGTAATATAGGTATATATATATTTTCTATTCCACAGCGACCTCTCAGCACAAACAGCTGAATTACTATTCGAAGTGTACGACCGAGGACCTGCATCAACCGGAGCTATGACCGGCAGCACGCAGCACAGGTGAGAAAGAGATAGATTGAGATACATAGAGATAGATGGAGATAGAAATTAATAAATATAACTAATGACGGTAGGTTGGTAAGAAAGGGGAAAATGAAAAAGATGTTTGTAGTATTTAATATGTATTGAAGGGTACTTTAAAAAATATACTTATATATGTACATATATGGCTTGTTTTACTGTACATATTATAAAATATATATATAGTCGTGGTGGCCTAGAGGTTAAAGGCCTGCTTCTGGTGCAAAATCTGGCAAGTATCAATGTGATTTTTAATTTTGAAGTCATTTGTACTTTCTAAGAGTATTTAGACACCACTGACAGATAAAGGAAAACATCGTGAGGAAACCTAGACTTATAATTACAAATTATAAGTTTGAAATCGCCAACCCGTCTTACAAGCGTGGTGATTAATGCTCAAACCTCCTCCACGTGAGAAGAGGCTCAGCAGTGGGCTCTGATAGGCTGATGTTTATATATAGTTAGTTGATTGTTATATTTTCTTTCAGATTCCTAGGTCTAGGTCTAGTTGGTATAGACGAGCTGTTAGCAGCTCCCTCCCAGAGACAACAGATAGGGCTTCAAACTAGGCCTATGGAGGAGCACGACGTGAGCGGGAGTCTCACGGTTGAGGTATAGTTAAGTTAATATCATTAATTTAAATGAAACTAATATTTTTAGGATAACAAAAACGTCAAACGTATATATTTATTATACGTATTATGGAATTAACGAAGGACGATGGACTTGAAAATTTATAGATGCAACATTGCAAGATAATTTTTTCGAGGCTTAAAGCGACGGCTTGCATGTCGCGGCTTAGCCGTGTCAGGTTAAAAATATAACGACTATCAGAAGTACAATTAGAAAATACACAATGTTTTGTAGGCATTACAAATTGCTTCAGTTTTTTTTTATGTTTATAGTTGTTTATTTTAATAATAGTAGAACGTACGTTTGACGCTGTTGTCTATTGAGAATTCGAAACATAGGCATCTCACGACGGTTCTATCTCTAGCGGATCTTTTTTAAATCTTCCCACGAAAAAAGCTAGTTAAATTGTCAATATTAACTCGTATTAAAGTAAAACTCTCTGCATATATCCTATATATCTCGTTTTTTGTGAAAGACAATAATCCAAAACAAGATATCCTTTTTTCTCTCTCTCTCTCTCCATATATTGTCATATCGTTTCAGTTCCTGTTCATAGAGGGCGCTGACATCCCGGAGCTCGGCTCCAAGCCTTTCAAGATCAAGGAGAGTCTACGGACCGTGACGTCACAGGGACGGACTACAACTACCACTAAAACTACCTTCCAACAGAACGGTAACAACACTATGAACTATTATTATCCTTCTTCTACCTGGCAATTTCCCGGCTATAGCCAGGGTATGCCTTAAATGTTGTGAATAGTTTTAGCTAATTGTTTTTACGATCCGCCTGCCTGACATCAACCCTCTTTGGGAATGCATTAATCAGTGATGTCTAAATACTTTTAGAAAGTACATATGACTCGGAAAAATCACATTGGTACTTGCCAGGGCCAGGATCGAACCCGCGCCCTCGTGCAAGAGAGGAGGGCGTTTTTACCACTAGGCCACCACTGACTAATCACGCTATATGAACTATTATATTGATACCTAGATCATGCCCGCGGCTTTACCATGGATAATAAAACCCCTTTGTATATGTATATACTAGCTGCGCCCCGCGGTGTTACCCGCGGATTTCCGGGGTGTAAAGCAGCCTATGCGTTATTCCTGGACGTCAGCTTCCTGTATACAAAATTTTATCAAAATCCGTTCTGCCGTTTGAGCGTGAAGAAGTAACAAACATACAAACACACTCGCAAACTTTCGCAATTATAATATTATTAGGATATATATCTTAAAAGGTTTTATTCCATTTCTCGTATCTCTTTTAATCAGATCTTCATTTGGTGATAGCACATTATTCAGTACTAGGGCGTTACTTTGAAAATAATGTACAACAGTGTGTAATTTTTTGATGTTGTTTAAAAAGTTACCTATGTTATACTCTATAATATAATCTATCTTTCAGTCAAAGTTTAATCAAAATGTTGTATTTGTGTCGCAGGTCACGACACAGGTCCACAGCTAACTCAGTCGGCGTTACAAGAACTGGAAATGAGTCCAACCTCGCCCGCCAACAAGTCCACGCTCATCATACACTCTGTACAGCGGGTGAGATACACACACACACGCACACACACACACACACACACACACACACACACACACACACATGATGGCGAAAAGACTTTAATATTAAACAGACGAATCCGGACAAAAATATATGTCTAAATATTTTGGAAAGCTATACCTTTAAAGAATAAAGACATATAAACTTAATAAATACATATATATGTACAGGGTGACTGGTGAATTACTATCAATATTTAAGGACGTGGTAGTTGACGATCATATATGACAAAATAAAAATTAATATAACATAAATATTAATAAACTTCTAAGTAAAGTTAACCAAAAGTTATGTAATTAATTACGGATCCCGTGGATACCCTAGCTGCGTTATCGACACAAAACAGTTATGTACGTAGGTATATGTAGTTATCGCGCGGTAGTTTACCTACATCCAAACGCCGCGCGCCGCCGCGTGTTAGACCTTAGATAAACAAAAATGATCCAATTCCCTTCATACTTTAATCCTGACTTAGAACACGAAAATACCAAGATATTTCTTTCGTTTAAGCAACCAATTTATTGACTAGGTAAATGGTGTGACCTTGACACAAAAAATAATATGAACTGTTTACCTATCTTGGTATTTCCGGCGTATTTAAAAATGGAATCATACTTATTTACAACAATTGTCAATCATTAAACTACCTATTTACCTACATAACTACACTAACCTTAACAAATGTTCAAAGCGAGCTCCTTCTCGTGTGATACACAGTTCGGCACGTTTACACATATTGTCTTTCACACGATTTAATACGAATGGGTCACTTTTAATAGTTTTGAAATCACTATTGATTTTTAATTTCAACTCCTCTCTGTTTACATACTCTGTAGCATACACAAGACGTTTCCTTGGGCATGTGTTGGAACACGGAACTGTCCGAAGTCTCGTAATCTTTGATTAGCGTTTAAGTTGACGCTGGCCGTAGGTACTCGACGATTGGGGAATATCTCCCGGTACAAATTGATTGCGCCCGGCAAGCTATCATTTGCACGCGCATACGCATGAACCATGTCCAAGTATTCTGCATTTGCGTATTGAAAAGCCATACTTAATTACTAATAAGTAATAACGGGTCACACGCACACACGACAGATTATTATTAGGTATACGCGTAAGATCGATCGCTAGGCGCGCACGCGGGAAGACGAACGTACGGACCTTACGGCGGCGCTCGCCCGACTAATTAGCCACGGCGCGTCGGTGGGGAGTAGCGACACACTGGCGCCGGCAAGGCTGGGTACGTGTCCAAACTTTATTTATTTATACGGAAATTTGGTCAAAAATTAAGTACCTATTTTTTTTACATAATTCGAATGAGAATCATGTACCGAGTATGCTCCTTAAATATTGATAGTAATTCACCAGTCACCCTGTATATATTGAAAACTGTTTATAAACAGACATATACTCAAATCACAATTAACAGAATTTTTTGTAGTGTGTTTGATTTAATGTTTTTCATTGCATGTGTTTGAACAAGGAGCCGACCAAATCCATAAAGGTGAGTTTCCCTTACACCTTCCACAGAATCTGATAATACTTTAACCGTTCTCACAAAAAATCTTTCAATCAATTCTATACCTTATGTATATTTATTTTCCAGCATGGATTTCTCTACTAAATATATATTTGAGATTTTATTTATGTATTGATTGTATATATCTATTCTATGATTTAACACAATAATATAGAAAAATTACTTTCGTATAGCAAATTTATTATTAATATATATTATATGTAAATTGTTAATTAAAATAAAATCTCGAATAACGTGTGCACTAACAATTTGAAAGATGGAGTTGACGGATTCTGGGAAATTCATCGAAGTTGAGAAAGAAGCGTTTGAAAACGAGGGCATAGACAAGGATGCGACTGTAGATAGAACCATAGACAAGACAGATTCCATAGACAAAAATACCACACCAAACCAATCACCAGGAAAAAGTGTGAGAATCAAAGAAAATGGAGCCAAAACCAACGATAAAAACCAAGTGAACGTACGTTTGTGTTTAAAACTAAACATACTAATTATTTTAATAATAATACACACAATTATTATTCAGAGCACCCTGTATACAAACAATAAATTACACAAATTGTTTTGGCATAATTTTTTGAACACACTGTATATACAATAGATTATTTTAACATTTGTATACAACTGATAGACTATTAATTCATAATTATATATAATAAAAACATACAGAAATAATGATATACTTTAGTAGGTGGTACTTACTTCACAAATATATATATATATATTAAATTATTATATTTTTTGTTTAACAGCAAGGTGACTTTGTGAATCAAGAATCACCCCCAGACCCTGCCCCAAGAAAGAAAAGAAGAGACTTCTTTGGAACCATTAAGAGAAGGTTATAATTTATAATAATGAAAAAAACCTTTATTATAAATAAAATAATTAACTTGGAATATAACATAAGAAAAAACTAACTACTATTATTGTTAAATTCATTGATTTATCAAAGAATTAACATGAGGATTCGAATCTGAGACTTACTTTATATGATATTCAGTCACTATTTCATTTGAGCTATTGTGTCCTCATACAAATTGATGACATTTTTTTTTTAAATATAAGTCTTGCCCACTATTGCTTTAAATTTAAAAACATTATACCATAATTGTTATATATTTTTCCTTACTAATAAAGTATATATGTGTTAGTATGTCTTGATTTTCTGTAGTAATTAATATCAAGTGTTATATATATATATATTGTTGTTGTGTAGACTGGGTCGATCCCGCACCAGGTCGGACTTGTCTGATGACCACGTGAGGAGCGTCAGCGCTGAGAGGAACAGTCTGGGTGAGGATGAACAGACACACACACACACATACACAAACACATACATTTTATATTTGATATATTTTAATAGCTCTGATTATTACAACCCGTATTTTTCATAAAAAAATATATATAGGTATGAAAATAATCTTCATGATAATTATAGTAGGCCAGTGCAGAAGCCTTTAAAATTAATGAAAAATGAAAATAAGTTATAGTAAAATGAAACTCATTAGAAAAGGAGGGGAATATTATAAAAATTAAAGGAAAAATAATTTACGGGCGATCTGAGGTCGGGAAGGGTAGGCGGATGGGTATTTAATTGTAAAAAATGAGTATTCTCGATTTCCGGCAAAACTAAAAGTCCTACGGAAAAAAGTCATACGGCAAAGTTGTAGCTAATAAAAAGATCTAAAACTTTTGTACTAACATTTTTTTCATATAACCTCAAATTTTATGTGAAAAATTCGAAAAACCAAGTTTTTGGTTTTTTATTTTTATCTCTTACAAAAAACAATATTTTGTCACGAAATTTGGTGAAAACTTACCTTTTGATGTCCCAAATACAATGTAATTTATTTGATTAGAAATATTTATTTTGTATAAATACCGTAAAATTAGCCTCAATTTCAATCAAAAAAATCATCCTTCAAAATAACAGTTTTTTCAAAAATTGTGTATGTTTTCTATTTGTTAAAATGTCTTTTTTCCGATGGTGAAGAAAAAAATATAAGTTTCTTACTTACAGTGTCATTTTTGGATAAAATAATCATGTCTTTTTTTAATGAAATAACACTCGACATCGTTTTGAAAATGCTCTTTCTAATTTATTTTTAATAGTTGTGTACTCTGGAAGTTTTCCAGATAGTCCCCCTTTTAAAAAACTATTAAAAATATACTATAAGTAAGAAACTTATATTTTCTTCTTCACTTTAGGAAAAAAGAGATTTCAACGAACAGAAAACACTCCAAATTTTTGAAAAAACCTGATATTTTGACGGGTGATTTCTCGATTGAAAATGAGGCTAGTTTTTCGATATTTGTTCAAAATAAGCTGAAAAAATAAATATTTCTAATCAAATAAATTATACTATATTAGGGACATCAAACAGTAAGTTTTCACCAAATTTCGTGACAAAATAATGTTTTTTGTGAGAGATAAAAATAAAAAACCAAAAACTTGGTTTTTCGAATTTATCACATAAATTTTGAGGTGATGAGAAAAAAATGATACTACAAAAGTTTTAGATCTTTTTATTACCTACAACTTTGCCATATAACTTTTTTCCGTAGGACTTTTAATGTTGTCGGAAATCAAGAAAACCCATTTTTTACCCTTAAATACCCACCCCCCACACTCTTCCCGACCTCAGATCGCCCGTAAATTAGTTTTCCTTTAATTTTTATAATATTCCCCTCCTTTTCTAATAACTTTCATTCTACTATAATTTAATTATGTTTTAAAAGCTATTGGCACTGGTCTATAATGTTTTTATAACAAATAATACATTCCCATGATACCTTAATAAGAGTGACATTTTAGTTGGAGTATATACAGTAATATTTGAAATATTTTCGTGAATACAGATAAGTCGTTGGTTCCGAGTCGTACTGTGTACTCGGCGGGAGCATCACCAGCGCAATCTGGCGACGAATCTAGAACTTCTAGAAGGTACAACTTAAAAAACAAATACAAAATATATATAATATATTTTTCACATTAAAATCCTAATTAGATGTAAAGCTTAGCTATATTAATGATTAAAATGATTTTTTTATTATTATATATATTATAACATCACTAAATGTATATTTTTTCTCTTTTTCCATCACGCAACACTCACGCGGGGACGCACGCACTCGGATATGGTAACATTGGTACTTCAAACTAATTCATCTATTGGCTGTTTCTGTCGCTTTTAATCATTTATTTACATCATTGTCAAAATTATCGTATATGGAATTAAAATTAAATAATTAGATCGTCTCTTAGTGAAGTGTCTGGATTTAGTACGGCGTCGGCGAGAACTTTCATCCACGAAGCGTCTACACTCGTCTTAGAAACTATAGAAGCTGGTATTAAGAAGCATTACTTGGTGCCGCTGACTGTGGCTCAAAGATCACGTTGGAGGAGAAAGGGTGTTAAACTACATATATATAATGAACATACTTTCGTCGCTAAACACCTTAGCGGGTGAGAATTTTATGATTATTTTTATACTATTTGTATACGAAATAGGTTAAAAAATGAGTTCGCTTTGATTTGAAAAGATTGCGAATGTCAAACGTCTTTAATGACGTGTGGAAGTGAGATAGATATATCTCTATCTCTCTCACTCCGTAATATACGAAACGTAATTATCTGTCAACTTGAAATCTCACCAAATCACACTTCGTAATACTCTTATTATATTCAGCAGCTAAATTCTCAAGTCAAAAATAACTAACGATTTACTTTAAAATTTTATTTGACTAGTACGTTTTTTTTTATAATGAGAACAATATTTTCCACTGACATCTGACACTTGACAGAATGTTCATATGCAACTTTTTTTTTTAATTTGATCAAAGTTTTTCTCATTCTGCCAATACACAGTATGTCCTATATTCAACTTTTTTTAAATGAGCACAATATTCTCTTCATTCTGCTACAATATGTCATATATGCATTTTTTTTTAATTTTGATCAAAGTTTTCTACATTCTGCCAATATACCATACGTCCTATTTTTTTTTTTAATAAGCACAATGTTTTCTCCATTCTGCCAATATACAGTATGTACTATTTTTTTTTAATAATCACAATGTTTTCTCCATTCTGCCAGCGGAACAGTATGTCCTGTATGTAACAAGACCGTCGCCCGTCGTCTCGGTAAACAAGGCTATGAGTGTCGCGACTGTTTGTTACGCTGCCACAAACACTGCCACGTCCGCGTCCCGGCCGCCTGCCCGCGGTCCACCGTCCGAGATATGGAGCTGTGAGTATTGGCTAAATAACTTTAGACTATTGGCTGTATGATTTAAACCAAACATAAAAAAAAAAATTTGGCTGTATGAGTTGGACCGAATTGAAATTTTTGTTTGGTTCGATTTTTAAAAAGTATGAATTTTATAGATGACATTTGACAGTAATTTAGAAATGTATAAATGGTTTGAAATATAAATAAAAGCAATTTTTTAATAACAATATGAGCATAAAAGGTTCTATATATAATATTATATTTAATATATGTATATTGTACATATTAAAAGATGGAGTTGATTAAAAATAAACTTAAATTAATTGAATTAAACGGTTATGAATTTTATATATAATAATACGTTTTCTGGTTTCCTTCATCTTGAGGATCGAGAGATTCTAATGGTAACATTAATATAGTAATTCACTTCATCTAATAAAAAATACATAAAACCATATTTAATTGGTAAGTAATGCCTTCAGACTCGGCCGTCATATAAATAGCCCTGTCTGAAGGTGTACAGACAGACTACGCGACATTTATATATAAACATAGTAGTTCATGCTTTAACGAAGAACAGAATATGTAGAAAGCTAAGGAATCATGAAAATGCTTTCGACAAAGCTTTTGTTTTAGTTTACGAGATCAATGTATGAAGAAAATAAAAATTAATTATTTAATACATGAACCTGACTTAGATATATCTGTATATTAAATAATACTTAATTTTTTTTATTGAATTAATATATTTTTCACATACCAATAATGTTTTTTATATAATGAGATCTCGTAGACTTGGTTTATTTACGCTATGCTTATAAGATTTTTATTTCCAACGCTGCCAAGGTCCCATTCCCATAGTTTTGGAAATGGAAGGTATATTTAGATTTTAAAGCTTAGAAATTTTCAGACAAAATTGTTTTTTGTTAATATATTGGTCATTGTAACTTAGAATTATTTTTTTAATGAAAGTGATATTGAATTCTGTAATTTTCTACATTTCTTAAGTGCAATTAATTATTAACTATTAATTCTGACGAAACGAACTTGTATTAGGGACTGTATATATTTTTTGATTATAACATATAAAGATAAAATGAGGTTATGCATTAATAATTTGATTAATGTTCTAGTTTGTCTGAAAATTTTAGGTTTCTGTTTAAAATGGCGCTACTAGCGCCATCAAGAATTAATGTTTATATATATTAGATGAAAAAATGTCATGTTGCATTGCTTTGTGTTCGTCTCTTCAGTTACGCGCGAGTGGTGCCAAGTTTTTATAGCTGTATATTAAAATTATTTAATTAATAATATATTTTATTAGAAATTTATCAAGACACTGTAATTTTTATATTTATTTATTAGCTTCCCGTACTTTTGTTGCCAGCACGCGTTAATTCATCGTATTTAGTGTTGCCAATATTTAATAATTAAGAAAGAAAATGACTTGTAATTATTCTTCTAGATCCATGCTCCCAGTGTTAAACGAATGAAGTTGAAGACTGCAAGAAAAATATTAAAAAAATCTAAAAAAAAATTACAAGCTACTCAGGTCCTTTGAACATAATGAAGTCTGTAGACGGCTTTATAATAGTTTGGCTTTTTGTGGCATGAACTAGCTTACACTGTAGATGTGATTTCAATATTATTTTATTAATACAAATCAAACTAATATTTTTTAAGTAATAACAAAGCTTATCACAGATGACGCAGCCTTTTAAGCTGTTTTTTTATTCAATGATAGAAAATTTAGTTTTATCACAATTACTAATTCTGTTTTCGTTTTAATAAACAGCTTGTTGTGTTAGAAAAAATGAAATCTGAAAGATTTTTTTTATTGTATATTATTTTTGGTCTGCATGTTGTATTCAATATTTTTGTCTATTATCAAGCACCAAATTGACTCGGTGTTTTTTGTCTCAGGGTTGCCACTACTTTGTTTTTTTTATTATCCAACATATATATATATGTAATGTCGTGAAACAAGGACGTGGTAACCCTGTCACCTCTAAACTTGTCAGTGTTATAATACTAGTTCTGTTTCCAGGGCTTACATCTCATCTCCGTACACCGACAGAAACATAAGGATGTTGTGATTCAGCTTCTGCACAAATATTTATTAAGGACAATTGAAGTACAACGTACTATATTATGAATAAATTGTGACGGCTTTTTTTACGAATATATTAATGACGGCTTTATATTAGGTGTAAGGGAGGTCAGTTAATCGCTTTTCATCGCGTTAGTTTAGATTAGTTCGCTAGTACCCACAAGTTACCTTTCAAAGCCAAAGCCGAGGGACGTCGCTACCTCCAAGCTAACAGAGCATCACAATATTAATTTGTATAATCTTTGAATAAGGCCTACAGCACTTCGTTATACTATTTGTAATCGCACAACGTTATATATTTGTGCTTAAAGCATATACCACCTTGAATGTGTGAGCGTCTGTTTCTCTATATACTTGTTATATATTCTGTTTCGGTACATGACATATTGTATATTATTGTTAATTATATTATTTGTAAAGTGATTATTTTTTATTTAATGTTTATTTATAAATGTTGACGATGTTTTCTTCTTTGATATAATTTTCGACTTTTAATAAAATGCCTTTTTTTTAATGTGTCTTTTTCATTGAACTACGAATGCGACGATTTCATAATATACAGTTCTTAATTCATTATGTAATTTATTTTAAAAATGAGATATCATACTCTTTTCAGACTAAATATGTATTTTTAGTTACTACAGTTGGCCTTGAGTCAAAAATAATAACAGTTTATTTACAAAACCACAAGCCTTGGCCTATACGATTAAGGAAACCTCAGAGTTATTTTATATCTTGTTTCGAAAGTAAACATTTGACATTTACAGTTCACTAACCACTCATTAATCCAAAAAAATATTCCAAAAATGTATTAATGTTAGTTCTGGACAGGCCCAAGTCTTTGAGTAGGTTGTAGAGAGATTTAGCTGTTATACCTCTCGCTCCCACACCTCTACCGAGTAAAAATCAACGACGAACCTATTTAGAGTTAGTTCGTTAGTGAGCTCGTAATACTTATTGACCTTGATGGCATGGTCTTTGGGGATGTTGGTTTCCCAAGGCACCGTAAGCTCTATCATCACAACACACTTTAAAAAACGCGAATATAGAAATATGTCTGGTCTGGAGGCCGACGCACAAATATCCTTGGGGATTTTGTATTGTTTCTCGTTTGTGGTTATTTCCCTTTGCACTCTGGCTACCGAAAGACTAACCGCTTCACGTATGATCTCTAGAATCGTAACGACGCGAGTATTGACCTCTGTCCAGGAGAACCCTACATCCTACCAGCAAATGCTTAGCAGTTCCAACTGCCTTTCCACAGATATAGCAAGTTTTTTCGGTACCTTTAGCCCATCTTACTAAATTACTCTGATCTGGGAGAGTCATCTGGAACGCATTGAGATAGAATTTTAGCAATGCCGGTAACCAATCATAAATTAAAGTGCGCCATTTTAATGCTAATGGGATGCAAAAGTCTCCTATGTCTAACCACTCGTTCTGCATTTCTAAATTCATTGCATGGATCTTATATTTATCATTCTCGTCTTGCCGAATAAAAGATTTGATCCTAATCCCGCTCTGTTACTTTGTGCTCCTATCATAAATTGCTTATGGAATTGAAGTCGTGACTCTAGCTCGGGGGCATCTTCATCTTTTGGGAGCGATGTCACTATGTCATCATGGGATTTTCCCAGGATATGTCTCTTGGAAACTCTTAGGTGTTTATAGAGCTCCGATGGCCTTTTTAGACTCATCCCAAAACTATTGCTTCCCCTAAATAACGCCGATGAATCAGCCGTTAGAGCGAGCCCGAGCCACAACTTCAACATCTTTATGACGCCTGCATCTAACTTTGACAAAAGGGTTTTATTAAAATCATAGACGAGGAAAGGCCAATTCAAACGTGAAGTTAAGTAATTATCGTAGATCCACGCCTTTTTGACATTACTGATCTATCTATATACATATATTCAGGAAACACGTATTTTGAACCAAACCTTACAATTCCCGAACACACCCGAAGTGATGTTAAAGCATTTGGTTTTTTCACTTTTACACGGGAAAGCATTTTTTCGACGCGATTTGTCTTTGCAATTTTAATTTAACTTATTTAAGGGATATTGTTTAAGATAATAATTAGGTTCTTCTAGTAAAGGTTTGATTTGTTATTTAAAAGTACTGGCTTTATAAGTCAACTACATATATTGTTTAATGATTTTGTTAGAATCCTTAATACATATAATCTTAACTCATTTTGCGCCAAAAAATTTTGGATTCCAATAATTTTTAATATTTAGAAATAATTGTCATCAAAAAAATGTATCTTCTCCATGTTAGAAGAGGCTTTTGCTCAGCAGTGGGCTCCTATAAAGTGATGACGAATTATTTTTAATGTATTCGGGTGTAGTAAATAAAACAACTTTCACTTACGTATCAATTTATTGACTCCAGCATATGTACATACATCAAGCACTCGATAAACGCACGAGCTGTATTATCGGTAATTTAGTAGAAATCGATAAAATGTAACTAAACCTCGGTGTATCTGGCAGTGTTTAAGGAATACGGCGTCATACAATGATTACGCGACTAAAATTTAGAATAATATATTATATATATGAAACTGATACATTATATCTCGTTAGGAATCACTAGCACAGGAAATAAACAATTAGAATGTCTGAGTAGAATATATGTAGTAATCAGATAACAGTTATATAAGATAATATACGTGAAAAGGAAATAAATAAATAAAAAAAGATGCTATCACAAAAAAAATATATATATAATTCGTAGGTCTATGTACAATTATTCAAATGACTACAAAAAAAAAACTTTTTAAACGATTATTAATACAAATCATAGTACATGGTAACCTAATCTACACGAAATATTCAATTTCAACTCCTTACAGTATTTCCATTGACGAAAAATATAGAAACATATACGTTCTAACAGAAAGTTAGTTTGAAAAGAAAATTAGAAAAAAGTTTTTTCCACGGAAATATTGTAAGGAGTTTTTGTATCATCAAGACAAAACCTTCATATACGGAAAAAATTGCAAGCACTAAACGTGCAGTCAATAAAAAAGTTCCAAAAATTGTTCGCGATAAAAAACACCAATATCATCCACAAATAAAGATTAGGCGAATCAAAAGTTCATCCAAAATTTTTTTTAACTTCAACCATTAACACCAAATCTTTGACATAACTGAGACCAATATAAAATGAACCGCAAGATTCGTCACACCGACAATTTGGTTATAATATCTTATATATAACACTAAGTCATTAATTAATGTATAAGCTTCGATTTTATTACTAAATAATCACACGACGATGACGTATATAGAAAGCGGTACGAACGAAATAAAAATTGTACACACGCCTCCAGCACCAGAAAGTAAGCCAATGTCAATCCCAAAAAAGGATTTCACATGCAGAACAAAAAACAATACAAATAATGATCATTCAAAGAAAATAATCATAATATTGAACACAGAACATTTACAAATGCATGTAAGTCATATAAAACGTATGTAAATGCGTTGCGAATGTATACGATAGCATTTTCAGGCCACGAAAGGCTCTGGGAATGGAAGTTCAGTCCGTTGATACACTTACAAGCTACAGTAAACTAGGGGTCATTGAAAATATATGAAGATACTGAGATCTGTGAAGTGACCAGTTGACTATGAACCACGAATGTATGTAGAGCCAAGTTAACTATGAACCACGAATGTATGTAGAGCCAAGTTAACTATGAACAACGAATGTGTTTAGAGCCAAGTTAACTATGAACCACGAATGTGTGTAGAGCCAAGTTAACTATGAACCACGAATGTATGAATAGCCAAGTTAACTATGAACCACGAATGTATGAATAGCCCAGTTAAATATTAACCACGAATATATGAAGAGCCCAGTTAACTTTGTACCACGAATATGTTTAGAGCCAAGTTGACTGTGAACCACGAATGTATGAATAGCCAAGTTAACTGTGAACCACGAATGTATGAATAGCCAAGTTAACTATGAACCACGAATGTTTAGAGCCAAGTTAACTATCAACCACGAATGTATGTAGAGCCAAGTTAACTATGAACCACGAATGTTTAGAGCCAAGTTAACTATGAACCACGAATGTATGAATAGCCCAGTTAACTATAAACCACAAGTGCATGAAAAGCCTAGTTATCTATGATCTCCAAATGTGTGTGTAGAGCAGTTATCTATGAATCACAAATGTATGAAAACAAGTTGTCTATAGAACAGAGTTGTGCGTAAAGCTAAGTTACTGACACACATGCTAGTCTGTTATCAATAGAACATAGTGACTTTTGAGAAGAGAGAAAGAAAACATTTAGATTCGAGCCATAAAAAATATACAAGATAATGACAGTTAGATAAAAATGAAATTACCTTGCGTTAAGATATTTCAGTATGTCATATATATATGTGTATGTGTGTGTGTACATAAATAACATATCTAACATGTGTGTCAGTATATAGTAAACCCATTAAATCATCAGCACTATTTAAACCCCAGTCCACATCACATAGAAAGCTTCACTTCGCTTCAACCGTACTGTATACATGTACTTCAATTTATTTCAATACTGTTACACATTATAATATTATCTAATGTCGGGTGAAAATATATGTATAATTTAGTTCGCCTACGTCACTACCAAGCCTCCGTATAGTGAGTAAAATATTATATATATATAAATTATTCGATACTGTGTTTTTTATTCAAAATTGTCGAATTCATAAATGTGTCATTATACATTTTATTATGTATATAATGCTATGTGTTTGTGAATTTATATATGTGTTTAAAATGTTTCTATTACAAAATGGAAGACTACATTTTATTTATTAAAAAAAATTTCACCCGACATAAGAGTTACACAATTCATTAAATATGTATACCACCTAAACGCTACGTTAATTATGGCAACACACGTCGCACGATAGACCGTTAAAGGAAAGATTCTTATAATATACAAAATGTGTTGCCATTATAATCAATAAATACTAACACTAGACATAACTTGACACTAGCTTGATTAATATATATCGGTTTTTTAATTATTATTATTATTTTTTTAATAAATTAAACAGCTAGCTGATTATTCATTTTTTTTATGTAAAATTGACGCAAACGATATATGAATTATTCAAAAAAACCGATAGTAAATGTACATATCGAAACATATACCGAATAAATAAATTTTTAATTAAGATACAAACGCATTTCTCAATGCTTTAAAGTTTAAACTATAGATCGTAGCCAAATTAATATTTCGACACCATCTATTTATCAAACCGTCCTACATTATCAAACTCAGCCTTATTTGGGGCGTTATTAGCATTTTCAATACAAAAAATTTGTTACTAAATAGCTACAGAAATGCATACATGTCGAAAATATTGATACAAAAAACACAATTGAAAGCATTTTATGAATCATTTCAATAAAAATGATAGAAGACGGTCTGCGAAGGTTCACGTGTGGTTGTAGACTAGTTTACCTCCGGGCGAACTCTGCTTTCATGGCTGAAACAGAATAACATCATCATTATTAGCATATCAGAGCCCACTGCTGAAAGATTTCTTCTCATATGGAGAAGATTAGAGCATTAATCACCACGCTTGTAAGACGTATTGGCGATTTCAGTCTTATTATGTAACAAAATATACATTTATATAGATAATTAATTAATGAAATTATACAGGATGTCATGTTCAATATTGTTATACAATAGATCCTGCTCGTAATTACGGCGAGAATATTTATTTATATCTAGTTTAAAGAATAGTAGGTGTGACAGAAATTGTATAACTAAAGAGCAGCGTTACTATATCGTTTCATTTTAAGAATACATTATTTCTTCACTAATTGAAACACCATCCACTTATCCCTTCTAAATGAAATCACAAATCATTTCCCAGGCCACAAAAGGCCCTAATTTCATTATGTGTCTCTTAAAACCTTTCTATTAGGTTTACAAAGTCCTCTAGGGGAAAATTAACTTAAAAATCATCCCCAAGCCTTTACACAACATCCTTATGTCTTTGTGTATTCCCTACTTCTCTCTATTAAGCCTGTAGCGACCTCAAGTGAGAGTTATAGTGCGTTTCATTTAAGCTGAGCTTTGCATTTATATGACGGATAGTGTAGGTGTGATGTTAAATTTTTGAATGAAACGTTCTTTTCTAGTTTTTAACCGGTTTATTCTACTTTTACTCCGCCCCGCACTTTCCGCACTTCACCTTTTGTACTGGTAGCAACATCAAATGTTGAAAACGATATGTCAAGTGAGTAAGAATTTGTATAGTTTTTTCAAAATTTATTAATTAATATATTTTTTTCCATGGTATTCATAAAATTACCATCTGGCCTTTTAGAAGTTTTGCTTATTTTATAGCACTTATGTTATGTATCTATTTAAAATATAATAGAACATAAATTTAATAGTTTTTTGTCTAACTCTACTTTTACTTTCACTCACACAAATGCAAGGCTCAGCTTAAGTCTAACGGAGTATACCACTAACTTTATCAAAGTCTATCCTATATTGTATCCGCGCCCATTTCTTTGTGTATTCCCTACTTCTCTATTAAGCCTGCAGCGCCCTCTCGTGGTAGTTATCCCCACTTTGTCAAAGTCTATCCCATGTTCACCGTCACCAACCCTAATGTTTTAACAGTGGATTTGCTGTTTTCACATTGATGACCATGTTTTTTATTTCATTCCTATTTTCTACAGTTTTTCGCGTTCAACGCCACCTTATACATTACTATGAAAACATTTTTTGATAACCACTACGCAATAAAACGCAATGACAAATGACTAAATAATAAAAAATATTGAAGATGAGGCAATTGAAAATGAAACTGAGAAATAATTTTAATTTGATTTTTTGTTTTATGTTGCCGTAATTATAAATATATTATGTGAGTTCTAGTATGTAACTAAGAAAGTTGTTTATTATTTAATGATATGAGCAAAATTATGAAATCTGCCTTTTTTTCTTTACCTACCGCTTTGTACTGTTTTTTTTTAGGCGAGTTGTTGTTTTTTTTAGTTTTTTGAGGTTTATATTGCCCCACATACCGTCTAATATATCCCTCTTCATAGCAGCGACCTGCGCCCGTATCTCCCTCAACACGTCCTGCTTGAAGCTGTCCCACTCGGCCGCTCCGCCGCACGCGCAGCCGCCCTCGCCCGAGCCATTCACTTGCTGGAAATATATATAAGAACTTTAATATGAGATTGTATGAAGATTATAGATATTGAGATATAAATATGATCAATATGGCGTATTAAGCTCTCTATCTTAATCCTCATGAGTCTTTACTTACTTTAATACATATATGTAATTGTAGTGTCAGTGGTGTCCTAGTGGTTAAAAGGCCGGTTTCTCATGCACGAGAGCGCGGGTTCGATCCTGACATGTACCAATGTGATTTTTCCGAGTCATGTGTGCTTTATAAGAGTATTTAGACATCACTGATTAATGCATTCCCAGAGAGGGTTGATGTCAGACAGGCGGCCGGTCGTAAAAACAATTAGCCAAAACTATTCACAACATGTAAGGCAGACCCTGGCTAAAGCTGGGAAAGATATGTATGTGTGTAACCTTAAGTATAGTTTCCTCGCTAGCTGAACCGAATCTCTTCCTGGCTGCTCGCGGCGACTGCGCGGCGGGATTACATTCAGCATTCACTGGAAATATATAAAAATATATATAAGAAAAACTGAATTTATAATGTGCGAGGAAACTGTTGTCAAGAAGAGAATTAAAAGGAAGTAAAATAGTTGACATTTATTTTAATTGTGATATTGACATCTATATTTTAAACTAATAGCTACAAATATATTTTCTTTTTATTGTGAACCTAATATAGACTGTAACTTTTGTAGATGCAACACTTAAATATTTTTTTATGGAGAAACTTATAAATTTTTCAAATGATTTTGTCATGCAACTTATAATATCCCTACTAATATTATTAATGCGAAAGTAACTCTGCCTGTCTGTCTGTTACGCTTTCACGCCTAAACCACTGAACTGATTTTAATGAAATTTGGTACAGACATAGAGTTGACCTTGAGAAAGAACATAGGATAGTTTTTATCCCAGACTCTTGAAAGGTTCTCTTGGTAACGCAATATAACCGAACTCCACGCGGGCGGAGCTGCGGGCGGAAAGCTAGTATATATGTTAGTACATACCAGGCGTATTTCCGTTGGGTAGTCGATGCGGCAGGGTGGCAGATCTTTCCCAAGACTTCATAGGGGTCGAGCTCGCTGAACTTTCAGTAGATGACTCCTGAAACATATACACTGATAGTTATAAACATATATATGTATATAAAGTTCTGTTAGTTACTCTATTTATAACACAAGAACGACTGTATTAATATGGATGAACATTGGTGGAGAGATATCTTAGAGACAGGAGACGGTATATACTTCATACTGTTCGTCCTAAAAAAAACTAATAAACTCCAATATCTGGTTATTTACGGCGTCTAGGATAGAATAAAGTTCGCCCGGTCAGTTATACATATCGCGATTGACCCGGTAATCTTACGGTGAATCCATTGGATGCTGAGAGGTTTCGTCTCTTATGAATTACGAAATTAACGCGGAAGGAGTCACGGGCAAAACGTATGTATTGTTGTTAACCTCATTTTTATCTAGATGAGCGAGATGAGCCCTCCTCCTAGCCAGTGTTCGTTGCATCTCATGCATCATAGTGTGAAGAGTTCCGCGGGCGCCGGGCTCCGGGGGGGAGGACTCGCCCGCCGCGGGGGAGGGGGACGGCTGCTGCTGCTGGAAACATACATCACATATACAGGGTGACTGGTGAATTACTATCAATATTTAAGGAGAATACTCGGTACATGATTCTCATTCGAATTATGTAAAAAAAATAGGTACTTAATTTTTGACAAAATTTCCGTATAAATAAGTAAAGTGTTGACACGTTCCAAGTGTTCAAGTGTGGACGCGTGCGGCGGCGTGCTGATACAACACCACGTCACGACACGCGTATGTGTGAGTGTGTGTGTATACCTAATCTGTAGGGTGTTCACACGATGCGTAATTAATTACATAACTTTTGGTTAACTTTACTTAGAAGTTTATTAATATTTATGTTATATTAATTTTTATTTTGTCATATATGATCGTCAAATATCACGTCCTCAAATATCGATAGTAATTCACCAGTCACCCTGTATAAACAAAAAGTCACATATACAGGGTGACTGGTGAATTACTGTCAATATTTAAGGAGAATACTCGGTACATGATTCTCATTCGAATTATGTAAAAAAAATAGGTAGTTAATTTTTGACCAAATTTCCGTATAAATAAATAAAGTGTGGACACGTTCCAAGTGTTCCAAGTGTAGACGCGTGCGGCGGCGTGCTGATACAACACCACGCCGCCGCACGTGTGTGTGTGTGTATACCCAATCTGTAGGGTGTTCACACGATGCGTAATTAATTACATAACTTTTGGTTAACTTTACTTAGTAGTTTATTAATATTTATGTTATATTAATTTTTATTTTGTCATATATGATCGTCAAATATCACGTCCTCAAGTATCGATAGTAATTCACCAGTCGCCCTGTATAAACAAAAAGTCACATATATAAACAAAAAATCACATATATGAAACACAGGGACCATATGCAGTACACAGATAAAATAATAATTAACAGGATTATAAATTTTATATTAACTAATGTTTAAAAAATGTTCATATAAAGGAACGTAAGTGTTTAAGATGTGATTGATTGATGCAAAATATATATGGCGGCGAAACTGTAATGACGAATCCTCTTAACAAGATGTTAGTGTGGAATGAGGTGTACAAGTTGAAAGTGAGAAATAAAAATAATCTTTTATTCCCAAAGACTATTATTTCCATCCCATCCTCGTCAAAGAATGACAATATAATAAAACTCAAAAAAAATACAGAGTACAAGCAAGAGGTTTAATTAATAATTAACATACTGATACATACTTCCTCAAGAAGAAATAAACACTTTTGAAATATTTTTTGGTGTTTTTAGAAGTGGTCTCAAACTTTTTACCGGCAGTACATATTGATATACCAACGTATATTAAAATAATTTAAATAGCTATACACGGTGAATAGAATAATTTCACATCTATCATTACCTGTTGACTCTATATGGTAAGAAAAGACATTATAATTTTAATAATAACATCATAAACAAAATAATATATTCTTTTATATGTATTAGTCTACCCTCTGTTATAATTATCATTTCCTAACCAGACTAAAACGTCTCATGAAAAGACATTATAATTTTAATAATAACATCATAAACAAAATAATATATTCTTTTATATGTATTAGTCTACCCTCTGTTATAATTATCATTTCCTAACCAGACTAAAACGTCTCATGAAGTTGTAACCATATATTATATATATATTACTACTAGCTTTCCGCCCGCAGATTCTCCCGCGTGGACTTCAATTATATCGCGTTTCCAAACGAAAATTTCAAAAGTATGAAATAAAAACTATCCTATGTCCTTTCTCAAGGTCAACTCTATCTCTATATCAAATTTCATTAAAATCAGTTCAGTTTTTAGGCGTGGAAGCGTTACAAACAGACAGAGAGAGTTACTTTGGCATTTATAATATTAGTGACCAACCTTTGCCTGTCTCTTCAGTCTAGCCTGTTGTAGCTGTGCCGCAAGTCCTGCTGCGTCAGTGCCCGCGGAGGGAGGAGGAGGGGGAGGAGGCGGGGCTGGCGCCGAGGGGGCGGGGCTTGGAGTTACGGCCGGCGGCGCGGGGGCGGGGCTTGGTACAGACCCCGGCGGTGGAGGGGGAGGCGGCGGCGCGGGCGCGGGCGGTTGCTGGAATCATATGTGACGTCATGAGGATCAAGTAAGATCATCAGCTAGTAATGATAGATGTATATAGACTCAATATTAGATTAAGGTTACACAAGATGTTAGTAATAATAAACTTTTATTGGTTAAAAGATTACACCACTACAAAACAAACAACAAAATAAAAATCAATAAACAATAATGGTAAGTGTGCAGTAATGAAATCTAACCAAAAGGAGAACCACTCAGTGAAAAATAGAAGCAATGTTGCTACTACACTGATTTTCAGTGATCTCCTAAGGTAAGATGTAGGTAGGAAATAGTATTGGTAGTCATTGGATTAACTAAATGTGATTTAAGCACCTCTTAGTTATATTAGCATGCATCATCATCACACTAGGTGATGATTTAGCTTGTAGTGATAAGAATTTTATAATAATTAAAGCATTTCCTGCAAATATTGCTGGAATCATTATATGTGACGTCATGAGAATCAAGTAAGATCATCAGCTAGTAATGATAGATGAATATAGACTCAATATTATATTAAGGTTAAACAACATGTTAGTAAGAAATGGAATTGGTATTCATTAAATTCAAGTAAATGTGATTTAATTAACTATTAGTTATTAGCATTCATCATCATCAAACTAGGTGATGAAGAATTTATAATAATTTAGGCATTTTCTAGATATCATATTTTTCTTTGTTAATTAACAATAATTGTCATTAATAAATTATATTTCTTTCTGACATCATTAAAGATTACTTATTCAAGGTTCAAAGCTATATAAAATATTATTATACTATAAAGCATGGTAATATATACTTGAATCAAGCTATATTTAATATAATCTTCTTTTGACCATATATAAAGAATATTCCATATTTGTATAGTAAATCAATTTTTTTTAATAAACATATATATATAGTTACCATCGGTGGTGGTTGTGGCGCAGCGGGAGGAGTGGGGGGCGCTATCGGACCCTGGAATATAAAATATTTATATGATGATGTAATGCTCAATAATGGTAATATATAATAATAAACACATAAATAATATGAATGGTTGTAATATATGACTTTTTTATGTATAGAGACTGAGTAATAATCTATACTAATACTATTATAAAGCTGAAGAGTTTGTTTGTTTGAAAGCGCTAATCTCCGAAACTACTGGTTCGAATTGAATAATTCTTTTTGTGTTGGATAGTCCAGTTATCAAGGAAGGGTGTAGGTTATATAACATCACGCTACGACCAATAGGAGCAAAGATATAGTGGTAAATGTGTAAAAAACGGGAGAAATTATTTCATCTTTAAAGCCTTCCGTTGCGTTTGCGGGTTCGATCCTGGCAAGTACCAATGTGATTTTTCCGAGTTATATGCACTTTCTAAGAGTATTTAGACATCACTGATTAATGCATTCCCAAAGAGGGTTGATGTCAGGCAGGCGGCCGGTCGTAAAAACAATTAGCAAACACTATTCACAATATGTAAGGCAGACCCTGGCTATATTTGGGAAATTGCCAGGTAGAGGAAGATTATGTTAATCATACATACATTAGCTGGTGGAGGCAGATTCTGATGCGGCGGCACGGGCGGCGGGGGCGGAGCACCCGCGGCTGACAGAGACATGTTAGGGGGCATTGGAGCACTGAAAGAGTATTGATGATATATTTGAACCTACGACTTATGATACAACGTCTTAGTCACTATGATAATTGAACTATCAAGTCCTTCTGTAAATGTAGGAAGATTCTTTTATTTAATCAAGTGTTTTATTATTTTCTACTACTTTGTGTTTTGGTGATTTAACCCGTAGTTTACTATAGCAACAATAGAAAAATGTCAGTAAAAAAAAGACTTGTGTTTGCTAAACAACCTTCAACCATTATTTGTTATCCATACCTCCCACATAAATATAAATATGTGCTCATGGCATAACATGTTCTATAGTTGACTAACGTCAGTCTTCTGGTATTTTCTAGTAGGTAGGTACCTGTTAGTTCGATGATGTCCGTGTGGTGGCGCGTGTGGTAATGTATGTACGGCGTGCGGGGGCGGCGCGGGCGCGGGGGACGCGACATTCGCTGGCAGGGCAGCCGGCTGGTAATTTGTACTCATTATTATGTAATATGTTCACAATTATACTAACAGTGACAAACAGTGGTGGCCTAATGATTAGAGGGCCCGCATTTCATGCATGAGGGCCCGGGTTCGATCCTGGCAAGTACCAATGTGATTTTTCCGAGTCATATGTACTTTCTAAGAGAATTTAGACATCACTGATTAATGCATTCCCAAAGAGGGTTGATGTCAGGCAGGCGGATCGTAAAAACAATTAGCCAAATAGCCAAAACTATTCACAACATGTAAGGCAGACCCTGGTTAAAGCTGGGACATTGCCAGGTAGAAGAACTGAATTAGGGTATGATAATAGTTTAGTTAGTTACTTCGTAGTCAATGTTTGGTTCTTATTTTAAGTCTTTTTTTTTTGTTCTTATTTGTGCTCCTATCATAAATTGCTTATGTAATTGAAGTCTTAACTACCTTTGGGGCATCTTTGTTTTTTGGAACTACATCATTATGGGATTTTCGCAGGATATATCTTTTGGAAACTCTTAAGTGTTTATAGAGCTGCGATGGCCTTCTTAGATTCATACCAAAACTATTACGATTCTTGAACAAAGCCGATTAATCAACCATTAGCGTAAGCCTCAACTTCAACATTTTTATAACGAGTGCATCTATTTAGTAACACTGTTTTATTGCATTAACTGACTTGGTGATGATGATGCGGTGCGTGGTACTGGCTTGGTGGCTGGTGTGGCAGCTGTTGTGGCTGTTGTGGCTGGTGTGGCAGCTGTTGTGGCTGATGTGGCAGCTGTTGTGGCTGATGCTGCGGCTGGTGGTGTGGTTGGTGTTGTGGCGCGTGGTACTGAGGCTGTTGTAAGATCGCTGCATCTTCTCTGGTCATCGTTCTGGAATTTATGATATAAATATATTAGATTAACAACAATGATGGAATATTTTTATAAGATAGTATTGATCAGTTTGAAAATTAGTTTTCTCTCGTTGTTTCCTCAAGGCTAAAGACGTGTGATCATTAAAAATCTGTTATTATTCAGATAATGTATGCTAGAAGACTGCTTTGAAGGTACCTTGAATCTATCTTCAAGGTACTATCTTTATATAGTACTCTCTATCAAGAAGGTTACCTTTACATACATAACATTATTACGATTCAAACATCCACATAAGAGATGTCAACGGAATTATCACCAAAGGAAACTATATTGAGGTTAATATCATCATCATCGTCATCATCACACTAACCTATATCCCATGTCTTCATCGTAGTGTGTGTTGTGGCCGTTGTAAGGAACTGGTGGATTTGGAACCTGCGCTGGTGGCGCCGTGTTATTTGCCACTTTATTCGCCAGGATCTGAATAATGATATTAAGTTAATTTTAATTAAATTATTAATCTTGATCAAATTTGTTTTCTATGGTATCAAAAGAGTATAAAACTATCTAATTAGTCCTATGCTAATGAATTCTTTTTTTTTAAATGAAAAATATGGATACAAGCTATCTGATATCCAATAGTTGCCGTCACCCATGGAGTTTTATAACAATGATAATGCGGATGCTTCGCCAACCTTGGTTTTTATAGAAGTAGGTTGTTGGGTGGGAATAAGGAAATTGTAGGAAAGGTTGGGAAATATGGAAGGGGCAACCGTTCCTCTCACTCGTCGGACAAAACGCAGCCATTAAAGACTACTTCACGCCGATCTGTGAAAAGGTGGTACTACCTCGGACAAGCCAGAATAAATTCTAGCTGTAGTAACTTGACCACAGCTAGGCTCTACCACCATTTAAGATTCTTACCAAAATTAACAATTTAATTAAGATTACTACTTTCTAACTCTGAAATCTATCTACATTAACTCTTACCTCGAGAGTATGCATCATGGCTCTAGCGAAGCTGTCTGCGTCTTCTCTGCATGAAAAATTCAACCCATAGACGTGTCTGGCATCACGCCATTGATGAAATGTGGCTGTGGCCTGGTTGTACTTTAGGCCACGGACAATGCCACAGTTTATGACCACCTGGAAATAATGATGATCATTTAGCTCAACGATTACAAGGACAACTGAATTTTGGTTGATTTGGGTTTTTATATTCTGCTGACCTATTTGATTTAGGACTTATATTATATCATGAGCTATAAGCTAAAGCCAGATTTGGAGAACTGCTACTTTAATTGGAAACGAATTTGGAAGAAGATTTTTGGATATTTCTGCAAAACTTCAATTGAATAGTATTGTCTGTTTTTCTAATTCATAAAAATCAATAGTGATTCCAAAAGAATGAATACTACAACAAAAAAGTCGAATAAATTTTTCGATATATAAAAACCAATTGTATTTTAATTCTCTAGCTAAAAAAATAATAATATTTTATATTCCTTAATTTCTCTGATTCTGTAATGAGTTATCCTACTAATATTATAATAGCAAAAGTTTGTGAGTCTGTGTGTCTATGTTTGTTACTTCTTCACACTCAAACGGCAGAACCGATTTTGATAAAATTTTGTATACAGGAAGCTGACGTCCAGGAATAACATATAGGCTACTTTACATCCCGGAAATCCGCGGGTAACACCGCGGGGCGCAGCTAGTATTGAATATGTTAGGAGTTTTTGCCTTTTATCTCCTTGCATGATGTATACCTACCTCATGATCATTCAGCTTCCTCCCCACAACCCTGAACGTGTTGTGCTGCGTGTGATGATAGATGTGGACCTTGGACAGCCCGGAGCTCGACCCTGATGGTATCCAACGCTTCATGGCATCATCGTACACCATCACTGATGCGCGGGCGCTGCTTATAGACTGCTCACTGTGAAAAACAAACATATACATAGGTAAGGATAATAAGTAAGTGGTGGCCTAATGGTTAGAGTGCCCGCCTCTCGTTGCCAGTACGCAGTTACGATCCTGGCCCGGGCAAGTACCAATGTGATTTTTCCGAGTCATATGTACTTTCTAAGAATATTTAGACATCACTGATTAATGCATTCCCAAAGAGGGTTGATGTCAGGCAGGCGGAAGGTCGTAAAAACAATTTGTCAAAACTATTCACAACATGTAAGGCAGACCCTGGCTATAGCCGGGAAATTGCCAGGTAGAAGAAGAAGAATTAGGCAATTGAAAGTTCAATATATATACTAGTATTTGCCCGCGATAATACATTTTTAATAATGTATATATGTTTATTTTATTACATAGAATTTAGAAGTAGCGAATAACAAAACTTTTCCTGGAATTAATCACTGTAATTATTTACTGGGAAATACTTTAAAATAGGTTGTATAGATCGGTACGTACGTCATGCAGGTAAATAATTAACTAGCTTTTGCCCGCGACTTCGTCTGCGTTTATTTGGGCATTAGTATCTACTATATGTTTAGCTGACCGGGCGAACTCGATTCCATTTTGGAATTTCTTAAGCATTTGTTCTCTTTTTCGATCGTACAGAATTAAATATCCTATGTCCATCTCCTTGTTCTAATCTATCTCTCCAGCAATTTTCAACCATATACCTACAGCCGTTCTTGAGTTATAAATAGTGTAACTAACACGACTTTCTTTTACATATAAAATAATAATATTATATAAAAAAATATTTGAGTATGTATATATGTTCGTTCCATATTAAATATTTTTGCTTCACAACAATAACACTCAGAAGCAAATATAACACGAGTAGATAACAATTTAGGTGATGTTTTATTTGTTAGTGATTACACTTGTACATTCTATTAAACTAATTAACTAATTAAACATATAATCTAATGCGGTTTTGTTTGTGTTTTTGATGATTATAATAAAACACACTTACAAATAATTTATAATAGATGCCTCTATATTCATTTATAACAGTAAAATAAACTTGTTAAATTAATATAACAAAACGAAATTGCATCTGGTCGGATGTTGCGAAGAATTTCATGACGAGGGATAAGAAATTTGAAAACTTTATTTAATATATCTACAGTAACTAAAAGACGTGATAAGACTGTTTAGGATATATTAGGCCAATGATTTATTACTTTACACTGATGAAATGGTGAGCTATATATATGTATATACCTTAGAATTAAGTTTATAGAGATATATTAAAACCAAATGCAGCAAAGCCAAGAAAGGTGACTTCCTCAAGACACCTCTTATATGTACATGCGTATGCAACCCGGCTTTGCTCATTGCATAACAGAAAATTATTTCAATTTATCTAGACAAATTGGAATTACTACCATATATGGCAAATAAATAAAAATGTAAATTAAAAAGGTCGCTTTTTTGGCGCTGAAAAATAAAAATGGAAGGTTTTTTGGCTGGCAAAAATAAGATGGAGGTTTAATTTTTTTTATGTATTAGTAAATTCATATTTTAATAATCTAAATATTAACGTTTATTATGAACTTGGACCTACTCATGATTTTAATTAAATAATTCAACTGCTAAGACTTAAGGCAATGAGGAAGTGCGTGGTCGTAGGTACAAAACGTATAATTAGTATTACTACACACACACACACACGTTCGCCATTTGTATACGATTGATTGATGAAACTTTGACATAAAATACTACAATTATATTGGTTGAAATTTATTTGACGTTACAAAATATTCCATTCCCATTGGAGGAAATAAATTTTGTTTTATAAAACGAAATTCTATTTGTATTTCAATTATAATTGAACAATTCTTAATTCTTCTTAGAGAGGAGCTTGTACGGTGGAGGCGAGCGTATAATGCGCGTTGGATAGGGTCCCTTAAACCTACACCTGGGTCACAAGTCCCAGTCACTGTTGAAGCTCCTCTAACTACAACGATGGACCCGATACACGCACCGTGAATACATTGAATGATGAGAGGTTTCGTCTCTCTATATATATTAAACCTACACCTGGGTCACAAGTCCCAGTCACTGTTGAAGCTCCTCTCACTACAACGATGGACCCGACACACGCACCGTGAATACATTGAATGATGAGAGGTTTCGTCTCTCTATATATATTAAACCTACACCTGGGTCACAAGTCCCAGTCACTGTTGAAGCTCCTCTCACTACAACGATGGACCCGACACACGCATATGAATACATTGAATGATGAGAGGATTCATCTCTAAATTATCTGATACTGCTTACCAAAAAAACAATACTTATATACAGATCAAAACCTATTATTATTATAACTATGAGCAAAATTTTACATCATCAATAACCATTTTAAATTCACATATTTCAAGTCAAATTTGATTTTTTTAAACCAAGTTAGAAACAGCATATCAGTTATGCAACTGCAGTCTACGCGGACGAAGTCTATTGGAAACGGAGGTCGTTCATTCCTGGTTAGGGTTAAATGATATCCTTACTAATATTATAAATGCGAAAGTAACTCTGTCTGTATGTTACGCTTTCGCGCCTAAACCACTGAACTGACTTTAATGAAATTTGGTACAGACATAGAGTTGACCTTGAGAAAGAACATAGGATAGTTTTTATCCCAGACTTTTGAAAGGTTCTCTTGGAAACGCGATATAACCGAACTCCACGCGGGCGGAAAGCTAGACCAATCAAAAAATATACGACAAATTAATAAACATGAGCGTTTATATCAAACAGACGTAGATTTGTTACAAAACTATTGTGGGAGTTCAGTGGGCGCAAATGTTTACCACATGGGCCATAAACAATGGATTGCTTCAAAAAAAATACGCCATGGATGAGTGATTTCGCAACACACCATACTTGGATAATGTAATGATGATGGATTGGAGTTAAGACATATACACTAGCCTAATATGTTAATTTAAAATATATATATACATAATCTTTTCAAGTATCTGCTTAGATACTATAGCAAAAAAAGTAGCATAAATGATATTAAAATCACGTTTTCAAATATTTCAACAAAATTAACACATGCAGTTTAAAAGAACTTGTATTATCTGATTTAAGGCAAATTATTATATTTTATTATATAGACTATTATTCCAAAAGAGGGTTGATGTCAGGCAGGCGACCGGTCGTAAGAACAATTACAGACAGACAGACCCTGGCTAAAGCTGGGAAATTGCCAGGAAGGAGAAGAAGATTATATATAGACTATGAAATAAATAAATATCTATATATGTAAATGCAAAATAATATAGTTTTAATACTATGGTTGCTTATAATCTTTATAAAAATAGATAAAAAAGCAACAATAAACAAATTTGTATATAGAAGATTTTTAACAAACTAATTTACAACAATAGTATGTAACAGAAAAAGACATTTAAACCAGTTTTGTAACAACTTATTATGAACTGTTAATCTATTTTAAACAAAGGTAATAACAAAGCTGATGTCTCAAACAAATGGTTCATAGAAAAAATAACTGGAAATTTATTTAACTCACTACCTGACGCTTTTGTTTGACCATTCAGCATCAAAACAAAGGTTTGTAATAACTATTGTTATGTAATATTTTTCTTGAAGTACATAACTTCCTTGAATATTGGTATTATTAGAAAAATCTCTTTAGATAAGATAATTTCAAAAGATTGATAGTGCTAACACGAGAAATAAACACAAAATTGAATTACCCAAGACCAGGATCAAATACCGAATTAAAACTATACAGTTTGAGGGAGCTATAATAATAGCTTACCTAATGAAATTTTTAATGAAAAAAGTAAAAACCTTTACGATTTTTATAAAAGAAATTATTAAGTTATTGTAAAAAGCACTTAGATTAACTTCTTGATTTGTAAGTCGTTACTACTATACTAAATTGTAAATTAAATTATGTAATATATCTCATTTAAGTGAATATTGTATGTTTTTTACCCACTAAGTGTCTAATACTCACTGTGCCCAATACTCTTCCCAATTTTTTTCCCTATTCGATCCGTATCCACGTGGTAAGGTGGCTGTTTTTCCTCTTCCATTCAAGGTGTTGGAATCCCTTTTATCAGGGAGGCTCATGACTGAATGTCGTTGGACAGGTTCTGATCTGAACGATTGAAATGATATTTGGGATAGCGTATCATCATTGGATTTTAAGCTGGTCTGAGAACCTCGTAGGCCGTTCTGTGTGTTTGTATGTGCGTAATCGTTTTCGGAGGGAATTATATCGCTGTTCATACGATTTATATTTGGTCTTGGAGGTCGTCTGTATTCTAGAGCATCTCCTTTATTGACTGATGCTGACCGCCTCATTTTTGGTGACTCCTGAACATTGACGATCGAAGGCATCTTCGATTCTATCTCCAAATCTATCTCCCTTTCAATCTGTGTCTGCACATGAGCCAGCATCTCCTCCAAATCCCCGAGATCCGGGTTAATATTCATTTTAACGCGACGCATTTTTTAACTGTCACTAATTTTTTTACATAACACGGACACAACCACTCCGGACGACTGTCGGAACTAAACTGACAAGTATGACATTCTTATCACTAACCCGAATACCGTTATCAGCTGACATCCTACGCTATATAATACTATATAGAAATAAACACCATACATACAGACATACACACACACACACACACATACACACACACATACACATACACACACACATACATACATACACACACACGCACATACACACACATACATAGATATATACATCACTGACAATTTAAAACTATTGTTCCAATCATAGGGAAAGCATAAAATTATATTCCGATACATACAAATATACTAAATTACTTAAAACAAAAAAATCGTACGTATTTTTTACAATATAACAAAGCAAATTAGACTTTAATCAATTGTGTTAAGGTTGAATATCGTAATCGTTTATAACATTTACATATAGGTCAAAATAGAAAGTCTCATGCTACATTAAATGTCACGCCATAAAAACTTTATTCAATACAGATGCGCTTTAAAATTAATAATGATATTGTTTTATGAATAAATCGATTTAGAAAACAACTATATATACAGGGTGACTGGTGAATTACTATCGATACTTGAGGACGTGATATTTGACGATCATATATGACAAAATAAAAATAAATATAACATAAATATTAATAAACTTCTAAGTAAAGTTAACCAAAAGTTATGTAATTAATTACGCATCGTATGAACACCCTACAGATTAGGTATACACACACACACATACGCGTGCGGCGGCGTGGTGCTGTATCAGCACGCCGCCGCACGCGTCCACACTTGGAACACACACACACACACACACACACGGAAAACACTTTTTACACAATTCGAATGAGAATCATGTACCGAGTATGCTCCTTAAATATTGATAGTAATTCACCAGTCACCCTGTATATTTGTTCTTTTCTTTATACGTAAATTATTTACTTTTTTCTACATATATTTGAAAGCAAAGCCATAGAAAGACACTAGTATCGTCTTGCATATTAAACGAAACATCCAAATAATAAAGCAATTACCACGCTTTTTCGTTAATTCGTTTAATATCCTGAACAAATCTATTTGTATTTTTGAATCGGAATAAAAATATCATAAGAACTTTAAAATTTTAAACACACCTTTCCAAAGCAATGTTTTTTTTGTAGTTACTGTAATATTTTTAATTTTAGAGATGCCTTTAAAAAAAATAAAAAAGAAAATTTTAATTTAAAAAATCATGTTGGTGTACGGATGAGACCAATGTACAGGAGTTATATATATAATAATCTTTAATAATATATATTTACTAAGAAAAAATAAAAAAGTTAAAACTTGCGAGTGAAGCCGGCTATAGAAACTAGTATTAAACAAAATCAAGATTATTATTTGAGTTAAGATATTGAAATAACTCCGAGTGATACCACAGTGAAGGTTCACTTATGAAAGTTTAGAGAAGGTTTAACCGATGTCGAAAAAGAGGTATGATGATATTTTATTATTAAATAAATAAATTAATTAATTCGCATATAACTATTGTAATTCACATCTGAAATGCTTAACCGAATTGGATGAGGTTCTTTATTGTTATAGATTAAATTTTGGAAGAAATATGTAAGGCGTGATAACTCATCCTTACTTGTATTATAATTGCGAAAGTTTGTGAGTGTGTGTGTGTATGTTTGTTACTTCTTCACGCTCAAACTGCTGAACCGATTTTGATAAAATTTTGTATACAGGAAGCTGACGTCTAGGAATAACACATAGGCTATTTTACATCCCAGAAATATAACACGACGTGAGAAATAATATTTACATACAAATGTAACACCTACTTTTAGTTCATCTTTGTCCCCTTATCCGTACCTAAAGGTACAAATATGAACATCTAAATGGTACACAAGTTCGATTCCCGACCCAAATACAGAATTGGCACAACGCACTCTGATAGAATTTCACGTTTATAGCTATCACTTATAATAGTTTGCCCTTAATTGGTACGGATTTGTCAGTTTTAATTAAGACAACAAACAAAGGAAATGAAATGTAATAATATTTGAATGATATTTATTTCGGCATATAATCCCAAAGAGGGATGATGTAAAGGCGGCCGGTCGTAAAAACAATTAGACAAAACTATTCACAACATGTAAGGCAGACCCTGGCTAAAGCTGGGAAATAGCCAGGTAGAAGAAGAAGAATATCGTGTCGTAGTCGTCACGTTCACGTACATTATAAATCCCTCCTAAACTTATCAAACATATTGACACATAACGCTTCCTATAAAACAAAATGACTAATAGTTTGAATTCTAGTAAACATGTAATTCTCGATATTATTACGTATTACAGGAAATAAAGTTATGATTAAAAAATATACTATTTATATAGAAAAATGCTACCGTTTATACTAGTTGGTAACTATGTAATATATAATTTACCGCAAGTATGGATTAAATAAAATAATTTTTGAGTATTTGTAGGTAATGATAAATAAATATTATCATCATCCTATCAGAGCCCACTGCTGAGCCTCTTCTCACATGGAGAAGGTTTGAGCATTAATCACCATGCTTGTAAGACGGGTTGGTGATTTCAAACTTATAATTTGATATTATAAGTCTAGGTTTCCTCACGATGTTTTCCTTCATCAGTCAATGATGTCTAAATACTCTTAGAAAGTACATATGACTCGGAAGTTTCATTAAAGTATAGAAAAAATATATTAAAACAGAATATTTTTCAAGTTTTAACTTGTTTAGTATTTTATGAAGTTATTGTTAACCAAAACCAACTAATCTTTAAGAAATAACTGAACAAGTTAATTATGTTTTCAATTAGTATAAGATAAGCAGCCTCCTTACTAACGTTTATATAATCTGTTGCTGGTTCGTAATTTGTTGCTATCTGTGCTTGTGACATTTCCGGTCCGGATTCCCGCGCGGGTGATAAAAAAAACATGGCGACCGACCCACGGACTAGTTAAAGAATTTATAAATTTTAACACATAAATTATTTATAAAATTAAGAAATAGGGAAACGTCATATCAAATTACATTAAATAAAAAATATAGGTTTAAATGTCAAATTAATATAAAGTATGTCTTCTTTTCAGTTAATCTAACGTAATCCACCTATAACGGATGTGCAGATTTCGATGTAACTTTTATTAAATGATAGATAAATTTAAAGACCACATGTAGACATGTAGATGAACTTAACACGAAATCGCGTTTCCTTATATGGAAGTACAATTAAGTTATTATTTATAACACTGTTTATATACAAATATATAATATACAAGATTTTCCCGTGACTTCGTCTACGTTAACTCACAAAGTAAATTTAATTAGAACTATATAAAGATCTAAGACTATCGCGTGTATTAATTTAAATGAAACTAATATTTTAAAAGATATTACATCTCGTCTTAATGATCACGGTTGCTGAAAATTAACCGAAACTTCGTAAGTATGTAGTTTTTACAATAATAAAATATTGGAAGTATAATCCGAATAATAGTAGTTTTATAGAAATGTATATTGTATAGTCAGTGGTGGCGTAGTGGTTAAAGGGCTTGCCTCTTGTTGCAGAGGGCGCGGGTTCGATCCTGGCAAGTACCAATGTGATTTTTCCGAGTCATGTGTACTTTATAAGAGTATTTAGACATCACTGATTAATGCCGATTCCCAAAAGAGGGTTGATGTCAGGCAGGCGGCCGGTCGTAAAAACAATTAGCCAAAACTATTCACAACAATATGTAAGGCAGACCCTGGCTAAATCTGGAAAATTTCCAGGTAGAAGATATTAAATACTATCATATCAATATATTAGTTGTATATATCCTTTAATATCTTTTAAAATATTCATTATAATCCAATAATTCCTCCCTATAATATTGGTAACTTCCTGTCTACAACCTAGCGTTTTCAATGATGTCAATCATTTAAAGCACTTCAAGATTTATTTTTTATTCGTATTAATTGTATGTATATAAAGTCTACAATATGAGATTCTGAATTAGTAATATATGTATATCTGACCGGGCGCACTCCATTCTGACCAAGAGGCCGTAAATAACCAGATATTGAAATTAAATAGTGTTTTCTTTCGATCGTACAGAATTAAATATTTTACGTACGTCTCTTGGTTCTAAGCTATCTCTCCACCAATTTCCATCCAAGTCCCTACAGCCGTTCTTGAGTTATAAATAGAGTAACTAACACGACTTTCTTTTATACATATATATAAATTTTATTCCATATCTATATACGTACATACAGTAATATAATCCTATCTTCATACACGCTCTGTAACATAACCGCGTATGTAATGTAAACATGTCCGTCCGTGTGTTACATCATAACACATAACATCGCGTGCTGTGTGATGCCAACTAGCTAACACTTCATCGGATGCTGGCCAGCCGTGAAATTATCTTCCCACGATCATATCTTAAACTTGATGTTAAAATAATATTTAGATTTCTCTCACCTGGTAGCAAGAGAAAGAATATATACTTTTTTCGCTAATATAACTAGCTCAGTCAAAGAAAATTTTAAAGATATATGAATTAAACATTAAATGATTACTTATTGGGAAAAGTACATAAAAAGTCGTTATATAGAAAATATTTCAGCTTAAACTTTCTTCTAATAATCTGCTTCAAATGTAGATACTCGGATTTGCACTATTCTCAATATATATGATTGAATTAACTGCCACAAATAATACGACTATAGATTTAGTTCAACCAAAATAATCGCCCTACATGTTATAATTGTCAAAACTGGGTCATGAAACGCGAAATATTGACCCGCATATGCAGACGTGCTAAGTGTTTAGCCAAAAATGCATGCATGGGCCCATATAAGGGAAGACCTCCCATGATGTCAATAAGAACAATGGTGTTACGTCACAATTGATGCGATGTTGGCATGGCGAATATATTGATCAGTTACAGATGGATAGATCATTGTTTATACAAATATAATAATAACTAAACATTTATTGTATACCAGGCGAACTCTATTCCGTCTTAGAGGCCATAAATAATCAGGTTTTTCCTGATTCAATTAAACAGAATGATTGACATATTAGTTAGTTGTAAAAAAAAAAACGTTTGTATGGGAAAAACAAAAGGGCTGTTTTTAGGGTCTTCCCGGCAATTATTCCAATTTTTCTCACCTTTTAAACCTTCCCTGGACTTCCAGGAGTATTTCAGTCTTGAAATTAGCAAAATCGATTCAGCTGTTCTCGAGTTTTAACGAGACTAAGGAACAACAATCCATTTTTATATATATAGAAGATACAATGACTTAATTAAATTTAATTACATACCTATATAAAAAGCGCTTAAATCATTGGCTTATAAACATTATAGTTACTTCTAAATTAAATACATTATCAAACTAATTATAGTGTTTCTAATTAATTTTAATTAATAAGATATCATGGTTCAAAAAAGACCACATTTTCCATAATACTCCCGAAATAATAAGAAGCTAGGTTACAATGGATTGTTCTGAAGAAGCTCAAGCGCCACAATTCCTTCAGCAGAGCATTATACAGGCATTCAGAGAGTTATTTCGAAAATGAAAAATCCGATTCAGTGCAATTCACTAAACTAGGAGAAGCCTCCTCGGCAGATTTAACAATGGCCTAAAACGACAAATTTAATACCACCGAAATTTAGACTAAAATGAACCTTATGGCTTTCAAATAGAGGTGGGTCTAACAGACCAGAAATCTTGCTAACCTGGTAACTTAAATACGATGGTTGAGAGAAAATGGACTTTATTCTGTGGACATAAGGACGTGTTGGAGAGTATTCTGCGTGGCAAAAAGCCTTAACCGCATCTAGTGCAGTGATGCGGAAATGTCTTTGTATAATTGAAGAAAAATACTGGAGCAAGATTTACTCTTGCGAGAATTCGTGTCGAGCTGGCTACTCCTTATTTATTTATGTGTAACTAGCTATATCCTGCGGCTCTACTTGGATTACGAGTTAATTTCCTTTACTTCATTTCCCAAAAATCTATCTATATTTATAACAGAATCTAATCAAAATCGCTATAAACATTCGAAGTATCTTTCACATATATATATTAAAGCGTTTATTCTGAGTCAAATATGACAAACAAACAAACAATTATATATACAGGAACTGTCATTCATTTATAACAGTTATTTTTATGGTGTTGTCCTATAAACTATAACCATAACTGTATAGCGTGGTTTTGCGTGTCTTTGTTTTAATACAATCACTAATGACAACGAAGTGATTCATCATCAGCCTATCAGAGTCCACTGCTGAGTCTCTTCTCACATGGAGAAGATTTCAGCATTAATCACCACGCTTGTAAGACGGGTTGGTGATTACAAACTTATAATTGTGAAACTATAAGTCCAGGTTTCCTCACGATGTTTTCCTTTATCTGTCAGTGATGTCTAAATACTCTTAAGTACATATGACTCGGAAAAATCACATTGGTACATGCCAGGTTCAAAATTCTAACCCTCATACATTAGAGGTGAACTTTTAATCTCCAAGCCACCATGAATGAATATACTTGACATCATGAAACATATATTAATCCCTACCAATATTACAAATGCGAAAGTAGCTCTGTCTGTCTGTCTGTTACGCTTTCACGCCTAAACCACTGAACTGATTTCAATGAAATTTGGTACAGAGATAGAGTTGACCTTGTCAAAGAACATAGGATAGTTTTTATCCCAGCCTTTTGAAAGGTTCTCTTGGAAACGCGATAAAACCGAACTCCACGCGGGCGAAGCTGCGGGCGGAAAGCTAGTATATAATAAAAGTTGTTTTAAACGCATGTATATGTAAAGGATTTTCTCATAACATATCTTTAATATGAGTTCTCAAATTCTCCTTACAATTTCGTCTGCAAGCGATCGTTTGGGGGTAAGGGTTAAATTAAATCCGACTTAAGATGTACTCGAAAGTTGGGTCGTAAACGTTAAACTAGCAAATTGCAACTAACTTCTGTATATTCAAGAGATTCTGAAATTGATTTAATGTTATATAAATTTTGATTAAAATGTATGGATTATAAAAGTAAAAAATACGGAAAAAACCATAAAGTTGAGATAAATTTGAACCTGCAACTACCGGGATATAGCATTTACAGTCGCTTTACTGATTCAGCTAGTGTCCTAGACTTTTGTGGAGTGCAAGTAATATGTACTTATGATAATTAAACTTTTCTGTACATGATTCTGGAACTCGTGGTTTACCTATGAGTCTTACTTCTTACCAAAAATTCAATCTAGGTAAAGGTTCTGATGAGTAGTTAATACGTCCAAAGACCTCCACATAATCTATATTATCAAAGTGGGGATCATCAGGGACATAACTCTCCCCCATTGTACATCGCAAGTATTTCCCATTCGTTCTATCCAAGCTCGTGCAATCACACCGATTAGCCACACCACGAACGGACATCACGTTTCCCAGCTAATGGTCATTTTTTGTTTGGATTCCTAACTTTTATTTATTTTATAGAAAGTTATTTATGTAGCATGGGATTTGATGATGGTTATTTTAACAGTTATTTGGAATTTTCGTTATTCATCACATTTGATACGACAAATTTCATAAACAAGAGCTGTTTAAAAGTCCAAGAAATCAAATTATGCACACGTATTTGGGAGTCTATAAAAATTTGCATGCTTTTTTGATTTCACCAAAAATTTAATGATTAGTCTTAAACAAAAATAAAGAGATTGCGTCAATATGTCATCAGCTAACCATGTCAAAAAAGGCGATCCCCAAATACGGTTGGCGCCAAGATATTTTTATAAGCAATTCGGGTATTAGTCACCTACCCAATATGAAGTTACAGAAATGATGAAAGTAATATTTTATTGCTATAGACATCTTTGTCTAATTCCAAAGAAACCCACACACAATTTCGATCGATTGCGAAAATTTTGTGTAAATTTCAATCAATTTGGACATAAAATAAATAGACAGCAATAAAACGAAACTCTTTTAATTTTGTGTCTTAAGTTTTTGCTATAAAAGACTAATCATTTCTTGACTAATATAACTTACTAATGATTAACAAGATGGTTGGGTGACAATTTGATGCTTATTTTTATTTCAGGATATATAGGAAAGAAATTTCTAAATCATTTTTATATATTGACTGAAAATTAGACCGTACACGATGGTAAAAACATTTTAATTTAATTAATATTCTCTGTTTTAAATCTCCATTAAATTGGTAAAACATCCTTCAAGGTTTTACTGTGATATTCGTCATTGAAAGCCAACGAGTTATTGTGCTAGTTTTTTTAAATGACATTTCAAATTAAACATTGGCTATAAATAAAATTCATCAGTTTAATAAGATTAAAGATACTTTTCCTTTATATGGACTTAATCCAAAATTAATTGTATGACGAAATAAAATATGTATATAAATTATGATATTTTTCATCGTTATATATGTATAACACTAGGAAGGTACTTTTCAATGTATTTGGAACCTTTAGAACGAGGTTTTAGAAGTATTTAACCATAATTATCGTAGTATTTCCATTTAACTCAAACTCTTAAGTTAACTGTTAACTGTAACGAAAAGTAAGTCAATACAAGCGGTCGTGGGAAGAACTAATTGTGGTACCATTGTCTGTCTGTCCCACGGATGGTATTAAACGAATTTAGTTTGTTGACCTGACTTTACTTGCAATGAAGGGGCCTTGTTTGTGATCTACCTAATTACTAATTAGTATTTTAATGGGCAACAAAACTATATATATGTATAAAAAAGTTACATTTACAGCTATAGTCTATAATTGATGAATTTGGATGAAAATAAAAATATATGAATTTCTTTACAGATGATATATTTGTGTGTGTGTGTGTGTGTGTAAAAATTAACAGACACAATAACACTACAATTATTCCATTGCGGTTTTATCAACCACGGAAAACGCCTTGTATATATGCTAAAAATATATATGTATTATTTCAAAGCTACCGGGTATAATTATTACGGACACCGAATATATGTATATAATAGTACTATCATCAATATTGCTTACATTGATGGTCCAATAAAGAGTTATTGGGTCAATATGATACTTAAAGCCTTTTGCTCTTCACATAGCAACCCGATAAAATACGATACTATTTTTAAATTCATACAAAAACAATCTGTTTGTTTTGTTAATACAATGTTATAAAACTTCATATAAATTTTTTGAACTAAAAAACATAATATATGTATAGTGTAACTAAAGTTCGCTCAATTTTATATAAATAATATAATTAATTCTTGTTATTTATCCTGTTACTATGAAAATTTGTGAGGATGTATATATGTATGTTGGTCTTCACATAAAAACTACTTGACCAATTTTGATGTAACTTTACAGTAATGTAGCTTAGACATCAGGAAGTGATATAGGATATATTTTATATCGAAATTATATTACTCATTATTAAGTATTATATTGTTAATATTTGTTCTTAAAGTAAAAAAAAAAAATAACATTTGGTCTGTTTTCTCTGGAAAATATTAAATACTCGGTTTAATTCAGTTTACTATTATTTCAGATATTAATATTTTTTTATATAAATAATAAATTAATAATTATTGAACACAAAAGAATATTTGACTTTATCTGTTCTACATAAGTAGTTGTAAAATTAATATTTTCAATGTGTAGTAATAACTACTACTACTACTAATAATTTAGAGATAGTAATAATTCCCTAGACAGCTGCACTTCTACTACCGTTACAGAAACACACACGTAGCGATAATGTGTATGTATGTATGTGCAAAAACGTTAAGTCAGAAACATCTGTACGTACGGAATTACAGTTAAACATACTTCAAATTTATATATACATATATAATTTTATTATTATCAGTATATAAGTATGAAATAATAGTATATATAATATAAAAATAGTTTTGAGAACATATTTTATTAATGGATTTTTCTTTGTAGCTTTAAAATTTTTAAGAATAATCTTCTTAAGTATAAAAAAATATGTGTAGCCAATCGAGGTTTATCGTCTAACTGTGTCATGGACATATCGGAGGAAGGAAAAAAATAATTTAAATACATACGTTCATCTTGCATACTTATAACATTACATTCAGCTGATAACGACATACTAAACTATATATATATATATATATATATATATATATATATATATATATATATATATATATATATTAATTTAATTTCGAACACGTATTAACTGTTAGATATATAAGTCCTTCAAACAACGTATAACGACTGTTATTATAAATATTCACTTTCCTCAACTCGGCAGCAATATACATACATAACAAAAATTTTACAAAAACCCACTAGCACGACCACGAGACACACACACAGAAAAAAACTCACACAGAAAAACTACAAAAATTCATAACAATACGCGGAGTTCAATAATAAAAACAAATCGAAAAAAATTCACGTCTGCGCGGGCGCAGCTTTAACTAACAACTGACGTATGTCACTGTCACTCGTCTCGAGCGGGAAATTGTAAACAACGGAAGTGGTGGGAGGAGGGGGGGGTGAAAGGGACAGATATAAATTTGTTTATGCGATTGTAAATTTTTGTTTATAGTTCTGTCGTAGTGGCTATGAGAGGAAATAGATTATGTTGGCTTATTAAATGTAAATATTGCATATGCTAGTATTAAAAACAATTGTTATTTAAAAGAATCAATCAGTTGTTAGTTTCAAAGTCCATATTAATCATGTTTGTGCGAGTTTCAACTAATATTGCACTTTGAGATATAACTGTATAGAGGTTTAAATATAATTACAAACATAACCCTCATTTGAAATTACATAGTTGGTTAACAAAGACTATAAAATTGAGGAGCTTCAACAGTGCCTGGGACTTGTGACCCAGGTGTAGATTTAAGGGACCCTATTATTTATTAGAAATTTTATAAGAATTACAATATTTATATCATCTTCATAGAATTAAGAACAATTAAATATTTGTTTGTGCAGTTTGAAAGGTATTATAACGTTAAATTAATTTTTATTCACTAACCTAGAAGCTTACCCTAAGTACGCATTTCTACGTCACACGTTACGTTTCCTGTTTCTCATCCAATAAACTACAATAATACTATATGATGACAAGATTTCTGAATGGAAAACTGTTTACGATCCGTATGTAGTGCGAGTTATGACAATGCCAACTAAGAGTAAGCATAATGAATACGAAAGTAAAAATCCTCTCGTTTTCGATTAATTGTTAATTTATGAAAATCTATATCATAGGTAAAACAAGATCCCTATTAACATTATAAATGCGAAAGTAACTCTGTCTGTCTGTCTGTTACGCTTTCACGCCTAAACCACTGAACTGATTTTAATGAAATTTGGTACAGAGATAGAGTTGATCTTGACAAAGAACATAGGACAGTTTTTATCCCAGACTTTTGAACCGAACTCCACGCGGGCGAAGCTGCGGGCGGAAAGCTAGTTTTTCATATATGTATATGTTAGTATATGAAACAAACATATATTTAAATGTAAATACTAACATGTTTTCCTGATGTGGAGATATACAAATAAATCCGGTAGTTTTCGAGTGAAAGTGTAACAAACAGGCAGACAAAGTTAACACCTCACAAGATAACGTAAAGATTAAAACAAAAAGTAACCAAGTTAAAGAGAAATATTGAGGACAGACATACATACAGCAAAAAATATATATTTTTTTATTACATAAGTATTTGTTACTTTATATTATTTTATACATCGGTTACTTAAATTTTAATAATAATTATACAGGGTGACTGGTGAATTACTATCGATATTTGAGGACGTGATATTTGACGATCATATATGACAAAATAAAAATTAATATAACATAAATATTAATAAACTTCTAAGTAAAGTTAACCAAAAGTTATGTAATTAATTACGCATCGTATGAACACCCTACAGATTAGGTATACACACACACACACACACACACGCGTGCGCCGGCGTGGTGTTGTATCAGCACGCCGCCGCACGCGTCCACACTTGGAACACTTGGAACGTGTCAACACTTTATTTATTTATACGGAAATTTGGTCAAAAATTAAGTACCTATATTTTTTACATAATTCGAATGAGAATCATGTACTGAGTATGCTCCTTAAATATTGATAGTAATTCACCAGTCACCCTGTATATTTAAAATAACATGAGGCCTTTGCTCAGCTGTGGGCTCTGATAGACTAATGATCATGATTTAAAATAAAATAAAATTTAACTATTTCATCGAATTTATAAAGAACGAATAATTAATTCAAAATTTTATTTATCAAATTAACTTTCATACAAAATTACCGAAATATTGTCATATTAGTTGCATTGTAATCATAACTTATCGGTCATTGACCTTTGTTATCAACTTATTTATTAATCTAATTAATAAAACCAATATATTTGTTACACTTCTGCTACTATAAAAATGAACAAACAAACCAACATACATATTTACTATGACGTTTTATATACAGAAAAAATATATGTATATACTTATTATATACTTCAAATATTTTATTTATTACATAAATGAATGAATGATTCAAAAATTATTAATGAATCCGATTCATAAGTTATGAATCACTAATGATTTTCTATTTCTATAGAAATATATTATCTGGTATTTCCCTTAAAAAGATATTTTCTCACGAAAATGTCTTATCACCACTCAACTTTTCATTATATAACAACTGATAATAATAACTATATATATAATAATACTTTTTTTTTCAAATCATACTTATTATCTTACTACGGGTTTTCTATATAGTGTATTTACGAATACTGCGAAATTAACGTTTAACTTTCAAGCTTACTTCTAGTTCACAGTCTCACTATTTACGAAGAGTTTCAAGTTTCCCATTCAATAACCTACGCTTATAACAAAATATGTGAAGTTTTATTCATTCCAAACTGGGTACGCTACGTGTGTAGTATTACGATCCTAACTCGTACTAAAATACTGAAATCAAAATTGTACCAAAATTTTCAACTTCATCATAATTTAAAACATGATAATTTATACGTTACCTTATACTTCTAACTAAATCTTATTTTATCCAAACATTTATTTTTTTACTCAGCACGTGATTGTACTTACCTGAAACACAAAAAAAAGACGTGACAAATTTCATAAATACGCGAACAGTTAAATAAAAACAACATAATGCGTTTAAATACGACACTTTCGGACATTAATTCGTAACTTTCCAATACTATAAAAAAACTTTTAAACGAAAGCCAATTACGCGAGATGGAATCCCGTATGGCTTGCCAAAATTAAACGACTTTACGAATTGGGTCAATGACCTACATGGAGGGGGGATGATACGACGAACACACATACATACATACATATATATATATGATAGTTTGTACATACATACACGATTGAATATGTATAGCAGGATTAATATAAATAGCTTAAGAGCTACTTTTATTAACATACTATGAGAGACGAAACCGAAAAACGAGTACTATTCACAGTTTTTGTGTGGACATAAAAAGATTAAACTTATTTAAAACCGTATATCTAAACTTAATACCGGGGTTTTTCACGTCAAAGTTTGTGAATTCATATATTTACGGAAGAGTTACCCCACGTCGCAGTCAATGTAACTTTCAGGTAAAACCCTTTTAAGGGAACATGAATTTTGTAGTCATATTATTAAATGTATTTTAACTAAATTGTTTTACTATCATCGTGATATCAATTTTAATTGGTATTAATTTCTTTTAATGGAGTTTTGTTACTGTATGCTTACTTCAGGTTTGTATTGTCATATTATTTACGGAGAGTTAACAGTATTTAATTTATAAATCTTCGCATATTAAAGTATTAAATTCGCTTATTGTGTTTGCAAAATTATTTTTAGTTTCAGTAAGCCTTTCAGACATTATCGCAAGTAGCGACCTCATTTAAAGATATATTAATGAATTTATAACAAAGCTATACCAAAAAAACCACGTAGATACGAAAAGACGGTTGATTTTATATAAGCTAAAATAAAATAAAAACCTTTTTATGAAAGAAATAATTAAAGAACGAGATTTGTATAATAAAAATTATATCACTGAAGACATTCGTACACAAATATATACTATTGAATTAGGAGATCCTAAAAGTTCTACATATCTGACGACTCTTTTAACTTTTTTCATAGGTTCCATTACCTTAAAAAAATCTCTATCTTACTACTTTGCATATTATTGCATTCTACCTTATGAGTATCTTTAAATAAAGATAATACACAAGAGGATTCGGGTACAAATACTAGTGTAAGAAAACATACATTTAAGTACAATTTCGAAAATATTTCACTAGTAAACAATAAATAAAAAATGAATAATAGCAAAAAATTTAATTATTTCACAATAATTATGAAATTTTTGTGAAAAAATTTATAAAATATGGATCTAAATACATAAAGAGTAACACCGAATAATATAAGGAGGGTATATACAATATTTTTCATTAAATGCAAATATTTAGGGAAAGGTATAAAAAGTAGAATGTTTTAGCATTCCTCGTCAAATTTAACATAAGTATTGACATGGGGTAAATCTCTTATATACTTCTTCGACCTGACAATTTCCCAGCTATAGCCAGGGTCTGCCTTACATGTTGTGAATAGTGTTGGCTAATTGTTTTTACGACCGGCCGCCTGCCTGACATCAACCCTCTTTGGGAATGCATTAATCAATGATGTTTAAATACTCTTAGAAAGTACATATGACTCGGAAAAAGTCACATTGGCACTTGCCAGGGCCAGAATAGAACCTGCGCCCTCGTGCATGAGAGGCGGGCCTCTTAACCACTAGGCCACCACTGACTAAATCTCTTATATACTATATAGTAATATACATAAGTAACCCATATTACAGATCTCATCTCGGGAATAAAAAACGTCGGCAGATAACTTCAACAGTTGGTGTATTTAAAAGGCTTCCTAAAATTTCCACAACATTAATTCTTAATGATTTTTAAGTCACCATATTATATTACTCAATGAACATCTGTTTATATTAGTACCGTTTCGCTTTCATAGATGGCGCTGTTTATAATAAATAATTTCATATTTTTATATATAGTATGATTCTCGCGACTTTGTCTACAATTTACAAACAATAATAATCCCTTAAACAGTCATAGAACCTATTTAATTCTGATTACTGTAAAGTTTCTTAGAGATATTACCTTTTTTAAAGTTTAAATTTACGCTGAGAGGGAAGCAATTCTTATATTCTTTTGTCCCTTTTACTTCTGTATTACATATTTTTTAGGTTCCGTACCAAAAGGATAAAATTGATCTCTTTTAATAATAAATCGCTGTTTATCAGTCATTGGGTGGTATCTTATAAAAAATCTAATTTACACTTAGAAAGGGAAGTCTTCAAAGACGATGTACTTTTAACCGCTAAGAAAACATTTAAAATTCTTCCCATAAAATTATTTACTACTTTTTATATAAAATTGTACGGAACACTCCAAGTGGTAGTCCGTCTCGTTAAATGCCATTTTTTATCTACCTGTACAGCTTAATATCTTTTGAGAATACCGCTATATGTATTTTTTACAACACATTTATCTACGTGATTTAACCGGTTCATTGACCCGGGACTAAACAATCGTTTATTTGCATTACACCTGTTGTAAGGCGTTGCTTCGACAAATTAAAATATCATACGAATTATCATGCATGACATGTATCATTAATTTCATATACTCAACATACTAGGTTTTGCTCGCGACTCTGTCTGCGTGAAAATCAGATTTGCGCTGAGTAAAGGTATAGTTGTTAAAATTCAACATTTTACAACCTAAAATAGTTGTTACAACCTAGGTTCCAGCCTTTTCATTTTAAATAAACCATATAAACTCTGAGCTTCATCTGCCGGGATGATTTTTGGATTTAAAAAATATGGACAACCACTTAAATGTATATAAAAATTTCATTCAAATCAGTCGAGCCGTTTAAGAGTGTGTATGTATGTGTGTGTGTGTGTGTGTGTGTGTGTGTGTGTGTGTGTGTGTGTGTGTGTGTGTGTGTGTGTGTGTGTGTGTGTGTGTGTGTGTGTGTGTGTGTGCGTGTGTGTGTGTGCGTTATAATCCGTAGTAGTTAAAACGCTCGTGTCACAATATCCGGACGTACAGACGGATGTATCTATTAAATCATGGAGACGTGGCCGGCCGACTTAACTGTACATGAGCGGCGCAGGCGCATAAGAGATCGCGATTTGATATAATATTATGATTATAAATTAATACAAACAACATTACTTCAGTTAAATTGAAATAATTAGTGTTATGAAATTGTGGAAATAAAAATAAATGTATCTAATAACGGCCACATACCTATGCGTTTAAACTTGTCGTGTTTAATTTACCGTGAAGAACTTGTAGTAATATTAGTCATTAAAGTATAATTTTCAATTATATTAAAAGTGTTAAATTTTTTTAATATTATATACTAGTAAACCTGGCGAACTCCGTTTCGCCACCAGAAGGCTTTTATATAACATTTCGTTTGGTGATTAAAAGATGAAGAATTATTTGTTTTATATTTGAAAAGGAAAATTTTTATTTCATTTCACAACAGTAATGAATTCATTTCGATTACAAAAATGAAGTGTTATTTAGTTGAACTTCTCTAAGTAAATGAAAGTGAATCCAAAGTAGATACCGATTCGAAGCGTTACGTGTCCGCAAATTATCCGTTTCATTGAAGTGCTCCTTTGTAAACCACATTTTTTATTTTTTGGTCTAACTTTAACACAAATAAAGCGTATGGTTTCCAAACTCGTGAACATACAAAATATAACTGCCCATGTGAAAACAATGATTTTCTAAATTTATCCCGCAAATACTAAATGGTTTTAAGAGTTCAAACTACAAACACATTACCTAAATATTTTTATATTTATATAGTAGATTTCTTACAAATATCTAATTATCATCCATACGTCATTACATATCTGTCATTATACGTCAATTGCATAGCTGTCAATTGTGTTATTCCACGTTTTATAGTGACTGACGTTTCATGTCAAGTTCCACGGGAATGCTGTCGAACGGGATAAAAAGTATCCTATTGCAATTTCCTGGTTCTAAATTACCTCCCTGCCAATTTTCAGCTGAATCGGTTCAGCCGTTCTTGGGTTATAAGTGAAGTCACTAACACGACTTTCTTTTATATATATAGATATGTATTAGAACTATATTAAATTATATATAATAAACATGGCACACTCTCTCACACACACATATATAATACATTAATCCGTGAACTTCCCTCAATGTGTGTGTCAGTGAATGTCAAACATAATGACATATCAATCATACTATTGAACTTGACATAACCAAACGATTAGTCCAGTATCGACCTTTAAGTTATATAATAGTTGGTTTAATTTTACGTGAATTCAAATATTTTCAGTGAAAAACAAATTTTATTTCTTTTATTATTCATAGATTTCATATACCTAAAAATATAAATTTTTTACGTGTTTTAGCGTGGTTATTACGTTAAAATAAATTTAACCGATTTTTTTATATAACAGAAAAAATTAGGAGGTTTGTTAATTGTAAAACTATAACTAAAAATATCAATTTAGAACATATTATATTATAATATGATTATCAAGCTATCCTTCAGATTCTTAAAATCATAGTAATTTATTTCAATTTTATTAATAACTTTCATGTAAATAAGGATTTCGGATAATACGCTTTTTAAATTATTTCATATCTACATAATAACGTTTGGGTTCCTTTACAGAGATGAAATATCATTTCATCTCGCCTTAATATAATAAAAACTTAGTTTCATTTAAATTTGTACACGAAACTCTAAGATAATATTAATTAATTACTTGCTTGAATGACTCTAATCTATGAAAATCATCAATCTATATTAAAAGTATATCTTCAATTTTATCATATACAGGGTGACTGGTGAATTACTATCGATATTTGAGGACGTGATATTTGACGATCATATATGACAAAATAAAAATTAATATTACATAAATATTAATAAACTTCTAAGTAAAGTTAATCAAAAGTTATGTTATTAATTACGCATCGTATGAACACCCTACAGATTAGGTATACACACCCACTCACACAGACGCGGCGGCGGCGTAGTGTTGTATCAGCACGTCGCCGCACGCGTCCACACTTGGAACACTTGGAACGTGTACACACTTTATTTATTTATACGGAAATTTGGTCAAAAATTAAGTGCCTATATTTTTTACATAATTCGAATGAGAATCATGTACCGAGTATTCTCCTTAAATATTGATAGTAATTCACCAGTCACCCTGTATATATTACACTTGCTAAAATTAAATTACAGATATCCGAAATTCCATTTCTGCATATTCATTCCGACTATCAATATGACCTACAATTTATCGAGACAGATGTATCATACAGAAACTGGAAATGACTTTAAATAATATTATATATTAATTATCTTTATAAAGAAACACATCTAGTTGATTATTAAATACTATATCTATGTATTGCGACGTCTAACTAAATATTATTATGTATGTACATAGGTGTGTAATAAATAAAATATATATTAATTATAAAACGCTTCCGCTTATGCCTCGGACAACATGCAATTCACACCGAGCGTTGAACGGAGATGAATAATTAAAATTTAATTTTAATTAAATTTAAACATCTTTTACATCTTCTTAGTTTAAAATATTTAACTTGTAAATGTCATAATTAGAAATATTGAATAGAACAAGAAATTATGACGTACTTTTCACTTATATATTTTTGGTCCTGTTACAAGTCATAATTACTTCTTCTTCCTGGCAATTTCCCAACTTTAGCCAGGATCTGACTTACATTTTGTGAATAGTTTTGGCTAATTTTTACGACGGGCCGCCTGCCTGACATCAACCCTCTTTGGGTATGCATTAATCACTGATGTCTACATACTCTTAGAAAGTACATAATACATGACTCGTAAAAATCACATAAGTACTTGCCTGGATCGAACCCGCGCCCTCATGCATGAGAGGCGGGTCTTTTAACCACTAGGCCACCACTTTTTGTCACAAATACTATATGTATAAGTCATAAATACTATGTCATATATTATACCTTAATCTAAGTCATACTTGTATCTATATTATAAATCTATATCACCTTAATAGCCTTCACCGCGACCCCTGGAAGCCTTCCCATTCATGTCAACGTATTTGACAAATGGTTAAGTCATTTCTTTGGTACATCAATCAACATAGTGGTATAACCCGACTTTGTTCCCACATTATAACGAAATAGGCGCAGTCTGATAAGGCGTATCAGAATGACTTCATTATCGAAAAAGTTAAAAATATTGGTTTTTATATGAAAAGGGGGCAACCGAGAAGACGGCTTACCTGATGAAGGTAGTACCGTCGCCCATGGACATCGGAAACATAAAAAATGGATGTTATTTAATCCATATATTTTATTTAGATTAAAACAAATGTTTAAATAAATAGAAATGTTTTCTTTCGATGTAATACTTGTTATAATATATTAAATCAAGACTTAGGCTTAGATCACGTTCTTAACTAACGGTGATACCAAAACGGAAAATGTTAACAAATTAATAAAACGCTTGCAATTCAAATATAATAAAAAATTATATATTTTTTATATATTTTTCCGAGTCATATGTACTTTAAGAGTATTTAGACATCACTAATTAATGCATTCCCAAAGAGGGTTGATGTCAGGCCGGTCGTAAAAACAAATAGCCAAAACTATTCACAACATGTAAGGCAGACCCTGGCTAAAGCTGGGAAATTGCCAGGTAGAAAAAGATTAATCAGAACGTTTCAGTTTTTATTTCAGAATTGTTACTAAAGCTACAATAGAATTGCAGACTCCATAATATCTATATTATTAAACTAAGTCTACCTAACTGCGAGTCTGGTCTACTTTAGTCTAGACTCTCGAGTCTAGACAACCACAAGATAATAACATTTCGATTGCACAGATATTGAACAGTGTTTCTCTCCTTGTTATGTAGTAATAATGGCTTGCTTTTTACTGCTTTACTTTTCAATACATTTTTTCTTTACAAATATTTTACTCGTCATTGGAATCAATTAAAGGTAAAAATCGCTTTTTATGTATGAATGAATTAAGTATGATTGTTGGTCTGTCACGTAAAACTACTGAATTGACTTTGATGAAACTTTGCAATATTATAGCTTACGCAACAGATATACAGATAACAGTCGTGTTAGTTACACTATTAAAACTCAAGAACGGCTGTAGGGATATGGTTGAAAACTGGTGGAGAGATAGCTTAGAACCAGGAGACGGACATAGGATATTTAATTGTTTTCTTAATTAAAGTTAATAAATTGCAATATCTGGTTATTTACACCCTCTAAACACACACAGAACACAGTCGGCGGAACACAGTCAGCTGCTACACATATTTTACTAATTCCTAAATTAATGCAAACGAAGTCGCGGGCAGAAACTAGTATACATATAGTAATTTAATTATATTTTTTAGTCATTTGTCTTTATAAATATTTGATGTCATAACGTATATAAAATAATATTCAACACCAAATTAATAAGCAGGCTTGAATAACACAATTCATTTAAGCGAGTCCTCTTGTTGAGGGTGAGAGGTTGTGCCTTACATCCCTCTCACACCCACCTCGCACCCCTTTCACCCCTTACGAGGGTGTCGAACTCATTAAGAGACTATTTCCCGTTTTATCAAACCAGCGAATTTCGCTCGAAAAATGCTTTGATTAACAACATTTAAATACATCAATGAATATACATATAAAAAAGATAATTTATGTTTATAATTTCAAGGTTTAATAGAATTATTTTAACATTACAATAATATCGAGTAATTAAGTCAGTGGCTTAGTGGTTAAAAGATCCGCTTCTCATGCATGAGTGCGCGGGTTCGATCCTGGCAAGTACCAATGTGATTTTTCCGAGTCATATGTACTTTATAAGAGTATTTACACATCACTGATTAATGCATTCCCAAAGAGGGTTGATTCCAGGCAGGCGGCCGGTCGTAAAAATTAGCCAAAACTATTCACAACATGTAAGGCAGACCCTGGCTAAAGCTGGGAAATTGCCAGGTGGAAGACTAAAATATACAATTGCTAATATTTATAACTTTAGTATTATTCCTATAGCGTATATGGCTAAGCGTTTGTGACTTAAAATCCCGGCAGAATCAGGTTCAAAACCTTATAACAATTATCACAATATACAATATAGTTAAATTTCATCAAATTACAAGACTTTCTAGTATTTAAAATAAACCAGTATATAAGATCCCTGATAACGTGATATCAGTAAGAAAAGTGGGTTCATTGAAATTGGTTGTTTTAAAATAAAATATTTTTAACCTAATCCCTACTAATATTATTAATGCGAAAATGACTCTGTCTGTCTGTTTGTTACGCTTTCACGCCTAAACCACTGAACTGATTTTAATGAAATTTGGTACAGACATAGAGTTGACCTTGAGAAAGAACATAGGATAGTTTTTATCCCAGACTTTTGAAAGGTTCTCTTGGAAACGCGATATAACCGAACTCCACGCGGGCGAAGCTGCGGGCAGAAAGCTAGTGTCTTAATACTATCAATATTTTAACAATATGAGTCAAGTCGGATAACTCAACGTGTATCATGGTATTTTCGCTATGAATCACGCTTAGAGCAAGTGACGGGAAACATTAAAAACTTGTTTGGGTAATTTACATATAAATGATAATTTTAATTGATTGAAGAATAAAATTATTAATCATTATATTTAATTATATATTAGATTATTATCAAATTATTGAACAGATTTTCGTGAAACTCTTAAGTCATTTAGATTGTATATTAGAAAAAATGAAGACAAACATTTTTGAGCATTTTTCTTAAGTATTATAATACTTCTAGACTAAATCATAGTTATTTAATATACTTCATCCTTTTCTTACATTCTCTCTCTCTCTTTCTCTGTCCATTCGACTATTTCTGAGCTATATCACAAAAACACACACACAACCTCATTTTTCGCGCATATCAGAAGCTTAAACGAGAATAAAGTTACACATTCCTGAAACGAGAGTCAATGTTGATATTTTAAATAACTTTGTACGTGTCAAATGAGTAATAAGTTATTTTACTTGTAGCAGACATAAAATTATGTGTCATTTGTACCATAAAAAATTATACATATATGAATCAGGGATTTACTTGTCATGATTATTATAAATAAATGATTTTTTTCTGTAAAGTAACCGAAACGTCGGGATTATGTAGTTTTTTACGAAAATAAAGCACGTAGTATATCCGAAAAATATTAGTTTCATTTAAATGTATTTTCGCGAAAGTCTTACTTCTCATTTTTCTTACATATAGTCTCAGTACTTGTGCAATATTTTTATTAATAATAATACGAAATGCTGTATCTATTTGGATGAGATTGATCACATTTAAATAGTTATAGTGATGAAATAACAAAGGTAATATTGTGCCATGAATGTATAGGATCAAGCCATGGAAAGACCTGACCTTCAAATCAAGGAAACTGCAAGAGAAATGAAATCATCATATGGTATTTACAATATTATAATTTAATACGAATATAACCTACATTTAATCTTGAAGGATATTATTTTTAGTAAAAATAATATATTTATTTGCATTAATAAATTCAATATTATCAAAAGTTTTTAAGCTAGCTCATACCTGCGATTTATTTTACATGTATATTAATATAATAATATTTGTAGTGTCTGTTAATTAATATGTTTCAGATACATCACACTATTATCAACTATAGCTTGTAGCTTTAGATCCTTGATAAAGTATTGTGGTCTTCTAGTCTATAAGACGAAACTACATATATGTATATAAGGGATTCTGAGATCTAAGACTTTCGAGAGTATTCATTTAAATGAGTATAACATTATTTGGATTATTATGCAAATTTTATTATTTTAAAATACGTAATCCCGACGTTTCGGTTACTTTGCAGCAACCGTGATCACGGGCTGAGAATATATTGACTCATCACGATATCTTTGGAACCATAAGGTATAGAGACTTGGAATTTTGGTAGGAATATTCCTTTAATCGAGGAGTGGATAACTAAAAAAAAATTTTACGAAATTCCACCAAAGGGCCGAAAAAAATGAAAAATACCCGTTTTAAAAATATAGCTCGTACATGCTTCAAATGTAGGATTTTTCTGTTTGTGATGTAGAAATTATCTATGAGCGAATTTTATTATAACTCATCCCCATTAATGTATGCGGTGAGGGGTGTTAAACAATGAAAATTTTAAATTTCTGTATTTTATGGAAAGCGAAGCAGGGTGTAACTGCTAGTATACATATATATACATACATACATACATATAGGTATATATGTATAGTTGATGACATCAGAACGTCCAAAGAAACAACTTAAAAATTTCATAACTTGCCGTATGAATCACTGGGAGAAAGCTTCTTCCTTGAACTGATATACATGTATAAAGTCTTGAATATTTTTTTCTATATATATATACATATATGAGTAACCTTGTTATACGAAAATGTTATTAAAAGTACAAAAAAACAAGTACTATATAAGATCGTAACCTTTTAAGCTATAATAAATCTATTTTATTCCAGCTTTCCCTTAATTCCACTAATATTATAAATACGAAAATATGTGATAATGTATGTATGTATGTATCTTTCTTGCTTCAACTACTAAACAGATTTTGATGTGACTCTACAGTCATGTAGATTACAAATCAGGATAAAACATTCCGGGTAGTTCCCAAAAAATCATTATAATACTTGTATTTTATATAAAGTTACGAAATACACACTATAGATGCTATAGATCTGTTTTTCTAACTCTTCATACATTTAACACTGAGCTTATACAATAAATAACACAGACATAGCCGCGGATAAAAACTAGTATTGGATAATTAAATGTAACATTTTTTTATCATCATATGATATGATAATGGCTTACAAAATGGTTTCAAAAGCTTTTAAAAAAACGATTTTTAACTAATTTTGTGTTGGCTTCAATTTAATTAATAAAACAACAACTATGTATTTTAAATTTTTTTTAACAGTATACTTACTACTAGTTTCCATCTTTAGAAACAGAGTATACATTAAATCATATACATATTTTTACTATCGTTCATGACGAATTTTATTGATAAACTCTAAACTTTCTGTATTGAGTTTTTCGATGAAAACTCTTACTAAGGTTTCAGTATAACTAGACAAAGATGCTTATGACATTGTCACGCGATTATTCTCAAGTAATTTTCGTGCCATACAAAAACATACTATATGTATATGATTATAAGATATAAAATACGTTTTATTTGAGAGGAATTTTCGTTAACACCTCATTTCCTTGTTAGGTTCATTGTTTTTTTAAACTAGGTACACGTTTATTACGTAAGTGGAACAATAAGGTATGTCATTTTTATTTTTTCTTTGATAAATATCTATTATTTGATAATCCCTACTAATCCCTACTAATATTATAAATGCGAAAGTAACTCTGTCTGTCTGTCTGTCTGTCTGTCTGCTACGCTTTCACGCCTAAACCACTGAACTGATTTTAATGAAATTCGGTACAGAGATAGAGTTGACCTTGAGAAAGAACATAGGATAGTTTTTATCCCAGACTTTTGAAAGGTTCTCTTGGAAACGCGATATAACCGAACTCCACGCGGCGAAGCTGCGGGCGGAAAGCTAGTTCGTAATAAAAAAGGTAATGTGATGGTGAAAAACATATTTTTTCTAAGAAATTAAACCTAAAAAATTTATTACTTTCAATATATGACGTCGCTCCATATATATACATAATATTTATATATAAGGACGTAAAACTGTAAAAATATCCATACAAATAAGTCACTTAATTAATTTAATTTAAAATAATCTAACTAAGATTTCAGATAAGTGCTAACAACTGAAACAAGATATATAATGATCGAAACCCAGGATAAAATACTAGTTCATCCAACATATAAAAAACTAGCTTTCCGCCAGCAGCTTCGCCCGCCTGGAGTTCGGTTATATCGCGTTTCCAAGAGAACCTTTCAAAGGTCTGGGATAAAAACTATCCTATGTTCTTTTTCAAGGTCAACTCTGTCTGTACCAAATTTCATTAAAATCAGTTCAGTGGTTTAGGCGTGAAAGCGTAACAGACAGACAGACAGGCAGAGTTACTTTCGCATTTATAATATTATATGAATACATAAAAATGACTAATAAAATGTGTGTTAATAGTCATCACGATAACTAGTTAGCATTACACAACGATGCCAAGGCGACATCACTTATTGACATTTAAATAACCGGTTTGACAGCATACGGAACCAGCAAATGAGATGGAGGGTAGGAGGATATGTAGGATTAGGGTTCCCCAAGCAGACGCTAATGATAGAAATCACTGTATTATGTCTTAATTATCGTGAGTTTCTTCAAGGACAAACCATATTTCATACATATATAATAGTATAGATATAATAATATCCCTACTAATATTATAAATGCGAAAATAACTCTGTCTGTCTGTTATGCTTTCACGCCTAAACCACTGCCTAATTTTAATGAAATTTGGTACAAACAGAGTTCACCTTGAGAAAGAACATAGGATAGTTTTTATCCCAGACTTTTGAAAGGTTCTCTTGGAAACGCGATATAACCGAACTCCACGCGGGCGAAGCTGCGGGCGGAAAGCTAGTATTTGCATATATTTGTTTCATGGCAACATACATAATGACCAATCTCTTACTCATTCAACAATAATCTGAGATCATATAATATTAATATTAGCTCAGTATCATATAATGCTTAAATATACATATATATGTTATCCATACACATACATCACATTATTAATAAGAAATACTAGAAAAATGCATATATAATAATTTACAAGGAACTTCATAACATTCTTCAAATTCCATTCTCATGATTAATAAACACCTGATGTTACAGAAATGAGTGACTAGAACTTAGTATGGGTTTTATTTTTTATTATAATTCACGAAAACTATCATAAGTAGTTAAGGTTTTAGTATTTAAATGAGGGTAAAAATTTTAATGAACATCTCGACAGAAGACTGTATTGTACATGGTCGCAAAAAAATATTATATGCATTATTACATACATACATATACTATATATAGTATATAATTTTGCACATACATAAAACAATGAGGAAAAAGTTGTCAATATCAGTTAGTATATAATGAAATACCTCTACATACATATTAATAGTTCATCGATTATTATAGAGCCAAAATATGTATATAAGTAATGAACATGACAAAACTATTTATATAATAAAAAACACTAAATTCAACTCAAAGGAAGGTTATATACATTATGGAGACAATTAATAACAATTGTAACAAAGGGAAATTAGGTTTAACATTGTGTATGTTGAAAACATTGCACCTAGCATATAAATAAACTATTTATATTTAAAATTAAATTTTTTCTCTTGTGCATGAGGGCGCGGGTTCGAAACTTGGCAAGCACCAATGTGATTTTTCCGAGTCATTTGTACTTTCTGAGAGTATTTAGACACCACTGACAGATGAAGGAAAACATCGTGAGGAAACATGGACTTATAATATCAAATTATAAGTTTGGAATCACCAACTCGTTTTGAGCAAGCGTGGTGATTAATGCTCAAACCTTCTCCATCTGATAGGCCGATGACTAGTAACGATAGAGATTTATTAAGTTTTATATATGTATAATACTAGATTTAGAGCTTTTTGATAACTCACCTATGTACAAAATTAACACATCTTTAGGAAGAGGTGGATTAATATTATGTTTTTTATATTTCTGAACAAAATTATTAGAAATATATTGTGATGGCAAATACTATACATATAAATAAATATAAATATATGAAATATGTTTAAAGAAAATATAAATAGAATTTATTCCATTAATAAACTTCTACCAAAATCAATCCTACTTACAAACGAGCAAGTTTGGGAAGAAACAGATATTTTTTGCATTTTTACACAGAACACTTTACAGATTTTGATGAAATTTCACAATAATACAATCATAAGAATAAGATATGTTCTAATATCTGTACATCCATTTAATTCACACAGAATCACATCATAAGAATTGCATTCTCTATGAACTCACTATTTGGTTGGTTCTGGAGTATATTTTTATCTGAGCCTAATGACAAAACTAAATAAACAAAGTCGCATGCAAAATATTAGTCTACATATAAATTATGAATTAAGATATTAATTACAAAGTAATCTCCATTATATATTGATATAGAAGATTCTTAAAGACTTCTTGACAAGGATTTAAAAGGATATAACTCTTGTTGCGATGTTGGTACTGCCAATATGGGCACATAATAATAATTTTTCAGATTAAAGATTTCAGATACATGTGTTTGAGAAAGATCTTCTCATATATGTAGATATAATTCAAGCTTTTAATACTATAATTTCATATACATACTAATATATAACATAAATGTAATTATATAAACATCTATATATAAATGAATTGCAATTTAAAACAAATAAGCAAATAAATTGAAAACATGGAGAAAGAAGTTAATTACATTAAAACTATTTTGTTTAAGTGATTACTTGCTCAAACAATTAATAAAGCAAAAAGGCTAGGTGTGAATAGAAAATTATGAAATGATGTCATATTTTTTAATATGTATTTTCACTTTAAGTTATTCTGTTAAAGGCCTTAAAATATTCCAATATAATCCAAATCAGTATTTATAATTTTAATTAAAATAAATATTGACTAATAAATAAAAAGAAAATTCAATTCATTGTATGTAAAATAATAGAATATTTTAGACACAAAAAAAAAATCCTCAATGAATCCTTTTAGATATTTTAAGATCTTAGACCAACCAATATTTTATATCAAAAATTCAAATCTTTGTATCCATTTAAGTCAATATTTTTATTTAAAAAAGATCTTTCGCGTCATAATTCGTTTAACAAAAATTAATTTAAATTTAGAATTACACATTACTTAAAAACTTTATCAGATAAATGTTTATCTTTGATTATTGATAATTAACAATATAATAAATATTATATTTAATTATCGTGTTTTCTGTTCGTCGTATTTGAGACCGTTGTTATTTTTTTTGTAGTATTTCCACATGGGCGCGGTATTAGTCATGAGCGTCATCCCCTCATGGGAGGCAGTCACCCTTCTTCTAAGAAAAATTACGTACCCCCAATTGGAAATTCAAGGTCAAACAAAGTTTACAACGAAAATAATATCGTGCGACGTGTGGGGTGGCTCTTCTATCGTAGCTAAAAATCAATATTCATCAACTCATCCAGCTAGCTGAATGAAATGTTACTAGTTATTCATTAAAACGTAATGTTTTTATGCAATTCCATTCACTAATGTGTTAATTATTACCATTAATAGATAATCAATGAGCTGTATCTGTTTACATTGTTATGTCGGTCAGTCCGTTTTTCTGGAAAACTTTATAAATATATCGTAAACATTATCGAGTTATATATAGATCGATACGTTAAACTTTTGTATTTATTAAATATATCGCTCGGTGAACTTCTACATACCTCATTTTGTCGCTGTAATCCTTTGTCGCTTGATTCCTAATGCACTATTGCACGGAACGGAACAATTGTTCACTTATAAAATGCATATTTTCACAGACACAAACCGTCATTTCAGCACTGTAGACTCGTATACACGTCCAGCATACGAGTTAGTGGCCATTTTTGTCAAAAAAGTTGTAAATTTGTGTTAACGTTTCACCTCCTTCGATTTCAGAAAACGGATAGTGCGAGGACGCTGGCACTGCGCGGAGACAACGAGCGAATTAAAATTTATCCATCAATAGCCGGTCATACACCTCTAATAAAAAAAGTCTAACATAAAAAATATGTCACTACTCGACCACAGCTGAAGCTTTCGATTCAACATACAGACGATTGTATATTAGAGGAGGAAAGCTTTTTTTAAAACACAACGTGTGCGATTCGATATATATCCGGAAATAAATTTAACATTTTCGCCCTTATTTAGAACGTCTATACTCGGTTGTATTATACTCTTCGCTCGTAACGACCAATCACCTCTCAGGAAGATATTCATTCTTCTCTGAAACATTACAAGTAGCGACATCTATTGAGGACCGACATTCTCACTTAAGTCACAGATTTATTCCTCTGGCAACAATTTAAAAATTGATATTAAATAAGTACGTTAAGAAATTAATTTATAAAACGTATAAAATATATTACAAATGGAATATAAAGCTATTATGTTGTATCAAATATCTAACTTAATTTTAAAAAGTAATTTTTCCGATTTATTAAAAAAAAGTATTTTAATATAGCAACGATATCAATTATAATGACAGATTGAGTCATATGTTGACAATCGTAGCTTCCCGAAAAGAAATCAGTCTGTTTTTCTTTTGATAAACAGTTCCTTTTTCGAAAACATAAAAAGAATGGTGGGCGCAATGCCTGTTAATTTAATACCAAAATTTTTCAATGGTGCCATGGAGAGTCATAATGGTGATGATTGTGAGAGTCAAGTGTTTATCGGCAGTCGTGTAAAGTGTAACGAAGATTTCGGTACTGTAAAATATATTGGGGAGGTCCAGGGCTACAAGGGGATTTGGTATGGGGTTGAATGGGACAATGCTGAGCGCGGGAAACATGACGGTTTCGTTGAAGACGTGCAATACTTCAAAACAACGAAACCTGGGGCTGGTTCCTTTGTACGCCCTAACAAGATAGCACCATTCACAACCTGCGCTGAAGCTATCAGGAGATATTACGGCGATCGGGAGGTTAGTAAACAAAAATAAAGATTTATAGACAAAGAAACTTATTTATAACACTACATGTGTCATCAACCCACACAGTGTGAAGTGGCTTACGAAAACAAGTTTGCAACCATATCTAGCTATAACTGTGTAGAATTAAAATTAATACTACAAAATTCAGATAACATAAGTATAATTAATACATTTGTAGATGATAAGTCTTAAACTATTAAAAAAGAATTTAAATATTATAATTTAATAAAATATACTTCAACTTTTTTAAAATTTGTATTTTTATTACAAATCATGTCAATAACTTATTCAAACAATTCAGCACTAAAATTTTGCAACAATTTAAATATCTCATGTTAAATATGAATTTTCAATCATAATGCTTTATTGCACTTTTGTTTTCTAAAATTTATAGTTTTAAAATAATTTGAATCATATTTAATTACAATATATTTCAGAAATAGTGGTTGAATTAATTGTGTGATACAATAAAACTACATATTGTCCCTTAAGTTACAACACAGCTTAAGTCATTTTTAAAATTGTCCAAACAAGGAGACAAAAAAACTGTTTAATTTAACTATCTGTGTTTTTTTTTATTACTATCGAATACATACACTAGTTAGCAGTTAAGCAATAATTATTTATACATATTTTTTTCAATTTCGGTTAGATGATCATCATCAGCTTCATCGAATTGTATTAAAAATGTTAAAACCACCAATTTTCGACTTGAGCAGTGTTGTCAACTAAAGAATGATATGTGTACTACACATATTAAATTTGTAACATTTGTATTGCTAAGTATCAACACTGAATGACAGTAACTAATATAATAAAGTGATCTACATACATTACACTTGACATTATATGATTATAACAATACCAAGCATGTATAACTAATACACAACAAGAAGATTCTCTAATTTTTTCATAATTAAACTTAACAAAATTAAACACTAAATTATTACTAATTGTGAAAAAAATACCTTAAAAGTCATTAATATATAAAATATTTCAGCTTAAACTTTCTTCTGATAATCTGCTTTCAATGTAGATACGCTGAATTATCCAATGCTAGTTACATAAATTTGCACTATTTTTAATGACATTATTATTTAATAATAACCAAGGATAACAAATACATAATATTGTGAATGTAATTTCAGGATGAGACAGTTGCGGCTCACCGTAGAACAGTTATCAATGAATGGAAACGAGAAATGGGTGCTCCGTTCATAGAAATGGTTGGCTTTGAGAAGATACATCAGAAACAGTTAGTTTGGTTCTTATAATATTAATTTCTTTATTGAAACAACATTATATGTATATTAGAGTTTGAACTAAAATGTTTGATTGTCTAACCAACTCTAGAGATGAATTTTGTCATCATTCAATGTATTCACGGTGCGTGTCACGGGTCCATCGTTGTAGTGAGAGGAGCTTCAACAGTGACTGGGACTTGTGACCCAGGTGTAGGTTTAATATATATAGAGAGACGAAACCTCTCATCATTCAATGTATTCACGGTGCGTGTCACGGGTCCATCGTTGTAGTGAGAGGAGCTTCAACAGTGACTGGGACTTGTGACCCAGGTGTAGGTTTAATATATATAGAGAGACGAAACCTCTCATCATTCAATGTATTCACGGTGCGTGTCACGGGTCCATCGTTGTAGTGAGAGGAGCTTCAACAGTGACTGGGACTTGTGACCCAGGTGTAGGTTTAATATATATAGAGAGACGAAACCTCTCATCATTCAATGTATTCACGGTGCGTGTCACGGGTCCATCGTTGTAGTGAGAGGAGCTTCAACAGTGACTGGGACTTGTGACCCAGGTGTAGGTTTAATATATATAGAGAGACGAAACCTCTCATCATTCAATGTATTCACGGTGCGTGTCACGGGTCCATCGTTGTAGTGAGAGGAGCTTCAACAGTGACTGGGACTTGTGACCCAGGTGTAGGTTTAATATATATAGAGAGACGAAACCTCTCATCATTCAATGTATTCACGGTGCGTGTGTCGGGTCCATCGTTGTAGTGAGAGGAGCTTCAACAGTGACTGGGACTTGTGACCCAGGTGTAGGTTTAATATATATAGAGAGACGAAACCTCTCATCATTCAATGTATTCACGGTGCGTGTGTCGGGTCCATCGTTGTAGTGAGAGGAGCTTCAACAGTGACTGGGACTTGTGACCCAGGTGTAGGTTTAACATATATAGAGAGACGAAACCTCTCATCATTCAATGTATTCACGGTGCGTGTGTCGGGTCCGTCGTTGTAGTGAGAGGAGCTTCAACAGTGACTGGGACTTGTGACCCAGGTGTAGGTTTAATATATATAGAGAGACGAAACCTCTCATCATTCAATGTATTCACGGTGCGTGTGTCGGGTCCATCGTTGTAGTGAGAGGAGCTTCAACAGTGACTGGGACTTGTGACCCAGGTGTAGGTTTAATATATATAGAGAGACGAAACCTCTCATCATTCAATGTATTCACGGTGCGTGTGTCGGGTCCATCGTTGTAGTGAGAGGAGCTTCAACAGTGACTGGGACTTGTGACCCAGGTGTAGGTTTAATATATATAGAGAGACGAAACCTCTCATCATTCAATGTATTCACGGTGCGTGTGTCGGGTCCATCGTTGTAGTGAGAGGAGCTTCAACAGTGACTGGGACTTGTGACCCAGGTGTAGGTTTAATATATATAGAGAGACGAAACCTCTCATCATTCAATGTATTCACGGTGCGTGTGTCGGGTCCATCGTTGTAGTGAGAGGAGCTTCAACAGTGACTGGGACTTGTGACCCAGGTGTAGGTTTAATATATATAGAGAGACGAAACCTCTCATCATTCAATGTATTCACGGTGCGTGTGTCGGGTCCATTGTTGTAGTGAGAGGAGCTTCAACAGTGTCTGTGACTTGTGACCCAGGTGTAGGTTTAAGGGACCCTATATAATGTTCGTTATACGCTCACCTCTACCGCACAAGCTCCTCTCTCTACCTAAACTAATTTGAAAGGAACCTATTAGGGCTTTTAAGCATAATATAAATCAGTTATACCAAAAATCACTAGTAGGTTTACTAAAGGATTGCATCATTACAGTAGAGATAAAGTAATAACAATTTAGAAAATAAGAAACCGGAAATACATAATATGGAGTGATAGAACGTAAATAAATTGATCAATTAAAAATGTAAAATAGTAAAACAAAATTTTATGTACGTAATAATAAAAATTTTAATATTTGACTACAGATAATTTTATACGAATTATGTACAAATAAATAAATTAGTAAGAAGAAATTACTTGAATAACCAAGTATGTATTAATATTAATAAAATAATTATTTTATATGATAACATCCTTTTTACTTAATAATAATTACATACAAATCTATATACCACTAGCTGCGCCCCGCGGTGTTACCCGCGGATTTCCGGGATGTAAAGTAGCCTATATGTTATTCCTGGACGTCGGTTTCCTATATACAAAACTTTAACAAAAGCGGTTCAGCCGTTTGAGCGTGAAGAAGTAACAAACATACACACACACTCACAAACTTTTGCAATTATAATATTAGTAGGACATATGTTGTACACTTAAATTTATGTACTTCCTTTGTGCCAATCTGCTTATCGTACACAGAATTGGCTGAACCGATTTTGTTGAAACTTTCACAGCTGATAATTTATTTAATAAAGACTAACATAAGCAAAAAAATCAATCAAAATCCTGTTAGTTCATACTAAATGTCTTCTTCATGACAACCTCCCAGCTTTAACCAGGGCCTACTAAGTGTCATAGTCATAGTAAATGTATTTTGTATTATAATTTAATATATTTCTTTATATACAGGAAATTTGATCGCCTCCAAGAAGTCTGTGTTCATGATCAGAATATAACAAAGGCTGGTAATGTAGCCGCTTTATGTCCTAATGTAAGGAGCTTAGATGTATCGCAGAATCTGTTCTCAAATTGGCGAGAGGTCATTGAACTATCAGCACAACTGCCGTTGAAGGAAATTGATGTTAGGTAAGATATTTACTATAATATAGCTATTAGAAATATATAAAAATTATGTATATAATCTAAGCGTTATATATTTGTACCTAATTTAACCTAAAGGTAGCTAAGAAAAATGACTTGCAATTCATGATAGTAACTATATACATAAATACAATTATATTTAGCATCGTCACTGGTTAGGTAATAAGTATAATTAAACTTATATATTTTAATACATTTATATATTTTAATACATTTATATTATATATAAACACATATATTGTTTTTTTTGTGTAATAATTAATATTTAATTTTCTAGATTCATAGTTTAATAATTTAATTACAATAAGACCAACTGACAGATATTCACATCTTGTCTGTCCGTGATCACATTTGCTGCAATATAACTGAAACTTCAGTATCATGTAAATTCGAAATAATAAAAAACCGAGCAGTATCCGAAAATTAAGCTTTATTTAAATAATTTCATCCAAAAAAACTTATATTTCATTTCAGCAAGAATCGCATGGCAATAGATATACCTGAAGAAACATTGGAGCAACTTTCAATACATTTCTCTAACCTTGAGAAGATAAACATCTCTGTATGTGATTATGAATGGTCTGATATCCTTGCACTATCCCATCTCTGGCCAAAAATAAATGAAATTATAGCAGCCTACAACAGAATCACCATAATAAACCCACCAAAAGTCACTCTAAACACATTAACAATACTGAGATTAGATGGGAACCCCATAGATTCATGGTGTGAGGTCATCAACCTCGGCCTCAAAAACCTCAAAGTATTAAGCCTCAACGACTGCTGCATAGAGGAAATCAGATTTAAAGATACAAAACCAGATGCTAAAGCTAGTGTATTTGAGAATTTGGAAGTGCTATTTCTGAACAGGAATAAAATTAAAGATGTGAGTATTTCATAGTGATAACTAGAGGTTCCAGGAAAACTACATAACTTACTTATATGTATTATAATAAGAATTACATATTAAAACTTGTAACCTATACTTAAAACTACATGATTGACCCGATGTTAGGATAGCAATACCATTCCATAGCTTGTGTGTATCAGGAATCTTCTGGTTCACACGGCTTGGTGTTCGTTCCGCGGAGTCAGCAGCCTCACTCATTATATATTTTATCTATACAACGTTGTCGCCCCGGCGATGTTCATTTAATTTTTAATAAGTAGATTTTTGTCCGCTACTTATGTACATTCAATATTAGGCTTAGCATACATTACTATACTTTTTACACAAAACTATAAGTCTTAAAGCTTGATTGTGTTATAATTATAAATAATTGGCACAAATGATCCTATATCATATTTTGATGTGTAAATTATATTACTGTAATGTTTCATCAAAATGGACTCAGTAGTTTTTGCGTAAAAGAAGAACATACATAAACAAAAACTTCATAGAGTAATGTTTAAAAGTAAAATTTATGTAACCTGATAGCAATCATATTATTACTAAACAATATAGTTTTTATAATTAAAAATTATAAAATTCTATTATAAATATTTCTACTTGATGGTAATATTATAAACTATTTTATATTTTCAGTGGAGGTCAATAAGTGAGTTGAATAAATTGAAATCTCTAAAGAAATTATATTTCTTGAAAAATCCAATCCAAAACGAGGAAGACTATGACACCGGATCTCAGCTAATTATAGCCAAAATTGGTAATCTTCAGGTAAATATACAATATTTTTATTATATTCATACATATAAAACCTTTTTTCAAGGTCTTGGCAGTTTTTATACAATCATTAAGAACATATAATTTGTATAAATTATTTTATTTTTGACAACACTACCGGTAATTCATATTATTACCAATCTCATTATTATTCTCATTATTGCAACTCTATCAACCAACTATACCTAAAAATAATATACTCAAGACATTTTCTTCTATAAATCATCAACATCATCATCATCAGCCTCTAAGGCCTCTTTCTCACATGGAGGAGGTTTGAGCATTAATCACCACGCTTGTAAGACGGATTGGTTATTTCCTTCACCTTCTGTCAGTAGTGTCTAAATACTCTTATAAAGTACATATTACTCGGAAAAATCACATTGGTACTTGCCCGGGCCAGGATCGAACCCGCACCCTCACGCACGAGAGGCGCGTCTTTAACCACTGGTCCACACCTGATTCTTCTATAAATATTACCAAGCATTGATAACTATCAGTTTAAAACTTAAAAGTAAATAAAGTTTTCAGCCAAATAAAGAGAAATTAATTATTTTATTACAGGAATTAAATGGTTCATACATAACACGTGAACTACGTCGCGGATCAGAATATGATTATATGAAGAGATATGGTGCCGAGTGGAAGAAAGGAGATGAACAGTTCCACTTAGAACACTGTAGATTCCAAGAACTTATTGATAGTAAGTTACAGACATACATATATATATACACATATATATAGTACTAGCTTTCCGCCCGCAGCTTCGCCCGCGTGGAGTTCGGTTATATCGCGTTTCCAAGAGAACCTTGCAAAAGTCTGCGATAAAAACTTTCTCAAGGTCAACTCTATGTCTGTACCAAATTTCATTAAAATCAGTTCAGTGGTTAAGGCCTGAAAGCGTAACAGAAAAACAGACAGTTACTTTCGCATTTATAATATTAGTAGGGATATTTTGACTAAGTTGCTCCTGATTGAATGAACTATCTGCTAGTGAAAGCCCCATCAAAATGGTTCAAGCCATTTTAGTCATTAACTGCAACAAATTTGCAGATAAATTAAGTACATATGTATGCATTAAGTAAAATTATATAAAATTGATATTCAATTTTTATGGATATATTCTTATCATCATCATATATATTATATATATGTATATTTAGTTAGAAAAACATTATTGCTATATGAAAAAAATCCCCATTAATAGTATTAGTATAGAAATATTTGTTTATAAAAATCCATAGCAAATAATCATTATCTTAACCGTCTACATGAGAACAAACAAATTTACATATTACTTTAGTATATACAGATACATATATATAATACTTTGATTGATTTTTATATTATATTTATTTATTATTTATTTATATAAGGACAATTTACAAAACATACACCATTTATAAGTTTTAAAAAAAGATAATTACATTTCTAGCAAGGTGCTGTTTCAGTTAAAAGTTATCCCGGCATGCCAAAGGACAGTATTTTCTATTAATTTACACAACTTTTTTTTCTACTAAAATTATACAAAAGGGGAAATTAAAATTATACAAAAGGGGAAACAAAAAATACATACTACCAATACAATATAAAATGTAAATTACAAAAGACAATAATATATTATAATATAATAATAAATTTCCAGAATACGGCATCCCGGACGACAGTCTGCTTGTAAAACAAAACAAAGACACGACTCTCACATCACAGCTATTAGAAATAAATATAAAAGATGAAAACGGAAAGATTCTCAAGAAAAAATTCCCTTCAACCATGGCTGTACAGAAACTTTTAACATTAGCACAGAGATTATTCTCTAAAGGAAAAATCGGAACACCCTATCTATATATACAGGATGAGACGCATTCAGACCTACTTATGGATAATGCTATGAAAGATCTAGCATTTTTCTCCATCAAAAATGGTGATACAATACTCGTTAAATTCAGATAATCATTGGTCTATCTGTATACAGAAATATATAAACATTGATAAATTACTGTACCTGTATTTATTTTGAAAAAATAAATGTCCACTATGTATTTTTATATGGTTATTTTATTATACCCGTAATTTTAATATACAGTGCAAGTAAATAATTCCGCGTATCTAGTAATCAATTAAACACTAAATAATTACTAATTGTAAAAAAATTACCTTAAAAGTCGTTAATATACAAAATATTTCAGCTGAAACTTTCTCATAATTTTGCGCCCAATGTAGATGACAATAATAATTTTTAATTAATATAATTTATGGAGGACATAGCCTTTGTCGTAATGATCTTGAAATATTTGTAATTAACATTCAGTGACATTGAGAATGTATGTTATGTTTAAACATATGTGACCTTGACGAGATATTTTTCAATAATAATATATTAAATAATGTCTTTGAACAATTGCTACAACTATATACAATAATAATACAATTATTATTAACGGAATTTCATTTTTTGTGTTAACTTGAGACTTTAAAAGACGCAAATAATATGTTAAATTAACTATTTAAGCGTTTACTTAAAAAATATATTTTATAATTATTACGTACTTAAAATATTTTCTTAAGTTTTAAATTTCGAATTAAACTGACGTCTAAAATAAATACTGGCCACATCGGAGTCAAACCTCGATCGCTATTGGTAACCGTTGTGTCAACAAAAAAAAATAATGTTTACGAATTTACGAATGGCGGCTTACGTGAAATTTGAAGTTGCTCGTAGAATTTGCAAGCAGAAAATGTAAAATTCGCGTATACAGTTATAGTAATGGGTAATTGCTGGGGTCTGTTCCGTAGACGCAATATGCGTCGTCATATTGTTTTAATATTAATAGGATTGGACAATGCGGGTAAAACGAAAACTGTGAATAATTTAGCTGGTGAAAAAGACGATAAGGTTTTACCTACCGTTGGTTTTAAGGCTGTAAATTTGATACATAAGGATACGCCTGTTACTATATACGATCTGGGCGGCGGGCCGCAGTTCAGGGAAATATGGTGTCAGTACTACAGCGAAGTACATGGTGTCATATTTGTGATCGATTCGAGCGATTTTTCACGCTTGGACGAATGTAAAACAGTGTTAGAAGAGGTATTATCGCACGATAAAATATCTGGTGAGTTACCTTATCTTGTCACGGTTTAAGTTTAGCGTCAATCATGGTGTAATTAAGTTTTCTTATCACACGTAACACGCTTCGAAACTCGATAATTAATACTTAAATTATGATATAAAACTAAGTTTAGGATTACTTAGATTGTTATAAACATATGTAAAGTTTGACTAACTAAGATTTAATATCGTTATCTTCAAATTGCTTCAAATTTTTCGTAAACCAAATAACCTCATCGTAACATTTTATTCAACTTTCATATATTAATAATTATTTTTTATACGTTCAGGTAAACCTGTTTTGGTACTAGCGAACAAACAAGACAAGTCGGGTGCCTTAGACGATATCGATGTTGTTGAAAAACTCAATATAGAACCATTGGTGAATAAGTAAGTATTAAATATATATTCTGTTATATATACAAAATAAAAATATCATAAAGATAACAATTTTAACATAAAAACCATTGAAATAAGCCAAATATATTATATATGTATATATCAGGGAACGAAATCAGTTTACAATTTCAGTTATCGTAATTTAGATCGTAGATTTAGACAGAGTTTTTTCGTTATACCATACATTATAAGAAATATATATAAAAGAGTATGAATATTATAACTTTTGATTGTGAAAGCGTTAATAGGACAATGTAATAATATCTAAAACTTGCGAGTATTCATTTAAATGAAACTAATATTATCAGATAAACTACGCGTTATTTTAAACTACAGACTCCCGAGTCAAGACGTTTCGCATACTTTACAGTTTACAGCAACCGAAACGTAGTATATAGTTTAATATTATAAAACAACGCATAGTAATCCAAAAATATCAGTTTTATTCAGGAAATTTATATAAAATGGTTGTTGAGCTAGTTAGTTAGTGATCTATATCAATATTTTCTCATATTGACAAATTAAAAAGCCTTTAATGATTAATTGGATGGCTTTTATTATTTTTGTCAGAATCGACCTCATTTATGAGGCAAAGTAAGAATTGTGCTTCATTTTCATAGTTTCCAAGGTCGTAATTTTTATCTCACTAGTGACATTGAAAAAAATTGGTACAATAATAATTTCGGATATTTAACTAGTTGATCTTATAAAAAAATTTGAAGCACTATGTTGTAATTAAAATTCACGATATTTTTTTTTGTACTGGACCCAAAAATGAAATATTTATTAATTATTACAATGAAATCTAAGATTTTCGTATGTATTCATTTAAATGAAACTAATATTTTGCGCATGTAAACGCAATTTTTATTTTTTATTTTAAACTACATACTTCCAACGTATCGGCTATTTTACGGCAACCGTAATCACGGGCAGACGAGATGTGACTTACATCTCGTGCGCAGTACATCCGAAAAATATTAGTTTCATTTAAAAGGGTTATTGGTGAAAATTTATCATTATTGATAAGTAATAATTTTATACTTTTTCGTATACTGTGTACGTAATACGCATAATATATTCAAGGTACCGATGTCCAACTTTAGTGGAGTCCTATAGCGCCACACCCATCGATAGTAAGTCGAAGAAAATTAAAATTGACCCCGGCCTTAGAAAGGGTTACCAATGGCTATTAAACTATATAGTACGTCGTTACGGAGATATAAACTTGAGAGTGCAAACAGACATACACGCCGAATTGGAGCGTAGGAAGAGACTGCTCAACCGGGCATCGAACCGGGCATCACAGACATTCACAGCTCTCAGCGACGACATCGCAACCCAAACCGGTTTCGAGAACCCGAATTTCGGGATAGAAAACCCGAAAATCGAGGAAAAGGAGCTCGGTAGTGGCTTAATACATGTTAAGCCATTACGAAAACCAGCAAGCGTGGATTCAACAATTACGATAGAAAGCGTCGAATCCGATAATACTAGTGCTAAACCCCGACTCTCGCCGCTATTCGGAGCAAGTAATAGCTCAACATCAGAAACTGTTAGGATAGAACTCGAACCGAGGAGCGAATTTAGGAAATTATCACCGATAATAAGAAATAAGGACGCGTGTAATATAGACTTTAAGAACAGGCCGCAGTCGAGCCCCACTTACCAGAGAAATAATGTAAGTAATACTTTAAACACAAAGAAAATATCATATACACACACACATACAATAGAGATCTTCTTCTACCTGACAATTTCCCAGCTTTAGCCATTGTCTGCCTTACATGTTGTGAATAGTTTTGTCTATTTGTTTTACGACCGACCGCCTGTCTGACATCAACCCTCTTTGGGAATGCATTAATCAGTAATATCTAAATACTCTTAGAAGTACATATGACTCGGAAAAATCACTTTGGTCCTTGCCAGGATCGAACCCGCGTCTTCATGCATGAGAGGCGGGCTTTTAACAACTAGGTTACCACTGACTTAACATACAATACATACATATATTATATAAATTGTAATTCAGGTCTCTAATAAGCTAAATCATAAATACAATAATCAGTTCAGTAGTTATTGCGTTACAGCCAATAAATAAACATACATACATACATTATTTACGATATTAATTTGACCCTAAGTTTCACCATAACAAACCAACATAAAACTGTTTGATTTTAATTAGCAACCAATTAAATTGATATCAAAAATTATCAATAAAAAGACAAGCTTAGTCTAGACCAAGCACAATTCAGTCTACACTAACCAAAGCATACAAAAATATAATAATTATATATATGTTCACAGATGCTATCAGGCAAGAGTTCCCAAGAACGAGTTATTGAAGACGGGAATCGAACCTGGAACCACGCGCCTACACACGTGGACACTCAACTGGGAGGGTTGAGGGAGATCGTTATAACGGAGAGAGGTAATATGTGACAGACAGATTGACACATACACACAGACATTAACACCAAATACATATATCGTCAGGGATAGTGCAAATCCGCGTAACTAGCATTGGATAATTCCGCGTATCTAGTAATAAATTAAACACTAAATAATTACTAATTGTGAAAAAATTACATAAGTTGATAATATAAAAAAATATTTCAGCTTAAACTTTCTTCTGATAATCTACTTCCAATGTAGATACGCGGAATTAAACAATGCTAGTTACGCGGTATATAAATATATAGATAAATCTTCTCCATGTGAGAAGAGGCCTTTCAGCAGTGGGCTCTGATAGGATGATGATGATGATGAATAATATATATTGTCTCTATAAGATAGAACCAATCCTGATTAGATATTCATAGTCTTCCTTATAATAAATACATTTATTAAATTTATTTCATATACATATAATGTTTGCTCTTATCAATAGTAATCTAATCGGTTCCGACTTCAATTATGAATGCTGTTAATTTATTCTGATACAATATTTTTCATATAATGTTGAGAATTAAGTTAATATTTCTATAGTATAACTTCATACTAAATTGTTCATTATTAAAATGAAACTATCTTTTTCGGTTACTTTGCTTTTTTATTATTTTATATCAACATGATCTCTTTTTAGTAAAGAAAATTAGTTTCATTTAAATGACTACAGTACATTATAAAATCTTATACATATATGTGCCATTAATGTATTAATACATATAATATATATATATGTATATAGATCCAGGCAGTAGGGCTGCATCATCAGATATAGCACCATCATGTCCTGCCACATTACCAGCTCGACCTGCCTCTGCTTCAAGACTGGTTCGGAGACAATTGGAGATCAGTGGACATCGGAGACGACTCAGTCTTAGATGTGAGTTGATACACTCACTCACTCACTTATATACTCACTCAGTCACTCATACACTCACTCAGTCACTCATACACTCACTAACTAACTTATAATCCCCAATATAATATTTCAGACATGCAACGAAACAAGACCAGCCCTGAACGAGCATCAATGATGATATACGAACAGAAAATAAAAAGGCACATGAATAAAGGTGACTTCGAGAAAACTGTCATACACTGACATATATAAAGAGGTTTATAATATATATATTAGTTAACACATATATACAAAAATTTGATAGTATTACTATACAAAGTACATATATATGTATGTACATCATACAGAATTGTTGATTAATAAATAACATATGTTATATTGTCATTAAAAACAGGGTTAAAATTATAATTATAAAGTCAATTAATATAGAAAAATATTTGTAGTTCTTGAAACAGATTACATTTTTAAGTGATTTTTTAAAAAATTAAAATATTAAGTTCTAGTATAATGTGATTATTCCTTATATTTTATGTTAAGTTTGATTTGAATTTAATTTGAGAGTATTGAATGGACCAAGATAGTTATATGGGAAGTTTAATTAAAAAATTGTATAATTTTGTACTTTGTGTACCAAATAAATATTATTCATTATAAATTCTTTTATTTACCGACCACAGATTTACTTGTTAGTTTAAAATATTTTTTAAGCATTATCTTCCTGGCAATTTCCCAGCTTCAGCCAGGGTCTGCCTTATATGTTGTGAATAGTTTTGGCTAATTGTTTTTATGACCGGCCGCCTGACTGACATCAACCCTCTTTGGGAATGCATTAATCAGTGATGTCTAAATACTCTTAGAAAATACATATGACTCGGAAAAATCACATTGGTACTTGCCCGGGCCAGGATCGAACCCGCGCCCTAATGCATGAGAGGCGGGCCTTTTAACCACTAGGCCACCACTGGCTATAATTATTTTTTTAAGCATATATATATCGTTGTAACTTTGTAGATTTAATTAAAACACAAAATGGCTAGATACATACATTTATTTAAATAAATATTTTGAATTCTGATTTCTACTTGGCAGTGTTTAATGTTTAATGCATGTTACATTGTATTGATGGATTTAAAATATTTCTGATTATCTCATATAATTCAAAGTCTCGCATAAAAATACAGTTTCATTAATAAATAATGAATTATAAAATTTATCCTAATTTTTACAATTTTGTCATATTATTTTCAAATATCTGCATTTTGTTTGCGAGACTTTGGTTTATTCAGCATAAACTAAAATCTTGATAAAATTATAATTGCATATTTATTATATTTACAACTATTCTTCTAGAATTTAACTATTTTTTTATTATCTAAATTCTTCTAATTAAACTATTTTATTTCTCTATATATAGTATCAAAATCTATGGCATCATAATGTATATCTCTTAGCTACATATATTTTGGGATTGCAACTAAATATTGGATTAATTCTTATAATCTCTAGTTAAATGTTACTTTTCATACATTTCAGTGCAAAAATGAGCAAAAACTAAAATATATAAGTATATTTTCCATAAATTACAGTTGCCTCGGTCTAGTTGAGTCTAGGAACATCGGAGTGACTTCATTGGAAAACTCTATATAAACTTACACTAAATAAAATAAATTGAGATCACTTAAACTAAAAATTATATTGAACTAGTAAATGCTATTTACAAATACATTTGTTGCTTGTAAGAGAGCTTGCGGAAACATGGAAATAAATCTAAAATCTAAATGACTAGGTTCGGTTAAAATTTTGCTAATTTTTGTATTGTGATATAAATAATTTTCTATATATTTCTGAGTTTTCTATGGCTCTCAAGAGGAATGTGGAATGGTTTAACATAATATTTTATCTATAACTGTGCTGGACAGAAGAATCTTCATCGGAGCGATTTCTTCTTTCACATCTTTTCTGGTGTTGTCTAATAAACGCGCTCAGTCTATTTAGAAGGAACTGCTTATCGTGACCTTCTAGAACTAACTGATTCTTTAGAACTTCCACCATATGTCTATTCGCGGCTGCAACAGCCCAATAGTAGTATAGAAGAAAGAGTAGTATCGCGAAAGCGGGGACAGCGAATGTAGAAGTACCAAGAAGAAACACGATTTCTCTTATCAGGAATGGAAAACCTTCGAAAGTCTGTATAACGAAGCCCCAAACTGTCTCAAAACCTCTGAATGGGCCGCAATTCATTGACGGTTCTATCTCAGCTATAGAATATGCGACAGGTAGGATAGATATCATGAAACCTAGCAACAACACTGACATAAACAGAGATTTAGATCGAGATGCTCTATAGACTATCGGAGACGGCGTGCAATTAATAAGACAGGTGAACTTCTTGATGTAGAATATAAGTATGCAGAAAATTGTACCAATTATAGGTAAAAACGGACAGAAGAACGAACCCATCCATATTATTGTCTGGATGTACACAATATCTAAGACATGTTTCGGCAGATAAAAATCTTGGGTGCCAATGACTTTCAAAAACCGACTATTGCTGTGACGAGCTATGATGGCTCGTGGGAAGTTTATGAGGAATGTCATGACGAATTGAAGGACGAAATCTGTTAATATCAGCTTGTATAGCTGTTGCCCGACATACGTCTCCCAACACTCAAAACGATACTCCTCGTTTTCAGGTGAGCATTTAATTCTATCAGGATTCGTCACTTGTAAGTAAATTTGGCTCAACAAAACCGCTAGCGAAGATAATCTCATTAAAACCGTCCTAAGAACTGTTATAACTATCGCATTAGCTGGTGTGTACGTTTCAAATTTGATCAAATACCCAAAAACTTCTGGCAGTATTATGTTCAATACAACAATCGCTATATACGGTAAGAATTCTAACAGCGTGTTGTGTAATTGACTAAACGAATATGAATTCTTGAACTGCATCAACGGCTGAGCTTCAGTTTGGTTCACAATCATAAAATTCTGTACGGAATCTTCAAATCTAGTCGAGTAATTGAACACTACGTATATTAGAACTCCCGATGCGATCAATATTATCAATACTAGTATATTAATCAGGAATCTCTTTAAATGCATCAATATCTGACTCTCTCTTGTTCTCATTTGTTTCTCCTCTTTATATCTCTCTTCCTCTAAACATCCTTTGATCTCATTAAACAGTGCCTTATGTTTTATTTTAGCTGATTTGTCATTATGTATACAAAAGTCCCATCCACCGAATACTAAATTACAGTACATATAAAACTGACCCTCGCTTTCCACCAAACGCTCCTTAAAACCTCTGGCCGCTGTCTTTACGATGGCTACTAATGAAAATAGGGCCCAAGATATGGGAACCAATATATACGCTAAGGGCATGTTGTAAAACATCTCCGCATTACCAAAAGCCTTCACGAAATACGAATGAACCTGATTACTGTACACGCCATAAAACAATATAGTCTTTTCCATCCAACCGGTACCTTGAATGAGATCCAAAACCACATTATCCGTTAGATTCCTTTGAAAATATACTTGGGAGCAACAAACAGTGGAATTCTCATCAAAATCCACACACTCAAAATCAACTTCCACTAGCAGAACTTTGGGCAAAATCAAAAACAAAATCACGAACAACGATATCGACAAATTTAGTAACAAGAGCCACCTTAGGAAAAGGAAGAAAGAGACAACTCCCGTGCCAAATTTTCCCTCAATTTCCCTCAAAGCCGATTGCCACAATTCAAATTTCCCCACAATTTCCCCAAATCGTATTCTAAATTGGTGCCAAACTTTCCTCTGTCGCCATTGTAACTGCTCCAAGCCTTGGAGTCTTAACTTCGTAGCGTTCTGTAATTAAAAGTATTAAGTTATTAAGTAAATTTACTCTAAAATACTACCATAGAAAACGCCAATAATAATTTATATAGATAAAAGCATTCATTTAATAAATTATAGTGATATTCCAAGTAATGTTGGGAAGTTAATTTTCTTAACTTGATTTTTAACTCTTAGTTTCTTTGCAAATGTAATATTTGTAAGATATCAATTAAAAACTAATATTGAAAACTAATCATTTCGCGAGTATTCATTTAAAGGAAACTAATATTATTCTGATTACTACGAATATTTTATTAATTTAATGTTTTTATTTATTACTTATGGTAATTTTATTTAATATTTTAACAAGACCAACTGACAGAGATTCACATATCCTCTTTCCGTGATCACGGTTGATGAAAAGTAACCGAAACATCAGGAGTATGTAGTTTTTACAATAATAAAGCACGTAGTATATCCGAAAAATATTAGTTTCATTTAATAACTAATAAATTTTATATATACATACATATAAAGTATTCATATATTTGGGAGGTAGAAATGATTTTTATATCCTTTTTTTGGAGGGTAGAAGTAACAAAAATTATTATAATACCTGTAGCTTAGCTTTTATTTCTCTTTTCTGGTTCATGGGCACTGGCATTGCTTTAATCTGCATGATTTCTTCCCAAGTACGTTCTTCATTTGAGAGGTTTTCTGTCGAAATCATTATAAAATGATGATGGTTTTTTGAAATATAGTCCATTTACAGAATGTCCAACAAAAAGAATGTAGAATTTTAGTAGAATATTATTATTGTAATCTTAAAATGTTTCACTGCGTATAGTATTTACTATACTAAAAACCATGATAGTGTAAAATTTAGGAGCTCCAAATTGATGTTAATTATGATAATTATACGACTCTAGGAAAAAATTGTGTAATACCAATTAATGAAAAACTAGCAAAATAACACAGAAATGCCTATCAATTCTCTATCTAGACTTGATATTTATTTATCTATGTATTTTTCTATTTTAAGACAAGCAAATTATATGCAGTGCAATATCGTTTGACTTATTCTATTCGACCTTTATAGATGACCTTTTAACCTTTGACCCGGCTCAACCTAAAAGTGGCTGAAGCATATGATTGGCCAGATCGAGCGATATATTGGGATTATCAAAATTACGAAGATCATAGACTTAAAAATTATTACTTTTTTATACATCTAATGTACTACATAAATCATATTTTAGAGTCTTAATTTAATTTAGTATTTTTTATCTGCGCTTCATCTTGAGAAAATTGATTGAAAAACAGAAATAGATACAAAAGAAAGTAAGTAAGTATTGTATAACTTAATTTTATAAATAGATAATTTTATTTGGACTTTTTTGTAAACTAGCTGTCCGGCAAACGTTGTTTTGCCATATAAAAAAGGGGTTGGTGATAAAAAAGTAAAAATTTTGGGTTGTATTTATTTTTCAATGGTACATTATAAAAAAAAAGGTGAACAACCCTTAGGACTTTGGGGTATGAAAAATAGATGTTGGCCGATTCTCATACCTACTCAATGCTCATAAAATTTCATCAAAATCGGTTCAGCCGGTTAAAGTACTGTAAAGTCTTGGGAGAAATGATATTAAATATGGTTTTACTTACCAGACAGGTCAGGTAACATGGATAAATGTACGTCCCGGCTATGCGTCGTCCGGGCATACGTGGACTGTCGCCGTTCATTTTGAGAGCGAGCTCGTTTAACTGTGGTCGCTGAAGGATTAAGAGCATATGTAATACTAAACACGTGTTTACATGCGCAAACTAATAACTGATAGTTTGCCGTTTACCGTTAATACTATCATAATCTCTACTTAATAATTGGACTATGAGACACAAGTATGTATACAGGGTGACTGGTGAATTACTATCGATACTTGAGGACGTGATATTTGACGATCATATATGACAAAATAAAAATTAATATAACATAAATATTAATAAACTTCTAAGTAAAGTTAACCAAAAGTTATGTAATTAATTTCGCATCGTGTGAACACCCTACAGATTAGGTATACACACACACACACGCGTGCGGCGGCGTGGTGTTGTATCAGCACGCCGCCGCACGCGTCCACACTTGGAACACTTTAAACGTGTCCACGCTTTATTTATTTATACGGAAATTTGGTCAAAAATTAAGTACCTATTTTTTTTACATAATTCGAATGAGAATCATGTACCGAGTATTCTCCTTAAATATTGATAGTAATTCACCAGTCACCCTATATAATAGATCTCTGTCCAAAAAAATTTTCAAAAAAAAAATTATGGTAAAGACTTCCTTTACTTCTATTATTCTTAGAGAATCATTTTGAATTACGTCTTTAGATCACAAACATCGTAGGGACCTAATATAGGAATATTTCACGAACTTACTGTTTCTCGCCTGTTTCGAGGGTAATAGTGTGGCCAATTTCGCTGCATCAGCTCTTTGGAGGTTTTCAAACAGTTCCCCCTCCCCCCCAGGGTACAATTCCTGGTAGAACTCCCCCCCAGCCTCCTCCCAGCCCTCCTGCTTCTTGGAGCGGGATTTGTTCTTAGAATTACCCCCCGACATTATGACATCTGTAATAAAAATATGTATATACATATATGAAGAACAGATGAAATATTTCTATGTATAAAGTGGCTTAAACCAATAGATAATTATGTTAACCAACATGCATCAAATTTATTTGTATTTGCCAAATAAAACAATTATTATGACCTAATCTTGCAGGTGCTAAAGGGAATTCCAGGATAATTTATAGTTTATATACCATTCTAATGTTTAAACTACATGACTGTAAAGTTTCATGAAAACCAACTCAGTAGTTTTTGAATAAAAGAGCAACAAACTCCATATATTCACAGTCCAAGTGTCACAGTTGTAATATTACTAGCAAGTTTTTAGTAAAATCTCAACACAAATTTGGTTTTCCTTTGTAACATTTTTTTACACTATTTATATAGTAAACAACACAAAATACATAGCATGTACAAAGAATTTAACAAAAAGGAGATGGAAAATCCATATTATTGCAAGCCTTTGTGTAGTTTTGGGTCAACTTTCATATATCCTTTCATAAATTTTGTGTCTCATTCAAGAGAATATTAAAATATTATTTTCTATATATGAAAAAAGATGAAATTAAAGCTTACCACATATAATTACACTTAATTTAAATATACTTGTAGTTTGTAAATGCTCGTCAATAGACTAAACTAATATTATTTTAAGTCACTCACTCATTATCTGATAACGGCAAAGCAATTGTAAGATAAATATAATTATACATATATATGCATAATCTAGGTCTAGGGACTTTTTTGTATTATAATAGCAGATGGAATATTTGAAACTTTCAAAATTAATATATAATCATTTGTATAAAGGAATAGTGTAGAATTAAATATTAATGAACTATGAATCCAATTACCTTAAAAAAATATGTAATTAATAGTTTCTGATATTTAATGATTTATATATACATATATTTGGCAAATTTTCAATCTTTCTAATATTTAAGAAACAATTTAATAAGAAAAACAGATAATTAAACCAAATTTCTAATTTATTTTGTTATCACAAGTGATATGAAAGAAATTATTCATTTTATAAATCAAAATTATTATAGATAACATTTATCATACAATTAACATATTCTGATAAGTCTTTATAGGAATTTATTCAATAAAGTACGGGAATACCGATGGATACTAATCATTACGAGTATAAGAAATATTTCAATTTGTTTTACCAACTTATAAATTGCTTAAGTATGTGTTATATTTTTCCCGACACAACTACTTATACTATTAACTACTACTTATGATATATTACACAAAAACTTTTAATATTACTATGGATTGTCTAATTTAAACTTAACCATAGGAAAATGTAACAAATTCTGTTAAAAATTGCATTTTTTTTATATAAAAGCTGACAAACGAGCAGACGGCCCACTTGATGGTCAGTAATGACCGTTGCTCTGGACATCCACAACATAGACGTTGCAGATGCATTGCCAATCTTAGCTGTGGAGGAAAAGGGAGGGGTGGGATTAAGGAAATACAAGGAAAGGGTGGGAACAGGGAAAGGGAAACCGGCTCTCTCGAATTATCAATGTGTGACATCGTAAGAATAAATTACTGTGATAAGATACAAATCGGTGATTATAATCGCTTTCTTGATAACTTCATTTACTTATATATACATAGATGATCAAATTTAAATAAAATTCTTCATTATTTGTTCATAATTGAAAATATTATTGGATATTTATTTCATTTTATATGCTTTTAGCCTAATATAGTAATTGTCGGTCAATGACAAGTTCCTAATACTCAAATTATTTGAATATATAATAAATTGGTATTTATGTGTAAGAGAATATAATTTTGGTTAATTTAATGAAATAAAAACATTCATAAATTAATAATTGATATAAGATACAAATATTATCATGCATTACAATAAGATATAGAATGATTAATGAAAAACATATTATTTTGGACTCCTTGAACAATTAGGTCCAAAATTTGTAGAACATTTCAACAACTAAATTTAATGACAAAGAAAATAGAACAATATTACTTATTAATGTATTTGTAACAAAAGCTTATTTAATTTATAAAAACACACTATAATTGTTGACAAAAAAAAACTGTCTTTAATGTATTGACTAATATCAGAGTGTCATTTATTCCAAATGCCGTTTTTTCTCTGAAAACATTATTTATTCTTTAAAAGATGATTCATTCTAGCTTTTAATTATCACAACTAAAATATGATTCAGTTTCGTGTATTTTTATAATTATTTCTATTATTTTCACTAACATGTCGCTGTATAATATAAGATATTATTGTATTTAAATTTTTTAATATCAAATTTTAGCTTACAGCTAATTAGACAAGTTTATAATAGTGTGTTATTACTAATCGCACCACAATATTTATATGTAACAAAAGCTTTCTAATGTATTAAAAAAACTTACCATAGTATGTTGATGTTAATATAAAAACTCCTTTGATCACATCCTTTTTTGTTTCCAACACGTTTTTCTTATTCACACAGCTTTAATCGGTATATTTTTATTAAAACAACTAGTTTTATTTCGGACCAAAATAATCGGCTAGGAGTGGTACTGGTGGTGTCCGTTCTGAAACTAGGAATTAAGAAAGCAAGGTTATGATTGACGTAAAGTATTCTTGCCTGTGATTTTTTTTGATAACTGTTTGAAATTTTATAATGAATACTCGTTTTAATAGTTTGTATTACATAAAATCCTAAGTTATTTATTTTTAACAGTTATATTTTTTAAAGCGATATATTTTATATTTACTTCTGAACGTTCACTACAATAATAAGCCAAGTAGCGGTAACCTGTCATAGGTGATACTGCATTGTTTAGATAAAAGTAGGGTACTTTAATTCACACGTTAGTCAACTTTTTCAATTATGATCTTGTCTGAAGATTTTAAAAAGGAATGGAATGCAAAAATATCATCGTATTAATACGATTTAGATTATTTTTACCCTTCAATGAAAAAATGAGTAGAACGAATGAATACGGATTTTTTCTAAATCCGTCAGCCCCACAGGAAATCTATCTATCAGTGGAAATTAGATGAAAACGAACTGTAAAATGCCTCCAATACAATTTCCGCAGATCGACTCTTAAAAAACGACTATCTATTGCTCGCGTAAACAAATCTCTGAGGAAATTTCCTCCATGCAATATCCGGTGCGGGTCGAGATTGGCTGGTATTAGGGGCAATTTAGAGATCGGCCAATAGGTGGCTCTTAAATGCATAAATGGGCCAATCGGCGCCGTTTGACGTTAGAAGAGGTGGTAAGTGGACCAATCTAACTGCCAGTGATATCCTGCGCGAAAAACCCGGGAATTTGCTAAGGCGGCTTGACACCTGCGCAGCATCCCCTCACAGTGACTGAGATCAGATCTCGAAAGTAATGATTATTTCGGTCCGCGGGCGTTAGTTCCACATATTCCCGCTGCGGCGTGGCGATCAACGGGAGTGTAATGTATGTACCTCGATATAGGATCTCTTTAAACGTAATTTTAGCCCTGGAAATTGAAAAATTGCGGATGTAACGCCGGAGTGTAGCAAAGTGCGGGTGATGTGACTCGTTTAATATATTCTACGTATGATTTGAGGCCGTTGTAATACAGTACAGTGTCGTCCATTATTTAGTGATTTTTCAGTATCGCTGCAAGGCGATATCTGCTTGTGACATTTGGGAAATAAAATGTATTATCATTCGGTCTACTGGAAAATGCGTTTTAACTTAGCGGACGTTTGAAATACTGATGGTACTGTGAATGATTGTTATGAATCAGAATCATATAGTTTTTATCTCGCAAGATGCTAAATATTCCATTGAGGCGGACAAAATCGACCGCGTCTTGCGGCCCACACGCGACTCAATACTGAAAATTTCACGGGATCACAAATGGCGCTAGAAAAATTATTGTTGCTCGCCATCATACTAGCCATCGTGAGCGCGGATTACAACGATGAGGTGGAGACGAAGAATAAAACGGAAAAAGCCATGGCGGCGAAAAAGGAGCAGCGGTTTAGGAGCGCTGTGCCGGACCCATCGAAGGGATCCTTCCAGAAGTTGAGCAGCTTGATGAATAGAACGAGCGATAGGAGTTACAGGCGGAGAGATAAGAATATCAACAAGATACGACAGTTGAACCGGCATTCAAACGACGATATGATGAATGACAACGAAGGTTCTATCAGCACGAGTCAGAAGAAATACCCTGATAACGATACTAATTCGTTAGCAGTTAAATTCAAGGTGCTCCGCCCCGAACTGCCTATGTACGACGTGACATTAAAAAGCAGTTACCTGCCACAAGTTTCTGGGGTTTTCTGTGATTTTGAACAGCATAATGGGACGGATACTTGCATGTGGCAGTGGAATACTACGGTTTCAAGCCATGGGCTCGGCTTCAAGGTGGTCAAAGCTGATGATGTAAAGGAAATGAATGAAACTACTAAAGGCATGAAGTTTTCTGGACCAAGCCACGACGCTGACGGTAGTAAAGAAGGTAATTTTGGCAGCTCTGCCAGTATTTTACATTTCTGCCTATTTTATCTCCCACCCCTCCCTCAAATAATAATCAATCAATATTTAATATATTTTATAATTGGTTATATAATAATCTTTCATATGCGACAACGCCTTCGTTTGCTTGTTTTTGGATTATTTTTTTTATTTATTGATATTAAAACCATAGATAATGCGATCGCCGTTTGACATTTGATTTGACAAATGTCATGTAACAAACATGTTTTGTTATACCCCTCTCACTTAATAAATTTAAATCAACTGACTTCCTTTAATTACTATCGAGACTATGATCATTTTAGTTTCTACAAGTATTTCCATAGCTCTTAAATATACATATATATATTAAAGTTAGGTCAGATTTTTTTTTGTTTTATATTATAATGTACAACAAGATATGAATATAACTTCGGTAATCCATTAATAAAATGTTACCATTTTAAAATGTATGGATTAAAAATTTTGTTTTCAATATGCGTTCAAATATCGTTTCTTAATCTCACACGGTATTAACTTCATATATGCGGTCTAACCAAATATACGTTAGATTTGGGTTTATTAAAGTTTCAGGATATATATGTATATATGTGTATGTGTGTGTATTTGTGCGTGTGTTTGTGTGTGTGTGTGTTAAATATTCCAAAAAACCGTTACTATAAATCTCGTTTTTAATTAAAATAACCGATTATACCGAAGTAGTATATATTCGTTTATAAATAGGAAAATCTACGCGTTATTTTTTATGATTTGTACATTATAGGCCTGGTAGATTTTGAAGAGTATCCTTAGGACTTCGTCATCGTCAAAATTGATACGTATAGTTTGGAGTTTATTATTAATAAATCTATTATATATTAATGTTATTTAAGTGTACTATTAACTGTACAGTTTAACGTTGTTAACTCTTAGTAAGGAAGGAAGCTTTAAACTCTTTCTAAGAACTAATATATTTCGTTCTGTTGATTTTTTAAGTTTTTTTACTCTTAGAAAATGTAAAAAATTTCATATATTGATCTGTTTACGTTTTAAATAAACCTTCTTAATATTCAAAGAAACTGAAGTATCAATAATATCATATTTACAGTGTACTAGCTATCGCCCGCGGCTTTTCTCGTAATTCTTATTATTTATTAGTATGTTTTATTAAGGTTTTTCCAGCGCACTATATTCCTACTATGTTTTTCCTATAACATCATAAGCCATAAGGTACAGGATATTTTGAACCTACCACTTTTGGAAGATCGTTTTAACTTTTATTGATATCTACTAAATATATTTAATTAATTATTTATTTAATATATTAATATTAAAACAATAATTATAGGAATTTAATATGAGTGGAATTATCTTTAAGATGCAATGACTCTTGCACTGCAAAGTTAAAAAACATTGGATTGATTTGGAGTTTCGTAAGGAAACTCAATAGATGACATCGCCATCCTAATGTAAAATAATATAGAATGATTAATATATAAACTAAAATCTAAACACATAATCAAAAAATGTCTTTTTTGTAATAATTTCTCTTTATAATCTATCTTTCTTTTCTTTTATAATAATATCTAAATTCTCAAGAGAAGGTTGATTAGTTTTTGAACCCACTAAGGACAGTACTATTTTTTCTATGACATAAAATTTTTCAAAATTATAACTATTTTTAATACATAATTATGTTTTTATTATATATAGATTAATATATTTGTGTCATCATCACTGTTTGTTTCATACAAAAACCATTTCTCGTTTCCGTGAAAGTAGTAAAATAATTAAAGCATTGAAAAGAAGGGATGAGAACAAATCAATGACAAAACTGAAATATATATTGTAAGTTTTTTTTTACTTCATATTCAAATAGTAACTTTATATGTATGTATTTTATTAATTAATTGCGTATTAAAATTTGCGTGAAATACACATACATTCACCCGTACTAACTTGATATAAAACACTAGATTTTCCCTTCGACTTTTTTTGCTTGGACATCGGAATTAGAGAAAACACTTAGTTTCTTTAATTTTCTCTCCAAAAAGTATCTAAAAAAGGGTAATCTATTTTTACGACGCCGACGCATGGCTATCTTTTAAAAATAACCGTTAAAAGTTGAGTAGATAAAGGATTTGGGGTTTTAAAATTATCTTATTATTTTTAACTTAATAATTATGAAATTGCTGTAAAAATGGATAATTAATGGTAAACTTGAAAGCTCTATTTTCTATGTCAATGTTTGTTTTTAGTGATGAATATAATCATTAATATTTGAGACGGATTTAAAAAACTTAGATTAAAATTCATTTAATTTATCGATCGACATAAAAATATAATATCTACATAATTAGCTGCTGCGACCCATTATAAATATTATCATACTAGCTTTCCGCCCGCAGCTTCGCCCGCGTGGAGTTCGGTTATATCGCGTTTCCAAGAGAACCTTTCAAAAGTCTGGGATAAAAACTATTCAATGTTCTTTCTTAAGGTCAACTTTATGTCTGTACCAAATTTCATTAAAATCAGTTTAGTGGTTTAGGCGTGAAAGCGTAACAGACATACAAAGTTACTTTCGCATTTATAATATGTATTAGGAGGCAAGTTTCCCAAATATCCTTTATAGTCTCCCTACTCTGTTGCCGGCTGTAATACGACATGCGATAGATGGAGTACAATTTTTAATTCTTTCGTTACTTTCAAGTTAAACTTAAGACAACCTTATTCTATTTTCTTGTAATTTTATATATAAATACTAGCGTTATTATTATATTTAATTACGTAATTGTTTTTATTATTTTTATATAAATGTGTTTATAATATGCATAGCTTCACTGAATTATTAGATAGACAGATTTTAGTTCTAAGAATTTATATAAAATTCTTTTCTAACTGTGAATTAATAAAGAGTAATAAAGAAAATTGTCAGTGCAAGACAACGTACAAAATTAACTTGTTATAAATACTTCAATCTTTAGGGTTGTCACTTCTGATTTAAAGCTACAAGTTATGTAGCTTTATATTAATATATTTTTATTCGCAACTATTATAAGATATCAAAATATTATTGTTTTAGCTTCAAATATATATAAATGATATTATATTAAGATGGTGTCAACCCTGTTCGTCACGCTAGGACTAAAGATACTCCGTGTAGTCTTGTTTGAACTCAAAATAGATTCTATTCAGCGTTTGTCTGAATGAATGTTGCGATTTTCCTATTCAAATGAATTTAAAGCTATGTCTGTCCGTGGGCGGCATGTAAACGTGTGTCCTTTTACGAAATTATCACTTAAAACTTTTAAATGAGCATATTTATATGAGAAAAGAAATTTATATTTAATATTATAAATGCGAAAGTAACTCTGTCTGTTATTCTTTCACGCCTAAACCACTGAACTGATTTTAATGAAATTTGGTATACATAGAATTGACCTTGAGAAAGATCATAGGGTAGTTTTTATTCCAGACTTTTGAAAAGTTCTCTGGGAAACGCGACATAACCGAACTCCACGCGGGCGAAGCTGCGGGCGGAAAGCTAGTTGATTATATGACGAAAATTTTGTTTTATTTAAACTTTAATTGTGAAATATTTGATCTGATTGGCTTGAACTGCATTTTAGGTAAACACATTCGCTTTTCTATCAAATAAATCTCTCATTATCTACAGCTATACACAAAAATCAATCAGTCTTTTTAAAAAAATGAAAAGACACCTAATGCTCTCTTAAATCAAAGTTGAAACTATATTATTTATATACAAAATAACCGATTTCATGTTTTCAAAGTAGTCTTTAATCGCAATATCTTCGCAACACTTCCTTAAAATAGTCACGTATCGTGTATTCGCAATGCTTACTCGAGTTTTGTATCTACAACTAATTTAAATAGTTACAAAGTTAAATCTACAAATACTATGTTTATTTGTATATGTTGCTTCTATTTAAAAACAAATTATTTAAAATTATATCCATTGTCTTGCTTTTTAAAGTAAAAAAGTATAAATAAAGTTTATATTAATTTAATTTTTGAGTAGGTCAACATTTAGCTGGCGAAGATGGCAACTATTTTCACGTCGTCTTATGTCAAGGACATCAGTAAATGGTTGCTTTGCGTTTCGTTACACGATGCTTTTAATATAATCATTTCAAATTTAAAAATAAATTATATCTTTCACTAAATCTTGCATTAGATCGCTATTTTGGGTATCATAGTTATTGACAAGAATTAAATATAGAAATTTTTAACATTTTTCATGAATTTTTGAATTATAGAAAAACAGAACATTATAGTACTAGTTCAAACTTAAAAATCAAGGTTATTGAAGCAGTCATTATATAAATTTTTGTTTTGATTGAGGTTTTTACTTTCAGGACATTTCCTCTACCTTCCAGTGGATCCTACGATGGAAAACATGGTGATTAAGTCACCACCATTCAGAGGATTGTGGGAGTTTTGCAAGGTACGTTTAGATGAGGGTAGTTGGTAATTATTAATATGACAACTAAATCCATTTAAATTTTGTGGTCAACTTTATATCATTGGAAGAGAGACTTGTCAAATGTTTAAAATAGAGGTATTTCATTTAGGTTGGAACATTAAAATTTGAAATAGTTATTTAGGAAATTAAACCTTGTTATATATTGTCGTAATCAGATAATCGATTGATCCATTATTATGAGTATACGACCGCTAATATAATTTTATAGTCTAAGGGTCTAGCTAGTATCTTACGTATATTTAACCTCTTAGTTTGAAGCACGGTTACATCAGAGCAAGATGCAGAACGCCAGCATCCGATTGGTCTCCGAATCCACGATGTCGGAGGTCCAATGGATCTTGCAAGAAGTGGCCGGGAATAACTTCGAAATGTAAGTCATATATTATCATACAAAGACCGTTTTTGCAGGAAAAATATATTTATATAACATATATAATTGAGGATTGAGGATCCTGGCCCGGGCTAGTACCAATGTGATTTTTCCGAGTCATATGTACTTTCTAAGTGTATTTAGACATCACTGATTAATGCACTCCCAAAGAGGGTTGATGTCAAGCAGGCGGCCGGTTGTAGAAATAATTAGCCAAAAACTATTCACATGTAAGGCAGACCCTGGCTATAGCTGAGAAATTGCCAGGTAGAAGTAAGCATATAATTGAGGATTATCAAACTAAACTACAATTTGTTTCTCTGAAAATACAAAGTTTTTATATATGTATAACAATTATCTTTTAACTATGACAATTACACTTTTATCTTACCTGAAAATACAAAGAAACGACATTAAAGTCCATTAATATCACCTCCTCAATTACAATTAGTTTATCTCTCTACAAGTTTTAATAATCATAAAATGCATAAAAATTTAAACATAATCCGCGATTAATGACGCTTCTAATGTCACCTTATAAATGCGGGAAGCGCGGCAAATTTTAGTTTAATGAAATGTCATTTCCTTATATTTATTCTTCTGCTACCTGGCAATTTCCCAGCTTTAGCCAGGGTCTGCATTCATGTTGTGAATAGTTTTGGCTAATTGTTTTTACGATCCGCCTGCCTGACATCAACCCTCTTTGGGAATGCATTAATCAGTGATGTCTAAATACTCTTAGAAAGTACATATGACTCGGAAAAATCACATTGGTACTTGCCAGGATCGAACTCGAGCTCTCGTGCATGAGAAGGCCTTTAACCACTAGGCAGTAGGCCATCACTAACTGATTTCCTTATTATATTCTACAGATGGAATCCAATGCGCTTTATAATAGGGAGAGTTCAGCAGGAAGTACGTATTATAGTAGAAATCACCCGTCCAAGTTTTGTCAACATGACGCAGACCTTGCCTCACATAGCCCTTGATAATATACGAATGGTGGACTGTCTTCCCGAACCTCCAGTGTTTAATGGGGAATGCCAGACTGGCCAGCTGAAGTGTAAAATTATGAATGTAAGTATTATTAATTAGTTTAAATCGCTAATTTACTCTTTTTTCATCCATTTTGAGGTGAAGTAAGGATAAAATGTCGTGAATTCAAATTTAAGTTTGATTTTTAATTTAATCTTAGAGCATCTATCTTAATTTGGTGTAAATGATATTTTAGTCATGATTTAGTTTAGCTAAGTACGGCATTAATGCCATTACAGCTAATTACGGCATTAAACTATTTCATTTGAAGGAGCACAGCTGTACAATTCTTTGCCTCTAAGTGTTGTCAATTCAAAATCTCCTATTTAAAAAACGATTAAGAACCCATATATTAGAAGATTTCACTGATCTTGTTTAATATAACTACTGTTTATTATTTGTAATCTTACTTGTAGTTATAATTTTTAAAATTTCCTTTGTAAGCGAACTTTGTTCTTTCTGGAAATAAACTTGTTTAAACCTTCTTAGTGAACTCATTTCAATCATGATCAGAGTCTAAGATAAATTTCTTAATTCCTATAATACCTATCATAAGAATTTCCTACGAAAATATATCATTTACAAACCAGTGTCTAGAATACATTCTATGTTAAGTCTAGATTCTATATTAGTATTTTTTATACAACTAAAAGCATCTCATAAGTATTATATATTGTAGAAGGAGTCGTGCATCAAGTTACAGCGAGTCTGCGATTTAGTGAGAGACTGTGATGACAACAGCGACGAAAATCAAAATTGTGGTGCGTATCACCAAAAACTTCCCAAAAAATACTCTACCAAAAACCAAAAATATCAAAAATTCTATCACAAATTATATTTTCAGATAAAATGCCCTACGGATCTTATTGTAATTTCGAACAGGATAATTGCGGATTTGAAAACGTGCCACAGTAAGTATATACTCAATTATCATTTTAAGTCTATCACCAAATACTAATACAGTTAAATTTCAGGCGTATCCTAAAGTGGTCTAGACATAGCGGGCCCACGCCCACGGATAAGACTGGCCCAAATTATGATCACACTTGTGGCCCGCCCACGGCTTTTACCACGGCCAACCCAATGGTACCATTATCGCCTGCCCACATGAACCATTCCCTTACATGCGTGGGTTATTACTTCTTCGTGAACATGAATGTCACAGGACCAAATAAAGAAAGAGCAGATTTCGCGTCAACTGCTGTCATGAAAACCGTCATATTCAATCCACCGCCTAAAGTCCATGGGGACATCAATTCAAGATACTATAATTGTTGTATGGTAAGTCTTAAAACTAATATATATAGTATTTTAACATGATTTTTATTTGAGATCTTTTAAGCCCATATAATCTCCTATAAGTAGGACTAAAATTAAACAAAATTTAATTATGATTACGATAATTGATGTATAATAAGTTATTTTAGTTAAGACACCACTGACAGATGAAGGAAAACATCGTAAGGAAATCTGGACTTATAATTTCACAATTATAAGTTTGAAATCACCAACCCGTCTTGAGCAAGCGTGGTGATTAATGCTCTAATCTTCTCCATGTGAGAAGAGACTCAGCAGTGGGCTCTGATAGGCTGATGATGAATGAAGTTTTATAGGACTATTTTAGAATTTTAAAATCACTTAAACACAATTTCTTTTAGAACTTAGTAAAATTATTTAAAATCCTAATTAAAACTGAACAAAATTTAATCAAAATTACGATAGTACATATATAGATTAAGTTGTAAAAAACACAGTTTAGTTTTTGCGACCAGTTTAATTGATCCCTTCAAATTGTATATTCCATAATAGATAAGGTTCTACTACCAACAAAATGGAAGGAACTATGGGTCTTTGAGTGTGGACGTGGTTGAACTCACTCCAAGAGGTAATATCACCACGTCGCTCTGGTTCTCAACCAAAGACAAAGGAGAAAACTGGTTCAGGGCGGGAATATTTCTACCAAACATTACTAGAAGGTAAGTTTTTGGTAGGAAATTGATATTAAAAACAACTTCATTTATTGACGATATTCACATATCGTTCGGGATAGTGCAAATCCAAAAATTAAATTATAAAAAATTACTAATTGTGAAAAAATGTCCTTAAAATTCGTTAATATAGAAAATATTTCAACTCAAACTTTCTTCTGATAATCTGCTTCCAATGTAGATACGCGGAATTATACAATGCTAGTTACGCGGATTTACACTATCCCCTACTATATAGCGTATTTAACGATTTGGCTAATGATGTTGATTTATATATCTTTAATATCTCTTTCGAAGTCAAAACGACTAAATTATGTGTCTTCTATTCCTACAAAACTGCATTTTTAACTCAATTTCTAATTTCTATCTAATTATAATGCGACCTACCTTCATAGATCCATATTCGCGTCTATTACTGACCCTTAAACTGGGTCAATGGGACACTTTCTAATTTTTCTCATCTCATAGTTTAATATAATCACTAATATTAAACGCGAAAGATTTTTATTTGTAAGTTATTTAATACCTGCTTAAGAACATAATTTATTTCAATGACACTATCCAACATTTTCGTATTATTTCAACCGCTTTATGACAAAAAATGGACCAGAATTACTATATCCCTACTAATATTATAAATGCGAAAGTAACTCTGTCTGTCTGTTACGCTTTCACGCATAAACCACTGAACTGATTTTAATGAAATTTGGTACAGACATAGAGTTGACCTTGAGAAAGAACATAGGATAGCTTTTATCCCAGACTTTTGCAAGGTTCTCTTGGAAACGCGATATAACCGAACTCCACGCGGGCGAAGCTGCGGTCGGAAAGCTAGTCATCAATATTTTTAAACCAAATATGTTTCAGATACTACTTCCTTTTCAAGACTCGTATGGGCATGCGGATATACTCGGATTCCGCCATCGATGACTTTTCTATGGCTCCAGAATGTTTCGGTTTCAATATAAACGCTACAGAACTAGGAGATTATAATTACTACGATCCTATATTCGATGAGAAGACAACGCCTCATCCAGACTTCGTGGACGCCACAAGTGAGTTATTGTTACATTCCTTAACAGAATATGAGCTGATTTTGATGAGAATTCTTCGTCAAAATAAGTATAATTATGGAAATGAAATGGATGTTAAGAAATTATTACTTTGTTTAATAGAAATATATAGAAATTTTATAATTTTAAACAAGAAATCACAGTCTCATTTAACGAATGTGATTTAAGATTGCATGGCACAAAAAATTCTTATAATACAATTTGTATAAATACAACATATAAATTGGTAAAAGTAAATTATACCAATTGGTTTTTGACAACTATGTACCTTCAAAACCAAAAACTATATTGTTCGAAAGTACTTACAAAACTTTATAAGCTTGTATAATTATCTACTAAATCTGATAAAGGCCATCAATCTATTTATTAAACCAGTCCAAACCAAACCAAACAATTACAAACTACTCTAAACCAGTACAAAACCACAAAACTTTTATAAGCCTGGTTAACTATCTAATGTATCTGATAAAGACCATCAATCTACTTATTGAACCAGTTCAAACCCAACCAAACCAAACCAAACAAGTACAAAACCACTAAACTCTATAAGCTTGGATAGTTCGAAAATATATCTGACGAAGGCCTTCAGTCTAGGGCCTTATTGAACCAGTCCAAACCAGTCTAAACCAGTTCAAACCAGCGTTAAAACCACCCTATCTATATTCCAGTGTATCGCTTCTCGACGTGTAACGCGACCGGTCGTTTCGGTCCCCAGCAGGAGCAGTGTGACGCTTCCTATACGAACACAGAGGGAGGGGTGGTCGTCATGAACACTCCGGGGATGAGGGGGGTGCAGGTGTGGGAGGTGCCTAGCGAGGGGCTCTATACGTGAGTACAAGTATAAATGAGAATATATTGTAGTATGAAATATACGTATATAGATGATATTATTATATCCAGTGGCGGCTGTACCTTAAGTGCACTCGTGCGCTGAACCACCAATTCAAAAAATTAAAAATTACAAAATATTACTTCATCTTTATTTTTAAATTACCATTTTAATATTTATTTTCTAAACATACAAAAACTTATAAAAAGTTAAATTTCTAATTATAGTCAAAAAGTTTGAGCGGTTTACTAAACTAATATCTCGTGCGCTTCGGTGAGTGCACGAGGACACCTAATACATCTTGTATGAGATAGGAGTTAATACGCCTGACGCGTGAAACAAAAAATAGTTCATAGAAATGTACCGAGTAATGAGTCGGTTCTCGAGCGCCGCACGAGCGGCCGAAGATTACCGAGAGCACCCGATGTATGACGAATTGGAATTGAAAAGAATCAAAACTTTTCTCCGAAATACCTTGCACTTGCTAAATGCACTTTCTGTGCTTAGTATTGAATAAAAAAAAATTATACAAACAATACCCGATTTTAATAAATAGGTGATTGAACATTTCGCTTCGGAAAAATGTCGTTGCATTAATTAATGTACAAAAAAATAAACATATTTTATGTCAGTTGGTGTTTTGTTGCATTTTCTAATTTTAATATTTTAGTAAAGTGCACCACCAGTTCGATAGCCCACCAGCCGCCACTGATTATATCGAACATACTACTACCCTGACTACTCAGTATATATAAGTGCAAAATTTACCAAAGCAATACATAAGTGTCTATTAAATTAAAACTCAGATGTAATTAACAATGGCCCAGTATTTATTATTTAATATTCTAGTGCGATGATTACCATATACATAAATCCAATTGTATCATACAAAAAGATTACATAAGAATTAAGAATATGTACCTCAATATATACAATTAGTTTTTGCTCGCGATTTCGTCCGCATTCATTTCGGCATTAGTAATATATGCATAGCTGAGTGGGGAAAATTCTATAAATAACCAGATGTTGGAATTTATTAAGTTTTTTCTTTTTTTCTATGTCCATATCTCCTAGTTCTAATCTATCTCTCCACCAATTTTCAACCATATCCGTACAGCCATTCTTGAGTTATAAATAGTGTAACTAACAAGATTTTCTTTTATATATATATATAATAAATAAATTATTGGTAGAAAAGTACCCTCAATATGATTAATAATAATGAAAGTTATTCATATATCTCCATCAGTATAATAGCTACGGGAGCGTCTGGCGGTTTGGGCTCGATGTGGGCGGGCGTGTCTCACGGCTCGTCTGCCAGGGGACTGTTCGAGCTGCACCGCGGGGAGAAGGTGTACATGATGATAGGACAACAGGGGATGAACGCCTGCAAGAAGGTGAGGGTAGAGAATATTTGGTCATACCAACATACTATTAAATATTTTGTAAAACTTTGGCCTATACAGCTTATAAATTATAGTACTCTAGCCGCTAGTGCTTATAAATTAAATAAATTTGTGTCCCGCTGATACTTTACAGTATTCTACATATAATGACTAGTGCTCATAAATAAATTATGTAAAAAATTTGTGTCACTTGTAAGAAACAACCCTTCCCAATATCAAATCAAAATTTTATCAAAATTTCCTTCTTAACGTAATCTTCCATAGCATTATGATTTCTCCATTTTTTTCAGCAAAATCCAAAACGTAATATTCATATAATTCCAGACTCTATCAGCTCAAGAGAGCCAGGAATGTTCTAGAAGGGCGAATGAGAGCACACAAGTGTTCACCAGCAAGACTCACGAGATACGGAACACACACGTCAACGATGGAGGAGGCGGGGGAGGGGGCGCTACATACGTGTTCCTGGTGAATATAACACATATATATAATACTACGACCAAAACTTTTATTGGGACAAATGGGATCAAATATACGCTATCTTGTTCAAATAGCTACTATAGTGAATTTGATTTAAGCTGAGCTTTCCATTTGTCTGAGTGTACACGGATAGTGTAGGTGTGATGTTAATTTTTGAATGAAACGTTTTTTTCTAGTTTTGAACCGGTTTATTCTGCTTTTACTTCGCCCCGCACCTTCCGCACTTCACCTTTTGTACTGATAGCAAAATCAAATGTTGAAAACGCAATGACAAGTCAAGAATTTGTATTGTTTTGTCAAAATTTTTATTACTAAAGAATTTTTTTTCCATAATGTTTCCATTTGGCCTTTTACAAGTATTGCTTATTTCAATTTTAATCTAGAATAGATTTAGGACTTATATTATGTATCTATTTCAAATATAATAAAATTTAATTCTAAAAGTTTTTTGTCTAACTCTACTTTAACTCACACAAATGCAAAGCTCAGCTTAAGTCTAACGGACTATACAAATACTATTTTCATAATATTTGTAATTAATTCATTTTCTTTCATATTACTTCTGTTAGTTAAGGATTTTCTTATGCTAGATATAGTCTCCAAAAAAAATATACAAAATGTCCTTTAAATTTCTATATACTTTTGTATCTACCAAGATTTTAATTGGAGATAATTTTTCCCAAAAGATGGATAGAGAGGGCCAGCCGATTCCTTTGTTAGTGGGAGGAGGTGGTGGGGGGCTGTCTGTTGGGGTGTTCAAAGATGATGGATCACAACACGCCCGGGGAAGAACAAATACGACACCGGAATCCGGATATATGTACGGCCAACCCGGACGTACTTCCGGTAAACACAATATATACATACCTATATCTTCTTCTTCTTAGCAATTTCCCAGTTTTAGTCAGGGTCTGCCTAAAAATAACTCTACAACAGAACATGATAATATATATATCTAAATATTTATACTTATTTAGAATTTAAATCTTAAAGACCAAAAAGATTTTGAAAAGAAAGAAAAAACGGCGCTTCTAGAACCGAATATATAGAAAATGTTGTCTTTAGAGTATTAGCGTTAAAAATAAGATAAATATCCCAAAACGTCGATTAAAATTAAATAAAAACATTTGTGAACATATATTCATATAATTAGTTATCACTCTACTAATATTATAATTGCCAAAGTTTGTGAGTGTGTGTGTATGTTTGTTACTTCTTCGCGCTCAAACGGCTGAACCGATTTTGATAAGATTTTGTATACAGGAAGCTGACGTCCACGAATAAGACATAGGCTACTTTACATCCCGCGGGGCGGAGCTAGTTATAAATAATAATGTATATTTCTATATTGTTATTTTCAGGAGCTGGTGGTGGCTGGATATCTCGTTCAGGACCTATAACTCCTGGCTTCGAGCTGGTTCGAGGGGCTGCCTTCAGGGAGGGAGGAGTGGGGGGCCTCGCGTGTACGGGCGGGGCTCACGGGGGGTACGGCGGAGGAGGGGGAGGATGTCTGAGGGGAGGAGGGGGAGGGGGATGGGTTGGTCAGTATATATATATATTATATGAATATAATAGGTTTTGGTCAAAAGAAGTCTAATATATGAAATTGAATTGGCTCATCCCTACTAATATTATAAATGCATAAGTAACTCTGTCTGTGTGTTTGTTACGCTTTCAAGCCTAAACCACTGAACTGATTTTAATGAAATTTGGTACAGAGATGGAGTTGAACTTGAGAAAGAACATAGGATAGTTTGTATGAATGACTTTTGAAAGGTTCTCTTGGAAAGAGATATAAGCGAACTTTACGCGGGCGAAGCCGCGGGCGCATAGTTAGTTATGATGTATATTGTCAATTGTACTACAAAATATACCAATATGCAAAAATTGATTTAAATAAATGAAACCTATATTTTTCGGATTATTCTGCGCTTGCTTTATTATTTTAAAACTACATACTCCCGACGTTTCGGTTATTTTTAAACAACCGCGATTTTAGACGAGATCTATCACGTAGTATATCCGAAAAATATTAGTTACATATACACACTCACGAAAGTCTTATTATCTTATCTTATTAATTTAAATTACCAAAAATATATATATTTTTACTTACTCATCCTTGTTCCCAGGTGGTAATACCAATGAGGGGGAGGGTCAACACGGTGGTGGGGGGTGGTCGTTTGTTGACGTCACGCGCGGGGTGAGGGAGTTCGGTGACGTCACCATGGCGCCGCGCACCGGCCCCGGGGAAGTTGTCATTATACCGGCTATACATGTAAGTATATATTTCTATACAGGGTGACTGGTGAATTACTATCGATACTTGAGGACGTGATATTTGACGATCATATATGACAAAATAAAAATTAATATAACATAAATATTAATAAACTTCTAAGTAAAGTTTGTCAAAATTTTGTCAAAAATTATTGCCTATTTTTTTTATATAATTTGAATGAGAATCATGTACCGAGTATTCTCCTTAAATATTGATAGTAATTCACCAGTCACCCTGTATATTGTTTAAAGAACTATTTGATATATGTTCAAATAATAATTAGGATTATTAGTACACCATTTTGATATAATAAGATTTTAAATAAATTACTATCGTTAATATAAAAAATAGTATTGGTTCATATTTTTTTCAAAAATGCTTCCAAAATTTATAACGAGACCTAAAAATATATTTGTTGACAATGATTTATGTTTCCTATATATTAAATATAAAAATCTATAACAGTCTTCATAGTAATGATCATTTTATCCACGAAAATTCGTTAGAGATTTTAGTTGCTATAAGTCAGTGGTGTCCTAGTGGTTTAAAAACCCGCCTCTCATGCATGAGGGCGCAGGTTCGATCCGGGCAAGTGCCAATGTGATTTTTCCGAGTCATATGTACTTTATAAGAGTATTTAGACATCACTGATTAAAGCATTCCCAAAGAGGGTTGATGTTAGGCAGCCGGCCGGTCGCAAAAGCAAAGGCAGACCCTGGCTAAAGCTGGGAAATTGCCAGGTAGAAGATATATGTTGCTATATATTTACTTATTTATACAGAAATGCGGTTGTAACTACCGCTGCGTGGCGTTAGATGAACAGCGCGCTAATGTTCGCTGTTACTGTCCCGCGGCCTGGCGAGCTGACCACGGCGACCCCACCAAGTGTGTCTGTGAGTATTACACACACACACACACACACACACACACAGACATTATATAGAAGTGAAACTTCCATACACTACCAACAAACGTTACATGTTCAATACTCCTCTAATGTTTATTTAAAAAAATATCTAACAGTCAATGAAACACGTCAGTAAAAGATTTTTTTATATAATAAGTAGATTTGCTTTGTTTACAACTTTATTCATATAAAAAAAATATATATCCCACTTAACTCAGCTGATTGACTTTTTAACCTACACAAATATATATATATTCTAGTTTCCAAAAAAAGATATTATTTTAAACAAGATAATTAACAATAACCTACTTTTTGTTTATGGGATTAATAAAGTTTTGGACCAACTATCGAATCAAACGTATGAAATTTCCATTTTTTGTTGTAGTGGAAAAAGCTTGGCCGGAAATGTGGTGGGGTCTTCTAATATTCCTTGGAGTCATAGTTGTTATATCCGTTGGCATCATACTGTGTGTCTGTCTTCACCTCTGTAAGTATTATACATGATAACAAAATATATTTTATTGTAATACCAAAAAAAAAAGTACAAAAATAGTTATATTTATTTATGTTTATAAATAGTTTCTTGACGATAGATAAATGCAAATAAATTAAAGTCTAAAGCAAAAAATCTAATCCACAGATAATAAATACCAACGTAAAAAGGAAGCGGAATTACGTCAGAAAAGGCTTTTAGAACAGGAAGTACAGTTGCATAGATTACGAACAACCCCTGGTGGTGATAACGCATTAAGTATGGCTTTCAACCCCCATTACGGAAGTGAGAGTTTTCTGCCACAAGGGGTTGATGTCAGGGGTCTGCCTAAAGTGGCCAGAGAAAGTCTTACTTTAGTCAAGTAAGTATATGTATTTAATATCTCCTTCTTGCTGGCAATTTCCCAGCTTTAGCCAGGGTCTGCCTTCCTACATAAACGCCTCCACTTTGCACGGTCTTTGGCATCCTCGGTGGTTAATCTATTTAATATGTTCATTTAAATACAAATCAATTGATATTGTTATAAAACTGTTAAATAATTAAATTTCTTTTCAATCATATAATTGATCCAAAGAAAACAATCTTGTGATAATTACTAATGTTTAATATTTAGTGCATGCTGTGATTACCTATAAAAAGAAATACAATTATCAAGTGTGATCAATTGTTAACTATATAATATTTGTAATACTATTGTCATTTCTGTTGGTGATCCTATAAAATAAATAAATATGTTATTTATATTTCCACGTCACAAAATTAGTTACCGTATTCCTCCGAAACGGCTTTACCGATTTTCACCAAACTTTATATTTCATTCAGTAGATCTGAGAATCGGTTGCTAACTATTTTTCATACCCCAAGCGATAAAGATTGACCAAAATATTTTTTTTAATTTTTAGATGATTTTTGTTTTTATTTATCTTTATATATATAATTCTTCTGTGAGTGTGTATGTCACTGAACTTCTCTCAAACGACTGGACCGATTTTGATGAAATTTTTTGTGTGTGTTCAAGGGGATCTGTGAATGGTTTAGATTCACAATTTTGTCGGCTGGACAATGTTTTATTAATTAATTTTTAATTTATTAGTAGTTGTTGATACAAACTTTTTTTTGACATTAGATTTGACAACTAACTAATATGTCAATCATTCTGTCGCACTTCAAAACACGGAGATTTATGGTTTTAATAGATAAACTCCAAAAATTTAAATAAAAAAACGTAACAGATATTTCTTGATTATAGGGCGATACGAAGTTCGTCGGGTCTTCTAGTATACATATAAAGTTGATTAAAAAAACATACAACCCTATAATTTTATATGGAAAACAAAAATTCCTTACATTCTGTTAAGTAGAGCCTATATATTTATAGAGCCTTGGGTCAAGGTGCTTTCGGCGAGGTATATCAGGGTCTCTACCGTCATAGAGGCGGGGAGAGCGAAGAAATGCCAGTCGCTGTTAAAACTCTACCAGAACTATCAACGGGCCAGGCTGAGTCAGATTTCTTGATGGAGGCCGCTATAATGGCTAAATTCAATCATCCGAATATAGTTCACTTGATAGGCGTGTGCTTTGATAGACATCCGAGGTAACACAAAATCTTATTAGTATAAGAAATTTACTTATAAAGGAATGTACTATTTGTGGTAATTGGTAGTGACTAGTAACTACATAGAACTCTTAAGAACGGCTCAATTAAAAAACCAAAGCTACTAATAGTAGTGACCTTCTTGCATATATTGTTATATGTTTCTCAAAATATTATAATTATCAGATTTTTTATATCTCACGCTTAATGCTTTATAAAAGTTATTTTAAAATTTGAAGTGATAGTTATTTTGCAATTTGGCAATTATATGCTATTGCAATGTAATGACCCTATAGATAATATTTTGTCTTGTTTCATATATCAATATATCTATTTTTGTATCTTCAGAATTAACAATACCGAAAAGATTGTTCTGTTAAAGGGTTCATTCAAATCAATATTTCAAAATAAATATAATGTGACCCAAACTTTATATTTTTAAGCGTTATTCTATATTCAGGTTCATAGTATTGGAACTGCTGGCTGGTGGAGATTTGAAGAACTTCCTAAGAGAGAGTCGCCCAAGACCTGAACGAGCCAGCGCCCTCACTATGAAAGATCTCCTTCTGTGCGCACTCGATGTGTGTAAAGGATGCAAATATTTGGAGGCCAAAAGATTCGTGCACAGGTACGAAACAAGTGCAGCTAATTTTCTACAACCTTATAAATTTTCTTCTCCTACTTGGCGATTTCCCAGCTTTAGCCAGGGTCTGCCTTACATGTTGTGAAAAGTTCTAGCTAATTGTTTTTACGATTCGCCTGCGTGACACCAACCCTCTTTGGGAATGCATTAATCAGTGATGTCTAAATACTCTTAAAAAGTACATATGATTCGGAAAAATCACATTGGTACTTGACTGGCTCGAACACGCGCCCTCTTGTATGAGAGGCGGGCCTTTTAACCACTAGGACATCACTACAATCACCTAAATATTTACTCATATATTTTTTTGCCAACATATATATCTAAGATATCCTCAAAATATTCTATTATCTATACCAATTATTGAATATTTTTCTTCTTCCAGGGATATAGCCGCTCGTAATTGCCTCCTAACATCCCGCGGCCCGGGCAGGGTTGTCAAGATAGCTGATTTTGGTATGGCGAGAGATATATACCGCTCTGATTATTACAAGAAGGGAGGTAAAGCCATGCTGCCTATTAAGTGGATGCCACCGGAAGCGTATATAGACGGAATATTCACTGTCAAGACTGATGTGTGGTATGTATAATAATAATATACTTTATAGTACACCACAATAACATAGTAATTTAACAATAAAAATGTAATATATACAAAATAAAAGTAGATGCACAATAAGGCTGTCTTATCGCTAGGTAGCGATTTCTACCAGACTAATATACTAGCTATATACTAATTTATGTCCTAATCAAAAAATATCTATGTTTTGGTCTATATTTTAATATGTATACAGTATGGATAAGACTATACTTGACTTGATAACTCATATGCATGACTATAGTAGGCATAGACGTTCATATAAATAATTTTTAAGCTCGCTTGACTTAGTCAATATCTAAATACGAAAGTATCTCTGTCGAACTGTCTGTCTGTTACGCTTTCACGTCTAAACCACTGAACTGATTTTAATGGAATTTGGTACAGACATAGAGTTGACCTTGAGAAAGAACATAGAATAGTTTTTATCCTTGACTTTTGAAAGGTTCTCTTGGAAACGCGATATAACCGAACTCCACGTGGACAAAGCTGCGGGCGGAAAGCTAGTCCCTACTAATATTATAAATGCGAAAGTAACTCTGTCTGTCTGTCTGTCTGTCTGTCTGCTACGCTTTCACGCCTAAACCACTGAACTGATTTTAATGAAATTCGGTACAGAGATAGAGTTGACCTTGAGAAAGAACATAGGATAGTTTTTATCCCAGACTTTTGAAAGGTTCTCTTGGAAACGCGATATAACCGAACTCCACGCGGCGAAGCTGCGGGCGGAAAGCTAGTTTTTTATAAATCATAATTTAAATGTCATATGTTCATTATCTCGTTATTACCACAATTTGATCAAGCTCAAAGATTTGACTAGATATCGTCACTTATTTGGTATAAACAAAAACCTATTAGTGCTAAAGATCCTATATTGATGGAATACATCAAAGGTTCAACTGAAATCAGTCGTCACCTTAATCATATGACCTTTGATGCAATTTTACTTTATTTTTTTGACATCCACACATTTTATTGGTCATGTTTAGATAACTACCCTCCAATTTGTAACTTGTATCAAATTGGAATTACATGAGCCTAGCGACTAAAATGAATACATTAGATTCTTATTTAATATTAATAGATATTTTATAAATAATAATATTTAGCTTTACTTTGTTTTTCTCAAGAAAATTTAAAATAAAACGTATTTTAATTTATTTTGTATCATCACTTCCCATTATCCCAAGTAATGTTTATGTCAAGAAAAGTATTTGATTCAATATTAATAAAAAATTGACTACGTCTACCATACATCTCTTCATTTTCGACTCAATGACATTGGATATCAAATAATTTTAAATACACAGTATAGTCCGCTAGACTTAAGCTGAGCTTTACATTTGTGTGAGTGAAAGTAAAAGTAGAGTTAGACAACAAACTTTTAGAATTCAATTTAATTATATTCTAAATAGATACATAACATAAGTGCTGGAGCTATTCTAGATAAAATAAAATAAGCAAATTTTGGAAATATTATGGAAAAGAAATTATTAATTAATAAAAATTTTGAAAAAACTTTACAAATTGTTCTTCACTTGACATTGCGTTTTCAACATTTGATATTGCTATCAGTACAAAGGTTGAAGTGAGGAAGGTGCGGGGCGGAGTAAAAGCAGAATAAACCGGTTCAAATTCAAAAAATAACGTGGCATTTAAAAATTTGACATCACACCTACACTATCCGTGTGCACTCACATAAATGCAAAGCTCAGCTTAAATCACTTCGACAAACAGCAGATTTAATAGAAGCATATCACCAGGTCGTACGGTGTGTTGTTATGGGAGGTGTTCTCCCTCGGCATCATGCCTTACACCGGCTGCTCCAACAGAGAAGTCATGCAGATGGTTTCTGGAGGAGGGAGATTAGAACGACCACATGGTAAGATAGAAATATGAGATACAGTAATATCCTGCTTAACGCGACCCCGTTATACGCGGTTTCACTATAACACGAATTTCAAAAATTTATTCAGATTTGGACATATTGCATAGCATAGATAATAATGATGACCGCGTCTTGACCGTGTGTTAAACAATTAAAAACAGTGTTGGGTGTTATGACCGTATTTTACAAGAACGTAAACAAAACGCTACCCAAAAGGCAAAACATGTATTTTTTTGTAAACAATAGGAGTATGTACCTATGTATTGTAGTGTTCTTAGAATTAAAGTGATTGATTAAAATGATTTTTATATTTGTGTATTTAATTTTGTACTGTGTTTAATCATAAAGCTCGATATACGCGAATTTCAGTTAACGCGATATTCTTCGGAACGTATCCCTCGCGTAAAGCGGGGTATTACTGTAATGAAGTAATAGTCTCAACTGATTCAGTTGAATAACTTTTGTTATCATTTTGAATTTAATATTAATAAATTTAATTCTCGTTTCTTTACTAACACTGTATTTTGTGTAGTAAAATGAAATTATGTTTTACGAATTTAAGGGTCAAATTACTAAAACTTATTGATACGTCTTAAATATAATGATCTATACGTTACGTATAATATAAACCCAATATATCATCAATAATGAATTATAAGATGACGAATATGATATTCACATCTCGTCTGCCCGTGATTACGATTGCTGTAAAGTAACGTTGGGAGTATATTGTTAAAATAATAATAAAACACGCGAAGTAATCAGAAAATATTATTTTTATTCAAATGACCTATGAAAACCATAGAAAGTTATAAATTAAAATCAATGAATGTTAAGTCTGAAATTTGTTCAATTTATTTCACACAATTCGCAATACAAATGTTAAAAGTATACAACACTAATGTCTTCCCCAGGCTGTCCTCCCGAGATTTATCGTTTAATGTGTGAGTGTTGGAACCCGGCGCCGTCTGAGCGACCTTCCTTCGCGCAGATGTTCGACAGGCTTCAGAGATATTTACAGGTATATAATAATATACATATATATTGACACAATCTTTTTAATATGAAATTCTTATCTGACTGTATTAACATCACAATACATGTACATGTTGAGAGTTTGACAAAACTTAATCTACCCGCACCTATAATATAAATTTCCTACGAACAGGATCCGGAAATCACCAACGCGCCATTACCGATGCTGCGCTCTTTGTTGTCATTGTCTGAGGCACCGGAAGCGAACGGCCCCCAGGTATGACATATGACGTACAGAAATAACTTAGAACATAGGAATTGACCTTTGACCTTTAGTGACCTTGGAGTGACCTTGATAGGTTATTAAGAAATAGGATTTATACGACACCTACACAGAGTTCTTATATTAATTACTTCTTATTGTTCTATATATCAAGATATATTTAATTCAATTATTACTAAAGTTTGAAATTTTAGAATAGTTTTGTAAAGTTTTGATGTTTTTTTTTTAACAAAATCCGTGTCGAGAAACAAAATAAAACACGACATGACATAAACCAGAAAAATCTGAACAAATACATAAATAATATGATTTAAAATATACTAATCAGTAAATGTTGTTTTTTTTTCATACATTTTCGCTCTGGCTACTAGAAGCAAGTAACTGGATTCTTTTCTTATTTTATATAAACTCGATGTTAGCCCGCGCTTGTCTGCATGAAACACTTTTCATTATATGAACATTAACCCAATACCCCGGAATGAACTCTCCTAGCCATAGACCCCGTAGATAGATAGAGATTCATTGAAATTGCATGAAAATCGCTAATTCTCATACATTGTAAAATATTTCAAAGAATCTCTCAATTTTCCAGTGTCTACTTGCCTAGTAGCTATAGCGGGGATAACCTTTTTTTTTACCTATTCCCTTATAGACTGGGTTTTATATAATAAAATCTAGTCAAATGCACGCTTAGATATCAAGCGAAGCACGGGGAATTAACATGACGAGAACACAGCCACTGTATAAGGGAATAAATTATTGAGTATTTAATATAGATTTGAATGTATTAAAGTTTTATTTTGTGGTGTGTTAATTGTAATGTTGCTCTCCCTGCGCTTACATCGCTGTTGGCAGCGCTGCGCGGGGGACTATCTGGTGCCGCTGTCGCCTCGGGACCAGCCCGCGAGTGATAGGTAACGACTCGGAAGGTTGGCAGTATTTATTAAAAAAACACAGATTATACAGGGTGACTGGTGAATTACTATCGATATTTGAGGACGTGATATTTGACGATCATATATGACAAAATAAAAATTAATATAACATAAATATTAATAAACTTCTAAGTAAAGTTAACCAAAAGTTATGTCATTAATTACGCATCGTATGAACACCCTACAGATTAGGTATACACACACACTCACACAGACGCTGCGGCGGCGTAGTGTTGTATCAGCACGCCGCCGCACACGTCCACACTTGGAACACTTGGAACGTGTCAACACTTTATTTATTTATACGGAAATTTTGTCAAAAATTAAGTACCTATTTTTTTTACATGATTCGAATGAGAATCATGAACCGAGTATTCTCCTTAAATATTGATAGTAATTCACCAGTCACCCTGTATATATATATATCAAACCAAAAAAACTGCCATCGTTCCAGAATTATTTAACAATTATTTTTCATTGATTTTTATTCCGATAAGTTACTGTAAAGATCCCCATGATTGGTATGCTGTTATAACGAATTGGTTAAATCACCTCGTTGCTTTTAAAAATATGATATAAAAAAATATTATTAAATATATACATATTTTTAAAAGTAACTAGGATTTTTCTAAATTTTCCTCATCTAAATGCTAAATTTTTCTCATCTGTTCAGTTTTTAAATACTATATATCTTTTTTCCTAATGTATTATTATCTTTTATTTTAATATATGTAATTGCAAAGGTAAATTTAGAAATCCTCACAAAAATTAACAAATTACAACAGCTCACTAGACGAGAAAAGGCATGCCAAGAGTTCCCCAACTTTTATTATAAATAACCATAATAAAGAACAAAAAATATAAAATTAAGAAAAAACATATAAAATAGCGAAATATTAAAAATTTATCAAATAAAGTAAATAGATAATTATAAAATACACCACATACCACCACTGCATTAAATAAATACTAAATTAATTATAGTTTTCAAGGTAGATTCATATTTTTTAATATTTTAGCTCAACGGATCACTTGGTACCTCATAGCAAAACGCTACCGGCGGCGGAGAGGCCAGGAATGGAGGATTCACAATATCAACCTCTTCTGAAAGGTATTTATACACAAAATAACCAAAAAACAGCAAAAAAATCTTGATAATAACAGTAATATCCCCAAAACAACAAATTGATAATGAAAAGTAAGCAAAAACGCAAAAAAAAATCTTAATGGTAATAAAATAATTAGTCATATATCCAAGGTAAAAAATTAGTCATACTATATTACTAGGAAAACAATAATTAGTCATATATCCAAAATAACAGCTCAATTACAAAAAATGCCCAAACAAAATGAATGTAACAAAATTTAAATTTACATATTACTTTCTTCGGCGCTACAACCCTTTGTGGGTCTTGGCCTTTCCACAATAGACTAGATTTACATATATATGTTAAATATACAATTTTTGTCCAAAACCCAGCATCACAAGAATATGGCAACATTCCAACGGTGTCCTTGAACGTGAACGGAAAACGAGACGCCTCAAATGCTTCCGCCGCCGAGACAAAGAACAATACAAAGTGTCAGCAGTCTGAATCCACTGATAGGTAGGATTATTATACATATATATACTCTAAAACTACCAAAAAAACTAGAGTTTATAGTATAAATGATACCAAAACAGTTAAGAAATTCTAACTTAATTTTAGAGGTGGTAACGCCTAGCTGTGGTTAAATTACTACAGCTAGAACATGTGTTGGCTCGCCCGTGGAAGTACCAGCCTCTCATAGAAGATCGGCGTGAAGTAGTCAGTAATGGCTGCGTTTCGTCCGATGAGTGAGAGAGACGGTTGCCCTTTCCCTGTTCCCAACCTTTCCTTATATTTCCTTATTCCGACCCCTCCCTTTTCCTCCACAGCTAAAGTTAGCAACGGATCCTCAACATCTATGTTGTGGATGTCCATGGTCGACGGTCACTACTGACCATCAAGTGGGCCGTCTGCTCGTTTGCCAATTTTTACATAAAAAAAACTATTTATATTATTATTATAGCGTAAACTTTCACTTATCTTGTATTAAACAAACTACAAATAAAATGCAATTGTTTCCCCAAATCAGCAAATCCAAAGTCTAATCAGGTTTATCCAAAGAAATCTCCACAATCCAACAGTGTCCAATATCCAACAGGTTGTTAAGTTCGTTAGAGGGTCCGGTAGAGGTCGCGGAGACTTCCTTCACCGAGACCAAAACGACGCCGAGCATCGAACCCGAACCCACGGTGAATATACACACACTATAACACACTAGCACTAAATAACATTAAAATGGCTTTAAAACAATTAGTTTGCCATATTTCTGTCAACAACTAAACTTATATGACCCTTGACCTTTTGACATTTATCAAATCCGCATCCACATATAATCTATATTTATTTTTCATGAGAATTCCTCTATATTATATTTATTTTTTAATTACAAATATTATTTAGAGTATTTATTAGAGAAAATATTTGTGGTAAGTATGCTTGGATTGAATACTTTGTTCAAATACCATTCACTAAGGAGTAAAACTGTGGTATTGTTATTATAGTCGTAAATAATGAAATACGAGTATATAGTATACATTGATGATATTCGTATTGATATACATATTTTTCATAAGATGTCCTACTCTTAAACAAAACCATATTTCCACAGGTTGAGAAACTGATAAGTATAACACCGACTTCACCCAAACCTCCAGAAAACGCTCTGTCGATAGCCATAGACTCAACTAACGTCATAGATAAGACGAACAAAACACATTTGATACCGGAAAAGAAATCCGCACCCATAGCGTCCCCCGACCCGCCACGCATAAACGCCTGGAATAGAGACGCACCCGCCATCCCAAAACCTAAACCATTCTGTTTGGACGCGGCTCAGTTAGAGCAAAACCTGAACGCCTTGAAGAAAAACAGCGGCTCAGTTAACCTAACTACTATGAATACTATGAAAGTGTTACCGCCGTACATAAACGTGGTCACGCCAAACAAAATATCAGAAGCGAAAACTATACAGATAGATCCGAAAAAGGCTGTCATACATGACTTACAGTCACCAAGCGAAAATGAGGACAAAGAAAAAGGGAAATTAAAACAATCGAGCTCAGCAGCGAGCTTATTAAATGGACCTCTCACTGAACTACCTTACGCGGATAGTGATAACGCTTCATCGAGCTCCGGCAGCAACACACAAAATATAAATCAAAAAAACAAAAACTACTCAGAAATAACAATAAACGGCAAAAACGTCAAAAAACAAAACAGTAATGGCGGGGAAACTGAAATAAACTGCTAAACAAAATGACCGTCTAACGAACTACTATCTGTGGTGAAAAGAACTATTGTAAATATGTACGTGTTTTAATAAAATTATGATAACGTCTGGCTGAGTTGATTCAAGTTTTATTTAACGCTTCCCGACGCTTCTTATATATGTAATGATACGATTTGCTCAATACGTTGCCGAACATACAATAAACGTTTTATACTTCTATATCTATTTTTATTTATTGTTATCTGTGTGGGATTTTTTATTGAAAATTTTATAATCTGTTGACGATTCTGACAAAACTGATATATATAGAGTATGATCTGTGGATGATATAAATATTGTTAATTCTAGATACACTTTTATTGAAATTATTTGGTTTACTGTGTAATTATAATAAACATATAGATAAAGTAGTGACGCTTCGAATTGTAAATATATTAAAGGTAGTGTTTTGTGTAAATCCGCCCCGGCTTAGGTTAATGGATGTATATTAAAAATAAATCGACATATTTATTATAGGAGTAGAACGCATCTATAGTTATGTATGGTGTCGGTTATGTTCGTGGGTTTTTTAAACGAAGTAGTTTTACATGGGCACCGTGAAATCCATAACAATATACTTAGAAAATATATATATAATATAGTTTTATTATACATAAATATATATATATGTTACTGACAAATGTGTGTAAATCACATATGTGGATGCTTTAATTAAATTTTAAGATAGTTTTAAGACATACGAGGTATCGACTCTCATTTTTGTTAGCAGTAGTGCCAACATGTATTATTTCGCTGACAATATCGAGTGAGGATCGTTTTCACATGCATTTATTTCCTAAAATTATTTGCGGCATGAAATGACAGGGTATTATGGAGGTTACTTTGTGATTGGTTTGGAAAATATATATTTATCGGAGCCCGTCTTGTTGAATATTGACAGCATTGTGTTATGCTAATTTTATATATTGTTGATGTCGTGTTTTTATACTTTTTGTTTTGTAACAAAAATTGTTTATAATATTTAGAATGTAACATATAAGTGTACCGTTTGGTTATCTGTTTGTCACCGGAATATTTTACGTAGTTTAATTCGACGTAGTCATAATTATTATTTAGAAGTTGGCCCTTCGTTTAGAATGTTGCTTGTAGATAAATAGGTAATATTATTCATAAATCTTTTTTTAAGGAAGGATGAAAATTATTTTGTATTAGATACTATATATTTTTTCATGACAGTGTATAAATAATTTTAATTCCGCCGTTGATTTTAGGAATTTGTTAGTTATAAAATATAATTATTAAGTGAAATAAGTTAATTATTTTAATGCGCACAATAAATAAGCAATGCTTATTTGTTATCAGTGAACGGAGTGCCAACTTCTGAATATTTATGTAATTTACCATCTAATATTAGATCGGAAGTAATGTAAATAACGGATATCGATATTGTATAAAGCAGTGAATGTTTATTTTGTATTCTTTAATTTTCATCCCGTGTGCAATTTATTGTAGAAACTTTAAAAGTTGTTATTATATAGAAGTGTGACTTCAAAATGGAAAAGACATAGCTGTGTTAACTTTCCCGCTTAAACTCAACTGTCACTTGTAACCATTGCTCAAATTAGCATAAATTTATTTTATATTTATAATTTGTTTATTCATGAGAATCGTGGTTGTGACTTGTTATAGCGTGGAAAAATATCAGTTCCTTGTTTTATTAGATCGTTTTCTTTTAATAAGTTGATACTGTTTGAAACAACGAAATTAACAATTCCATGATCATGACCTGTTTGTTTGTCATCGCAGATCAATTGTATGTATAATAATTATATAAATTAATGAATTGGGTGAGTTAAGAGTATCGAAGTATATAATTAACATGGTCTGTATGCTATATAATAAATCTTAATAATAAATGTACAATATGCTTTGTTTTATTTTAAATCTTTCAAGATGTTTATGTCAATCGTGGGATTGAAAACCGCTAAAAACTGATTAATATAATACTGTGTATGAAAATATATTTCTAATGGATTTTAGTAACATAATAGAGGTGGCCTAAAGCTTAAAGGCCCGCATTTCGTGCATAAGAGCGCGGGTTCGAAACCTGGCAAGTACCAATATGATTTTTCTTCTGTTTAAGACACCACTGACAGATGAAGGAAAACATCGTGAGGAAACCTGGACTTCTAATAGATTTTATAATTGCTTAGCACTATATTATATTTTACGATTTAAATTTTTATACAATATAGACGTGTGCTCGCTACAGTGGTCAGTTACAACTTTGTCATATCCAATTATAAGTTTGAAATCACCAACCCGTCTTGAGCAAGCGTGGTGATTAATGCTCAAACCTTCTCCATGTGAGAAGATAACTCAGCAGTGGGCTCTGATAGGCTGATGATGAGTAACAAATATGTTCTCAGTGTTCTTTTAAAAGAATCATTACTAATATCTAATAAATAAAAGATCATAATAATATTTTGTAATAATTTTATTTTACCGATATAACAATATCTCCATGAAATGCTAAACATCAAAATGTAATACCAATATTACTTAGCATCATTTACAAAACCTAAGCGAGGCTTAACACTAATGTTATAAAGAGAGGAGCTAATTAATGAAAATAATGTTTGAGATCATCATCGGGACAACTTGTTCAACCATATTTTGATCTTCGCTTTGTACATTTAGAAACATATAAAAATATAAGCAAAATAATTTTATTAAAAAAAATATTGAATATTTATGTAATTCATGAAAATAAAATCTTCTATTATTTCTTAATAAACCAAAATTACATTGACGAATACAATTTTTAAAAGTTAAATGAGTATTTTACAAAAGAAATAAAATGAAACCGAACATAAAATGTGTAAAATGATTATTATATATTAATTTTAAAATACTATTTTAGTGGACAGCATCAGCATTTTAGGCAATTTTTATTTTTATACAGATTTTTATGGCTTTTGATTAAAATGACCATAATTGGCGCCAAAAATTGAGAGTATGAGTAAATAATTCGACATCCTAAATTTTTCCAGACTAATATATACATGCAATTAACTGAATTATCATTAAAAACTATTTTAATACATTTAAAGAAAAAAAAACTTAAAAATCTCATAAGATAAAAATAAACTTAAAATAATAAAATAGATTGCAATTCATTGTGATGTTTAAAATTGCACAAACATTCTTAATAATAAGAACATAAAAATAATCGATGTATGGATGATATGAGCAAAAAAATACTTACTAATATATATTTATATATAAAAATTATTTTCAGTCTGATACAAAGACTACACAAATTATCATTATTCCTATATATTTTGATATTTTTATTTTATACGTCTATCTGACATTCAGTGTACTTTCATCAGTATTTATTAAGAATTGTGCGATTTTATTAAAATCATTGCATCATCCCAAAACCTCGGTACATTATAGTAATTTGGCTTCAATTTAACTTCATTCGACGAACAAATAGTTCATTTAAACATGAAATCATTTTAAATTATATAATATAGTGCAAATGAAATGATTTATTAAATAATAAGATATTTTTTGTTTAGACATTGAATATTATTGAGATTTTGAATTTTTCATGTATATATATATATACACCAATTTTTATGATTCCAAATCTCTTTATTTTCTTGTTTAAATTATATTAGTGTATATCGAAAAGTTTCTGTGATACACAGTTAAAGCTTATGTATTTAATTTTCTACATCCGACAATTCCCAATACAATTTCATTGAAAAACAAAATTATAGACAATTCTAAAACAAAATGTCAGATCTGACGTTTCGGCGCCAAAATCAATACTTACATTGACAATTAAAGCTTATTCGCATATTAATTTCGGCGGTGATTTCGACATGTTAATTTTGACGTCAGTTTTGACATGTTAATTTTGACATCAATTTTGACTTTTTAATTTTGACGTCAATTTTGACATGTTAATTTTGACATGTTAATTTTGACATGTTAATTTTGACGTCAAGTTTGACATGTTAATTTTGAAGTTTCGACGGCATGTCAAAACTGACATTGACATTTAAAGCTTATTTTTAGATGATTTTGGCGGTTATTTTGACATGTGTCAAGCGTTCAGAAATCGTTGTCGCTGGAGGCGTCGTATGTCTCGTTGATCGGCTGCGGTTGATAACGTACGGACGGCGACAAGACCGGCCCGTGGAAAGATTGGGAACGTAATACGTTACTGTGGAAATAATATTAATATTAATAAAAATATATATTTAAATTATTTTTATTATTATTGAAAAAGCATGATATAAAAATATTAATGGCTGCAATTATAACAGTACTAATATTACTAAAGAAGAAAAATATATAAATACATATATTGTAATTTTGTTTCATAATAAATACCCTTAAAAAGCCATACATTTACCTAATAGGTGTTATTTTATCAAAGCACTATATATAATATAAACGTTAAAAGTAATGCATAATTCTCTTTGATAAAGCTAGTGACAATATTTTATATAAAAAGCCTATGTTAATATATAATAAGAAAAAATATATTAATATAATTGTCTATAATATAATATTTAAAAATGCGAACATAAATTATGTGTTAAAAGCGTAGTTATAAGCTTTGCTTTAAGTGTTATTGTTCGTTGGCAGTATGATTTCTCCCCCTTGCCCAAATGTCATATCTGACGGCTGTCACTTTGACATTTGCCATTTACCTTAACAAAGATGGCTGCCCGTGACACTTTATCCAGTATTTCATGCATTTTGTGATTTGTCACGCTCTAGAATATCACAATATTTATGTACGTTAGTTCCTAACAATATAAAAATTAAAAGAAAAAAAACATATAAATAATTTAATTGATATGAAGCTATATCTACGCTTAATATAAAGATTTTATATATAGAACATAAAAAATATATATAATATATTGACATTGTAATTATAATCTGTTATACAGATAACATATAGTTTTGTTTTAAAAACGAGTCTACCTTCCAATGTTATACATTTAATAATTTATATTAAGCCTGAAATTGGCAAACTATTACTAGCCCACTGATCTAGAGCATTATATATAAAATACAGACATTTAAATGTCCCTTTGTTATAATAAATGTACAAATAAAACTTAATTATTTGTATAGCGACATATTCTTTGAATGATCATAGTCTTTGTATCTGATAATTATAATAGGTTGGGGAAAATATCTTATATCTGTAACCGGGTAGCACATAGCATCTTAATTGTATTAATTTAAATTGTTGTATTTGTGTATACTTTGTTGGAGATCCAATAAATAAATAAAGATAATTCCAAATACAAATGAGGCAAATGTGTGATTTTCATTTGTTTTTCGTACTGTCAAGATGAATCTAATGAAGAAATTCGATAAATTTTACTACAAAAAAGGCAAAAATGCAACGCAAGCCGCGCAAAAAAAATTGCGATGTTTATGGACCTAGTGCAGTGTTTGTGAGAGCGCAAATTTGGTTTCAATTTTCAAGTTTTCAATCCGGAAATTTTTATGACAAAAATGCACCTCGCCCTGGTCGCCCTATTACGGATAAAATGAATGCCATTTTTAGAAAAAGTGGAGCAAGATCGACATATCAGTAGTTACGACGTAGCTGAAGAACTGGGAATTGATTGAAACAGTTTTGGCGCATTTGAAAAAAGTTGGGTACAAAAACAAGCTCGATATTTGGGTACGAGCTCACTGAATGAAACCTAATGAACCGTGTACTCATTTGTGATTCTTAATACGACGTAATGAAACCCAATCATTTTTGAAGAAGCTGATAACTTGTGATGAAAATTGGATCACGTACGACAAGAACGTGGGAAAAACGTCGTGATCAAAGGCCGGTCATGCTTCACAGACTGTGAGGAAACCCGGGTTAACTCGCAATAAGGTGATGTTGTGTGTGTGGTAGGATTGGAAGGGCATTATTATTCATTACTAGCTGACCCGGCAGACTTCGTACTGCCTCAATCAAGAAATAAATTATGTCTTATTTATTTTTTTGGTGTTTACCTTTAAGCCATAAATCTCCGTGTTTTGAAGTGCGACAGAATGATTGACATATTAGTTAGTTGTCAAATCTAATGTCAAAAACCGTTTGTATGGGAAATAAAAAAGCGCTGTTTTTAGGGTTTTCCCGGAAATTAATAAAAAAAAATTCAGCTTTTAAACCTTCCCTGAACCTCCACGAACATTTCAAGACTATGATAAGATAAATCCGTTCAGTCGTTCTCCAGTTTTAGTGAGACCAAGGAACAGCAATTCATTTTAATATATATAGATGAGCTATTACCACCAGGCAGGACTATCGAATCTGAACTCTACTGCGAATAACTGATGACATTAAAGCAAGAAGTTGAGAGAAAGCGGCCGGAATTGATCAACAGAAGGGGTGTTGAATTTTCTCAAAAAATTAAAAGAAAGTTTTTCCCCAACCTATTATATGTTTATGTGTATGTGTGTGTGTGTGTGTGTGTATGTTTCAAATATCCATCCACCTCGTATTTCGGCTCCCCCTATCCGCGGCCGCAGCCTTCCTAGGGTCGTACGACGCTCTTCGCTTCCACTTCTCAAGTTCCTGTTTCTTTTGTTCTGAAAATTATATAACAGGAATATTAATTATATATATATATATATATATATATATATATATATATATATATATATATATATATATATATATATGGGTTGTCCCATAAGTTTCTTCCCTTTTTTTGATGCGAAATGAAAACACGATATTAGTTGTTTGAGGTTGATTTATTGTGTTATATATGAACCGTTCTGTTCTATAACCTTCTTTCATCTCTCAGGAAGTCTCATTATGCCCTCTTTCCAAAATTGTTGAGGCTTACTTGCAAAATATTCGTCTGTGTGCGTTTTTATTTCGCTTATGGGTTTGAAAGATTTACCACGGAGATATTTTTTTAAGAAGAGGAACAAGTAATAATCGGAAGGAGCAAGGTCTGAGGAGTACGGAGGATGAGGTAGAACGTTCCAATCGAACTGTAATAATTTTTGTCTCACGACCATCACGACGACACGACGAAGAAGCAAATTGCACGTAGAGACGCGGTTTATAAGGCCGGTCTCCGTCAATGGGTGTGGAACTCAAACTTCATACCGATTTGCATATCCCATCTTGATCAAATGCTTATGTACCGTTGTCTTGGGAATGTTAGTTTTATCCTCTATCTCGCGGATTTTCAGAGAGCACAGTCTTGATAAGGTCCGCATCCGTCGTTACTGGGCGGCCGCTGCGGTCTTCATCTTGCAAATCAAATTTGCCGGCTCTAAATTTCTGAAACCAATTGCGGACGGTCCTAATGGTCGTAGTACCACTCTCGTAAACGGTGCAAATCTCGTCTGCAGTGTTCTTTGCACTATTGCCTTTTTTAAAGCAATTTTTCATAACATGCCGTAAATGCTTCTTTTGGTTCTCCATATTGAACGGGGCCGATTTTTTTTTGAAAGAGGCTTTGTCGCCAACGAAATTTACTTTGAAAGAGCTCTGGGATGACTGAAACCGATGCCATAAACGGCTAAGAGATAAGCCTGCATGTTTATATAAGCATAGCCAGTCAGAGTCATTCATAGCGTAGCGCGGAAGAAACTTATGGGACACCCTAATATATATATATATATATATATATATATATATATATGATTTCACTTATTAATTAAAATTAACTATAGTTCTTAATGAGTTACAAATGCAATTATGCCAAAGCCATAAAAACGATTACAATTTTCAAGTAATCAAATAATACATTATTAGTCTAAAAGCATCGTCATCAAATTATAATCTCCAATTTTAGACTATATACTATTCATATTACAATATTTTTTTTATCATAGACTTATAAAGGGCAACTAAAATTATAAATAACATAAATGAAATCAGTGGTGTCCTAGTGGTTAAAGGCCCGCCTCTCATGCATGAGTGCGCGGGTTCGATCCTGGCAAGTACCAATGTGATTTTTCCGAGTCATATGTACTTATCTATATATATAAAAGAGATTTCCACCTATATATTGACACATCACGATATCTTTTTAACCATAAGGCGTAGCGACATGAAATTTGGTAGGATTATTACTTTCGCCTGATTTTAATGAAATTTGGTACAGACCAGTGGCGGCTGTACCTTAAGTGCTCTCGGGCGCTGAACCACCAATTCAAAAGATTTAAAAATTACAAAATATTACTTCATCTTTATTTTTAAATTACCATTTTAATATTTATTTCCTAAACATAGAAAAACGTATAAAAAATTAAATTTCTAATTATAGTCAAAAAGTTTGTGCGCTTTACTGAACTAATATCTCGTGCGCTTCGCCGAGTGCACGAGGCCTGCTAATACATCTTGTATGAGATACGCATTAATACGCCTGACGCGTGAAACAAAAGATAGTTCATAGAAATGTTCCGAGTAATGAGTCGGTTCTCGAGCGCCGCACGAGCGGCCGAAGATTACCGAGAGCACCCGATGTATGACGAATTGGAATTGAATCAAAACTTTTCTCCGAAATACTATGCGCTTGCTAAATGCACTTTCTATGCTTAGTATTGAAAAAAATAATTATATAAACAATACCCGATTTTAATAAAAAGGTGATTAAACATTTCGCTTCATAAAAATGTCGTCGCATTGATTTAATGTTTAAAAAATAAACATATTTTATGTAAATTGGTTTTTTGTTGCATTTTCTAATTTTAATATTTTATTAAAGTGCACCACCAGTTCGATAACCCACCAGCCGCCACTGGTACAGACATAGAGTTGACCTTCAGAAAGAACAAAGGATAGTTTTTATCCCAGACTTTTGAAAGGTTCTCTTGGAAACAATATAACCGAACTTCACGCGGGCGAAGCTGCGGGCGGAAAGCTAGTATATATAAAACTAACCCATTTCATAGTGTTGTGCACTTCCTTTGCTAATTTCTTTCTTATCACTATTATTTAGTACACCGATGTATGTCTTGCTTGGATCTCTTCTGAGGAAATTCTTGGGTGAGTTTTCCGATTTGTATTTTGATATATCCAGATACCTCGGCTGTATTGATTCTTTGGGTTTCTTGCTAACAGAGGTCGTTGATGAGGACATTGAAAAATCACCGCTGTACCTGAAATATATAATTTTATGTATTTTATTTATTTCATATGTACATTTATACTTTTTTTAAATATAGTAGTTTTTTAAATAATATATATAAGATCTTATATGTTAAGAGTATTACTTATGTCTTATTACTGCAATAAAAACTAAGTCTTTCCACCAACAAATACGCATTTTCTATAATGGATGTTATAGAATAGCTGGTAAATAGCCTATATAACAAGTAGAACTCTTTTTTATATATTTATTAATTATTATTTACTTATGTATTACATATTTGAAATAATTATCTATATTACAGCCAAACAAATTAAATACAGACATCTATAAATAGACCATACTAAAACCAAGTTTTGGTCCATTGGTATGTATTTTTAATCATGTATTATTGGGGGTAATTAATAATATTAGAGCCAAACTAAGTAAATCTATACATTGTATACAACATTGAAAGTGAACCTACTATAATCTTAAGCTTGGTCTATCTCTAGAATACATATTATAATCTTTCTCTACTTTTTTTTCACACTTTACAGACATCTGCAACATAAAAGATGTTGTTGATGTATCACTTCCTTCTATCCTATCCCTTGATTGAAAAAAGGTGGGAAAGGGAGGGAAAGGGCAACCATCTCTCTCACTCATTGGCCGAAACACATCCATTAAAGACTACTTCACGCCGATCTTCTGTGAGAGGGTGGTACTTCCCTATATATCCTACTAATATTATAATTCCGAAAGTTTGGGAGTGTGTGTATGTTTGTTACTTCTTCACGCTCAAACGGCTGAACCGATTCTGATAAAAAAATTTATACATTAAGCTGACGTCCAGGAATAAGACTAGGCTATTTTACATCCCGGAAATCGGGTAACACCGCGGTGCGCAGCTAGTATATACCTCTGTTTTTGCTGTATTTTCCTCCCTTGCCTCATAACGGGCGCACTTTCCGGCCCGCTGTCTTCTGTATCACTCTTATGACTGAAAACTGATGTTCTAGGACTACTGCCGTTTGTCGTTGAGTTTGTATCTGAATCAACAATAAATGTTTTCCTTTTGTCTGATAAATCTTGAATATCTTTCTTAGTTTTTTGTTCACGACGTTTGATTTTCTCTTGTGGAGGATTAACCTGGAAATAGTTGGAAAATGATTATAATTTTGTATATTGATTATCGTAAACAATGATATTTAGCAATAAATAATATATTATTTACTAGAAGACCTGACAAACTTCGTATCGCCCTATAATCAAGAAATATCTATGTATTACGTTTTTTTATTTATATTTTTATAGTTTACCTGTAAGCTATAAATCTCCGTGTTTTGAAGTGCGACAGAATGATTGACATATTAGTTAGTTGTCAAATCTAATGTCTAAAAAAACGTTTGTATGGGAAATAGAAAAGATCTGTTTTTAGGGTTTTCCCGGAAATGATTAATTTTTTTTCATCTTTTATACCTTCCCTGAACCACGGAGATTAATGGCTTTAATAGGTAAACTCCAAAAATATAAATAAAAAAAACGTGACAGATATTTCTTGATTATAGGGCAATACCAAGTTCGCCGGGTCTTCTAGTATATATGTATATTTCCAGTGTTTGTGTGTCTTATTACCTGGTAACTTACGACGAGTTCCCTCCTCAAATCCAGACCGAGCATGTCGGAATGTGTGGAGGTGATCATTTCGACGGGAGTTTCCTCTTCCGACGAGTAGTCCAACATGTGGTTGTGGAACGACTGGGAACGATGAACCGGCGACGAGTGGCTGGTCGGAACGGATATATGAAATATAGACGAGTCCGACGAATATGTGAGATATGAGAGTAGACGATTATTTCTGATTTAATTAATGTAAAATTGTTTACTAATACTTTGTTAGTATGAAACGTAACTGCAATTGAATTTGATGTTATATAAATATATTAGTGGAATTATTATAGTTATTGTAGTAAGATCTAATCAAAATGGTCATGTTATATCAAAAATTATAGTTTTAAATTTGTATTTATGTAAAATTGATCGCGATTACTTTGTTAGTATGAAAATTATTTCCAATTTATAACGTTATTATACAAAAATTAGTGGAATTACTATAATAAGGTCTAATTGAATTGGTCATTTTTTTATTACCTGGGTGAGCTAAGATCATCTTTATTATACTCCTGTTTCCTGACCATTTGCTGCTTCTTCCTACCCTCTTGGGCAGATTTCATAGGATCATATGAGGAACGCTTCTTCCAATTGGAGAATTCCACTTCTTTTGACGCTAAACCGGATGTTGAACGGTGACTTGGCTTCTTTTGGCCTGAAATAGAACGGAAATAGAGAAATAACACAAAAAAACAGTATAGTTAACATATAATATAGTCGGGGATAGTGCAAATAACTAACTAGCATTGGATAATTCCGCGTATCTACATTGGAAGTAGATCAGAAGCAAGTTTAAGCTGAAATATTTACTATATTAATGACTTTTAAGGTAAATTTTTCACAATTAGTAATAAATAAATTAAACACTAAATAAATACTTATTATGAAAATTACCTCGAAAGTCGTTTATATGTGGTCACAATAGCTCATTACCAATAATGGCGTTACACTCACATGATTCGTAAGTTCGATAATTGGTTATTAAAATATTTTTAAATGAAATTTCATATCGTTAATATTAAATGTAAATTAAGTGAAGATGGCTAGCAATAGGATAATATTTTAAATTTAATTCACAGTTTCGTAATTTTTATATAATATGTAAAAAAGTACATAAAACTAGTTTTTTATATCTTTTTTTCTTAGAGTTAAATATTATTTTGTGATATGTTAATAAGAAATTCCTAATACACTATATCCAAAACAAATTATAATATATATATTCAAAATCTATACATATATGTATATCAAAATTAGTTGTTTAATATGGATAACTAAGAAATATATCCAGACATTTTTTTATTAGCAAAATTTTTAAACGAGTTCATGACCTTGTATTGAAAATAAATACGCTTTCATTTGCCACTGAAAATGACGGAAGAGAAGTTCAATTGAAATCCACTAAGACAATTGTTTCTTTGGACAAAAGCAGTCCTTGAGAATAATCGATTTGGTGAAATACAAAGAACAATACATTGTTTATTAGAAAACAATGAATATTATCTATATTTTTTGATAAGCACTAACTTTGACTCTCGACTTCGATTGCGAAAAATACGTTGTGATGGCTTATAGGTTAAAAGTCTACCTATCATGAATGAGAGCGCGGGTTCGAAACCTGGCAAGTACCAATATGATTTTGAAAGTCATATGTACTTTCTGAGAGTATTTAGACACCACTGATAGATGAAGGAAACATGGACTTATAATTTCAAATTATAAGTTTGAAATCACCAACCCGTCTTACAAGCGTGGTGATTAATGCTCTAACCTTCTCCATGTGAGAAGAGGCTCAGCAGTGGGCTCTGATAGGATGATGATGATGATTATAAGGAAAAAATTATTATGATACTGTAATATATGTGTTAAACCTCACCTTTCTCCTGAGGTTTTGTATGAACTTCTCTCGTTGAAGACCTGGATTTGGTCAATCTATTCAGAACTGCTTGTCTGGTTGGTTCAGTAATCCTTCTACTTTGATGATTAACAGGTTTTTTCTCTTCCCTAGACATTGGTGGTTCCGACATTCGCGTATTTTGGTCTTTATGCCGAACAGACGCCCTCACTAGCCCCGGACCAAATTTTCTCTGCATTTCTGGTGTATTTGGACATCTTGGCGAATTCGATGGGACTATAGATTTTACGTCATAGTCCATTCTATCTCTATGCAATGGTCTTTTGAGTCTAACATCTTGTGTTTTAGCGAACGATCCGTTGTCAGATTCGTCTGAATAGTCCTTATATTCTTCGGACTGTCCACTTGATCTTCTAGAAGTAAATCTTGGGTCTAAATTATTGTTTCTATTGACGGTGCTAAATGAACTAGATCGTTTGATCGATGTATACGGTTTTTTACCATCAGTTAGAACTCTTATATGAGTCTTCTTGGTATCTTGGCAACGCGTTGGATCGATTCTATGTGTTTTGCTGTCTATGGCATTATTTTTTAAGACGTGTTTGAGGGTTACGTTTTGATTCGCGTTGTTTATGTCGCTCGGGAAGTATTCTATAGGATTCTTCCCGTCGAAGGATCTATGACGTGTGTGCGTTTTTCTGTTCGGTGTTGTGTGCACATCGTACGGTGTGTGTGATAGAGTTTTGTCATCGGAACTATTACTAAGTAGACCTCTTTCTGAGCACGGGCTGTTCATATTGGAGTCATGCCTTGTGTCTTGTTCTAGTGATCTCGTGGCGCTGTTGATGAGAATTTTGTTTGTTTCTGGCACTTTAGCGGAACCGGTGATGACGTAGTGTCCGGGACTTCTTAGTGGACTACTTCCGCCGGAAGTTTCCTTCCGTCTAAGACGATAGTTTAGCGAATTGGATCTGCTGAGCTGAGATAGTGGAAGTCTTGATACTAGTGTTTTTTCGCTGACAAGACTTGTAGTCAGCTGATTTGGAATGTAAGTATTCTTAGTGGAGTGCAGCTTAGCTTGTAAATTCGTGATAGCATTTTGCGTCTTCACCAAATATGATTCCGTGTCTTGAGGCGGGATGAGGTCCTGCAAAAAAAAACATATATTATAAGCAAAATTACTTAAAAACAAATTTTTAACCAGTTTCCGCCATATACCATTCGATGGCACCAAATCACGCAACAAAGATTTTACGTGTTTTTTATTATTTACGCTAATTGTTTTTTACATTTAAAATATTTTGATTACAACCATTTATAAGGAAGTTTGCGTGATATTACAGCATAGTTCATCTTTTGAAAGCCGTCTAGAAATGTTGAGTAATCGCCTAGTATTAAAATGGTTGAACAACTGAAAATTGGAAAGTTTTTTATCATCCATAAACATTTTAATTAATATACACAGAAAATTAATTTCATTCGTTTCTGCGAGCGACGCTGTAGTATATAACTAGTGTTACATAACTTCTGCAATGTCTTATGTATCCCTACTAATATTATAAATGCGAAAGTAACTCTGTCTGTCTGTTACGCTTTCACGCCTAAACCACTGAATTGATTTTAATGAAATTTGGTACAGAGATAGAGTTGACCTTGACAAAGAACATAGGATAGTTTTTATCCCAGACTTTTGAAAGGTTCTCTTGGAAACGCGATATAACCGAACTCCACGCGGGCGAAGCTGCGGGCGGAAAGCTAGTTATATAATATATGTAGATCAATATTTGAATGTTTCTATGTCGCTATGAACCTTGAGCTTGCTTTCTCTGACCCGCTGACTTAAATGCAAGTCCTTACTGACTCACATTTAATTGTAAGACACTTAATTAGTAGAGCGTAAATTAATTTATAAGGTATAGTTTATTTTAAGAATTTTTGTGATGCTTTTATATTGAATCTTTAGATAAAATGGATTAAATATCACTATTTTTTGACTAATTATACATACAACAATTAGCGTATTTTAAATCTTTAAAATACGCTAATATTATGACTATACGATAATCTTATCGTATAGTCATAATATTTGTTAATAATAAAATCTTTTATGTTTATCTTATATATAATTTTTGCCCGTGACTACGTCCGCGTGAAATATTACATTTTAAATAACATATACGGCAGCGCCATATGTCGGGATGATATATGAATCTAAACCATATGGGAGGCCACCCAAAAAACGTACAAAAATTCATTAAAATCGGTCAAGCATCTTCGGTGTTTAGTGACATATATACGTACAGACACACAAACTTATTCTATCCCTACTAATATTATAAATGCAAAAATAACTCTGTCTGTTTGTCTATCTGTCTGTTACGCTTTCACGCCTAAACCACTGAACTAATTTTAATGAAATTTGATACAGACATAGAGTTGACCTTGATAAAGAACATAGGATAGTTTTCATCCCAGAATTTTGAAAGGTTCTCTTGGATACGATATAACCGAACTCCACGCGGGCGAAGCTGCGGGCGGAACGCTAGTATATAAAAACCAAGTGGTATCATGAGTCACGAATCAGGTTTCATTGTAACCAAATATGTACGCGAGTGGTTTATTTATAAAGGTAAACATCAACTTAGTCACACTGACTCATTCCTGAGGTATGACCATGCTTGTTGTGGCATTGTTTTGGTGACATGCACGGCGCATGCACGATTTCCGGTTAACATATGCATGCATCGAATTAAGCATATATTTTGAGTATCATCAAAAGCGTTTAAATGTCAGAGTATAAGTGTTAAAGGTATAGGAAGTGGTATATTTAGTTATTTACTTAAATAGTTTGCAAGTCCTATCTGCCTATACATATATATATTGGGAAGGTTTGTCTATGATTGAATTAAGAGCGAAATAACTCGAAAGAAACTTTTTTAGTACAAAATTAGACAACTTTTTTTTATATATTTTCCAGACATAACTATGGAAGCTTTTTAATATGATAACCCTGATGATACACAGGATCCAAAGAACAGTTAAAAAATTAATATCGAAAATACTAGCATCGAAAAACATTAGTTTAGGTTTAATGAAGTTCTAAAATGCTTGAGCCAATTAACGTAATATAATTAACGAAGAATCTAATAATATCTTTGTACGTACAAAATCTTCCTAAACAACATTTTTATTACTTTACACAATCAAGTTAAATTTAAACATTACCTTCTAGAAAAATCCTTGATTATTATGCCTCTTATTTATAAGCTAGATTATAAAAAATATACGCATATGTAATATTAATAATATTATAAATTACTGAATTTAACAATAACTAGTTTTTGCCTACGACTTCGTCTGCGTTAGTTTCAGAATTAGAAATGTATAGCTGACCGGGCGATTTTTTTTTCTTTTAAATGAATGAATAGTATCCTATGTCCTTTCTATGTTCTAATCTATCTAATCTATCAACCAATTTTCATCCAAACCCGTACAGCCGTTCTTGAGTAATAAATAGTGTAACTAACACGACTTTCTTTTATATATATAGCTAACACATTAGAAGAGAATATACAATAAATAGGTAAAGCTCGTCTAGTTTAAGTTACATAACACTGACAATAAATGTCGCTAGAGAATTAACATACAAATTTACCTATCAACACGATTTAAGAGTATTTAGACATCACTGATTAATGCATTCCCAAAGAGGGTTGATGTCAGGCAGGCGGATCGTTAAAACAATTAGCCAAAACTAATCACAACATGTAAGGCAGACCCTGGCTAAAGCTGGGAAATTGCCAGGTAGAAGAAGACGGAGTAGGTATTAAAAGCTAGTGTTATAATTAATTATCCTTGATATTTTATGCTAAACATCTGCCACATGCCTGTAATTTAATACAACAGCTGTCTTAAGATGACTAATATTATAATTTATTCAAAGTTAAACGACGATCAATAAAAATGGATATTATTTTAAATATTATAATAAATTTATAATGTAATTTACGTATTTTCATTATAAACTTATTAGAATATAAGTTGAAATGTTGGAAAATAATTTATGAAGGTGCTTTCTATTTCATTTAAATATATAATTTAAATATTTTATGATTTGTAATATATATATTTTTCTATGTAAATAAGGTTTTAAATCTTGTAACTGCTACTAGTGAAGTCGAGTAAAAATACTGATATTGTAGTTTTGTTTAATCATGAACACTTGAAATAATATATTATTAATATACATATATATAATAATAACTCTTATAAGTATCATACGTAAAGATAAGATAAATGTAAATGAAGATATATATATAGGAAATTATTAATTTATATACAATCCTAATCCTTGAGATTTGACGTTAAATACACTAAGTATAATTTAAATTTGTGGCAACTAGAGATGTTTTTAACATATAATATTGAATTAGTATTTCGACATATTTTAGTACTTTTTTATATAATTTCTATCATCCGTCATTATACGTATAATCAATTCGTATTGTAAGCTGAGACCGTGACGAAGGGCCTGGACGGAAGTGACGTCACTAACAGGTGAGAGCCACGAACATACGTTAGGTCATTAGGTGCAACATATAGGAGAATAATATTTCATTATTACAAAAATCTGGATTCGAACCCACACCCTCTACGTAACTAATAAGCATATATGTCCATATTTTTATTATACACATGACATGACACGTTATGTACGACCGTTAGTATGAGATTTCATGATTTACCTTAAAACCGACAGTTTCATAGTTTTCATGTGAAACCATTAGACAAGTTTTCAGCACACTGCATATAATAAAGCTAATAAACACATATACATATATACATCTAGCGTGTGTCACGTGACTTCATACACAATAAAAGTATTATGTATCCGTTCAGTTCTAACTAAATACAGTGTAAACTCTATATAACGACACTGAAGGGACCGTGCATTTTAGTGCGTTATAGAGAGTTGCCGTTAAATAGAGGGAAGAAAAATCAGAATTAGAAAAAGACAAAGTTTGTTTCAGACTACTGTTAGTACTTATGTACATAAAAAAGAATGTTATAAAGTCTGCTGTTTTTGTTTGACGTGTTTTGCTGCACCAGTAATGTTGTTGTATTTTTTACGTATTTTATTCATATCTTGCGATATTGAGGCATATTGGTGAAGAACGAATTTCTTAGAAAGTTTGGTATGCATGATTACGACAGTGGAGTTTATTGCGGGCTAGGATAACAAAGCGACAAAAAAACGTACACAGCTGCGCATTTTTTACTAATTTTAGCAACTTAAAGGGTACTTTTTATTACTTAATTTTGTCGTTATTGAGAGTGTCTGTGACGCTATATAGAGTGTATCATTGTATGGTAGACAAGCTAAACCAACCAAAGTCAAATGATTTCGACGCTTTAGAGAGTTTGTCGTTAAATCGAGTGTCGTTATATGGAGTTTACACTGTATATTCAAGTTAAATTAAACCTCATACCCTACTGTCATATCTAACCTGCATTGCTGTAGAGTTTCATCAAAATCCGTTCAGTAGTTTTTGCAATAACGAGTAACATACATACATACATCAAACTATTAAATCGCATCAGTGTATGTCTTGCACTGTGTGAACACTTGTCATTGTTCGTCCAACCATAATACCGATGTATGTCTGTATATACATATATAAAAAACTACATTTACTAGACAATAAATACATTTTGAATATAAAAAAATATACAGGGTGACTGGTGAGTTACTATCAATATTTAAGGAGCATACTCGGTACATGATTCTCATTCGAATTATGTAAAAAAAATAGGTACTTAATTTTTGACCAAATTTCCTTATAAATAAATAAAGTTTGGACACGTGCCTTGCCGGCGCCAGTGTGTCGCTACTCCCCAACCCCCGCCCCGTGGCTAGCGGGCCATTAGTCGGCTATTAGTCGCGCCAGCGCCGCCGTAAGGTCCGTACGTTCGTCTTCCCGCGCGCGCGCCTAGCGATCGATCTTACGCGTATACCTAATAATAATCTGTCGTGTGTGCGTGTGACCCGTTATTACTTATTAGTAATTAAATATGGCTTTTCAATACACAAATGCAGAATACTTGGACATGGTTCATGCGTATGCGCGTGCAAATGAAAGCTTGCGGGGCGCAATCAATTTGTACCGGGAGATGTTCCCCAATCGTCGAGTACCTACGGCCAGCGTCATCTTAAACGCTAATCAAAGATTACGAGACTTCGGACAGTTCCGTGTTCCAACACATGCCCAAGGAAACGTCTTGTTTATGCTACAATGTATGTAAACAGAGAGGAGTTGAAATTAAAAATCAATAGTGATTTCAAAACTATTAAAAGTGACCCATTCGTATTAAATCGTGTGAAAGACAATATGTGTAAACGTGCCGAACTGTGTATCACACGAGAAGGAGCTCACTTTGAACATTTGTTAAGGTTAGTGTAGTTATGTAGGTAAATAGGTAGTTTAATGATTGACAATTGTTGTAAATAAGTATGATTCCATTTTTAAATACGCCGGAAATACCAAGATAGGTAAACAGTTCATATTTTTTTTGTGTCAAGGTCACACCATTTACCTAGTAAATAAATTGGTTGCTTAAACGAAAGAAATATCTTGGTATTTTTGCCTGTCCTAAGCCAGGATTAAAGTATGAAGGGAAATGGATCATTTTTGTTTATCTAAGGTCTAACACGCGGCGGCGCGCGGCGTTTGGATGTAGGTAAACTACCGCGCGATAACTACATATACCTACGTACATAACTGTTTTGTGTCGATAACGCAGCTAGGGTATCCACGCGATCCGTAATTAATTACATAACTTTTGGTTAACTTTACTTAGAAGTTTATTAATATTTATGTTATATTAATTTTTATTTTGTCATATATGATCGTCAACTACCACGTCCTTAAATATTGATAGTAACTCACCAGTCACCCTGTATAATATTCCTGATGTTATAATATATGCGAGATTGTCATATATCGTAGTCCGTAGATGATAGTGCAAATCCGCGTAACTACCATTGGATAATACGGAATACCGCGTAACGCGTAATAAATTAAACACTAAATAATTAATAATTGTGAAAAAATTACTTTAAAAGTCGTTAATATAGAAAATATTTCAGTTAAACTTTCTTCTAATAATCTGCTTCCAATGTAGATATGTGGAATTATACAATGCTATTTACGCAGATTTACACTATCCCCGACGATATATGTATGTATAATAAAGTAATATTAATTAATACTAGATTAAAATCAATTATAGAAACATTTTTCTTACTAAAAAAATCTATCAATCAATATTATTCTTCTCCTATACCTAGAAACAATATAGACGTATTATTATATGTATATAATGAAATTTATATTAAAAAAAATTCGCTTATAATATTGTACAAGTGAAAGTGAAGTCATATTTACTAAATTAAAACAAAAAAAACACTCCTTAGAACTTCAACAGAACGCGCTCACGTAATTGTAATTGTCTATTACAATGAGTCATAGTTTCGTTTACTTTTGTGTTTAATACATTAAATTAGTTAATTAATCATAAAAAAACATTATATTAAACCTCACGAAACTACTAGATATAAGAATAAAAATTAAAAATAAATTTATAAGTAATTGGCGCCTTACCGAAAAAATATGGCGGCATATTCACTTTATATAGTTATTAGTTTATTACGAAACAATTATAAGCACTATTATCATTTTCTTTGCACATACACACACTTTTTGAACATTAAAATAAACAAAGTCGGGAGTATCAACTAGTTATAATTGAAAATAATACATCGCATGTTTTTTCACACTTAATATCATTGCAAATTGGTAAACATGTCAAAATGGCGATTGGCGGCCTTACGTAGTTTAAAGATAATATAATAAATAGCAAAATTTTAAGTAATATTTTAGGAATAATATACATAACAGTACATTAGTTTTTTATTATTTTCTTTTTATAATAATTAATTTAGATTGAATTAAAAAAATATTTCTTTATATTATGACGAAATATTTTAAAATTACTACCATAGCATACAAAATGGTTTTTGTCATTTTGAATGCAGTTTTCAAACATTCCATTTTCGAAATGCGAGTTACGACCGCACCTCAACACTATGCAAGCAAATCTGAACCTTATGTTTAAGGAATAAAGTTCATTTCAGTTTAAAGATATACTATACAGGCAAATGTAAGCCTTATTTCATGTTAAATAAGATACATTAAATCCATTTCAGTATAAAATTATTAGTCTAGACATTCACCGTACATACAAATATAGACCTTATTCCATATACATAAGATACAATCAGTACATGTGATATCAAACTTAGCCACTAAAACAAAATGTCGGCTATTGTATTTTATCCGCGCCATTTGGAAAGTGGAACCAATATATAATAATAACAATTTATATAAATTTTAATCTAAGTTTTAGTAGAAATAATATTAATTGGGTAATAACTAATAAGCTTTGGTTTAATAATATTTTTAATGTATTTTATATGTATATATACAATGACCTACAAAGAAATAAGAAGTACGTTAATGATTTCAAAATCGTTTGATGCATATAACTTTGACGATATTTTATATATAAAATTCTCGTATCGCGGTGTTAGATAGAGAACTCCGAAACGGCTGGACAGATTTCGATGAAATTTTGTGAGCATATTGAGTAGATGTGAGAATCGGCCAACATCTATTTTACATACCCCTAAGTCGTAAGGATTGTTCGCCATTAATTTTATTTTTATTTTCGGACGAAATTTTTTGTTTTCCTTTTTTATATGACAAAACAACGTTTGCCGGGACAGCTAGTATACATACGTAGACAATATTTAAATTAAATTATTTTATAAGAAAATAAATCTAGCATTTTTTCTTATATTAAAGTAAGTAAGTATTTAATTTTGTTTAAATCGCCGTGTGCTATTTAGATAACTATTTTTAAAAGTGTTATAACGACCTTGAGTTCTTTAGCTGCAATTTATAAATACTTCAAACGCGTTCCGTTTTTTGACCCAATTTTATTTTAAAACTCTTTATCCCTTTTTTACGGGCTTCATATTTCTAAATGGTTTTTTGTCCTTTTCCAAGGTCTGATCTACCTTTAGGGTGAATTGCATCAAATTAGGTATGATGGAATCTATGCTCTCTTAATTAGTTTCGGTCGACTTAACTTGTAATGTATGAAAAACGGCAAACTATCAGTGTTTAAGTATACAATAATTAAAACGCTCATACTTCGTCTATATATTGTTAAAAAAATACGTTTTTATATATATGTACTTAACTATCAAATTCTAGTATTAACAGATAGTAAGGTCGTTCATATTAATCCAGTTATCCAAAGTCCAAAATAAAATCAATACGTAAATTGGATATAATCCAAACTGCTTACAGCAATTGTTTTTGGCAACGAAGACAAGCTATATGTATATACAAAAATACATTTTTTTCAATATTTATTCTAAGAATAATGAACGCACGTGGTTATTTGATTAAATAATAATAAACTCAGAAACCATATTTTTACATAAAAAATGCATTTCCTGTAACAAACCGGAAGTCTTATTCGAGTGTGGTTCCTGTAACTCTACCCTTTGTATACGAAAAACACTACCCAATAACAATTAGTACACTATAAACTTATATACCATCAAATAGTAATAAAATTAAAAATAATATCCATATTTATCTAAAATTACTAAATAAATGTATAACCGTTATATTTATAATTTAATAATCGATAAAAAAAATCGATAAAATAATTATGATGGCATAATGCATGTGATCATTTGCCGACTTAGAGACGTTTGAAATTAAAAAAAAAACAACATGACATTTGACATTTACGATATATTTTCGCGGCACAATATGTCATATTAAAATTTGGCGGCTAGCAATTTTGAACTTTATTAATAATAATAATAAAGTACATATAGGTATATAGAGATTAAATAGTTCCGTTACAAGGAATCCATTGACAATGATTCAAAATTCCAACAGTGAATCTTGGTACAATCACATACTGGGAACATAATGACATTAAACAACAGGACAAGCTGAAATACACTCTATTATACATACATAAGGTTCAAAATAGAAATTAAAAAGAATTATTCACAAAAACACAAGCAAAAATATACCTAATTTCATATATATAAGGATTATAATCATTTGATAGTAATCATTATTTTAGTTGAATGCAATTCGAACTAATGTACTGACTTAGAATCATTATATGGGATTTAAATTTGAACTTTATTTATATGTGGATAGAGATGAATATATATGTATGTTTGGCGAGTAGAGTCACGTAAATTGCTTACATAAGAATGGTAGATTTAATATTCAGATGAGAATCGTGGATGGAATATGTATGTTAGTTTGTGTATTACACGAAAACTACGGAATGTAGGTAATTTATATAATATATACTAGCTGACCCGGCAAACGTTGTTTTGTCATATAAAAAATAGTAATTGGTGATAAAAAATTTGGTATGTATGCATTTTTAATGCTAAATTATAAAAAAATTAAAATAAAAAACTCGTCTGAAAAAAAATAAGGGTAAATAACCCTTATGACTTAGGGGTATGAAAGATAGATGTTGGCCGATTCTTAAAGCTACTCAATATGCTCACAAAATATCATCAAAATCGGTCCATTTCGGAGGAGTTCTCTGTCTAACAGCGCGACACGAGAATTTAACATATGAGATATAATGTTTTAGCCGAAAACCATATCTAATTTGTAACATTTATTCCTTTATTTTGATTATTAATAAGTAAAGTCATCACACTTGTTAATCTATCTTGTATATCAACTTCTTAATATGAAAATCAATAATAATAGATTGTTTATGCATTTTCATTCTATCAAAATCGGTACAGGCGTTCGTTAAAAAAAAAACTTTTTTTTTTAAAAGACAATGACCCAAAGTTCATCAGCCTTACAAACAAGATGGCCGCTCACTTCCGGCGTACTGGATGTTATTGTTTATAATAAACACTTTGGATATTTTTAATCTATATCCCCAAATATGTTAGTTGGCAGGCTATCAAAACAATCTGAAAATGTTTTTATAATAAGACGTAAAATATTAAATTTATAATTATAAACTTGAGAAAAATTAGATATATATATTTTTACGACTAAGCAAATTTTCATGAAACTTTCGCAACAACATAGCTTAAACATCAGGAGAATCCTCTCATCATTCAATGTATTCACGGTGCGTGTGTCGGGTTGACTGGGACTGGGACTTGCGACTCAGGTGTAGGTTTAAGAGAGCTTATCTAACGCGATTTATTTTTGATATAAATATGTAAATCTACAAAAAACAAAATTAATGACGTCACCAAATATATATATATATATAAATATGTAATAATTGATGAGTAATTGTATGTATAATACACACCTACACACGAAAAACTGCGCATAGTATGTTATGTTAACAAACTCAGTAATTTTTGAATAATAGCGTAACAAACATACATACACATGTTTCCCGTATCCCTACTAATATTATAAATGCGAAAGTAACTCTGTCTGTCTGTTACGCTTTCACGCCTAAACCACTGAACTGATTTTAATAAAATTTGGTACAGAGATAGAGTTGAACTTGAGAAAGAACATAGGATAGTTTTTATCCCAGACTTTTGAAAGGTTCTCTTGGAAACGCGATATAAGCGAACTCCACGCGGGCGAAGCTGCGGGCAGAAAGCTAGTATTCTTATATGACTTCATCATATGACTCAGTACGTATTGACAAGTACAGAGCACATGTGATCAAATATACTAGTGTTATTTCTTGGTTTTGCCTGTGATTATATATTTTAGTTGTAAGTATAATCTATATATATCTTCTATATACAGGGTGACTGGTGAGTTACTATCAATATTTAAGGACGTGGTAGTTGACGATCATATATGACAAAATAAAAATTAATATAACATAAATATTAATAAACTTCTAAGTAAAGTTAACCAAAAGTTATGTAATTAATTACGGATCGCGTGGATACCCTAGCTGCGTTATCGACACAAAACAGTTATGTACGTAGGTATATGTAGTTATCGCGCGGTAGTTTACCTACATCCAAACGCCGCGCGCCGCCGCGTGTTAGACCTTAGATAAACAAAAATGATCCAATTCCCTTCATACTTTAATCCTGGCTTAGGACAGGCAAAAATACCAAGATATTTCTTTCGTTTAAGTAACCAATTTATTGACTAGGCAAATGGTGTGACCTTGACACGAAAAATAATATGAACTGTTTACCTATCTTGGTATTTCCGGCGTATTTAAAAATGGAATCATTCTTATTTACAACAATTGTCAATCATTAAACTACCTATTTACCTACATAACTACATTAACCTTAACAAATGTTCAAAGCGAGCTCCTTCTCGTGTGATACACAGTTCGGCACGTTTACACATATTGTCTTTCACACGATTTAATACGAATGGGTCACTTTTAATAGTTTCGAAAGCACTATTGATTTTTAATTTCAACTCCTCTCTGTTTACATACTCTGTAGCATACACAAGACGTTTCCTTGGGCATGTGTTGGAACACGGAACTGTCCGAAGTCTCGTAATCTTTGATTAGCGTTTAAGATGACGCTGGCCGTAGGTACTCGACGATTGGGGAACATCTCCCGGTACAAATTGATTGCGCCCCGCAAGCTTTCATTTGCACGCGCATACGCATAAACCATGTCCAAGTATTCTGCATTTGTGTATTGAAAAGCCATATTTAATTACTAATAAGTAATAACGGGTCACACGCACACACGACAGATTATTATTAGGTATACGCGTAAGATCGATCGCTAGGCGCGCGCGCGCGGGAAGACGAACGTACGGACCTTACGGCGGCGCTAGCTCGACTAATAGCCGACTAATGGCCCGCTAGCCACGGGGCGGGGGTTGGGGAGTAGCGACACACTGGCGCCGGCAAGGATGAGTACGTATCCAAACTTTATTTATTTATACGGAAATTTGGTCAAAAATTAAGTACCTATTTTTTTTACATAATTCGAATGAGAATCATGTACCGAGTATGCTCCTTAAATATTGATAGTAACTCACCAGTCACCCTGTATATAAAAATGGATTGCTATTCGTTAGTCTCGCTAAAACTCGAGAATGACTGAACGGATTTATCTTGTCTTAGTCTTGAAATGTTCGTGGAGGTTCAGGGAAGGTATAAAAGATGAAAAAAAATTAATCATTTCCGGGAAAACCCTCAAAACAGTCCTTTTCTATTTCCCATACAAACGTTTTTTTGACATTAGATTTGACAACTAACTAATATGTCAATCATTCTGTTCGATTGAAACAGGAAAAATTTAATAAATACCAATACCTGATTATTTAACTCAAGAACGACTGTACGGGTTTGAATGAAAATTGGTAGAGAGATAGATTAGAACATAGAAAGGACATAGGATACTTATCATTCGATTGAAAAAAACATTATTTGATCAAATCCAAAATCTTCTTATTTACTGTCTTTAAGGAGGAATAGAGTTCGCCTGGTCAGCTATAAATTTCTGATTCTGAAACTAATGGAGACTCCTCCGAAACGGCTTGACCGATTCTCATGAAATTTTGGGAGCATATTGAGTAGGTCTTAGAATCGACCAGCATTTACTTTTCATATCCCTAAGTGATAAGGGTTGTTCGCCCTTATTTTTTTAATAATGTAGCATTAAAAATGCATATAACCCAAATTATTTACTTTTTTATCACCAACCCCTATTTTTTATATGGCAAAACGTTTGCCGGGTCAGCTAGTATATATATATATATATGTTTAAATATAAAATCATTATATTCGTAATAGTAATCCAAAATATAAATAATTAATTCGCGCCGCCATTGTTATGAGCGCGAAAGTTTGACAGGTGTGTAACACGTTCAGAATTTTAATATATACAACCTCATTACATTAGATTAGCTAAGTTTTTTAACAAGATAATATCCTGTGTTTGCTCGAGATTTATATATATGTATTTTATTTGTACTCCCAAAGTAAATAGAACACTTACAGGGGAACTAAATTAACTTTGAATTTATATATATACTAGTCTTTGCCTGCGAATTTGTCTGCGTAACTTTCAATATTAGAAACGTATAGAAACGGTAACCTCTATCCCTCTTTAAAGACAGTAGATAAGAAGATTTTGAATTTGATCAACTTATATATTTTTTTCAATCCCATGAAAATTATCCTATGTCCTATCACCAATGTCCAATTACATCCCTACAATCGTTCTTGAGTTATAAATAGTGTAACTAACACGACTTTCTTTTATACAGGGTGACTGGTGAATTACTATCGATATTTGAGGACGTGATATTTGACGATCATATATGACAAAATAAAAATTAATATAACATAAATATTGATAAACTTCTTCGTAAAGTTAACCAAAAGTTGTGTAATTAATTACGCATCGTATGAACACCCTACAGATTAGGTATACACTGACACTCACACATACGCGTGTCGTGACGTGGTGTTGTATCAGCACGCCGCCGCACGCGTCCACACTTGAACACTTGGAACATGTCAACACTTTATTTATTTATAGGGAAATTTTGTCAAAAATTAAGTACCTATTTTTTTTACATAATTGGAATGAGAATCATGTACCGAGTATTCTCCTTAAATATTGATAGTAATTCACCAGTCACCCTGTATATATTTGTATACACGATTTACCACCTAATATATTCGTTCAATTTAATTATTATAAATCAGTATTACATAATAAAATATTCCCAGTTTATGATATACAAACAAACATACAAACACTATTATTAACGATTAAATAACGTAATAAATCTATATTAAAGAGCTCTACACAATTATATTATTATGACCACACTGTTTCTCTTCATCAACACAAATTACTAGTAATTAAGGAAAAACTAATGAGATATTGTATCGTATGTAATTACGTATATGTACATACATATATCTTCTTCTACCTGGCAATTTCCCAGCTATAGCCAGGGTCTGCCTTACATGTTGTGAATAGTTTTGACTAATTGTTTTTACGACCGGTCGCCTGCCTGACATCAACCCTCTTTGGGAATGCATTAATCAGTGATGTTTAAATATTCTTAGAAAGTACATATGATTCGGAAAAATCACATTGGTACTTCCCAGGATCGAATCCGCGCCCTCATGCATGAGAGGCGGGCCTTTAACCACTAGGCGACCACTGACTTCAATCTCACTTCATACACTAAACAAATCTTATGTTTCGATCCTGTATGAAGTATAAATTATATCCTATGTCTTATTCCTATATCTAATCTATATTACAGTAAAGTTTCATCAATATCAGCTCAGTAATTTTTTTGTGAAAGGGCAACAAACATTCACAAACTCTCACACACTTTCTCATACATATTAGTTAATAATCATGTTAATTTTTAATTGTGAAAGTAAACGTATGTTACATTTTAACTAAAGATCCGCTGGACCGATTTTAATGTGGTTTTTTTATAAACGTAAATAATTTCTGAGAAAAAGATATAGTTTTAGTGGGTAGTAGGTATATATTATATATACCTTTATTCTGAAGTCCACGCGTACAAAGTCGTATGTAAAAAATAGTCTAATAATAAAAACAGTACATATGTATACTATATTACAATGTTTTTACTAAACATATGAGTCATAATTTTATATCCCGAATGTTACCACAGTAACAGAAATATTTGAACAATTCAGGTATAAAGACAATATTTGTACTACATAATAAACTTTTCATTGTAATAATAATTAAATATCTAATATTCATGAAATGAAAAGATTACCGCAAACCATGAGTTTGTTATTTAACGAAAACAAAAAAAAAACTAAAAAAAAATCCGAGAGCGTCATTATAATAATATTTAGAGTGGAAAAAATAAAAGTTTCACTGCGAAAACGTTCACTCTTACATATTACTACTAATCATTTGACTATGCGTTGCGTATTCGCCGTATTTGTTCAAATATTTGTATATAGTCCAAATAGCGCAAACACGACATCCACACTTGGCATCACAACACGTCTTAACGCGTTTCCCCTTATTTGTGTTATTTGTGCAAATATGTCAAATAAATCATCAACACTTGATCTTATTTGGTCGAAAAAATAATTGCAAGTGAATTGCCACCTTTAAACTGCATACTGATAGTTTAACAGTATTCCATTGAAAAGTTTAACGATACTAAAAACTCCGAGTATTGAGTTTGTCGATTCAAACTTGTGGTAATATTAACGGATTTTTATAATTGATATTTTTAACTAAAAATTTGTTTGTATGTATGTTTTGTTACGCAAAAACTCCGTAATATAAAAAGTAATTCTGAAAATTCTTTTAAAGTACATATTTTGAATTAATATTCATTGATAGCTGTGTCTAGCAAAATTTGGTACAAAAATATCTTCTTTAATATATTTATGTATATATTAATACTTATGTATCACATTGAACTATTTTAAAATTAAAATTTTAAATTATTATTGAGTATTTTTTTTTTGTTATTTTGTAACTTTAAAAAATAATATATTTATGCCTTTTTTTAAAGTTTTATTTAAAAAGAAAAGAAATATATATATGTTTAGACAAAATATATATTATATTTATAAATTAATAAGTTATTACTATAAAAATTACATTAAATTATATAAAAGAATTAAATTAACTATCCATCCAAAGGTATGAACATTGTAAATATTCTCAATTCTTCACATTTCTTGCCCTAGAAAAATATTATTTATATTAAAAATATATTTATTTTTTAAATATATGTAATATACTCAGATATACATACGGTATATATTAATTTCATAATTGATTTTTTTTTATAAATAGGCAAATCCACTATCTATATACATAATACCTGCTGTCTACGGAGAAATATTTTTAACCGTTATTTAAATTTTTTACGAATAATGTGGTAACTTTATAATACCTAAATATGTAAAACCTAAAACATTACAGGTAACTAATTAGATAATTGTAGTATTCAATAAAACTATATTAAATTCGTCATGTATGTATTGTGCTAAGTTTCAACACTGAATGACAGCCACTAATATAATAAAGTGATCTACCTACATTACACTTGACATCATATTATTATAACAATACCGAGCATGTATAACTAATACATCACTAATGATGATATAAAGGCAGGCAAGTCAAGGTGACAATGCTAGTATGTGTGTATGTTTATCAATCAATGTACTCACCGGAGTCCTACGATGTAGAAGAGTCCCAACCGGGCTCGGGATCTTTGTCGGTGTGCCATGCGGGCTTCGGGCTGTGAAATTATCATATATAACTATAGATATCCTCAATGAACATTGTTTTGGACATAAATTCTGAACATATTGACAAACTTACATATGAAAATCTTTATAAATAATATTTTTCTTTAAAGTACTATTTTGCTTTTATATATTAGGATAGCATAAATCACAATTATATGTATATAATGGCTGTGCAGATGATTAAATGTTACTATGACTGTATACATATATATAAATAGGTGTGTATGTAGAAAATAAATTACACTGTATTACATCATTTATCTGCCATTACAGATCCAATCAAAATCGGTTCATTCGTTTTAGAGATTAGCCAGAACAAACAGACAGACAAATAAAAAAATAAATATTAGGTACTTATATTTAATAAGATATATGTATGTTCATTACTTAGGATAAAGAAATAACTGATCTGTAGTTTAAGTAAATATGATAAAAATATATCATTTTATGTGTTCAATACTTGTATGTTTGTTTTATCATTACAAAATAACCGAAAACACGTAATTTTAACCTCATCTGAATTTCAGGAGCAATCGTAGGATTTCCATTAACTGTTCGACCTTAACCCGAATTTAACCAAAATAAGCTTAACGATTTAACGCAACGTAATAAAAACCTTACTACTGGCTTCTATGAAGAATTAAATATAATACTTTCGAACTGACAGTGTTTAAGTAACGTCACAAATACGATCTAATTTTATTCATAACTAGTTTTTGCCCGCGACTTCGTCCGCGTTAGTTTCGTCATTAGTAATATATGTATAGCTGACCAGGCGAACTCTATTCCGTCTTAGAGGCCATAAATAATCAGGTTTTTCCTGTTTCAATCAAACATAATGATTGACATATTAGTTAGTTGTCAAATCTAATGTCAAAAAAAGCGTTTGTATGGGAAATAGAAAAGGGCTGGTTTTAGGGTTTTCCCGGCAATTATTCCAATTTTTCTCACCTTTTATACCTTCCCTGAACCTCCACAAACATTTCAAGACTAAGATAAGACAAATCCGTTCAGCTGTTCTCGAGTTTTAGCGAGACTAAGGAACAGCAATCCATTTTTATATATATAGAAGAAGAAGATAGAAGATAGAAGATAGAAGATAGAAGAAGAAGATAGAAGATAATAGTAATTTAGTTTAAAAAGTTATTTTGTTCAAAATAACTCACAATATATATTATACTTCTTATATATTGGAACTATATGAGAACCTTCTACAGGTTGATTTATGTTACATTTTAAAATCACTATGACATCATGGGTATTGTTGTAACAAACATACAATTATACAATTGTATAGAATACTCATTTAACATATACAAAATAATATAATAATATGTAAGATATATTTTTTAAATGGAATTTTAAGCAAATATGAGCTGAAAATTGTTTTAATGAATGCAGTATTTTTGTTTCAAATTTCTTAAATAATAAATAGAAATGAATAAAATTGTCTGTTTGTTAAATAAAAATTATATTAAGTGCATATGAATGTATATGTTTGTTTCAGCATATCTCTGAAATGACTGAACATATATTGATAGAACTTTCACTGGCAGATAGCTGATGCAAAGAACTATTAAGGCATATATAATATGCAGAAGTATTATATATTTAATATAAATGATACAAAAAGTAATTATTTATGATCAAAACTGAAGGTATGGCTAGTGTTTGTATATATGCATTTATTCTTTTAATGACCATATTATGGCATTCTTATCTTATCTTAAAAGAAAGTAGTAAAGATAATGAAATATGGCTTACGTTTTGTCGGTATCAATCTAGGACTTATTGGAGGACGATCTTCTATGGAGAAGGTGGTATTGAGATCTGCTTCATCGGGAAGCACATTATTGTTATATTTCTTCACACTATCCGCCCAATCCTGAATCCAAGTCTTGTCACCTTTACATCGGTTCAAACTTAGATAGGAAAGTTTTCCGACGAGTGGATCCGATGTTAAATTGACATCATCTTTAAGAGCTTTCTGGGCGTTTTTCAGTGCTGTGCTCTCGAATTTCGTGTCTTCTAGAATGTTCTTGTTGCTCGGTAAATTCACAGGCACCGATGATTCTCTTGATAAACGGTGTATGTAATCTGTTCTATCGATTTCTGATTTTGTTAGACTACAGCGCCTTCTACTTGGCATTTCAACTTTGATTGGATATTTAGAGCTGAGTACTCCAGAAGTTGTGACCGATGTGAATGTACCGAGATCAGCATCTTCTTCGTACTTCGGAGGCGACTTGGAGAAGGTCTTCTCCGTTATTGTCCTAACTCTATTCTTTATCTTCTCCAAATAGCTTCTAGTAGATTTGATTTGTTTTGAGGTTTGGAGAGCTAGATCATCATTGGGAGATTCGTAACAACATGATATTTCTAGAACGTTCCGATCGTTTGATATTTTATTTTGTACATTATCAGCTTTGCTTGTAACCGGATTCCGAAGACATACATCTCGTCTTGGCTCTTTTGTAATGACTCTAGGATTTGGGAAGTCAAATATTATTTCAGGATCTCGGTCCACTGAAGTACATGTCAATGTATCCGGCACAGAAATCGGTTGTTCAACACCAAAAGTTCTATCAATACTCATTCTAGCTTTTTGCTCCTCGGTATAATTATCACACTCGATAGTGTATGTCCCTGTTGATGAATGGTTTGATTCTCCATCTACTTCATCATCAATGTACAACGGTTCAGATTTCTGGGGGCATTTCCTGAATAATAAATCGGGGGTTGCTGATGAGGCTCTACTCTTTCGTAGCGGACTCTTTGAGTGTTCAGGGGTTGACAACCCATTATCGGGAGTTAGAATGTCTAATTCGGGACTAGATATGTCAGTTAACATCGCACCCTCGGGGCTAGCATCTATTATATCCATGGGTAGTTTATTACAATTGATGTTACCGTAACTTGGCGATCTATGGACGTCTTTCAAGTAGGAACTATTGGCGTTTTTCAAGGGTAGATTGAGAGTGTGCGTGTAGTTATCACTTCTGGACATTATGCTATCAACTATAGGACTTTTGGACATAAGCTTACTTTCGTTTACTGGCGAACGTATTAGTCTGTTTGTTATCGGGCTTGTTATTTTCGGTCTATCTGCAGCTAGTGGGCTACTACGGAGTTTAACGGAACTCGACACGCCGCTGTCTTCCTGATCTGACGAGAAGTAGCCTTCTGAATTGTAACCCTGGGCTTTTCTGGGTAATTTACCGCTCATAGGTGGTCTATGAGATATCGGACTCTGTCTAGACTGACCCGCGGACATGGATTGCACTCTTTGATGTCTAGCCTGTGATTTCTTAGCTAGCTCCTCCAGTCTACGATTATCGAACTGTTTCGCCTGTCCAAAGTCGATCGTAAACGCCATAGGATGTGGTTTAGGGGTAGTGGGCTCCGATTTCTGACCTGCCTCAACATCCTCGCTTTTATTCTCAGCTTCGGATTTCGTTTCATCATCCAGAACACTGCTCTGCCCTTCAGATAGAGGACTAGAAACGTCTTCGACACTCACACTCATATTTTTTTCAAGGATTAATTAATGACATCATAACACAAAACCATAATTTCCAACACAGCCTTTGTTTCACTACGTTTAACAGTCGATTATGTAGCACAGCAAAGATGAATAGATATGAGAAAATAATAAGTATTAACGAAAAGTGGAACGAGAGCACTTATAAAAAAATATGTTCTAAGTTTACAACTACATTCGTCGAGATTACACACGACGGAACTACAACGAATGCGAAGGTTTACGGAACGAAAAAGGAATGTTATGGTTTCAAGAACGTAACCGTATGATTTTTATTATTAGACCTCATAGTAAGACAATGGCAACACTACTAGAGTTGACACCACAAAACCAATTAAAAACAGAGGAAAATTGTATTCCAACTTCTTATTGGTCAATATAAGTAGGTCAAATTTGAGTTGCTTATTAAAAACATATACTTGAATTAACTTTGTTACTTTTTTATCAGATAATAGAAATTAATATAATTATACTTTATAAAATACCAAAAGTACGTTTTTAAAAAACTAATTTATTTTTAATGGAAATAATTTATTTTAAATATCAATCACATCATAATCAATTATAAAATTTAATATAAAGAATTTATTTTAATGTTATATATAATTTGATTATATATTTTAAAATAACCCTTCAAAATGCGTCTATTGTAACGCACATTAAACATTACATGTAAACTTGTCAACAGTTTAACACCAGTAGTTGTCTAATGTCTTAAGTGTCAAAAAGTTCCAAAAATGGCAGAGGCCGCCTTTTCGGAGGACGGGAAATATTATTCACTAATTACACAGGACGGTAGATTGAGAATATGGGACACAGAAACTAATGTGCTCAAACAGGAGTATACTCCGGACCTTCATTTAACATCACCTCCCTCGTGTTTACAGTGGATATCTGTCAATTCAAATACAGTAAGTATCACACGTGGTTTTAAACTTTGAATACATCTATTATTTAACCTATCAGTTTCCATATTATTCTTTAATAAGTATAATTCACTTCATTTCAATAATTTTACATGTATTAACTTATATATTTCGTTGAGAGGTTAACTAAAACATAACCTATTTGCAGAGTCCCACAAAAGGCGTCAGAAGAAAATCGTTCAGTGGAAACGAAACACAATGTATAGCTTTAGGAACAGCTAGCGGGAAAATACTTATATACTCAGTGAGCCAGGCGCAAATAGAGACAGTTTTAACGGATAAAGGCAATGCTATTCACAGTAGAGTACAAAGCTTGGATTGGCATAGAAAATACGGTCTATTCAGTTGCACGAGTGACAGTCATGTGTGGGAATGGGACTTGGAGAGTTCTTGTGTTAGAAATAAATACAATATACATGTATATAGTAAGAACAAACAGGGGAATAAGATCAGTGCTATCAGGATTGTACCACATAATCAGGTAAAACTCGTTATATTACTCGTAAGAATAGTATTACATTGAATTTTGTCTCACTATAGCCTTCAAATTCATATAAAAAGTAACTTTTTTTCGAAAAAAAGTGATTTAAAGTAAAAATAGTTGTAAGAAATGCTTGTCGAATGAAAAATATGAGTATTCTTTGAGTTTATTGCCAACAAAAACAAAGTTTAGTCTTTGAAAGAGTTCTTATATTAAATTTTTAAGTATATTTTCAACTAATATATTTTCTTAAGATATTACTGGTGTTAGAAGAAATTTTTATTCATGATAACAATAACATATATTTTGTCCTTTAAACAATCTTATACACACAACTTTGCCTATATTTTGATATGCACAAAGTTTTTCTATATGCAGGAAAGCACATTACACATATTTCTTATAGCAATAGTTATTACTTAAAACTTAAAAAACTTTATATTAAATGAAGATATTGTAATATTATTTTAATTGTTTAATTATTTATCCAACAGTTTTGTAGCATTCCTATACAATCATAATATAAATACAAATTATATATATTATTTTATATTTACTTGTATGATGCATAATGTATCAATATATATATTTCACAATATTTTTCAATAATATGCAATAAAAATTGAACTTACACTAGTTGCAATATCTTTTCTTTGAATAATTCATACTTTTCATATTCAATATATTATAATATAACATTTTCAGAAAACAGCAGCAAAATTCCTCATATCTTCATCATGGCAGATACGTTTGTGGAGATTAAATGATTCCGAAGCCACCCTCGTCAAATGTTTGGGCCACAACGCTGCTCCGCGGGCTTTATTAACTATTGCCACAGTTAATAATAGTAGTTGGTTGATTGAAGGCTCTCAGTGAGTAGTACAAAGTAGTATTGTAGTATTAGTAATAAGTAGAATTGTAGTTTTGAGATCGTAATGTACAAACTGCTTAAAAAATATGTAATTTTTGTTGTTTTGTACCTATTATTTGATAACAACTAATTTATCAAGCCTTTTTAATGATATATAATATTTGACTGTACTAATTTAAATGAAACTAAGGTTTTCGCAGTATGGAGTCATAAAATATTTTAAAATGCCTCATATTGTTTATACCTAATTATCTCAATAAGAAAAAGCATTTCTGTACAAAAATATATATGTATGGAGCACAATTTATATTACAATAATACCTACTGAGTAGCAAACATGATATAATAAATATATTCATTCAATAAGCTAAATCAATATTATTGATAGTACATATATTTACAGAAAGGAAATATTTATGTGTATTTATATTTCCAGAACCGAACGCCTCCTATCTTTCTGGGATGTAACAATCACCGAAGAAAATTTACCACAAGAGAACTCCGAAGAATCAACACCGTGTAAGAAACAAAGGAAGAAATCATTGACTTCATCAACGGTGCCTGTGCCTACATATAACTTTGTTCTTGAAGATGCTCCGAGGATCATCGATGTTGAACTAAAAGTTGAGAACGGGGCTACAAGACTGTCTTTGGCAGCGGCAACTAGGAGTGGAGTTGTACATTATTATGGACATTTGCTCAATGGGTGAGTTATATATATATATACTAGCTGCGCCCCGCGGTGTTACCCGATTTCCGGGATGTAAAGTAGTCTATGTCTTATTCCTGGACGTCAGCTTCCTGTATGCAAAATTTTATTAAAACCGGTTTAACCGTTTGAGCGTGAAGAAGTAACAAACATACACACACACACACAAACTATCGCAATTATAATATTAGTAGGATTAAATGAACATTATCAATTTCTCATTCATTTCTCACTCTAATTAGAAAACGACAAGGACGAAGTCGCGGTCAAAAAATAGCAAATTAATTATAATATTCCTTTAAGCCATTTATTTATCAACTGTTCCTCTTAGTAGATTTATTTAAAGCCTCCTTATAATACGTCAATTTTCTCATCAACTATCCTATATTTCTTTCAGAGCATCACCAAAACCTGTCAAGCCGTCAGTGACTATCCAAGTTACTACAGAGGACGCTCAACCCCTCCCCTTACAATGTGTGCAACTACCGAAAACTGGAGACTTACTTATTGGGTATTGCAGTGGACCAGCTATAGTGTTTGAGAAAGTTGTAAGTATGAAATAAAAGTACCACAAGTAACATACTAAATCTTCTTCTACCTGGCAATTACCAGCTATAGCCAGGGTCTGCCTTACATGTAAATAGTTTTGGCAATTTTTTTTTAAGACCGGTCACCTGCCTGACATCAACCCTCTTTGGAATGCATTAATCAGTGATGTCTAAATACTCTTTCGTTTCGAGCCCGCGGCCTCATGCATGAGAGGCGGGCCTTTAACCACTAGGCAACCACGACTTGTTAATATATAGTGAAATGATTCTATCTTGTTTCATAGCTAATTAAAACGTTACTTGTTGATTGTTCTTCTATTTCTTCTACCGGGCAATTTCCCAGCTATAGCCAGGGTCTGCCTTACATAATGTTACTTGGAGATTATATATCATAATTATTATTTTGTTCTAAATATTCTGTTTGATTTATTATATATATTTGTTGCAGATACCAGATTTGAAGACAAAAACTCAAGTCCTTATACGAGGTGACAAATCAAAGGAGGATAAAAATGAAGTTGTGGCAAAAGAAAATGATCAAATAACTTATGTTGAGCCAATGGGTGGAGTTAGTAGGAAACGAGGCAGTGTAGGAGGAAAGGTTAGTAGAATATATATACATATATGTATATTAAAAATAATTATATATACATATATATGATATATAAATGATACAACTATATATGACAGGGTATAGTGCAAATCCGCGTAACTACCATTGGATAATACCGCGTATCTAGTAATAAATTATACACTAAATAAATACTAATTAAGAAAAAAAATTATTAAAAGTCAATAATATAGAAAATATTTCATCTTAAACTTTCTTCTGATAATCTGCTAGCAATTTAGATACGCGGATTTGCACTATCCCCGACGATATGTAATATGTTTCTTATTTATTGAAACAACTGCATAAGTCATTACTTTTCCAAAAATGTATTTATTTTAACTCAAACATCTTAAAAACTTATTTTTACATACAGATCACTGTTAAGTCATTACTATTATGAAAAAAGAGAAAGATTAAAAGCTATTGCTTCAATAGTTTTCAATTATTTTTAAAATAATTACTGAAATATACTCACCTTAATTTTCTTATATAATCATAGAGTAGTGTAGTATCATAGATTTGCTGTTCACAGAAAACATATTGATTCAAACTTAAATTAAATACTTATATACAAGTTGAACCGGCAAACGTTGTTTTGCCATTTAACAAAATCGTGTTGATGATAAAAAAGTGAAAATTTAGGGTTGTATGTATTTTTTAATGTCACATGATATAAAAAAAAAAAACAAAAAATTTCGCCCCAAAAAAAAATTAAGGATGAACAACCCTTACCACTTAGGTGTATGAAAAATAGATAGTAGCCGATTCTCAGACCTACTGAATACGTAAATAAGATTTGATAAAAATCGGTAAAGCCATTATGGAGGAGAATGGTAACTAACATTGTGACGTGGAAATTATATATCTTCTTCTTCTTCCTGGCAATTTCCCAGCTTTAGCCAGGCTCTGCCAATGGAAATTATATATATATACTAGTTTTCGCCCGCGACTTCGTCCGCGTTAATTTCGTCATTAGTAATGTAGGTATAGCTGACCGGGCGAACTCTATTCCGTCTTCAATAACCCGGTATTGGTATTTATTAAATTTCTCCAGTTTCAATCGAACAGAATGATTGACATATTAGTTAGTTGTCAAGTCTAATGTCAAAAAATTGTTTGTATGGGAAATAGAAAAGGGCTGTATTTAGGGTTTTCCCGGCAATTATTCCAATTTTTCTCACCTTTTAAACCTTCCCTGGACTTCAAGGAGTATTTCAAGACTAACATTAGCCAAATCGGTTCAGCCGTTCTCGAGTTTTAGCGAGACCAAGGAACAGCAATCCATTTTTATATATATAGAAGATTAGATAATTTTATTCTATGTTTCCAGGTTGAAGTAACTATGGAGTCCCGTTTATCAAACCTGTCTCTGGACGTGAAAAGTCGGAGTAAAACAGCTGTTAATCAGAACTTGACGAAGCTTTTAATACAGGGATTACACTCCAGAGATAAAAAGTGAGGATTTATATATAACTAGACGCGCCCCGCGGTGTTTCCCGCGGATTTAAAGTAGCCTATGTGTTATTCCTGGATGTCAGCTTTCCTGTATATAAAATTTTATCAAAATTGGTTCAGCCGTTTGAGCGTGAAGAAGTAACAAACATACACACCCACTCACAAACTTTCGCAATTATAATATTAGTAGGGATACTACCGGAGACAAACTTGATATATTCAAATGAAACTAATATTTTTCTGATATACTACGCGTGCTTTATTTTGTTGTAAAAAACTACATATTTCCGACGTTTCGGCTACTTTTCAACAACCGTGATCATTAAGACGAAATGTCGATCATCTGCCCGTGATGAAAAAGTAAAAGCACGCGTAGTATATCCGAAAAATGTTAGTTCCATTCAAATGAACAATCGCAAAATCTTAGATCTCATAATTTTAATAAATGATTGCTTGTTATTAATTTGATAGTAATTTAATAAGAAATAATATTTAGTAATAATATATGTTAATTTGACCATTATTCAGGATTTTGAGTAGATAAAGTGAAATTATGATTTCAGTTGCACATAATTAAAACTTATCATAAACTCAACTATATATTCATAGTATCTTAAAATTTAAAAAGATATGTACAAGTTTTTTATACAATACTTGTATATATTATCATACACTAGTTTTTGCCCGCGATTTCGTCTTTATTAGTTTCAGAATAAGAAATGTATGGACCGGGCGAACTCTATTTCTCCTTACAGACAGTAAATAAGAATATTTTGTATTTGATCAACTTATATATTTTTTTTTACAATCGGATGTAAAGTATCCTATGTCCTTTTCCTTGTTCTAATCTATGTCTCAACCAATTTTCAACCTTATTCCTACAGTCGTTCTTGAGTTATAAATAGTGTAACTTACACTTTTTTTATATATATATATTTGTATATAATTTCAGTTTAATACTAACGGTTCTTCAACGTAACGACCCAGCGGTGGCTCACAATACAATATCATGTCTCCCCGTTGACTACATACCAGCTTTATTAGAACAACTAACTGATATGGCTACTAGGAAAACAAGCCAGTAAGTATATTATAATAATATTGAATAAATAACCAATAATTGTTTTGATTATCATACAGTGAAAATTTTATCAATATGGGTGCATAATTTCAATTATAAGATATAATAACAAAGGGACATACTAATATTATGAATTGTTATTTTGGTATATGTACAGTCAATAGTTATGCATTCAGTTGAATTATACTATTGTAGTATAAGAATACTATCTGACCCGGCAAACGTTGTTTTGTCATATTAAAAATAGTTGTTGGCGATAAAAAATAAAAATTTCGGATTGTATGTATTTTTTAATGCTACATTATAAAAAAATTAAAACTAAAAATTTCGTCCGAAAATAAAATTAAAAAAATTAAGGGTGAATAACCCATATGACTTAGGGCTATGAAAAATATATGTTCGCCCACTGTCAGACCTACTCAATATGCTGACAAAATTTCATAAAAATCGGTCCAGCCGTTTCGGAGGAGTTCTCTGTCTAACACCGCGACACGATATTTTTACATACATATGTATAACATAAAATGTTATGTACAATATTCTATTATCATTTACAATCTATGTATAATATACTAGATGTAAACATTACAATCAATTATATATATATGTGTGTGTGTTTGTATTCCAGATGTTCATCAGTGTGTACGTGGCTGTGCTCGGTCCTCCAGTGTCACTCGGCCTCCCTACTGGCAACCTCGCCTCATCACTCGGAACACCTCACACGACTACTGGCTATATTCACACAACGGTGAACAAACATACTTATAATACAACTAGCTTTTGCCGCGACTTCGTCCGCGTGGAATAGTGACTACCGCCAGATTTTTGGTCCTTCCCACATAGTTCCCGTTCTTGCGGGGTTTTCGGAATGGTCGAGTTCCCGTAGAATTTTCAGGATAAAACCTATGTTTTTTTTATTCACAATGAAGTACTCTTAACCAACAACATATTTATTTGTTTATTTGAATAAAGATTAATATTATTATGTTGATATAACTTAAACAAATTATTTCGACCAAATTAAGTACCATAAAAACGGTTTTTGTGAGTTAATCTTAAAAGATAGACATATACTGTCGCGGACTGTTTTTTAGATCATTAAAAGAGCTATTATTCTTTAATATATATTTTTTGTGTACATTGAACCGTTTTCACGGCGCACGCAACGGAAGGCTTCAAAGATGAAATAATTTCTCCCGTTTTTTACCCATTTACCACTATATCTTTGCTCCTATTGGTCGTAGCGTGATGTTATATAGCCCACAGCCTTCCTCGATAACTGGACTATCCAACACAAAAATAATTATTCAATTCGAACTAGTAGTTTCGGAGATTAGCGCTTTCAACAAAACAAACAAACTCTTCAGCTTTATAATATTAGTAATATGTACTATAAAACAGTTTATTCTGATAATATGTGTATTAGTGAACAGATTCTGATTGGTATTGTTTAGAAATCAAAATAACATATATACATATATATATATAGTAATATATCACTTCATGCTTGTTATTCCCCCAGGATAAAGCTGAATGTTGTATTTTATATGAGAACAGAGACCATCTTTTGCCATATAATTTGTTTAATCCCAGTATCTAGATGAATGAAATCACAATAAAATTAGTATATAGTGAAGTTATCATATATATCTTGTTAAATGCATATAAAACATTTTTTATTATACATTTCACTTATGCTAGCAAATATATATTACTTTATAATGTAATGCAATTTAAAAATATTAAAACTTTTTATATAATCTATACATTAAATATTAGGTGACATATTTACTATGTACTGTCAGTATATATGTATATTCTGTGTATGAATGATTTGTATATATAATGAATAGTTTTCTATATATGTATATTGTCTTCAGGCGCTCCAACCTGTGTCAGCTGCTGAGTCTGAAGGGCCGGCTTGACCTCACGTCGTGCAGACGACTCGCGCCCGAAGGAGACTCACACACACTACTGCAATATGAAGGTAGACATAATTTTTGAACTGAAACTTTTTATGTGACTTTAAGGTTGCGTTAAATATTCAACGCTACTGAAAGGGGAATACAAAGAGATGGAGCAAGTGTAAACAAACAATATGAGTTCACTAAAAATAAATTTCTGCTCGATCCTATTTTCATTTCAACATTACGAAGTTTCACTTAGGGCACGAAAGGACATAAAAAATTTGAATTAAGTTAATATTATAACCTTGAAAATTGCTTAAAAACTACTTCCATATATTTATATCATACATATTATATGTATTACATATTGTTATACAGGGTGACTGGTGAATTACTATCAATATTTAAGGAGCATACTCGGTACATGATTCTCATTCGAATTATGTAAAAAAAATTGGTACTTAATTTTTGACCAAATTTCCGTATAAATAAATAAAGTGTGTACATGTTCGATGCGTAATTATTTACATAACTTTTGGTTAACTTTACTTAGAAGTTTATTAATATTTATGTTATATTAATTTTTATTTTGTCATATATGATCGTCAAATATCACGTCCTCAAATATCGATAGTAATTCACCAGTCACCCTGTATATTCTGTGTAGTATGAAGAGTGTTTAAAGTTCGTTTCGTTCGTTTCGTTTCAGATTCGTCATCAGATGAAGAGCTTCCTCCCGAGGGTTACGAGTCAGACAGCCGCCAGTCGTGGGAGGACGGCGACACAGACTGACCAATAAAATGTTATATATTAATATGAGACTTTCATTGTGTGTGTGTATATATAAGAAGCATTATGACGAGATAGATAGCAGCGGTTGAAATCTTGAAAATAAAATATATTTTACCATACATATTTTGTTTTCTATAAATATATATGTTTTAGGGTCAGTGATGGTCTAGTGGTTAAAGGGCCCGCCTCTTATGCATGAGGGCGTGGGTTCGATCCTGGCCCGGACAAGTACCAATGTGATTTTTCCGAGTCATATGTACTCTCTAAGAGTATTTAGATATCATTGATTACTGCATTTCCAAAGAGGGTTGATGTCAGGCAGGCGGCCGGTTGTAAAAGCAATAGCCAAAACTATTCACAACATGTAAATTGTAAGTCAGATCCTAGCTAAAGCTGGGAAATTGCCAGGAAGAAGATTTTTTTTCTATAAATACTTGAGTATCGTGTTTTTGAATATGTTTGATTTAATAATATAACAATACGAGGAATGTTTTCAAAAAGTAATACCTCACTCTACCGATGGTTATTAATGATAAAATTTTCAAATCCCACAACGCATTACATTTTATTTAACTTAAATTAGCACTTGTGTGGTAGGTTTATTAGGTCATCATTATACCGAAATGAAGTAAATTTTGGAATTTAGTTTATACTTTTAGACTGCTGAACTGATATTGAACGAATAGTTGAGAACCATTACAGGGAAACTAGGCGTCAAATAAATAAAATTTCGTCAAAGTCAGTCCATAAGTTTAAGAAGAGCTATCATGCTACAGACAGATAGATATTGAGATCAAATAACAATACTTTCGGGACCTGGCCTATAAAATCTTAGGACATAATATTTATCCAACTGATTATGTTATCGAACTAACTTTTCTTTAAATGTTAATTTTAGTTGTTTACTAGTAACAATTCAGTGTATATGTTACTGTAAAAGCTCGAACTACGGTAAATCTTAAGATTTAAGTGTAAGTCTTAGGACTTACCGACATGAGTTGGTAAATGTAATGTATTTCTGAAGATACGAGTTTTTCGAGCTTTTACCATTCGAACTCAGTATATGTTAGGTTCTACCATGTCAGCTGGTAGATGTTGGTTTTATGAATAAAACAATGAGTCATTCTTAATTATTTACTTTGAACTATTAGACAAAACAGGTACATTGTATTATAAAGATACCATAATGATAGTAACAAGTACAAACTAATATCAACTTATTTATATTATTTTGAAAAAGCACATAATGTTTATATCTGAATATCTCAATCTCTGTCATGTCTATCTAACTGAATCAGTACTTCTCTATTTAGAATTTAACAACGAAATACAAACATAATGCTTGTAAAAGCTAGTGTAAATTAATTATTATTTTTCTTATTATTTGATTTAGAAATAAAAAAGGACAATGAAATGTAATTTATTAATAGGTAAGGTTCCTAAAAACATTTCACTTGTTACAACACGAATTGCTGTTGTGGCATCTAGAATTACAAAGTAATCCTGATGGTCTGCAGGTGCATTTTTTCGTCAAGCATTTTTTTTGACAATTACATTTTTTGAATCCTTGTCCTCCAGTTAACGACAGTTTTCCGACAATTTCTCGAAGACTCACTTTTTTAACCGTAACAATCTCTTCTATCTTTATAAAATCTTCAGAGCATGCGGCGAACTGATTCTTGGTGTGAAGCTGTTTGAGTATTCCCATTTTGGTACCTAGTCAGTAAAACTCATTGTCCTTTACATCTATCACAACTGCAATAATGCTTTTAGGGTCAGTTTTAGCTCTGTCAATTTCAGATACGTTCAGTCTTACATTTTGCACGTTATGACATGTTAAATCTTAGGATTTACATCAATGGCATGGTGGTAAAAGTTCGAATTGCAAATCTTTTTGCACATTTACCATGAGGAATTGGTAGATCTTAGGCTTTACTGGAATATCTTAGGATTTACTGCAGTTCGAGCTTTTACAGTAACATATAAACTTCTATTATAATAATTATTCATACTATGGCGTGAAAATTAATCAAAGTTCGTTACCAAATACAGATCACCCCAAGTCATATTAAGACAAGATCTGAAAAATTATAGCTATAATTGTGTTTGAGTTTAAAATGTAAACTACTTCAGTCGCACAGTATGTTTATTAGCCGGCCTATCACCACATTTATGAGTTATTATGTGACTAGCATCTGCATAAGTAACTTATGATGAAGATCTTTTGATAAAAATGTCTGTCAAGTTTGTTTTGAGAACGATGTCAAACTTCCATGAGATCGAAATGTCTTCACTTTTCAACACAAGAGAACCATTTTTTACAGGGAGTCTTTGTACAAACGTCTTTTTATAAGTTATCCTTTGTACATCACATTTCTTTTATAATACTTTAATTGTATCCATTTTTTCTTTTTGGTACATAAATAAATAAATTTAATGAGCGATGTCTCAGTATCCTTACGCCAAGTTCGTGTTCCTCACTCATAGTGTCGACGTAGACTTATGAAGCCCAAAGATGATATAAATGTAGTGTGATATCGTAGTGAAATTAGGGTTGAGGTTTTTATTTATATGGCACGTATACAAACACTGTTTTAAATCGCTTTAACACTTAAATGCGCGAATTTTGTAATCGTTTAAAAATAAATTATTCTAATCATATTAGGATCTAAAAAGCCAAGGCTAAATGGTCAAAAATATATAGTATTGATATAAAGCTACAAAAATTATAAAAAAATGTGTGTTGCATATGTGCAACAGTGTGCAGTCATCGAATTATGCTATGTATGGAAAGAGGTCATCAATAACAAACTCAAATAGATACAAATTCAAAGTTCTTTATTTATTTATTCATAGTGAAATTTATAAAAAAACAATTATTGTCTCTGTTGTAACATAAGCTTACTCTACATTTTTCACAATAAGTGAATGTATATCCCTTACAATTAGGGTATTTACATTTGGCCCGATCCCCCATTTTTGCCAGTGATATATTGTGTCTTGTCGGAGGCATAGTCTGAGCTGGTCCACGCTTCTTTTTAGTTGAAATTCAGCTTCCAAATATGAACTGCTGGGCGACCCCTTTTGGTACCATTTCCTTTTTTTGCATAAGGTATAGGCCAGCTCAAGTCTGTAATTGCACAGATTCAATGGCTTTATGGAAGATTTGTTCAGTTTCAGAGATTTCTTGTACAATAGCCAAGAATTTACGACTGTAACGTCCAGAAGATGGAAAAACAAGCGATTTGTCTACTTTCTACTTTTGCGAGTAACAGTGTTACCTTCCGATAAGTCTTTTATCACATTGGGGCAATCTATTGGAATCCGCTGTTTCGTCGTTTTATCATACCTCATAATTGTAGTCACAGGCTTGTTGTCTTTCCATACAACAGCGCTAATGTCTATACCATCTACATTGGCAACCTGTTCTGGTACTGTTTTTTTCATCAGAGTTTTCTTATCCGGAAGCTTGTTATCAGGTATGCGATTCGCCTGTACAGTTCTAAGCAATATATTCCTTCTTTTGCAAGGTAAGTGATCAATGGCACAGAAGTGTAATAGTTGTCGAAATAAATAGTGTGGTTGACACGTCTTGGAACAAACCGAGTTAGACGCACAACGGTATTACCCAAATATATTTATCAGATCAGTACAAGCGAAAGTTTGGGAACTTTGCAATGGATGAATAAATAAGAATACCAAGGAATTTATTGAGATCATTAGCAGTGTAACAAACGGATTGGAGAGATTTTTCCTTGGTTGAATACAAATTACTTTAAGACACTACCTTATCTCTTAGTTCTTGAGTAAAAAGAAAGAAAAAAATTGATATGGCGTCTCTAATCCCAATATGCTATCAGGATATTGTGTTTGGGGAAAATTCTGAATGTTTTCAACGGTAATAAGATCTCTTTTTCTCCAGGTGACGCGGCCAATACGTTGACGAGCAGTTTCGTTTTGTTGGCTAGAAAGCTGTTGCACCTCTTCCTCATTTTGTAAAGTCGGCTCATTATCATTGTCAAAAAATAAGTGGTGGAAACGGAAATCTCCATATCTTCATCACAATAATCTAAATCCGCTAATAACTGACAATTATTCTCATAGTCAGTCAGTGGTGGCCTAGTGGTTAAGGGGCCCGCCTCTCGTTGCCGAGGGCGTGGGGTCAAACCTGACAAGTATCAATGTGATTTTTCGGAGTCATATGTACTTTCTGAGAGTATTTAGACATCACTGACATACGGTGATGGAAAACATCGTGAGGAAACCTGGACTTATAGTTTCACAATTATAAGTTTGAAATCACCAACCCGTCTTGAGCAAGCGTGGTGATTAATGCTCAAACCTTCTACATGTGAGAAGAGGCCTTTGCTCAGCAGTGGGCTTCTGATAGGCTGATGATGATGATTCTCATAGTAAACTTCTTCATCTTGCTCATCTTCTTCTGAGAATTCCAAGTCATCCTCGGACTGATCCAGAGTCTGTAGATATTCTTCGATGTCTCGGTTATTCAGCGATCTCGGCATGCTGTAAAATGGCAAACAGAATTTAGGTAAATTCTTCTAAATATATCAGTAGTGAGGATCAAGTAAACGTTTAAATTTGTTTGAACGTAAATGCGCAATGTTGGACATACGACACAAACAGTTTATTTGAAAAAAAACTTATCAAACTTTATCGATTATCCGGACTAATTGTTGTCGGTAGGCATCCGGATAATTGAAAGTCCGGATAATCCTATATATGAAGAAAAATGGGCTGTTTGCATATCTATACTAATATTATAAAGCTGAAGAGTTTGTTTGTTTGAAAGCGCTAATCTCCGAAACTACTGCTTAGAATTAAATAATTCTTTTTGTGTTGGGTAGTCCAGTTATCGAGGAAGGCTGTGGGCTATATAACATCACGCTACGACCAATAGGAGCAAAGATATAGTTAATGTGTAAAAAACGGGAGAAATTATTTCATCTTTGAAGACTTCCGTTGGGTGCGCCGTGAAAACGGTTCAAGATACACAAAAAATATGTTTTAAAGAATAATAGTTCTTTTAATAATCCAAAAAACAGTCCGCGACAGTATATGTCTATCTTTTAAGATTAACTCACAAACACATTTTTTATGGTACCTAATTTGGTCCAAATAATTTGTTTAAGTTGTATCAACATAATAATAGTAATCTTTATTCAAATAAACAAATAAATATGTTGTTGGTTAAGAGCACTTCATTGTGAATAAAAAAAATATAGGTTTTATCCTGAAAATTCTACGGGAACTCGACCATTCCGAAAACCCCGCAAGAACGGGAACTGTGGAAGAACCAAAAATCTGCCGGGAGTCACTATTCCACGCGGACGAAGTCGCGGCAAAAGCTAGTGTACATATGTAGTCTGTACCATACATATGTAATGTTAGGTGTTTATTTAAAACAACAAAACATATGAGCGAGAATCTACGAAAATCACGGACGGCACGAGTGGCGTGGCGTTATGCAAGTTCTGACATGTTAATCTTCTATCTTCTATATATATAAAAATGGATTGCTGTTCCTTAGTCTCGCTAAAACTCGAGAACAGCTGAACGGATTTATATTATCTTAGTCTTGAAATGTTCGTGGAGGTTCAGGGAAGGTATAAAAGCTGAAAAAAATTGATTCATTACTGAGCAAACCATAAAACCAGCCCTTTTCTATTTCCCATACAAACGTTTTTTTTGACATTAGATTTGACAACTAACTAATATGTCAATCATTCTGTCGCACTTCAAAACACGGAGATTTATAGCTTACAGGTAAACTCCAAAAAATAAATAAAAAAACGTAATAGATATTTCTTGATTATAGGGCGATACGAAGTTCGCCAGGTCTTCTAGTACATATATAAAAATGGATTGCTGTTCCTTAGTCTCGCTAAAACTCGAGAACAGCTGAACGGATTTATCTTATCTTAGTCTTGAAATGTTTGTAGAGGTTCAGGGAAGGTATAAAAGCTGAAAAAAATTTATTCATTACTGGGAAAACCATAAAAACAGCCCTTTTCTATTTCCCATACAAACGTTTTTTTTTTACATTAGATTTGACAACTAACTAATATGTCAATCATTCTGTCGCACTTCAAAACACGGAGATTTATGGCTTACAGGTAAACTCCAAAAATATAAATAAAAAAACGTAATAGATATTTCTTGATTATTATAGGGCGATACGAAGTTCGCCAGGTCTTCTTGTGTTAGAATAAACTCGCTTCGATTGGCAGTCCGGATAATCGCGAATTCGGATAACCGAGGTCCGGATAATCGGGGTCCTACTGTATATGGAAAATTATTATTTTCTGGTCTTTTTAATTAGTTATATTAGTGAAATATAAAAAAACAAACAACACTTACCTTCGAAATTTGCATAAAAAACGAAGTAAAAAATTATGAAGTTTAAATTTTTGTAAATGAACCATTATTAGAATTTTCGGTTCGTTGCAGATATGCAACAAGGGCAGGCGAATTTAAGGATAGTTAAAAGGGAAATAATGTCTCCCGTTTTTGTATCGGTTATAGTATTTCACCAAGAACAATATTCTACTAGTGTTGTTGGTATATTGATTTAATTGTTATATTGATACCTCTTAATAGTTGTAACAATAATAACAATATGATGTTAAAACGGTGGGCGAGGTGTGAAGTGATGAAAATATAAAAAGCATTTTTGGATTTAATTATTATTTTGTGAACATTCTAAACAAACAAGTGATTTACCAAGTCTTATGTATTATTTTAATAACTTCCTTTAAAGTCAGTTGTTTCGTAATTTAAATTATAAAAAACTTTACTTAAATGTACAACAAATTCTAAGACAAAAATAAGAATAACATCACTAAATATTACTTGTTTTACATTAGTTCATAGTTATCTTGTGTATTGTATTAATTTTTGTACATTTATCAATACATATGAGGTCCACATACATACATAATAATAATAGTCCCATGTCTTATTGAAATATCTTTATTATTAAACTTAATACTATACATACATCACCTTGTACGTCCTCACTTTCATTCAACATTTCTCCACTGATCATTAACAATCATTACAAGTCACAGTATATATGTGTGCTATATTGCCATATTATTTCTTGGGCGGCCTAAACACTCCTACAACAACTGCATGGTCCCTTTCGTAGGGCTCCAACGTCAATTGTTCTTGGGGCTTCAGTTTGTCCGCTTGTAATTTCTTAACCTCGGCTGCAAACACTGCCTCGGGTTGAGCCGTTGAATCAATACATGAAGCCTGGAATAATGTTAATGATTAATAAAAATATATTAAATTATTAAATATTATGTATATGTTGTAACCTCAGAGAGAGAGTTCAATTTTATTTCAACATGAAATATTTAGTTTTATTTGAATCATCATAGGAGTTATATGTTAATATACTATCACTACTTATATTATAAATGCGAGAGTAATTCTGTGTCTGTTATGTTTTCACGCCTAAACCACTGAACTGATTTAATGAAATTTGGTACAGAGATAGAGTTGACCTTAAGAAAGATCATGGATAGTTTTTATCCCAGACTTTTGAAAGGTTCTCTTGGAAACGCGATATAACCGAAATGTATGCGGGCGAAGCTGCGGGCGGGAAGCTAGTATAATATATATTTGTATTACCTTTATAGATATAACAAAATGTCCTCCATTCTTGAGGAAGTGTTGTGCGTTTAAACTAACTATTCTGGCTTGGTCTGGCTGTGCGACGTCCGCGAATATTGTGTCGACCATACCTACTAACATTCTGAGAAAAAAAAAATAGTATTAATATATATAATATATTATAATAAATATATATATTATAATGTTTATGAATCAGAGAGAGAGTTCAAAGTTTCAACATGAAATATTTAGATGAACTGGTTCATCATTTTGTATATAGCAACTATAATTAGGTTTTAATATCAGACTAGATGAAAATTTAAATATCTCGAGATCAATCCTAAGATATTTAACCCACTATACATCAGATATCTATATGTATATTAATGTATTTACCTGTATTTCAGTGGATGTCTAGCATCTTCTATGATGGGTATAATATTGGTCCTCTTCTTAGCTACGTTTATTAAATCTCTCCCTGATCTGTGTGAGAATTCTACTGCATACACTAGACCTTCCTGTTGATAAAAAATATTAATATTATATATAAATATAAAGAAAAATCAATCTTAATGTTATGAAAGTGTCCATGTATGTATATTTGTCCAAATGTGTTTATATGTGTATGTATATTATATGTATGATTAGAAAGTTTTGATAGTGTTTCATTTAGAATCTAATTGAAAAATATATGTATGTATATAAAAAATATTGATTTAAAATATCAAAATCATGAATGATTTTATATACTGTAGCATAAAGTCTTAACCTAATATACTTAGGCATGTTATGCAATATGGATACATTGAATAATATATTGAAACTGATATATAATTTCCTAATTATCCTAATATACTTATATATAGGTATATTTGTAATGTGTATGTATATGTATATACTCACAGGTCCCACAACATCCGACACATGACTGACAGTAGTCCCGCTGGCCGCTCCCAAGTACAACACTCTCGAGCCGGGCGGCATGTGAATAGCATCGACACCACCCATGATCGCTGCTGCTAACTTAGAACGGAATGGATTCCACACTCTGTATTCAACTTTTTCTCCTTCGTTCTGTAATTAATATTAATATTAGACCTATTCTAGATATATTAAATTATTTTTTATTATGGGTTAGATCAGAAGTGGGTATGTGGTATCGTAGTCTTCATGAATAGGTCTAGATTAGAGGGACCATTCTATCATCATGTAATTTATATTAATGGCTCCTATGTATAACCAATGTAGTAATTTAAGAAATTTTATTATTTTGCTTTAAAACCTTCATAATACTGTATTCTACAACATTCATTTACAAAAACGTGCATTTCTTGGTACAAAGACTTAGTTTTTATTGCACAAAAAGCATAAGTAACTTTTTAACATATAAAAATTAATTTGGTTTATAGAAAGTAAGGCTTATGCACATTATTTAAAAAAACTAATAGGTTTACAAAAAAGTGTATCAATCTTAAATGACGTACATGTATATCATAGTTGCTATGCAAAGTTTCAAAAGCATCAGTTGTATGGACAAGATACATTGAAATCAAACTTAAAACACCTCTACTGAAAAATTGTCATTTTGCATATTGGTCCTTATACATAGGAGCCATCTATATATAAACAGTAAATAAACTCTATAAACATAATATATAATACATACTTCAACAGAAATCCTCTTTTCTCCATAAACTTCGGATCCTGGCACAAGATTCTTTGTAACGAGAGCATCTTCTTTACCTCTTGCAATAAATACTCCTGGATGTCTGCAAATATATTAACTTTTTAATATAATTTCAAGTATTTGAGTAGTTTTTTAATGACTGTTGATATCAGTAACATAATTTGGCTTCAAGCGTTCGCATTCAGAAGAACGAAAGTTATGTGATTAACATCATTTAGAATGGTGAAAATATTGGATAAATCTGTGTATCTACATTGGAAGCAGATTATCAAAAGTTTGAGCTGAAATATTTTATATATTAATGACTTTTAAGATAATTTTTCACAATCAGTAATTATTTAGTGTTTGATATATTACTGATTGTGCAAAAATTACCTTAAAAGTCATTAATATATAAAATATTTCATCTACTTTCTTCTGATAATCTGCTCCCAATGTAGATACATTTAATTATCCAATGCTAGTTACTTGGATTTTCACTATCCCCGACTATATATTACCTGTGTGGTTCAATAATAACTTGTTTGCCGCCCTTGAAGCCCCCGCCGCCGCCCCCTCGGCCTCCGCCCCGACCTCGACCTAGAATAATACTTTATTAACACAAACAAATGATATTTTTGTTAAATTATTGATTAATTTTGATCAGAAGTGGGTATGTGGTATCGTAGTCTTCATGAATAGGTCTAGATTAGAGGGACCATTCTATCATCATTTAGGTATTTTATATATAGCAATTTTAGCTATTAGTATAATATTTAAATCAGTGTTTTTCAATCCTTACTTGAAGAGTTCGAAAAAAGTGAAGTTCTACACTACAATAAAACCACAATCGTAATGAGAAGGATGGAGTTGTATATTTTTCAAAAGCATATCAAATCGTGGTGTTATTTTTCATACAACTATGAATTTCAAAAGGATATCAAATCGTGGTATTATTTTTGATACATTAGCTTTCAAATCAACTTGTAATTGAAGTTTATTCCTATTTTTTGTTTTACGTCCACCGTCCACGATTGTAGAGAATGTCTTGTAACTCTGAGTTTTAATTTAATAATTTCCTTGCCTGTCTAGGCACAAGTATATGTATACTAGCTTTCCGCCCGCAGCTTCGCCGCGTGGAGTTCGGTTATATCGCGTTTTCAAGAGAACCTTTCAAAAGTCTGGGATAAAAACTATCCTATGTTCTTTCTCAAGGTCAACTCTATCTCTGTACCGAATTTCATTAAAATCAGTTCAGTGGTTTAGGCGTGAAAGCGTAGCAGACAGACAGACAGACAGACAGACAGAGTTACTTTCGCATTTATAATATTAGTAGGGATATCAAAAAGATTGAGAAACACTGATTTATTGAACATTACATTTAGTTATATTATATCCTACCTCCTCCCCTTCCTCCAAAGCCTCTCCCTCCTCCTCCTCTCTTCTCAAACCTCCCTCCTCCTCCTCCTCCTCCGCCGCCGCCTCCTCTTCCTCCGAAGCCCCCTCGGCCTCCGCCCCGACCACCACGAGGTCCACCACCTCTGCCACCTCCACCACGTGGGCTTTTAAAATCTAAAAATATCATAATATAACGTAAACATTAATATATTATACTATAAAACTACTATATTTGTAGTATATGAAGTTATACTAGTGAAAACTAGTTAGTTATGAACAATCAAACACTTCTTTGTATAAGGTTAGTTTATTACATGGAATTTCAGTTGAGTTTAACACCACGTGGGTAAACAAAACCATGTTTAAAATACGACAAATACTATTAAAGCATATATCTATACAATAATATATTAGCCTTAAGAGTTTATAGGGATTTTTAATAAAATAAAAATTGTAAAGCATGATATAACCTCAAAGTTGTAGCATATGCCGGAATGAAGAAATTTGACCGAAATTAATGAAATCACTACATAAATACGTATTACATTGTAGTTTATACATGATATATTTTATATATATCAATGTAAAGACAAATCATGAACAAAATAAAGACCACGCGGTACAAACAACGCGTGGGGGTTATCAAAATAATATAACAAATATAAAATATATAACTTACCTGGTTTACCCATTTTATAAAATGTGCTTCTTATAACACCAAATACAAAATATAAATTTGTTTTCTATCTAAATACAAAAATAATGTTATGTATTATCAGTAACGGTCGGAGCGAACGCCCGCACCGTGTTGCCGCCGCAGGAAATGATGCCATTTTGGAGTGAGCTTCGAACTGAGGTCGGTGTGACCATAAATTAAGTTAGGAAAAAAACCGGTGATACCATATTTAAAATATAATTTTATGTATTAATAACATATAGTTTTATAAATTAATAACATAATATGTTTTCGTATAAAAAATTCCTAATTTTGCAAAGAACTTTAAAACGATTAAATAAAATATATTTATTTACTTTAAGAAAAACCTTCTCTCATAGATTATTATATTTTTTAATATATAGTTTCAGCCTAACATAATAGTCTATAAATAAATTACGTCCTAGAAGTAAACAAGTTGAGATATAATGAATGCCTAGGTTTCGATAAGCGATAGAAAAGAAAAGGAATATGATACCTACATGTCTAATGACTTCTTATCTCTATTGAATTGCATGATACGTCAATTTCTATTATTAATTGTAAGAATATAGAAATGGAATCAATCAATTTTAACGAAATATCATTTAATAAAGATTTTAAATGGTTAAATAGACCAGCCAGCTATAAATTAGATGGTGATGTTCTTACAGTGACGACTGAAAATAAAACTGATTTTTGGCAAGAGACGTGGTACAACTTTCGCGTTAATACTGGCCATATTTTTGGCGCCGAAATTAAAGGTGATTTTAGTTTGGAAGTAAGTAATATTAAATATATTTATTTTTATTTTATATAAAGGTATCAAACGATTTTGAAATAAGTATCAATAGGTAAAACAATAGTCTTATATCCGTCCTTGAACAATAAGTTTTATTCTTGGAGTTAGGTATAAAATCCCTACCTACTAATATTATAAATGCGAAAGTAACTCTCTGTCTGTCTGTTACGCTTTCAAGCCTAAACCACTGAACTGATTTTAATGAAATTTGGTACAGAGATGGAGTTGACGTTGAGAAAGAACATAGGATAGTTTTTATAAAAGACTTTTGAAAGGTTCTCTTGGAAACGCGATATAACCGAACTCCACGCGGGCGAAGCTGCGGCTGAAAAGCTAGTTAAAGTATAAAAAGGCTGTATGTGTTTTAGATATGTGTAGAAGCTGATTTTACGACTCTGTATGATCAAGCTGGGCTGATGATATATGTTGATGAAAAACATTGGCTTAAAGCAGGCATTGAGTACAATGATGGCCAGCCCATGATAGGCAGTGTACTCACTAGAGATATCTCTGATTGGTCTACTGGTAATTATTTTTATAGAAACAGATATATATATATAACTAAATCATATTTGAACATTTTTGATTATTTTATGACATTGGCTTTTTTCCAAATTAAAATATAATTGAATTATTTACTATCAATAATACTATTCAAACTCTTAATCTGTTAAGTCTTCTTTTATATAAAACTGTATCTAATGTTTAGTATGTAAGCCATTAATTTTGTTTAATTTAAAAAAAATTACAATACTTTTAGCGGGAAATCAAAATACTGACAGTTTAGAAAATTAAAACAATTGAATTTAAATATAAGATTTATAAATCTTATTATCTTAAATTTTCTCTCCAGGTGTATTCACAGAAGATCCCCGCAAGTTCTGGTTACGTCTGACTAAAGTTAAAAACGTGTTATGCGTGAAATATTCCGCTGACAACATAAAATGGCGTCTACTCAGACTGTGTCCTTTTGAGTACGATAAATATTTGGTGGGACCGATGTGTTGTTCACCACAGAGGGAAGGATTGATTGTTAAATTCAGTGGCGCCAAGTTCAATAAACCGTCAGAGGATATATTGCATTCAAATTAAGTTAAAATCGTAAGAAATAGGACTAGAACATGTTTCGTCGACATGATAGTTACATAACTTACCTTGAAGGGAGAATGTTGTGGATTTACTTATTTAAAAAATACTAATGATTTATTTTATTAAGTCTTAAGAAAATTTATTACTGGCATAATCATATAATTATGCTTTTAGATATGCTTTATTCAGTATATAATTAAAATAAATTTAATTCTCTATTAGCGTAATAAATTGCATGATTTATGAAAAAGACATATTTTTTATAGATTCAATGATGTTTGAATTCTGACGGTACAAACATTGAAATCATATTTAAAAAACCAAGTTTATTAATAACTCTTATGAAATAAAATACGTCAATAAATTTAATATATTTATTTAAAGTACGACAAATGAATTGTCCTACATATATGGAATGTATATACATAATATATTATTGTATAATATAATACATTTAAGCTCATACACTTATTTACAACAAAACTCAATAGGCATTTAAAAAATGTATCTCCTAAAAATATTTCTAAATACATAAATTTGTTATGTTATTTCTGTTTTAAACTATTAAAGGAACAGAAAAATAAAGAAAGCAGACATTCATTTAATTCATTATTATTGTAAATTAATGTTTATTTACAATATATAAAACAATAATTAAAATAACTATACTAAATAAAAAATGCTTCAACTTAAACATAACTTAGAAATTAACATATTAGTTAACAAAACAGAAGTAAATTAATAACTAACATCTAATTAATATCACATTTCAATCTTACAGACATACAAACATATTATATATATATTAAAAAAACTAAGAAAAATATTACATTAAATTTCAACCACATACATTATACTGAATTTGATAAGATTTACATTTTAAAATAAACATTCATTGTCTATAGATATCTTCTACCTGGCAATTTCCCAGCTTTAGCCAGGGTCTGCCTCACATGTTCTGAATAGTTCTGGCAAATTGTTTTTACGATCGGCCGCTTGCCTGACATCAATCCTCTTTGGGAATGCATTAATCAGTGGTGTCTTAATACTCTTAGAAAGTACATATGACTGAAAAATCACATTGGTACTTGCCAGGATCGAACCCGCGCCCTCGTGCATGATAGGCGGGGCTTTTAACCATTAGGCCACCACTGACTTGATATAATATATAATGTACTTATTATATATCTATTATATTACATAATCTATATTGGATTGACTGACTGTGTATCGAGGGGTTCTGTCTTTACAGAGACGAGCATAGATTGTGGAGGTGTTATTGGAGCTACTTTTGATCTTTCCAAATTGTACATCTGAAAACAAAATATTTATTAAAGAAATTAGGTTTTTATTTATACATTGTCTATACATGAGAATTTATTTATTACGAGCTTTCGCCCGCGTGGTGTTCGGTTATATCGCGTTTCCAAGAGAACCTTTCAAAAGTCTGGGATAAAAACTATCCTATGTTCTTTCTCAAGTTCAACTCTATGTCTGTACCAAATTTCATTAAAATCAGTTCAGTGGTTTAGGCGTGAAAGCGTAACAGACAGACAGAGTTACTTTCGCATTTATAAATTATTAGTAGGGATATGAAATACGACTTGTATCTATCTTAACAAAGAAAATATAAATGTATTAAATTTAAAATTTCTCATCAAGTAAATCACTAAGTCATGATAATTTATTTCTTTTTATAATATTTCCTAAGACGTTCAAAGATCACAATACATTAAATAATATTACATTTGCTCATTGAAATTAACATGCATTGTTTATATTCGTTATACTTGTGTGATATCCCCTAAACACTTCTATTTAAATGGAACTAATATTTTTCGGATATACTACGCGACTTTGAGAATTCACATCTCGTATTAATGATCACGGTTGCAGAAAACTACCCGAAACGTTTTTACACTAAAATAAACCGCGTAGTATACACAAAAATTAATATTAGTTTCATTTAAATGAATAAAACTCGCGAAAACCCTAGATCTCATTACTCACTTCTAATTATGAAACTAACGCGGACAAAGTCGCGGCAAAAGCTTGTATATATGAATTTAATATAGTTTTAATGGATAGTTCAACATGTTATGTAATCCTACTAATATTATAATTGCGAAAGTTTGTGAGTGTGTGTATGTTTGTTACTTCTTCACGCTCAAACGGCTGAAGCGATTTTGATACAATTTTGTATACAGGAAGCTGACGTAGATGAATAACACATAGGCTGTTTTACATCCCGGAAATCGGGTAACACCGCGGGGCGCAGCTAGTTTGTATGTATGAGAGCTCTACCTTCATGAACATTGGTGTGGACAACTGAGCTACGCTGGTTGCTTTATTATAATCCTCATCGTGAGAATCAACAGATGTCTTCAGTTTGGGAAATCTTTTATGAGGAACATCTTCATCTGAATCAGAGGGAGGTGGACGGATCTGGAAACATTGATATATATATACATTACATGCTCGTTATTGTTATAATAATATGATGTCAAGTATAATGTATGTAGATCACTTTATTATATTAGTTACTGTCATTCAGTGTTGATACTTAGACACACATACATGACAAATTTAATATAGTTTTATTGAATACTACAATTAAATTATATATTAAATATTTGTACCTTCCTGGGCCGACCTGGTCCTCTTCGTTTTGGTGGTACAGGAAGTGGTGATGGAGATCGAGCCTTGAACATAAAATAAATATTATTATACTTTTTGTCATACTTATACCTAATTCTAACATATTCTAAATAGTATCAATTATAATATTTCATAAATAATTCTACATAATATCGAATACTGTCTGATATTAATCATATTTATTATTTCAAACTTCAAATATGTAATATCAATAATTTTATATATATGTACATAATGTTTATATACTTTATTAATGCAATATAATACCACCTTATATACCATCTAGTGTAAATAAAAACATCATACTATATAAGATTTTCATTTAATTTAAACTAATATTTTTCAGATATACTAACACTTGCTTTATTTTTGTGATAAACTACACACTCCCAACATTTCGGTTACTTTTCAGCAACCATGATCACAGGCAGTATGTAGTTTCATCTAAATATCATCGTATATGTTTAATTTGTATTATAATTATCATAATATTAACATATGTAGATTCTATATAATAATATACATATATTATAATGTAACCTACCCTTCGTTTTCTGATAGGTCTGCTCCCGTCAGCCGATCGTGTAGTCATAGACAGTGTGTTTTCCGCCTTATTCTCAACTACATTAACTTGCTTGAAGTTATCTTCGTTCATTTTAGGCGTATCAAATGCTTGGTTTCCTTGCAGCGCGTACCTTATGATCTTCAACACTTCTATTCTACACAAGAGTCGCGTATCATCTGTCATTTTCTTGAATAACGGTAGTAATGAATTCATGAATAGTTTATCATCGTCGAAATGATCGTTTGGTAGTATGTTTGTAGCGTCTGCTATATCTAACTTCTTGTCTATGGATGCCTGGCTGTATTTGTCTTGTGTTTCCGGTCGCTCAGCTGTTTCCGGTTTCGTTTTGAGGTCCAGAGGCTTGTCAGTGATCTCGTTCTTGACCCGCGGCACATCTTCGGGAGCCGGATGCTGTGGCGAGTTTGATACTTCGGAGAATGATTCGTATTTGTCTTGAGAGTAACGTGGTTTTCTGAAATATTAATTTTCACGTATATATGTATATCTTTATTTAAAATTTCACTACGTTAGATCGTGAACGTACAGAAAGCTTATCATGGATTTATAATTAACTAGCTTTCCGCCAGCAGCTTCGCCCGCGTGGAGTTCGGTTATATCGCGTTTTCAAGAGAACCTTTCAAAAGTCTGGGATAAAAACTATCCTATGTTCTTTCTCAAGGTCAACTCTATGTCTGTACCAAATTTCATTAAAATCACTTCCGTGGTTTAGACGTGAAGGCGTAACAGACAGACAGAGTTACTTTCGCATTTATAATATTAGTAGACATAAACCTTGTTCATACCATATCTTGAGAGGATTTTAAAGTAGGAAACTCAAAGTATGTAGTGATGATGAAGACTTATAGTAAGGTAGAATACATTGTAGTAGTAAAGATATGACCTCGGGGTCTGTGATCGCATTACCTATTAAGTTATCGTTTATAAATTACAACTATATACATATATATGTTTAGAAAGTTAGTATTTACGGTGTTTCGTTTACAAACTAATACCTAGTAATATTATAAATGCGAAAGTAACTCTGTCTGTATGTCTGTTACGCTTTCACACCTAAACACTGAACTGATTTTAATGAAATTTGATACAGACATAGAGTTGACCTTGAGAAAGAACATAGGATAGTTTTTATCCCAGACTTATGAAAGGTTCTCTTGGAAGCGCGATATAACCGAACTCCACGCGGGCGAAGCTGCGGACGGAAAGCTTTGAAATATATTATAGTTTACTTATAATTTTTATAATATATGTATAAACATATATTTTGTAACATAAAAACCTTTATAAAGTTTCTGAATTATGAGAAGACATTATAAATTTATTTAATACGAGCAAACCCGCGTGCATAAGTTAGCTTGTATGATTCATAATTCATAATAATACATTGTGTACAGTTACTACACACTCAGCAATCCTTGTTGGATTTATTTACAAAAACATTTTGAATGTAATTCAATATGTTATTACATTTAACATTAAAAATTTGTCTTACATTCGTATCCTCAAGGTTTTTATACATTTTATTATATCTACCAGCTTTTATTTCAGACTGTTTGCATACAAAGACTGTTATATATTTCTCGAAGTTTCTGATTATCTTTTAAAAAACGTCATCATGACCAGCTCAGCAATTCATTGGTAAGAGATAATATACACGTACAGTGACTTATCCGTTGATGATTTTATTAACTTTTCCTATAAACTTCTAATCCGTTCAGTGAAAGTATTATCAAAATAGTTTAGCCGTAAGAATATAGTCAAATAACAATAAGTTTACTTTGTATAGGAAAAAATATTAATATTCGTGAATATAATTAAATCTTGTATTAAGAATCAGGTTAAATTAATAATTCGATTATTTTAAATATTGATATTTTTTATATTAACTAGCTATTGCCTGCTACTTCAGCCCATTTTATAGACCATAATCCTACTAATATTATAATTGCGAAAGTGTGAGTGTGTGTATGTTTGTTACTTCTTGACGGTCAAACGGCTGAACCGATTTTGAAAATTTTGTATACAGGAAGCTGACGTCCAGGAATAACACATAGGCTACTTTACATTCCGGAAATCCGCGGGTAGCACCGCGGGGCGCAGCTAGTAGTATTTTATATTTTATAATCTACGGCATAATTCTGTGTATTTCCCGCGGGAATACATGATAAGGTTGTAGTGTATGTAGTCGCGTGAAATAGACGATAGATTTCGCTGAAGATTTATTTCTATTTCAAAAGATTTTTTAATCAAATTATTATAGAGCCATACTTTATTTAATCTTATAATAAAAAAATCTAATAGACAAAAATGTTTTAACCAATACCCACATATTTTGTTAAAAATTTCTATGATAAAAAAAACTATTATTAGAAACCAAAGTATTATTTTAAGAGTTCAAACTTAAAATAGAAAAAAAGAAACGTATGTAATAGAAAATTGCTTCTACGTTCGTTGCAAAAAAACCTCATTCGCTAAATATTTTCGCTTCATACTTTTGTTGAATAAATTCCTTTGTTGTGTATATTTCAAACTTCAATTATTGCAAATTAAATCGTTTATATGAGCTTTATTGTATTGAATGTATTTAATATTTATTTTACATACATATACAGGGTGACTGGTGAATTACTATCGATACTTGAGGACGTGATATTTGACGATCATATCTGACAAAATAAAAATTAATATAACATAAATATTAATAAACTTCTAAGTAAAGTTAACCAAAAGTTATGTAATTAATTACGCATCGTGTGAACACCCTACAGATTAGGTATACACACACACACACGCGTGCGGCGGCGTGATTTTGTATCAGCACGGCGCCGCACGCGTCCACACTTGGAACACTTGGAACGTGTCAACACTTTATTTATTTATACAGAAATTTTGTCAAAAATTAAGTACCTATTTTTTTTACATAATTCGAATGAGAATCATGTACCGAGTATGCTCCTTAAATATTGATAGTAATTCACCAGTCACCCTGTATATTTATATGGATGGAAATGGAATGCTCATATTATTTTGTTTTCTTGTATTGTGTATGATCAAGAGAGTGGTTTAATGGTAACTTATAAATAGATATGTTTACTTTCTATCCGTTGATATTGTAATTTTGTGTCTGTTGCTCGATCACGCGAAAACTACAAAACTATTTTTTTTATATATTATTTAAATTTCAATAAAATGGATATAATATAATTCAGGAATGTTAAATAAATGTTTTAATTATCTTTATATTGAATTTATTTAAATAAAATCGGCATTATTTGTGCATTATTTATCATGACTTAGGGGAACAGATATTTTGAGCAATTTTTATATATAATATTATATGTTATTTATTATATTTTGTGCATTATTCATTACAATCGTGTATAGACACCAACATTTTGGAACAATTTTAATATTACATATAGTTGGGGATAGTGTAAATCCGCGTAACTAGCTTTGGATAATTCCACGAATCTTCATTGGAAGCAATTATCAAAATAAAGTTTTAGCTGAAACATTTTCTATATTAACGACTTTTAAAGATTTTTTTTTTCACAATTAGTAATTATTTATTGTTCAATTTATTGGTAATTGTGAAAAAATTACAATAGAACTCATTAATATATAATATATTTCAGCTTTAACTTTCTTCTGATTTGCTTCCAATATAGATACTCGGAATTATCCAATGCTAGTTACGTGTATTTGCACTATCCCCGACGATATTTGCTGTTTATGAATTACTATCTTTACGGCCGCAGCTTCGCCCGCGTGGAGTTCAGTTATATCGCGTTTCCAAGAGAACCTTTCAAAAGTCTGGGATAAAAACTATCCTATGTTCTTTCTCAAGGTCAACTCTATGTCTGTACCAAATTAAATTAAAATCAGTTCAGTGGTTTAGGCGTGAAAGCATAACAGGCAGACAGACAGAGTTACTTTCGCATTTATAATATTAGTAGGGACGGGAACAAGTCAATGGTGGCCTAGTGGTTACAAGGCCCGCCTCTCATCCACCAGGGCGCGGGTTCGATCCTGGCCCGGGCAAGTACCAATGTGATTTTTCCGAGTCTAAGATTATTTAGACATCACTGATTAATGCCGATTCCCAAAAGAGGGTTGATGTCAGGCAGGCGGTCGGTCGTAAAAACAAATAGCCAAAACTATTCACAACATATAAGGCAGACCCTGGCTAAAGCTGGGAAATTGCCAGGTAGAGGAAGAATATTAGTAGGGATGTGTACTTACTTGTTCTGTAGAGCCTTCAATAGGAAGGACATCTGCCTATGATATTGATATCTCCTACTCCCGGGCCCACATTGTTCGGGAGGTGGACACTTGCCCTGCCTGAAAGCCTTCGTGTATGAATCCCTGATAGAGCGCCATCTCTTTTGGACCTCTTTACCTGGTAATAAATGAAGAAATGGTTATATTATGAAAGAAATGTGATGGATGAAGTATAACTGATTCATTTAAATGAAACTCATTTTTTTTTATTACGAGACTTAATTTTTGATAAAAAACTATATATTATGACGTTTCGAGACCATCTCGTCTTAATGATCACGGTTGCTGAAAAGTGGCCGAAACGTCAGGAGTATGTAGTTTTTTATCAAAAATAAAGTCGCGTAGTATATCCGAAACATATTAGTTACATTTAAATGGATAAGACCAACGAAAATCTTAGATTTCATTAGGATAACTTATGTCTTAAAAGAGATTTATACAAGAAATGATTTGATAGAAGAAACTAGAAAAGAAACAGTGTAATGGCTACTCCATTAAACTGTTTCTTTTCTACAATTAAAATGTTTCTGCTACAATTAAAAAAATAATTATATGAGAATACCAACAAAATTTTAATATAAGAAAATATATACATACGACGTTGTTAAGAAATAGTATAAAGTAAATAGTAAATATTTTCAATATCAAACGACATCAAAAAACTAAGCATTGGAATAAAAATGCTTTATGAGTCTATTTAAGGACAATACTACTATTAATACAAATCCATTTCAGTAATTCAAATATACCCATTTATTTAATATTTCTTATATTCTATATCAAAGTAATTCTCAGAGATTTTATTCTGAGTCACAAGATTATTAACGAATATTGACCTATAATTACACTGTTCAACAAAAAAATAAAAGTTGTTTGTTTCCTTTAATGTTTTTCTTGTTTCTATCTTAAATTGACGTATATTTTTTAAATTTCGAAACAGTTTTCCTGTAACAGCTTTTGTTTTTGAGTTACAGCTAACTACCCTCATATACTACTTTCATCTACATATGCATATTTTATTCGACACTGCAACACATTTTGTTGCTGTTTTCGATATGGCTTCGTCAAGAAGATGTTGTGTGCTTAATCCCGACTCTTTTTGCTATATTTGTAGTGAATATGTATTTGCAAAGTATCGAAAACCTATGTCGAACTTGTGAAAAATGTGTATCAACAATACTTTAAAATAAAATTGTTTAATCAGAATAAGCCGTGGATTCCGCATATTGTATGTCAAAAATGTGTTGTATGGCTACTTTTGAGGTCCAATGGAAACAGAGATGCAGTAATATTTGAAACACAGGTGGTCAGGTGCGAGAACCTTAAAATGATCATGACGACTGCTACTTTTGCGTTGTGAAAGTAAAAGGAATTAATCCTGGCAATCGAAATAAGTGGCCACATCCTAACTTATCTTCTGCCCAACGACCCCAATTAAAATTATGAGAGGTACAACCTGGCAAATCTAAATCTTCTGATTACCCGAATCCCTGTGAATCCTAACGAATTTCATCAAGGGAAGATTCTTATTCAGTCTACAAATCTAGCCAAGAACCTCAAAAACAGATCAGGCAACTCGTGAAAGATTCTCATTTTGTCAAATCAATGACTAAAGTGGAATCGAAACCTTAGAATTCATTTTTTTGGTTATTAGTAATTTCTTAGGCAAAAATAAATCTGATGACTTCGTGGAGCTTGTTGAGGCCATGCTATCGAATTTGAAACAACTAGGGTGCAACATTAGCATAAAAATCCACTTCCTGTGCTCGCATTTAGACCGATTTCCAAAAAATCTGGATGATTACAGTAAAGAACAGGGTGAAAGATTCCTCCAGGGTCCAGAACATTAGAAGAGCGTTATCAGGGGCGGTGGGACTCACATATGATGGCAAACTACTGCTGGAGTTTGCAACAAAATCTATCTGAAGTCGTTCAGTCAAGAAATTCCTATAAAAGAACATTTCATTGTATTTCATAAAACATTTTGTATTAATTTTCTGAATTTTTGGTCAAAATAAAAAATATATATATTTCAAAAACTAAAGCTGTTAGAATTTTTTTAGTATTTTTTTCATATTCAGGGACAAAATATGTGTTGGACAGTGTTATTGATCTCAATAAGGTTGACCGAACAAAGACCTTCCCTTTATCAAAATCTGGCACTGATAACGATTATTATCACCAATATTGTGTAATCAACATATGTCTTGGTCATTATTAAGTTTGGGATAAGGAGCTTATTATATGTTTTAACATATCTTGTATATATAAAAGAAAGTCGTGTTTATAACTCAAAAACGGCTGTACGGGTTTGGATGAAAATTGGATGAGAGGTAGATTAGAACATAGAAAGGACATAGGATACATTTCATCCGATTGAAAAAGAAAAAATAAGTTGATCAAATTCAACATCTTATCTACTCTCTTTTTAGAGAAATATAGTTCGCTTGGTTAGCTATACATTTCTACTTCTGAAACCAACGAAGACGAAATCGCGGGCAAAAACTAGTATATGATAATATGTACATGTATGTAATATTGTATTTCTTTAAATTTTTAAGGAAAAAATACAGTTGACTCATTAAACGTATCACATGAGTCTTCACACAGAAACTTTTTTCATAAACTACACTCGTTTCTTAAACGTATTCTATTAAATGAAATATTTTTCTTGCTATTTTTGAGTAAATGCTGATATAAATAAATTCTTTTTGGTCTTAAGATATGTAATCTATTATAGAATTATCTGTTCTTCGATAATAATGTTTATAGATGAAAGATAATTTTGATTTGTTTATGAAAAGTATATTTATTATTTTTATTTATTGGCAATTTTTCGTAATCTAAATAAAATTTTCGACAAGATATGCATTACGAAGTGATGCTCACACTCACTGTCCATATTAGTATTGTGCGTTGCTCTGTCGTACCTTTTTACTATGTATAACTGTGAATTAAACTGATTGCATTCTTCAAAGCTATTATTATCACTAATATATTATTTTAACTATAAATTTCTCTATAAGCCTACAACCAAAGTGTACTCAATACATTTTTGTATGGTAATACAAACTGGGATTCCCGTGAGAATAAAAAATTACCACGCATCGGACAGTACTAGTGACTAATAATATTATCTTGTGTATATCATTATTATATATATGTATAAAAAAAACAGTAAAAAACCTACCAAATATCGATGAATCATTATAGAATGGGAAAATATTTTAGTGTTAATTTATATACATACTAGCTTTCCGCCCGCGTGGAGTTCGGTTATATCGCGTTTCCAAGAGAACCTTTCAAAAGTCTGGCATAAAAACTATCCTATGTTCTTTGTCAAGGTCAACTCTATGTCTATACCAAATTTAATTAAAATCAGTTCAGTGGTTTAGACGTGATAGCGTAACAGACAGACAGTTACTTTCGCATTTATAATATTAATAGGGAAATGTACTTTTTTATATATCTTACTTTTAAGTTAAAAGGATAAAATGTAAAATTATCTAAGGCTATTCGTTTATAATCAACATATAATGAGACGGTTAAACGGTTTTCCCAAAGAGAGTTGATGTCAGGCAGGCGGCCGGTCGTAAAAACAATTAGCCAAAACTATTCACAACATGTAAGGCAGACCCTGGCTAAAGCTGGGAAAATGCCAGGTAGATGATATAATGAGACGGTTAAAAATTTAACTGCTTATAATTTATACTTTTATTACCACTGTGAGAACAAATAGTAATGAACAGAAACGAAGTCGGTTCAAAATAAACATTAGGAGTTCTCATAGGAAATGAATTTATTTCCAGCTCTTTTATAGATTCTTAATAAAATTAAGTTTTCAGCAATATATTAAACTTTATACAAAATACAATAATTCTTTTAACTTTTCGAGTTAGTACTAAAATTGAAAAATAAATAAGAAATATAGAAAAAAAATTGATTGCCACGAGCAGGATTCAAACTAGTATGCTTTCAACCATCGCGTTACATTTTCTTTAACAACTAAGCCATAAGGTTCAGACTATAAGAATTGCACTTAATATAAAAAAATTGATAAATTACATTTTTTATATGATTTTCTACAAATTACTTAACTTTTCATATTTACTAGTGTATAGGAAACATCATTATCCTGTACTATTTCATGCTGACATCGTAACAACGATAGGATATCCGATTTGTTAACATAGGACATATTAGAAACTTAATGTTTTACCAACAAAATTAAAACAGTCATGTTATTTAGAAAAACTTACAAGTATTGTAATAGAACAATGTTTGTAGGTAATATATATATATATATATATATATATATATATATATATATATATATATATATATATATATATATATATATATATATATATATATATATATATCGTCTGTCCGTGATCACGATTGCTAAAAAGTAGCCGAAACTTCGGGAATATGTAGTATTTTACAAAAATAAATTGCGTAGTATATCCAACAAATATTAGTTTTCTTTAAATGAATAAAACTCGCGAATATCTTACATCTCATTTTATATACATATACTAGCTTTTGCCGCGGCTTCGTCCGTGTGGAATAGTTACTTCCGACAGATTTTTGGTTCTCCCCATATAGTTCCCGTTCTTGCGGGGTTTTCGGAATGGTCGAGTTCTCGTAGAGTTTTCAGGATAAAATCTATGGTTTTTTTTATTAATAATGAAGTACTCTTAACCAACAACATATTTATTTGTTTATATGAATAAAGATTAATATTATTATGTTGATACAACTTAAACAAATTATTTCGACCAAATTAGGTACCATAAAAACGGTTTTTGTGAGTTAATCTTAAAAGATACTGTCGCGGACTGTTTTTTAGATCATTAAAAGAGCTATTATTCTTTAATACATATTTTTTGTGTATCTTGAACCGTTTTCACGGCGCACGCAACGGAAGGCTTCAATGATGAAATAATTTCTCCCGTTTTTTACACATTTACCACTATATCTATGCTTCTATTGGTCGTAGCGTGATGTTATATAGCCCACAGCCTTCCTCGATAACTGGACTATCCAACACAAAAAGAATTATTCAATTCGAACCAGTAGTTTCGGAGATTAGCGCTTTCAAACAAACAAACAAACTCTTCAGCTTTATAATATTAGTATAGATTAGTATAGATATATTGAAAATGTATATAGATTGTCAGTTTATTTAAACCACTTTGATATGATTTCTTATAGTTATAAAAAAATATATCCTTAAAATATAAAACAAATAATTCATAATAATACAGTTTTTGAAACTTTAACAATGTGGAATTTATATTTTCGGGTGTCACCCTAAAAACATGACCGCTTATGTGTACCGAATACTGATTAAGTGATAAGATAAGGAACGAAACAGAATAGTTTTTGTTATCATTTGTAATTTTGATAACTATTAATATATGTTAAAGAAATATTGACACACTGTGATTATATTATATTTTGATCAAATCAAATATAAAAGATCATATTTTTGTATAATTTAATTTTTTAATCGAAAATCTTCCTTATAACAAATATATATTATTTAAATATGAAAAAAATATCGAAAAATAAAATTAACTATTACATTTAGTTTCTTAACTTTAATATGCATATTTTAGTTTATACTATTGTAACACACATTGTCACAACTACTGACAGATGTGTAATTGTTTTTTTTACAAAAAAATCTATTTTAAATACAATATTTTTGTATAATTTAAATGTATAATGGTTATTTTGTGACATCATCCGGTTATGACGTCATCAAATAGAAATTCTCAAACAATATCCGGATGTATTCATTACACTACCAACAGTTAAACCAATTTGTAATTTAAAACATTAATTTTGATATAAACAATAATAAAAACAATAATTAACATAAGTAAGACATTTAAAATATAACCAAACAAATATGTATATTTAAAAATATTATACATATATGTATATGTACTATCAAAATAATAAATATACTAAATAATCTACTATTTATTAAAATAAAAAATATATCAAAAAACATTATATTAATAGAGGCCAGAGTCTGTATAAAAATGTCATTAAAATATGAACGAGCGGGCGTCAGGGGTCAATGACCTCCGGCCAGTTTCTACTGGGATAGGATTTGAAAGGGAAATTATAACTAGTATTGAATAATATTAAAACTGATTTAATATGTACTTGATAATATTGTATTCAATTAAATATAGTAATTGACCTGGATTATTTCTGGGGGTCGCGGGTTCGATGCCTTATCACTATATGTATGTATATGTATCTTCTTCTTCTATCTGGCAATTTCCCAGCTTTAGCCAGGGTCTGCCTTACATGTTGTGAATAGTTTTGGCTAATTGTTTTTACGACCGGCTGCCTGCCTGACATCAACCCTCTTTGGGAATCAAATCAAAATATATATAAAGATTTTCTTGTATTTATACATATATACTCTAATTTTATATATGTTTTTATACAAATTACCTTTTAAACGAATCTCGTCAAAATTAATACTATGTAGTTAGTTCACTCACACTACTACTACCTACTGTATAAAATTTCTTGAAACTTTTAATAAACTAGTTATATAAAAACAAAAGAATGGTAGATTTTTTATAACATCATATTACACTATAAATGTAATTGGAAACGAAACTAGATATACTTTTAATACTGAGTATTTTTAATGTTTACTTATAATTTCCTGTAAGTAACTTAGTATATATTTTATAAATATTTTCTATTAGCTATATGAACTGCATTTTCTGTAACAAATTCTAAGGCTTGAATAAGATCATTTTTTTTATATCAGTTACATGGGTTTAAATTCAAAGATCATTAGATAAGTTTCGTGTACAGACATACATACAAAAAAAGTCAGTGGTGGCCTAGTGGTTAAAAGGCCCGCCTCGCAAACATGAGGGCGCGGGTTCGATCCTGGCAAGTACCAATGTGATTGTACATTCTAAAAGTATTTAGACATCACTGATTAATGCATTCTCAAAGAGGGTTGATGTCAGGCAGGCGGCCGGTCGTAAAAACAATTAGACAAAACTATTCACAACATGTAAGGCAGACCCTGGCTGAAGCTGGGAAATTTTAATATCGTTCAACAGCTATGAACAACTTTCCAAATCCAATCAAATCAAGTCAAATCCACCAGTAAATGAATGCAGGAAACAAAATATCTCTTACAAATGTCAGGGCGTTGAGTCACGGCCTGATTCATGGGGCTTATGGGAGTTATAAGACGAACCAACTATTAATTGTAACATTAACTCACTTACAGAAAGGTTGGTTAAAATACAGATATTATGTAGTAACTTACAATACATCAGCTGCTATAATTTTAAACTACTTTTTGCCCGTGACTTCGTCCGAGTTAATTTCGGAATTAGTAATATATGTATAGCTGACCGGGAGAACTCTATTCCGCATTAGAGGCCGTAAATAATCAGATATTGGAATTTATTATTATTTTCAATTTCAATCGAACATAATTAACTCTCCTATTTCATCTTCTTGTTCCATACAGCCGTTCTTGAGTTATAAATAGTGTAACTAACACAACTTTCTTTTATATACAACAAAATTCTATATATGTAGAAAAGTTTCATCAAAATCAATCCAGCCATTAGAAGAAATGTATTAAAACCAGTATCACATAGTCCGTACAGTCTAAATATATTATGTTGACCTTATTCCGTTGATATGATTAACGTGTACGTTTATACGTCGTTACGTTTTCTTAATATGAAGAATAACTGAATAACCAATTGTTAATAGTTAGTTTTATTTAAATAAACTATTACAAATCACAATCAAAAAGATTAGATAAAATCTATCAGAGTGAATACACAGTTTTGCAAATATAAATATACTTACTACTTATTACAAATATTTTTAAACTCCTAACATATGAAAAATTTAACATTTGAATAAATAAATATACATATATCTCGTGAATTCATCATACATTTAATATGTTAAGAATTTATAAATATATACATATGTATATATATTAAAAAGAAAACAAACAAGAAACATAATTATAAATCCGAATTATTTACTATACATATATAATTAATATAATCGATTTGAAAACACATTATATTAATGTAAATACATTATATAATGACTTATGTATTTTTCATGTGAAATAAATAATAAGAATTACAAAGAAACAATTAGTAGAACACTTTAGATATAATTGTGACGAAATATATGACGATAATTAGAAATTAGATAAATACTATTAATAACTAATTGATATGCAACAAAACATATATGTATATATAAGTATGTATGTAAGTCAGTGGTGGCCTAGTGGTTAAAAGGCTCGCCTCTCATGCTCGAGGGCGCGGGTTCGATCCCGGCCCGGGCAAGTACCAATGTGATTTTTCCGAATCATATGTACTTTGTAAGAGTATTTAGATATCACTGACTAATCTGATTCCCAAAAAAGAGGGTTGATGTCAGGCAGGCGGGGGCGGTCGTAAAACAATTAGCCAAAACTATTCACAACATGTGAGGCAGACCCTGGCTTTAGCTGGGAAATTGCCAGGTAGAAGAAGAAGTATGTATGACAATAATTGTAATAAATAAAATATAAGCCAAAAAACAGGCGAAGTCGCGGGCACTAGTTAGTACCTATATTATAAAAATAAATTTGAAGTTCCAACTCACGATAAGCAAATTCATTTTCAATGCGTGTTTAATTATTATTTATATATAATAATATATTAAACAATGTATAATATATACATATATATAACCTTCAACATTATTTAGTATTTTATAACCATCTATTCAACTATAAAAATAGTTATAAATTCTCCAAGCATTTTATCTTCGAGTATTTTCATTGTTGGCATAAATTAAGTGTTTTTTTACTCTTTGTTCGCTGACTTATTTTTAACCTACTTCAAATAAGGAAGGTGTTGTGTACTTACTTGTTTTTCTAGATTTGATATACGATTGAAGTTTTTTACAATTATTGTATAATTATATATATTTAGGTTATCCGAGAATAACTTATTAATGCATGCATAATTAATAACTAATTAATGCATACAATTGTTAAACTTCCTTAACATACGTGACTAACGAGAAATTATTTACTAATATAGTATAGAAAATAGTCATTGTCAGTTTAAAAAATATATATATTCACAAAGAAGTATATAAAAAATATGTTCTACAAGGTTATATAAAAATAAACTCACCCATTTTCAAAACGAAAATTCTATAAAACTTATTACAGTAAAGAAACTATTTATAATAATTAACTCACGACGCGGTATATTTAGAACATTCAAATTTCGAACACAGTACAATACAATGTCACGCTAACAACAATTAAAAAAAAAAAAAAAAACAAAAACCGGAATTGGAACGATCGACGCTATACAGCCGACATCATACAGCCAATGTTATACAGCCGACATCATACAGCCAATGTAGATAATAAAATTAAAAAAAATAACGAATAATATTTAAAATACAAGAATTATGTTTATAACGTAGACGTCCAACGTCCGTGGCTGTTCTGTGTCGACTCACTCCGCTTGCTTCGTTTCACCGATTACCAGTTCATATATTTTTTTATATTTATAAATAGCTTGTGAATTTCTGTGTTATTCGAACGTTTATTTACTTTATAACATTCGTTATAATTGACTTTATTAATGGCGATAATGAAGCCCGTTTGGCTTGACTTGTAGACAACGTGCTTTAAAAATAAAATATTATCGATACTATGTATTGAAAATAATTATGTAGTAATTGTTTATTATTTATATAACAATAATATTATGAAATGCTAAATTTTGTGTATCCTATGGTTAATTGCGCATTTATCGAATATAAACATATTGTATTTACGTAGTCAAAAAACTAAAATAATACAAAAACATGGTAAAAAAACAATCTCTTGATTTACACTTCACAAGAATATAATATTATTATATAACGAAGGTCGATTATAAAAACGTATAAAAAGTACGGAATTAGTATGCACTGCTGCTATTTATTGACTTACTGAAATTTAATTATTTAATAAGAAAATTTATATAAAATACATTTAATGTTTATCAAATAGTAATGTACGGAATGATAAAAATGTAGATTAATGCCAGATAAGATTGAACTAAATGAATATTACTATGAAGAAACGAAAATATTAACTTTTATATTTAATAAAACGAAAAACACGTCGTTTCTGTATTTTTAATATAATTCGAGGACATTTTAAAGTTAAACTATGAATCATAATTTATTTTTGACCAAAACGTTTTTACTAACATATAATTAAATTAATTTTATTAATAAGTAAAAACTACTTACTGCCAACGTTTATCCGATATATTAGTTTCATTTAAATGAATAAAACTCGAGTATTAAAACTCATTAATAAAAGCTAAAAATGTCTAAACAGGTTAGTTTCAAGCAAAAACTTTTGTATTTGTATACTTTTTAATGTAATTATACTTTATTAATAGTTATTATAACAGATTGAAATAATATATTACTTCGATTCGCGTAAATATCTCCGTGTGACGTCATCATATCTGTATTTTATATTAACCGATAGATGGCGTTAGTTGTATTCACTTTCTAAGCATACGTTACTTTAATATTGAATCTATTACAAATATTATAAATAATATATATGTGAGAAGAATTTAATACTATTATTTTAGCATTTGGTATTTCCGTGAGTTAACCTATACATAGTTCAATGTAGCTACAAAAATGTTATTAGAAAAAAACGACTATTCTGTTTGCTAAATGAAAGCAAGATTTTGTACTTTCTACCATTATTCGGTATCTATATCTTCCATATATATAATATTCCATTACTATATCTATGATTAGATTGTTTGATTTGTCTAGTCTATAAAATTAATTCGTTTCATCATAAATTTCAACTAAACCTTTATAATATAATGTAACAAATCGATGAATCTTCATGCAGGGCGAAAAATTGAAACCCTTTGTAACTTTAAAATCAATTCTGATACTTATCATTTATACTGTGAGATATAAAAATACTTCGGGTATTTGTATTATCATATAGTGATGGAAATCTGAAATTCCGTTTAATAAGATTAATAAGGAAATGACGTCACTCATAGTTTGTAAAAATAAACTAAAATAAAGCCATGTTGACTGACGTGTCTAGATATAGTAAAAACAAAATAATTATAAACTTATTAATGGGTGAAATAAGTTTTTAATGAAGTAATTTAAAAATATCTACTTATTGTATTTCTTAATTTTTTTATACTAAAATATCAAATAACCAACAAAATCTTAGGAAAAATAACGTCAGAATGGATGAACGCTAATATTAAAACAGAATAAAAATCATGAAATTAGTAAAATAATTAAAATTTTAAAAAGAAATAATTTAATTCGTATACAACTGCATTGTTGATACATAAAAAGTAAAAACATATTTTTTTTACTTTTTACACTAAAACATGATAACTCGTCCATTAACTAAAATACAATTGTATTATTTACAAAACTGATGTAGAAATTAAACTCAAATCAAATTACAAAAAAGATAGGTACGTTTCACAAAACGTAATAGAAATGTTTTAAAACATAAAATGAAACTCAAAATTTAGTTATAATTCTTGACGTATGCAATGTAAATCGTTTTATTTTATGAAAAAGTAACTTTTATTATTTTTATTAGAAAAAGCCTTAATAAAAACAAAATTACTAATATATATATTGACTTAATATTTTTATAAGGAACAAAGTAATAGATGGCATTGTTTTAGGAACTCTACTATACATATTGCATAATACTAAATTCTGTATGTATTATAAATATTTTCATATATAAACAAGATATTTTTGTTCTAATATAAATACAGTGTGCCTATACCATCTCGTCTTAATGATCACGGTTGCTGTAAAGTAACCGAAACTTCGGGAGTATGTAGTTAAAAAAGCCTAGTATATCCGAATAATATTAAATTCATTTAAATGACTAGCGAAAATCCTCAAATCTCATTATATAAATACAATATTCTATATGTATATTAACGTAGAAATGTACGTTCGTTTTCAGTTGTAGTGACGTGGCTTAGTAAGGTCACTGTAAGGTCTAAAAAGATTTGATACGACCATCGAAAGGTGAAAAAAACTATAGAAAAAACTGTTAAAAAATGGTTAGATATTTCATTTATATACAAAAACATTATTAAGTCATACTTTTGATATAAAAATAAAATTATTCTAATTATTTTTGATAGTTTTTTCGTCTAATTCTATTATATATTGCATATAATTTAAGCCGTTTAATAAATATACCCAATTATTCTAGGTATTTGTAAACTATATGCATATTCGTTCTTGTGTAGCAAAAAAATAATGTTAATAATAACTAGCTATATTACTTTTACTTCAGACTTTCTCCTGTATTTTTTTTAATACAAAAAGTTTACTAGTTTCATATATACCAACTTAGTTACATTAATTTTAATATTTAATATAACAAATATATTTTTATTATAGTATTATTAATATAGAAATTAACTAGAAGTTTATATATAGTACAAAACATAATATGTCATTATAGTTTTCGTATTTGTAAGTAGCGATCGATTCCTTCGTATAGAAACCTTTGTGCAACGTCAGTACTGAAATAACAAGATAATATTTCCCTAAAACCCGATAGATGGTGCTTTTATTAAAATTTTAATTACAACAAAATTAAAATTTAATACAAATGAGATTTACAAAAAATAAACATTTCTTATAATAAAATGACCACTAATAAATATAAATGAATTATAATACTATTATTTTTATATTTCCGAACTAAGTAACCTTGACGGTAAAATTAACGTTGTTATAATATTGTTAAAACATGAAACTTAGAAATCATTTTATATACTGCCTTTGTTTTAATTAAATAGAACAATTCATATCATATTTATTATGTTACAAAACAACTAAATGTCTGTACGAAAGTGAACCTTTTACTAAGTGTCAATAATATATATACATATATATATATATATATATATATATATATATATATATATATATATATATATATAAGTAAGTTAATTTCTATCGAACATATGTATATGAAGACAGGTAATGAACGAATAGCGACGTCTCTCAATAGACGTTCGTAGGACATTAAACCGTGGCCTTGAAGGTATTGTTTTAAATTTAACATTCATATTTATATTTTTAAAACTATTACAAACACACACACACACACACACACACGTACACAGACAGACAGACACATACACAAGTAAGCGTATATATATATAAATCATTATGATGTAAAAACAAACACATAAATAATATTTAAGTATGCATACAGTTACAATACACAACATATTATATGTACGTATAATTTAAACAATTTAGTATTTACCAAATGGGAGCCGAAAAATATTAATAATATATAAAATGCGTGTCACATATATGTAGTAACAAAACATATACATATATATATATATATATATATATGTATATCCCACCAATTCTATGTTTACACGTGCAGTCCAAAATGGCGTCCGTTTATAAAAGAACGAATAAAAAAATGTTGCCTTTGAAATTAATCATTGGACATGACATTCACGCAGGTGGAAACGGTCTCAAATAAAACGTTTAATTATATTAATATTAATAAAGATATCAAAAATAAATAAAATATAATTAAATTTTACAAAAAAAAACATTTTTCGTATATGTAATGGCATTTTAAAAACTTTTTATTAACAATATATAACTATATTATTATAATCAATATTAATTTATAAAAATAGTTTTGTTACAAATAATAAAATATTATATCCAATTTAAAAAAATTACATTGAACACACGTCATTCGGCCATTTTGTGAATACACGTAATCGCGCTTAAAGTTTTGCAACATTAACTATTTATATACAGAACGATAAATAATATATGTATTGAAATAAAATTCATTATTTTAATGTATTGAAATTATTATTAATATAATTTTTTTAATATAATTAATTAATACAAAAATTATGTTCATTTATTATATATTATCAAATGTATTTAAACCTACATTCGTCTTAAATTTAAATATATGTCTTAAATATATAATAGTATATTTATATTAAAATTTGTATACGTATAATATACATTGAATATTATGTATATAATATACATTATAATATATTAATATAACGAGTAATGTATGACGCTGTACGAACGTGTTTACTTGCACGTCGACAGTGTCGCAATCGTATTGATATACTAAAATTATTAATAATAGTTTTTCCAGCTAAAAATTATACCACCATTTTGAAATATTATCCTTATTTTTTTAATAATACACGCGTCCAAGGTTTAAGTTATTCAGACAAAAAAATTATTCAAATATATAGTATAAAGTTTAATATAATATTAATATATATTTTGCTTCATCATCGTTATAAAATATCAAATAAACGCTCGCGATCGTACAGAATGAATGATTTTATTTTTTAACGTCCTTGAGATGTTTGGCTGTCGAGATAGTAAAATTACAAGTTTCCATTTACATTAAAAAAACATTATATCTATCTAAAATTAATTAATTAATATTATATTGTATATAATCTGCATAGCGTGATGACGTCACTGCGGATATTCTTCAAAATTTCGAGCATAATAAGTGAATAGAGGACGGATTTAAATTACATTAGCGCAGCAAGATGACGTTACAAATAAATACTTGTACGCCACCATATTGTCGAGCTGTTATCATCAATAGTGGAGGAGTACGCCATCGACATAATAACTAACCTAATTAAAATATACGACATTAATAAAAAAATACAGCCCAATAAATAATAATAATAATAATAAAAATTTGAATTACTGTCCAATGAGATCGCGTACCAAAAAGAAAAATTTATAAAAATATTTTCAAAATGGCGTCCGTAAATAATATTATATTAAACAACTAATAAAAGTATTAACACGTGCTCCAAATATATATGTTTTAGTGGCGAGCGCGTACGTTATTCCGTTCGAACAAAGAGCACGCATATTGCCGCTAGCGGGTCGCTAGTATAAATCACCCGGTTCCACTCACCAGCGGTTGATCTCTCCTCCTGAGAGAGTCCACTCCAGCCTGGCACCACACTCGCGTAAACCTCATCCCAACTCTTCATCTTCTCAGCGCGATCACCATAATTCATATCATTACTATCGTACAGACACGGTCGTTTCTGTACTTCGGTTACTATAATCCCGCTGTTTATACCGTCCCCGTCCTTCGTCCTCACCATATTATAATAAGTTTATTATTTAATTATTTGTATTTTATAACGGACGCGCGCGGTTCGCGTCCGAACGCCCGCGTATAACTGACGTGAAGCGACGCAACGTCCAACATGGCGGATCGGCGGGGAAACGTTTAGCTGTTACTTTACTGACGATATCTTCCTCTATTTAATAAATAAATAGCATGCACGCCATTTTATTTATATTATTTATTATACATGAAAATTTTTATCACATATTTATATATAATATATAGTTTGTATGTTATATATTTCTTTCAAATATTATCCGTCCTCATACAATTCGTTGCGGTGAGTTATATTAATAAAAAAACCCGTACAAGTATGTATTATTTCCAGTATCGAAGTTGTTAGTGTTCTTTTATATTATAGTACATATTCCGTCTAGTTTTCAACAGTCGCCCCGTCATTACGCAACACACAATCACAAAGTAATCTTATTGATAGCGTTTCGGACATTTGTAATTTCTTTGAAATATTTTAAACTCGTCCGTCAAGGTTTGAATGAATGAAAAAGCACAATAGTAATGTCATATTTATTAAATAAGTATTAATGAAGTTAATTTTATTATGTTTTTTAATTAAGTTTTCATATTAAATATTATATTCTCGTAAATAAATGGATATGTCACGTGATCTAAATTTAGTTCTGTCTCCACAAAATAGTCATATTAAATTGTATTTGAGTGAGTCAGTTATAAAGGCAGTTTGACCGCGTCATGTTTTAAGAGATTATGTTAATATATTAAAAACTTATAATATTTAATACATAATATTGCAGGTGGTAGTGAATATTATTTACGTCTTTTATATTCTATTTATTAAATACTAGCTTTCCGCCCGCAGCTTCGCCCGCGTGGAGTTGGGTTATATCGCGTTTCCAAGAGAACCTTGCAAAAGTCTGGCATAAAAACTACCCTATGTTCTTTCTCAAGGTCAACTCCATCTCTGTACCAAATTTCATTAAAATCAGTTCAGTGGTTTTGGCGTGAAAGCGTAACAGACAGACGGACAGAGTTACTTTCGCATTTATAATATTAATACTAGTAGGGATTTATTAAATATTATTTAATATGAATTATTTTTAATTATAATTATTTTTATTGTATAAATTCGATGAAATATTTCTATAGAAATTATGAATTGTAACAAAATTTAATCGAGAAAGTTTAAATTGTAATTAGAAATGGATTCTCGGAAACGTTCGAATAAATTAAGACAAACAAACTTTATACTGGTCTGTAATATTTTGTTATTCATAATTATAATTATTATAAAATATTATTTAGACATAAATATAATAAATTCATAGAAAAAAATATAAAAAAAAAATCTTGGTAAAAATTAATACTTTTTACTTTGGCAATATTTTACTTAAAAATAATATTATTATATTATATATTTTTTTTTGGATATATCGTATTCCAATTACCACGAAATTTCTTTACTAGTTAAAATACTAGTTGGTTTTCATAAATAAAATATAATCTCATTAAAAAAGTGGAAAAGCGTAGAATGTAGTAACGATGTATTCTTATAGAGCAGACTACATATAATTTAACTTGAAATTTATTTTTATTTAGTCAGTTATTAATACCCTTATACAAAGAAATGGGTGAAAATTTCTCATTAATATTTAAAATTTATATATACTAGCTGACCCGGCAAACGTTATATAATATTTTGCCATACATAAAAATTTAATTTGGTGATAAAAAGGTAAAAATTTAGGATTGTATGTATTTTTGATGCCACAATTAAAAAAAAAAAGCCCTTATCACTTAGGTGTTGAAAAATAGATAGTAGCCGATTCTCAGACCTACTGAATACGAATATAAAGTTTGGTGAAAATCGGTAAAGCCGTTTCGGAGGAGTACGGTAACTAACATTGTGATATGGAAATTATATATACATATTTGTTCGTTTTATTTTACCGGTAAATATAAACCAATTAATTGTACCGGTATATTGGGATTTCACTGACAAATGGTTTGTATTACAGGAAAAACCTTTAAACATACAAAAAACACATGATGTATAATACACAACAAAAATATAATTATTATATTAAAAAAGATTGTACAAGTTTTATATAAGATAACTAAGTTTGAATATGAAACTTGGTAAAATAATTTGATGTATAATATACAGGGTGACTGGTGAATTACTTTTAATATTTAAGGAGCATACTCAGTACATGATTCTCATTCGAATTATGTAAAAAATAGGTACTTAATTTTTGACCAAATTTCCGTATAAATAAATAAAGTGTGTACACGTTCCAAGTGTTCCAAGTGTTCCAAGTGTGGACGTGTGCGGCGGCGTGCTGATACAACACCACGCCGCCGCCGCGTCTGTGTGAGTGTGTGTGTATACCTAATCTGTAGGGTGTTCATACGATGCGTAATTAATTACATAACTTTTGGTTAACTTTACTTAGAAGTTTATTAATATTTATGTTATATTAATTTTTATTTTGTCATATATGATCGTCAAATATCACGTCCTCAAATATCGATAGTAATTCACCAGTCACCCTGTATACTTCTTTTCAAATTTAGTTAGAGAGAGGAGCTTGAACAGTGGAGGTGATCGTTTAACGTTAGATAGGGTCCCTTAAACCTACACCTGGGTCACAAGTCACAGTCACTGTTGAAGCTACAACGATGGTAGGTATCATCTCTATATATGTAATATGAAACTAGAACAATTTTTATATATTTTAAATCATCCATAATTGTATATACATCGATGTCATATATTCTTGTATTAACTGGATTTACTCTAAAAGGTTTTTTTACAAGTTTTTTATTACGTAATCGTTGTAAAATTTCTTTCCATTCATATTATTTTTATTATATTCTGCTAATATGTATTTGTTTTACAATATTATTGACATATACATATATAGTTTTCTACTGGAGGTCAAGAACAAAAGTAAATAAATTTATAGCTATTAAATTATTCAATATAAAATTTAGTCTAATCTTACTTACTTGTGTACAACTTGGTCTATAAATTCTTTAAGTACAATCTTTGAAGCGTGAAATTGTGTATCGCTTGATCTATACTATTTATCAATTAAATGCACTAAAATTACGTTTTTGTTTAGGAAAAAATATATTCTTATTCGACAGCGCTTTGTACAGACTGATTGTCAATAAAGTAAGAAATAAAGACTCTATAATGTCTCAAAGACTAGTCTAGACTTGGTCTCGTATTTCGTAAGTCTAGCTTTAAGAACGGGCGAGTGATGTTTAGACTCACAATACTCTCATTTTTAGCATATTTTATTAACATTTTAATATATTATGTATATGCACTTACTACAATTTATAATATAGCGTTATTTAAAGGTCTTTTTATTTTTATTTCTTTAGTTAGTCTTAGTCTACCTTGTGATTAATCTATCATAAGTACATAGTCGGATTTCTTTAAGTAAAATTACGATTATATCAAAATGCTTTCTTCAGAAAATGGATATGTAAATATCTAATTAAAATAATTTAGTGAATACCAGTATTATTATGAAATTTTACGTATTATTGATATATTTTTTACTAAAAATAATATCAAGTAATCGTAGTTAATACATTTAATATTGAATCTGCAAGTAAACAAAATGATTTCATCAATTAGGGTCACGTCCACGACGGACGATTGATAAGACTTATAACCACCAAAAGATGGCGCTGACAATAAAAATCATTCTAAATAATAATCACAAAAAAATTACAATATTTAGTATATTTATATGAGTATGTTAAATTTAATTTTATTACCATACTGTAACACTAAGTATGAGTACAACTATTCTTCTTACTAGCAATTTCCCAGCTTTAGCCAGGGTCTGCCTTATATGTTAATAGTTTTGGCTAATTGTTTTTACGACCGGCCGGCTGCCTGACATCAACCCTCTTTGGGAATGCATTAATCAGTGATGTCTAAATACTCTTAGAAAGTACATATGAATCGGAAAAATCACATTGGTACTTGCCAGGATCGAACCCGCGCCCTCATGCATGAGACGCGGACCTTTTAACCACTAGGCTACCACTGACTCATGACTAAGTACGAGTACAACATCATTACCTAAATACCTACAGTTTAACGTCTGTTCAGTCGCAAATCAATTAATATAATTACTTGTTCGTAATTCTGTTAGTATATTAAATACTAGCTTTCCGCCCGCAGCTTCGCCGCGTGGAGTTCGGTTATATCGCGTTTCCAAGAGAACCTTTCAAAAGTCTGCGATAAAAACTATCCTATATTCTTTCTCAAGGTCAACTCTATCTCTGTACCGAATTTCATTAAAATCAGTTCAGTGGTTTAGGCGTGAAAGCGTAGCAGGCAGACAGACAGACAGACAGACAGACAGACAGACAGAGTTACTTTCGCATTTATAATATTAGTAGGGATATATTATTATTTATTAAGTTTCTGTTCATAGTTCTTTTCGTATGCATGCGGTGTATGCATGCATATTACACACCCATCGTGCATATGTAATTCACGGTAGTTAGTGAGGTCGGGGTTCAACTAATACTATTTAATTGATATTTGCACTTGTGGTAGGACAAGTTTAATATTATATTTTTATACACAAAATATTATTTTACATATGAGATTTTTTTTATTCTATTACTTTTTTAAAAATTAGACTCTTTAACATGGAAATTTATTATCCTTTTTGTAGTTTTTTGGAGATTTTTTATTTTTTTTTGTGCTTTATAGTTTTCATTTTGGAAACTTTAAGTCTAGGACACACTGTTAAAGTTAATACGTGGACAAGTAGCTTTTAATTATTAGATAAATAAAATAATACTATATAATGTTGTATTTTTTAATTATCATTAATTAATTATTTAATCAGCCAAAAGACGTCCACTGCAGGACATAGGCCTCCCCCAAGGATCTCCACGACGACCGGTCTTGTGCCACCCGCATCCAGCGGATTCCCGCGACCTTCACCAGGTCGTCGGACCACCTTGTTGGGGGCCTACCCACACTGCGTCTTCCGGCTCGTGGTCGCCACTCAAGAACCCGTTGGCCCCATCGGGCATCGGTTCTGCGAGCGATGTGCCCTGCCCACTGCCACTTAAGTACTGCAATTCTTCGGGCTATGTCGGTGACTCCCGTTCTTCTGCGGATCTCCTCATTCCTGATTTGATCACGCAGTGAAACTCCGAGCATAGCCCTCTCCATTGCCCTTTGAGTGACCTTGAGCTTTCTAATAAGGCCCATCGTGAGCGGCCACGTCTCAGTGCCGTATGTTAGCACTGGCAACACACACTGGTCGAAGACTGTGGTCTTGAGACACTGCGGTATTCTGGACGAGAAGATTTTACGTAGCTTCCCGAACGCAGCCCAGCCGAGTTGGATTCGACGATTGACCTCTTTCTCGAAGTTGGACTTAGCTAACTGGACCGTTTGTCCCAGGTATACGTAGCTGTCAACAACTTCGAGCGTAGAGCCTCCGATCTTAATAGGAGTCGGTACAACATGGACATTAGACATGATTTTCGTCTTCTCCATGTTCATCTTAGGCCTCGGCCTCGAATCTCGCGGGTAGCGGGGCGGCAGCGGCGGCGGCACGAAAACGCATACATTTCTCCGTGCCCGTTGCCCGCTAGTTTGGAGAATAGTATGCGTTTCCGTGCCGCCGCCGCTGCCGCCCCGCTACCCGCGAGATTCGAGGCCGAGGCCTTAAAACCAACTTGTTCGGAGGCTCTGTTGAGATCATCGAGCATTGTACTCAGGTCCTTCACGGTCTCAGCCATGACTACGATATCATCAGCAAACCGAAGGTGTGATAAGTACTCGCCATTTATGTTGATGCCAAGTCCTTTCCAGTCCAGAACCTTGAAGACGTCCTCCAATGCAGCGGTGAACAGTTTTGGGGAGATAACATCCCCTTGTCTGACACCACGCTGCAGAGGTATTGGTTTCGAGGTCTGATCCTGTAATCGGACTGACATGGTGGCGTTTTCGTACAAACCCTTCAGCGCTTCAATATACCGGTAGTCTACTTGGCACCGCTGGAGAGACTGCAGTACAGCCCAGGTCTCGATCGAATCAATTATTTAATTATATTATTTATTCTATTTAATTTCTTCAACATAATATTTATTTGTAGATTCAGAGCGTTGATGTTTTTATTTGTTTTGGTTCAAAAACCAAAATTCATTTTTATAATTGAAAATCGCGAATTAAGACGAGAAGTGGCACATTATAATCTTTTCCTTACCATCGGTTCACAACGTGGAACTAAATACGCAGAACTGACAGTTTTTCGTTAATAAATATGCGTTAATACTATCAACTATCACGTGAGAAGATATAGTACTGATTACGTTTACGATACAATTTCGTCAAGTTTACATTACCCTTACCACGCGTATGATTGATTGACTATTTACTATCTGTTTGTAGTTCACAATGATAGATAGTGGTGGGGATTCTAAATGAATGACACAATTATAATAATACTAGCTGACCCGGCAGACTTCGTACTGCCTCAATCAAGAAATAAATTATGTCTTATTTATTTTTTTGGAGTTTACCTGTAAACAATAAATCTCCGTGTTCTGAAGTGCGACAGAATGATTGACATATTAGTTAGTTGTCAAATTTAATTTCAAAAAAAGCGTTTATATGGGAAATAGAAAAGGGCTGTTTTTATGGTTTTCCCAGTAATGAATCAATTTTTTTCAGCTTTAATACCTTCCCTGAACCTCCACGAACATTTCAAGACTAAGATAAGATAAATCCGTTCAGCTGTTCTCGAGTTTTAGCGAGACTAAGGAACAGCAATATAATTATTATTCGAAAAAGGTTTTAAGAGATTGAAATGTCAAATTATTCTCTTAAGAATTGAGAATTAAATAACTTTTGACAGGTCAAAGTCCATCAGCTTTAAAACAAGAAAGAATATAGAATTAACGAATATTTAATATCTTAAAATAAAACCAGAAGATTCAATGGTGGGATGTTTTATTACTAATTATAATCCCTACTAATATTATAAATGCGAAAGTAACTCTGTATGTCTGTCTGTCTGTTACGCTTTCACGTCTAAACCACTGAATTGATTTTAATGAAATTTGGTACAGAGATGGAGTTGGCATTGAGAATGAACATAGGATAGTTTTTATCCCAGACTTTTGAAAGGTTCTCTTGGAAACGCGACATAACCGAACTCCACGCGGGTGAAGCTGCGGGCGGATAGCTACATAGTATACTATAATCCTTATAATTATTTTTATGACTAATTATAATACTGAACCATTGTAATGTATGTAACGTTTAAGTATCAACTTGTATTTGAAAACTACAAATACTTCAGCTTTTTTGTAAGATATTACTGGAAGTAACGATGAACATTGAACAAATCTGAAACTATACCTTAAATACTAAATGGTTTATTAACTATTTTTTTTATTTAAAGTCCTATACATCTCTGAGGTGTATAGTGTAAAGAACACTTGACCCTTAACCTTTATATTGACCCTCGTGACCTCGTGTATGCCCTTAGCTTGCATAACTGATAAGAATCAATAAAAATACTAAAATAAAACGGCTTTTTTATTGATTTTAAGTTTCCTCCAGGTGATACTAAATATATATATTTGAATTTCTATCTCAACACTTTCTTTCAATGTCTCGATTTTTTGTGACTATACTGAATTTTGGTATAAACTATAACCTATTTCCTATTCCTATATCATGGTTATATGATTTCAAAGTTTTATCAAAATCAAAGATTGCGGGTTGGAGCAACAAACATTCATAGACCTATAGTTGTTCGGTCCGGGGTAGATGAAACAAGAGTACTCTGTAAAAATATATTTTGAAGTTCAGGGGAGTCATCTACCCTCATCGCCTCTTCAACTCATGAAGTTAGTTATCCTAGTAGTATTAGGTGTACAACTTTGCTTCCGCCGTTTTTTTCCGAAATTAAAATGTATATATTTTTTTGGACTTTTTTTGATGACGCAGGGAAACTCTTTTTACGAGCCGTCCAACCGGCCTTGGTGGGGCCGGAAGGGATGTGTGAGGCTCGGCCTGGGCAGGCCCCTACTCACTAAAACCACTGCGAAAGCCGTCGGCCGCTATGTCGGTGTACCCCGGATTATATTTTTCGGTACAGTTCGGTTCGGTTTAGTTTCTTAAGATGATGGAAGGTAGTTGAAGATTTAAAAACGCACAAGGACTGCTAATTTAAAATATGAATAAAAATATTTTTTCACCTCAGTTAGCAACAAAACGTTATGTACCCGCGGCCAGAGAACATTCAGTTAATTTATAATTTATGCGGAACATTTGGCAGCTGTAACAATACTCCTATATTGTGAGAATACGGCGTACAAATAATAAAAGGTGCTTTTTTATATAAATGATAATAATTATGATAGTGTCCAACTTATAGTTGTGGGGAGGAATGTTAAGATATTCATTCTATCTTAATTCTCACAAAGTCAAATCAATCGAGTTACCTACATTCACTTTAATAATCAGTATATCACAAATCATTTAATGCGCGGCAAACGGCGACGGTTTGCATTAAAAACAAAATTAAGAAGTGCTGTTGATCCTTTGAGATACTTGTAATATTACTATCAAAAACTAAGTGATTTGATTTCGTCATGTTAATATAGGATTTTTGTATCTAAAATCTCTATGGAAAGGCATTAATGATTAAACACTGAATGTTTCTTATCAAATATATTTGTTTTAATTCACTGAAATCCTCTCCTTTTGAATTTGTTTGAAACAGGAAGATAAGTTCTAAGCATCGAATCTTATGATCAAATGTCTCCAAATATCTCTGTCCAACTCCATAAAAAGTCATAGTTTATAGTTACATATACAGTACATTACCTAGTAATTCATTTACCTATATATTTTTAAATCATTGTAATATCTCTTGTAATATGTGTAATATGTAATCATTGTAATATCTCTTGTAATTGTAATATGTCCTTTTCAAGTTAGTTTTCATGAGAATCCTATGAAAAGTATATATTTATGTTTAATTGGAAAATCAGTGAGTAGTGACTCATTATCCGGTATTGTACATAGCCATTGTCTTTCCTGTCAAAACTAATCTTATAATGGTTGTTATTTTGCAATCGGTATATTGCTCAATAATTTATGTAACTATTTCTAAATGGCTATATTTGGCATTCTTGCTTGATAACTACGGGCTTTATAAACCGTAAGAAAATAAAGGAACAGAAAGTCTAAACGAGTGACTGTTTGCATTCCTGCAATTTTCACTTATCTGAAGAGCAACGCCACAACTATCTATATATATAAAAATGAATTGCTGTTCGTTAATCTCACTAAAACTCGAGAACGGCTGAACGGATTTATCTTATCTTAGTCTTGAAATGTTCGTGGAGGTTCAGGGAAGGTTTAAAAGCTGAAAAAAATTGATTCTTTTCCGGGAAAACCCTAAAAACAGCCCTTTTTCATTTCTCATACAAACTTTTTTTTTTATATTAGATTTGACACCTAACTAATATGTCAATCATTCTAACAGATATTTCTTGATTATAGAGCTATATGAAGTTCGCCGGGTCTTCTAGTTTGTCATATTTTTGCAGCAAAATTCTGATGGAAATTGCAGTAGGTTTAATTGTTTTCAGATCAGCTATACATTTAGGTAACATGCACCAAAGTAAAAGCAAAAAAGAGGGAACCAGGAAAGGATAAAGCAACCGTCTCTCTCACTCATCGGACGAATTTCATCCATTAAAGTCTACTTCACGCCGATCTTCAGTGAGAGGGTGGTACTTACGGTCGAGACAGACCATGTTCGAGCTGTAGTAACTTGACCACAGCTAGGCTCTACAATTTTTAAAAATGTCATTATTAGTTTCATTTAAAATGGGTTAATAACAAATAACCTAATGTAAACCTAGATTATGAATCAGTTAAAATAGATTTTTGTCGCAACTAGCTTAGGTGCGCTGAAGTCTCCCAAGAATAATGATTGTTTCTTTGCTAAAGTCCATAATTAATTTCAGTACAATACATGAATTGCTCTAATTTAAGCATATATTAAGATCTCGTAATAAATAGTTCTTTAGGATAATGTTGGAAAAATACAATGTAATTTTACCTTTATTATTTTAAGTTAAGTTCAATCTATGCTCGATAGTACTATGATGTATTTAATTAACAGTTCTAGTTATACCTTATTATGATAAATAAAACTACATTTTCGCTACAAAAACTGCTTACTTTTTAATAATGAATATTCCTTGTATCTGTAAATAAAAATAATCTATCTACTATTTTCATGTCAGTGTGTGTCTGTCTTTCTTCGGACAAACAAGGATTTTTCGGAGACAGGTAGAATCCTTAATGTGAGCACTTCCTCCACTCTGTTTCTTGAGTATACTTTATCTTATGAGATTTAACTTTCGCGAGTATTCATTTAAATATATCTATATCTTCTATACAGGGTGACTGGTGAATTACTATCAATATTTAAGGAGCATACTCAGTACATGATTCTCATTCGAATTATGTAAAAAAAATAGGTACTTAATTTTTGACTAAATTTCCGTATAAATGAATAAAGTGTGTACACGTTCCAAGTGTTCCAAGTGTGGACGCGTGCGGCGGCGTGCTGATACAACACTACGCCGCCGCCGCGTCTGTGTGAGTGTGTGTGTATACCTAATCTGTAGGGTGTTCACACGATGCGTATTTAATTACATAACTTTTGGTTAACTTTACTTAGAAGTTTATTAATATTTATGTTATATTAATTTTTATTTTGTCATATATGATCGTCAAATATCACGTCCTCAAATATCGATAGTAATTCACCAGTCACCCTGTATATATAAAAATGGATTGCTGTTCCTTAGTCTCGCTAAAACTCGAGAACGGCTGAACCGATTTGGCTAATTTTAGTCTTGAAATACTCCTGGAAGTCCAGGGAAGGTTTAAAAGGTGAGAAAAATTGGAATAATTGCCGGAAAAACCCTAAAAACAGCCCTTTTCTATTTCCCACACAAACGATTTTTTGACATTAGACTTGACAACTAACTAATATGTCAATACCGGGTTATTGAAGACGGAATAGAGTTCGCCCGGTCAGCTATACATATATTACTAATGACGAAATTAACGCGGACGAAGTCGCGGGCAAAAACTAGTATCTATATAAAAATGGATTGCTGTTCCTTAGTCTCGCTAAAACCCGAGAACGGCTGAACCGATTTGGCTAATTTTAGTCTTGAAATACTCCTGGAAGTCCAGGGAAGGTTTAAAAGGTGAGAAAAATTGGAATAATTGCCGGAAAAACCCTAAAAACAGCCCTTTTCTATTTCCCACACAAACGATTTTTTGACATTAGACTTGACAACTAGCTAATATGTCAATACCGGGTTATTGAAGACGGAATAGAGTTCGCCCGATCAGCTATACATATATTACTAATGACGAAATTAACGCGGACGAAGTCGCGGGCAAAAACTAGTTAAACTAATATTTTCGGATAATTATGTTGACTACATGTTTAAGACGTTTCAGTTAGGTACTTTGCAGCAACCGTGATCACGGACAGACGAGATGAGAATAGTTTTATTCGTACTTAATCTTTGAGTATATTAAAGGTAGTGTGGTATGTATAGGGTACGGAAATTTTTTCGATAAAACACATAGATTCATTAATAAAAACCTAGCTTTCTAATTAACGTCAAATATCTTAGATTAATAAACTTATGTAAAGAATAAAAGTAAAATTAATTTGTAAGTGACTTTCACGCTCATCTGATAATTAACGTTCATTAAAATATGTAATTTCCAATAAAACCAGATAATAGAAAAGCTAGAATAAAAGTTAAATAGCAACATTAAACAAAAATATATTTGTTTTGTAAAACTAAACGTTATAGGTTTAAAAAAAAATTTACTTTAAATATATAAGTATAAAAAATAAAATACAATATTGTAAATATTTTTTTAATAAGTAGGCTAACAATTTTGGGTTTAAAATGGATCATTCATACTAAATTCAACGAACAAACTTTCACTATGAACACCAATACAGTTTTATTTAGTAGGTAAGTATGATTCATTACTTGAAGTTTAGTTCACAAAATACATATATCTATATAAAAAAACCTTTCATCCTTATATGATATCAGATTTGAATGCGGAAACAAAACAAAAAATAAAATCACTAAGACTTACTTTATTTTTCAGTGAAATAACATTCTATCCATAAAATAATTGAAATATAATTTTTCATATAAGAACATATATTACGTAAAAGACGACTGAATTTTATTGTCTATATGAAATAATGGCTTCAAGTATATACTCGTACATATAAATTATCTTCTTCCATTTAATTCAAACTGTATTATGTTCCTCTTAATATTATAATTGTAAAACATTCATAACGGTATTGCAAAACATATTACTATTGTCTTAAATTATCACACAGTCAATGTAAATAGAAATTAGAAATATCGTTAAAACAATACCAGTTTTAATATGGCGTCTAACAATACGAGCCAATCAGAGCGTCGATAAATGTTTGTGTCAATTGAAAGTCTACAAAGCACGCAATTTAAAATCAAATCAACAATATCATATTAATTTAATATATAAAAAACAAAATGAAATAATTTAAGAAATTATAATGTAATTTTTTTAACAATTATGTATAAATATATCGAGACAATTTTTAAAAACTCGTGTATTATAAGATGTGTATTGTAATCAACAAGATGGCGTCGTAACATTGTTTACGTAACAGTAATTTAAGTTCTAGCATTATAAATGAGAAAGTTTTGTGAATGTCCGCTACTTGTGCAGTTTGTCACGTCAATAATATCGGAATTACACGTGGATGTATTGTTTGAATTATGTTTAAATACGTATATTTTTATTTCCCCGTTTAATTATATCTAAGAAGTTATAGAATTTAAATATGTTAAAGAGAATAAATATTTAAGGAGCGTTCACAACGTACGCAAAACATTCTCATACATTTTTTTTTGTATAATCTTAGATTAGAGATTTTCCTCAATTAAAAATACACTTAAGAAGTAAAATTTTGAATAAGACAATAATAATTTATATTATTATGGAATCGAATATTTAGTAATAAAAAAATGTATTTTTTTTTTACTAAATTTATTGTGGCTTATGTTTGCGTCTACCGTCCAACACAATTCATTTCGTTCTTAAATATACTCATATTATTATATGTTTGTACGTATGTAACCGTATTAAATATACAGCCTGAATATTACTTACCAATCTTTTAATATACATATGAGTATATGTACCTATAAAATTGTATGATTGTATAGTTGCGCTCGAATGGCGTCAAAAATACTAATTAGAATTTAGATTATATTTTACTATATTTTGTAGGTAATTCTTAGAAAAACAAACACTACATACATAATGGTCTGTTTTCTTACACATAGAAAATTGTTGTTCATATAAATGAAGCGGACAAAGTCGCGGGCATAAACTAATTATAAGTAAATAGATTTTTCCACATCTAGTCAGTGGTGGCCTAATGGTTAAAAGGCCCGCCTCTCATACATAAGGGCGCGGGTTCGATCCTGACAAGTACCAATGTGATTTTTCCGAGTCATATGTACTTTCTAAGAGTATTTAGACATCACTGATTAATGCATTTCCAAAGAGGGTTAATGTCAGGCAGGCGGCCGGTCGTAAAAACAAATAGCCAATTTTATTCACAACTTGAAAGGCAGACCCTGGCTATAGCTGGGAAATTGCCAGGTAGAAGAAAGTGTTTTTTCCACATCTAAAACTTTTTTCTGTATAGTAACACTTACCTTATTGTTGTTATTTTTCACAAACTGTTGAATGCTCCGAAAGTTGACTGATTGATTCAAACCTGATGAAGAAAATGTTCATTATTATAAATATAACACTAACATACATATAATTATAATGCATGGAAAAGAAGTTTAATTTCATTCATTTGTATTTCTTTTATTGACTAAAATCAGAAGTCATTTATGAAATATTCATCATCATCAGTCTATCAGAGCCCACTGCTGAGCAAAGGTCTCTTCTCACATGGAGAAGGTTTGAGCATTAATCACTACGCTTGTAAGACGGGTTGGTGATTTCAAACTTATAATTCAAATAATATTTTTAGCATACATCATTTCACTTGGCAAAATAGGTTAAAAAAATTATATAAAATCATTATTAAGAATTGCAAAACTTGTTATAATATTATACAGGATGACTTTTTAAGTATTTAAGGAGAATACTCGGTACATGATTCTCATTCGAATTATGTAAAAAAAAATAGGTACTTAATTTTTGACAAAATTTCCGTATAAATAAATAAAGTGTGGACACGTTCCAAGTGTTCCAAGTGTGGACGCGTGCGGCGGCGTGCTGACACAACACCACGCCGCCGCACGCGTGTGTTTGTGTGTATACCTAATCTGTAGGGTGTTCACACGATGCGTAATTAATTACATAACTTTTGGTTAACTTTACTTAGAAGTTTATTAATATTTATGTTATATTAATTTTTATTTTGTCATATATGATCGTCAAATATCACGTCCTCAAGTATTGATAGTAATTCACCAGTCACCCTGTATATGTATTATTAATACTGATTTCAATATTAATATATAACAATCTATATATATACCCTCGCTTGCACTTCCCACACTTCAAGCTGTGAATCTTCATGTGTATGTTGAGTGTTGACTTGCGTACAAAACATTTACCGCAGACTGAACACTTGTGGGGCCGAGTGTTGCTGTGGGAACGGAGGTGTACTGACAGACTGGGAACAAGAATTAAATATTAGATACTAATATATGTGTATTCAAATATATATACAATAAAAAATATATTATATACATATATATAATAATATATAGTACATATAATAATAATTGGTCCTAACTACAATATTTTACACTATTTATTAAAAAACTATTAAGTTGTATTTGTCAGCATTTTCTTTTAATTCTTAATAGTAACATTAAGTTCTTCTTGTTTAGATAAAGCATTAGCATCAGATTTTTAAATTTATACTTTATTGATCATACAAAATGGGAAAAGTACACAAATAAATGTGTTATAAAGTCAGTCTGTATTATCATTAAAAGTCATCTTTTATGGATAACCCTAAAGAAAAAATAATAATTTCTTGTAAATGCAGTATGGACGCTTGAACTATTATAAATTTGGATAGGTGCCTACAAATATAATAAAAGTAATAATTTAGGATGTCCTATTCACCTATTTAATTATTTTTAAAACTATACGTATATGTCTGTTGGGTTTTGGTATTTATCATCTACCTTGTCTTAGATCTCATTGTATACAATTAAACCAGTATTATATATTAATAACCTAAATATTGTATATAAATAAAGTATATACTATATAATATGCTTAAATTCTACATAATATACATACCTAGTTCGTTTGCTCAACATTTTAAAGCATATGGGACATTCAACTTTCTCTTGATGAACCATAATGTGTCTTGCTAAAAGATATTTAGCTGAAAACCGAGCCCCGCATTGATCACATACAAAGTTATTCTCGGCACAGTGAACTCTACGAATGTGGGTTCTTAGGAGATTTATTGAGGGGAACTCTTTAAGACAGGCACTCTACAAGAATATAGCAGAATTAAATACATTTACAACTAATTATTATAAGGTATTTATTTTATAACTAGCTTTCCGTCCGCAGCTTTGCCCGCATGTAGTTAAGTTACATATATCGCGTTTCCAAAAGAACCTTTCAAAAGTCTGGGATAAAAACTATCCTATGTTCTTTCTCATGTCAACTCTGTCTGTACCAAATTTCATTAAAATCAGTTCAGTGGTTTAGGCGTGAAAGCTTTACAGACAGACAGAGTTACTTTCGCATTTATAATATTAGTAGTGAAGTAGGGATTTCTCTTGTCAAACTGTGTATTTTTTCTTATTGGTGAAGTTTTAACATTATAGAATACTTTACCTCTGGACATTTAGGTTTGGTGGTATCCTCAATATCTATGTGATACTTGTTTCTCCGACCAACTCTTTTCACTACAGTAATTTTATCCAAGAATGTGAAATTATTATCTATTACCACTGGAATAATCATATATTATAATGAATGAAAATATGCATAAAATAATTATATTATAATGTTTTATATAATATAAATACAAACCTATTTCTGAATCAGTCTCATTGGCTTTTATAGGTTCAGCAAATACTTGCTTTTCTAATATATAAAAGTTTTCTGTTTCATCGCCCAGTCCTGCGAGAGGCTGTTGGAATTTATCATACAATTATAAATTAGTTGATTGTATAATTTATCAACACAACTACGACAACTAATGTCGTACACCATTTTGTATGAAATCCAAATTATGAATGAAAGATGTCTAAGAATTTAATAGAAATTATATAAATGGTTGTAACACACAATTAGCACAATATGGAATTAAATTTACGATTAAATTCAAAGTATAATAGAAAAACTTACGTCTTTTCCATGAAGAGGAGACATTTTCCAATTCCTATTTTGTTATAAATCTGATAGGAACAAATTTTTAGCAACACGGTAAAATTTATATTAGAGCTATTCCTTTACAAGGTTTATAAAAAACGAAGTCTAATGTAAAACTGAAAATATGTGTTGAAAATCGATTTTTGTCATATAATGCGTATCTGTAAGTACTGTCAGATAAATTTCGAGTGAACACTGAACTCTGAAGTCTTAACTCAATACTACTACTATATAAACGCGATATTGCCATTTAGAAAAGACAGTATGGGATCTAAATATATATATTTTTCTAAATTTACATTGAAGAATTATAAATTACTATATGGTTTTATATTTCTAGATAAAAATATATATAAAATTACTATTATATATGAAAGTTATCATAAAAGAAGAATCTATGATTTTTTATTCTTATTTTATATATCTGTGGTATCAATAAAATTGACAATATAATATTTTCAAGCAAAGTTAACATTTTGCGATTCTCACATGAAACACGAAAGACATACATTTGATTTACTTTATTGCCTTATTTTAAATAACATTTTTACATTATTATAGCTGCGATTTTTCCCATACAAATACGTTAATTACTAGTTTTTGTAAAACATATATTATAGTAAACGAGCACATTGGTGAAAATGGTTGTAGTTTCTTCGACATTTGCTGCGCCGGTCGAAGGTGTGTTATTTCAGAGTCCATCCACTAAGTTACTCGTCAACGACCAAGAATTGGGCACCGCCACATTATATATCACTGAAAAGTAAGTCTGTTATATCGTACCTTTATTATTTGATTATTTTTGTTACAAACCCTCTCGTGTTTTTAGTAATGTTGTCTGGGGCGGCGGCGTCAGTACTTCTGGAGTAGCAGCGCCGACTATATCGCTCTTGTATCCTAGTATATCACTACACGCGGTTCAAAGGGAGCCATCGCCGGCCTTGTATATGGTTCTAAATTACGAGCTAAGGTAAGAATTGTTATATAAATTGTGTAGACATCTATTTGTTATCTCATTCATATAAGAATGTCAACTTTTTTACGATATGTTTATTTTTTTAGTCACACAACAATTATAATGGTTTTATTCCCCTTGACAATTTAAAGGTTATTGTATATGAGAGTTTACACAATAACATTTTCATATTATTTAAATTTTTATATATACAGTGTAAACTCTATATAACGACACTGAAGGGACCGTGCATTTTAGTGCGTTATAGAGAGTTGCCGTTAAATAGAGGGAAGAAAAATCAGAATTAGAAAAAGACAAAGTTTGTTTCAGACTACTGTTAGTACTTACGTACATAAAAAAGAATGTTATGAAGTCTGTTGTTTTTGTTTAACGTGTTTTGCTGCATCAGTAATGTTGTTTTATGTATTTTTTACGCATTTTATTCATATCTTGCGATATTGAGGCATATTGGTGAAGAACGAATTTCTTAGAAAGTTTGGTATGCATGATTACGACAGTGGAGTTTATTGCGGGCTAGGATAACAAAGCGACAAAAAAACGTACACAGCTGCGCATTTTTTACTAATTTTAGCAACTTAAAGGGTACTTTTTATTACTTAATTTTGTCGTTATTGAGAGTGGCTGTGACGCTATATAGAGTGTATCATTGTATGGTAGACAAGCTAAACCAACCAAAGTCAAATGATTTCGACGCTTTAGAGAGTTTGTCGTTAAATCGAGTGTCGTTATATGGAGTTTACACTGTATAACTTTTGTCTTCACTACAGACTTCCAGAATTAAACCAGCAAGGCAGCGGCGATGCTCCGAGTAATGAAGATGATGACGATGATGAGTTTGATGCTGACGATCAACCAATCACACAGTTGAGGTAACACATTATAAATAAAATTTTATAAAAAATAAATAAATTCTAAGTCTAAAGTATCTTTCCTCTTAAACTATAGATTAAAATAGAGTTAATTTGAAAGTACTTTTTAATGCTTGTTATTATACAGGTGACTGGTGAATTACTATCAATATTTAAGGAGAATACTTTGTTACATGATTCTCATTCGAATTATGTAAAAAAAATAGGTACTTAATTTTTGACCAAATTTCTGTATAAATAAATAAAGTGTGGACATGTTCCAAGGGTTCCAAGTGTGGACGCGTGCGGCGGCGTGCTGATACAAAACCAAGCCGCCGCACGCGTGTGTGTGTGTGTGTATACCTAATCTGTAGGGTGTTCACACGATGCGTAATTAATTACATAACTTTTGGTTAACTTTACTTGGAAGTTTATTAATATTTATGTTATATTAATTTTTATTTTGTCATATATGATCATCAAATATCACGTCCTCAAGTATCGATAGTAATTCACCAGTCACCCTGTATATAGTAACAAAATAATTTTAATACATATCTATTGACTTTAATTTTGTAAACATTTGCCAGTTGAAATTATTTTAATTAATAAAACTAGTTTTTATTAGTAACTGAGTAAGAATATGTATTTTTTTAATTCAGTCTATAAAGTAATTTCTTTTGGAAATACACAGAATGTTACTTATTCTGTTTGTCTAGAAATATTTGTAATTGTAATTGTAAGGAAAATTTTATACTTAAAAATTGGGAAGGAACACTAAATTAGACTTAACAAATTTGTAACATGAGACCATATTGAATTGATTTTTTAAATAAAATAAATCCTTAATTATTTTATGATTATCTTTTTGATTCCATCTAATTTTAATGACTCATGAAACAAATATTCATTGAAAACTATATATTATAAGAAATCATTGTCAAACAATACAGAGCATAACAAATTATGCTCTGTATTGTTAAAATAATAATATGATGTCAAGTGTAGGTACACCACTTTATTATATTAGTTACTGTCATTCAGTGTTGATACTTAGACATACATACATGACGAATTTAATATAGTTATATTGAATACTATAGTATTATATAACTTTTGTTTTCAGATTCATACCACAGAATGAGGCAGATTTAAATCCAATGTATACAGCAATGATACAAGGACAGGCTTTACATCCCGACCCTGCTGACGAGGTGGACGAAGACCCTTATATGGATGGAGAGGATTTTGATGACGGTGAGATATATATATATATATATACTAGCTGCGCCCCGCGGTGTTACCCGCGGATTTCTGGGATGTAAAGTAGCCTATGTGTTATTCCTGGACGTCAGCTTCCTATATACAAAATTTTATCAGAATCGGTTCAGCCGTTTGAGCGTGAAGAAGTAACAAACATGCATACAGACTCACAAACTTTCGCAATTATAATATTAGGAGGATAATTATGATTAAACTATTTAATAGTTAGTACTACAGCTATATCATAAGTATAGTTTGAATTTGTAAATAAGTACTTTAGTAAATAATTACTATTGATGGTAGAAAGTTTTTTTATCTCAGTGTTTTTCAATCTTTGAAATATTGTGAACCCTTTATTGGTTGAAAAGTTTGGGCGACCCCTTATGTAATAGACAAAGAAAATATTAAATTAAAAAGCTTAGTCAAAGTTAAAGATATTCTCTGCAATAAAAACAAAAAATAAATAAACTTCAATTACAAGGTGATTTGATAGTTAATATTTCAATTCTAGCACCACAAGCAAAGCATGTCAGGCATGAAAAATAAACAAGCCCATACTTTTTATTACATTTGGTTTTTACTATAGTTTAGAACGTTTTCTTGTTGCCGGCGACTCTTTAATTAGGTTTTCGCGAACCCCCAAAGGGGTCTCGACCCACAGATTGAAAAAAAACACTGTTTTATCTCATCTGCCTGCCAAGACGAGACGAAACTTTCCACCATTCAATGTATTCACGGTGCGTGTGTCGGGTCCATCGTTGTAGTGAGAGGAGCTTCAACAGTGACTGGGACTTGTGACCCAGGTGTAGGTTTAATATATATAGAGAGACGAAACCTCTCATCATTCCATGTATTCACGGTGCGTGTGTCGGGTCCATCGTTGTAGTGAGAGGAGCTTCAACAGTGACTGGGACTTGTGACCCAGGTGTAGGTTTAATATATATAGAGAGACGAAACCTCTCATCATTCCATGTATTCACGGTGCGTGTGTCGGGTCCATCGTTGTAGTGAGAGGAGCTTCAACAGTGACTGGGACTTGTGCCCCTGGTGTAGGTTTAATATATATAGAGAGACGAAACCTCTCATCATTCCATGTATTCACGGTGCGTGTGTCGGGTCCATCGTTGTAGTGAGAGGAGCTTCAACAGTGACTGGGACTTGCGACCCAGGTGTAGGTTTAATATATATAGAGAGACGAAACCTCTCATCATTCCATGTATTCACGGTGCGTGTGTCGGGTCCATCGTTGTAGTGAGAGGAGCTTCAACAGTGACTGGGACTTGCGACCCAGGTGTAGGTTTAATATATATAGAGAGACGAAACCTCTCATCATTCCATGTATTCACGGTGCGTGTGTCGGGTCCATCGTTGTAGTGAGAGGAGCTTCAACAGTGACTGGGACTTGTGCCCCTGGTGTAGGTTTAATATATATAGAGAGACGAAACCTCTCATCATTCCATGTATTCACGGTGCGTGTGTCGGGTCCATCGTTGTAGTGAGAGGAGCTTCAACAGTGACTGGGACTTGCGACCCAGGTGTAGGTTTAATATATATAGAGAGACGAAACCTCTCATCATTCCATGTATTCACGGTGCGTGTGTCGGGTCCATCGTTGTAGTGAGAGGAGCTTCAACAGTGACTGGGACTTGCGACCCAGGTGTAGGTTTAATATATATAGAGAGACGAAACCTCTCATCATTCCATGTATTCACGGTGCGTGTGTCGGGTCCATCGTTGTAGTGAGAGGAGCTTCAACAGTGACTGGGACTTGCGACCCAGGTGTAGGTTTAAGGGACCCTATCTAATGCGTTATACGTTCACGTCCATTGTCCAAGCTCCTCTCTCTACCTAATATGAAATGAACCTACTAGGACTGCCTTCGATGTGCGTTCAAAGAATGTATTAATGTTAGTTCTGGACAAGCCCAAGTCTTTTAGTAGGTTATAGTGATACTAGCTTTTGCCGCGACTACGTCCGCGTGGAATAGTGACTTCCGGCAGATTTTTGGTTCTTCCCACATAGTTCCCGTTCTTGCGGGGTTTTCGGAATGGTCGAGTTCCCGTAGAATTTCAGGATAAAATCTATGTTTTTTTTAATTCACAATGAAGTACTCTTAACCAACAACATATTAATTTGATTATTTAAATAAAGATTAATATTATTATGTTGATACAACTTAAACAAATTATTTTGACCAAATTAGGTACCATAAAAACGGTTTTTGTGAGTTAATCTTAAAAGATAGACATATACTGTCGCGGACTGTTTTTTAGATCATTAAAAGAGCTATTATTCTTTAATACATATTTTTTGTGTATCTTGAACCGTTTTCACGGCGCACGCAACGGAAGACTTCAAAGATGAAATAATTTCTCCCGTTTTTTACACATTTACCACTATATCTTTGCTCCTATGGGTCGTAGCGTGATGTTATATAGCCCACAGCCTTCCTCGATAACTGGACTATCCAACAAAAAACGAATTATTCAATTGGAACCAGTAGTTTCGGAGATTAGCGCTTTCAAACAAACAAACAAACAAACTCTTCAGCTTTATAATATTAGTATAGATAAAGACGTGTAGTATCCGAAAAATTAAGTTTGATTTAACTTAAATATAAATTTATAATTTACAGATGAAGAGTTTGAAGATGCCGAGGAAAGTGGACCTCAAGAGGCCACGGACGGTCTGAGAAAGATGAGACTTGAGAATAGTAATGGAGCACATTTTGAAGGTAACTTGATATATTATTATTTACATACAACCTCCTTACGCTAAATAAATCTAAAACTAATTACATCTGTTTCCATAAAACAGCGATTTCTGCACCCAATCCAACTTTAAAACTAAAACTTTACACCTGTGTACACGGTGACAAATGCAATTGAATTTTACTGACCAAAATAGATGCAGCAAAAATATCTCGGAATTCTTATAGATCAAAATTTAAACTTTAAAGATCACATCAAATCTCTTTCTGGTCGCGTCCGCAAAGTCATAAATATCATGAAAATACTTCGCCAGTCGGCATCATTAAGCACTTTGCGGGCCGTATATTTTGCTCTCTGTCAATCACTGATATCCTACTGCATTAGTTCCTGGGGATGCGCCTGTAAAACGCATTTAATTCATCTCGAACGAGCCCAAGGATCAGTGCTCAAAACGATGTTGAATAAACCATTTGATTATTCAACAACCAAGCTTTATCAGGAAAGTGAACTTCTAACCGTACGACAAATATACATATTAAAAATGGCACTTAAAGTTCATCACAAAACTGTATCTTCTAAAGACTTCAAAAATTTACTCAAACGTCGGGACTATAGGCTTCCCTTGCCCATAATTAAGTCTTCTTTTGCCAGACGCTTCAGTCCCTTCATCGAGTCTTTTATTTATAATAAAGTAGCTAACGCTTGTGACATTAAACATTGCCCTGTTAAACAAGCCAAAACAAAAATTATTCCTTGGCTCTCCTCATTAACCTACAATACCACCGAAGAACTATTCTTGCACTTAGTATAGCACCTTTTCACTAACATAAGAACACTTGTAACTTAAATTATGCAATGTTAAGAATAGTTTTGTAATTTATATTCTCTGCCGAGCGACAACATTAAACATGTACTGTAAATCTATCAATTGGTACCCATGACACAGGAATACCTAGTGTGGGCACCACCGGACATTTCTTTGTATTATGTTGTGTTTTTTGTTAAAAAACATTTTTCATTTTCATTATTTGTTTGTTTAGAGGAAGTTATACAGGGTGACTGGTGAATTACTATCAATATTTAAGGAGAATACTCGGTACATGATTCTCATTCGAATTATGTAAAAAAAATAGGTACTTAATTTTTGACCAAATTTCCGTATAAATAAATAAAGTGTGGACACGTTCCAAGTGTTCCAAGTGTGGACGCGTGCGGCGGCGTGCTGATACAACAACACGCCGCCGCGCGCGAGTGAGTGTGTGTGTGTGTGTATACCTAATCTGTAGGGTGTTCACACGATGCGTAATTAATTACTTAACTTTTGGTTAACTTTACTTAGAAGTTTATTAATATTTATGTTATATTAATTTTTATTTTGTCATATATGATCGTCAAATATCGATAGTAATTCACCAGTCACCCTGTATATACATGTCTGTCTGTTTGTCATTAAGTACTTGCATATACAGTAGAAACTCTATTAACCAGACTAATTGTTGTCGATAGGCATTCGAATAATCAAATGTATGAAGGAAAGCCGATTTTGTGCTCATGGAGTTCCTAATATTATATGTTTATTTAAAAAAAAAAATACAATATGTATTTGGTAATTTGGAATTGGTAATCATGAATTAAAATAATAAGTATAATTTGGTGTAGAATATTTGGTAATTATCATTTAACATACAACACTCTCTTATGCTTTAATTAATGGAGTTTCTACTGTAGTTCTTTATTTGGAAGCATATTTTATATCCATTATTACATATGACTACTTTCAGACTTAATATTTATTTATTTTCAGACTGTGAAGATGCTGGCGAGGAATGAAACACCACTTTGACGTATATTGTTCACCGCATCTCAAGATACCCGCACGGGTTCAACGTATTATTAATTATAATTTGCTCATATCAAAACATTTGTTTTAATGTAGCAAAATCAATATGAAAATATGTTCATACAGTGTTGAGTTTAACGAGTGAAATTATTGTAATATGTTCCTATGATACAGCTTGTTATATAAAAAGCTTATAATTACTATTTGTTTTTCATAGTAATGAATCTCACTCAAATTCAAGTGTTGTAATATTATATTAATTTCAGTTAACACCAGTTGTTAATAACAAAATACATCTAAATGTATGTAGTAACAATATAAGTGTCGATTGATAACGATTGCCAATTATAATAATAATTAATGTTACATATTTTGTATTCTTTATATAAAAAAAGAAACATTTTCATTAATTCTGCTCACTATTTGAGACATTGATTTTTATTTCGTCAGAAGCTCAATTTATTTTGTAATAATATTATTTTCTTTCTATTCAAATAGTGTTGTTGAAAGATTTAAATTTCAAGTGTCTGCAAGTAACTAAATAAAAAAAAAGGTAAATAAATGTATATGTTTTATTTGTATTTACTGTTATTATAATAAAAGCGAATACTGTGTCATTGTATTACTATAATACCCTTATATATACTATGCTATGGTAAATAAAACTCAAATCTACACTACAATTTTATTAGGAAAACACAATACATTATATTTCATTTATTTTAACAATTAAGAAATAATGTCGTGAAAGGAAAAATAAAATAAAAATAGGTACGTTTTGTACTTTTAGAAACATGCACAAAAAAAATCTATATAAAATAAATGATTTTTCCAAACAAAACTTTTTCACTTTACCGGATTAACGTAGCTCTTAATATTAATAATTATAACTATTATGTTAACTATACACGAACGTAATGTTGGCGCTTGCGATTTGATTGTGTGCGTCCTAGGTCGAGCGTCTCACGGACAGAGCCGGGCGTCGCAACTATGTTACGACCGGCATGAGGAAACTATAAATAATAATACGATCTACTACTCAATTATCATAACAGTCTTATTCCTTGAATTTAGAAACAGATAAACTACAGTACACTACTATCGACCTGTTACTGAAACATACATAGATAACACAAACATATAATATATATATGTACTAGAATATAATATATAATCAACAAATATGGAGAGCCACAGAGCGTCCAACATCATATAATTTCATTATTCACATTTACAATCTAGACGTATAGTAATAAATATTAAATCATCAAATCGCAAGGCCGAGTGGCGACGAATGATATGTGGACCGACTGGTGCTCATCGCCACCATACACACTCACAGGTAGACTCATCATAAAATATATATAGTAGAGAATAAGGCAAATCTAATTAACTAGCATTTGATAATATCGTGTATGTATATTGGAAGCATATTATTATTAGAAGTTTAAGCGGGAATATTTACTATATTAACGACTTTTAAGGTAATTTTTTCACTATATAATTAGTAATTATGGAAAAAATACGATAAAACTCATTAATATAGATAATATATCATCTTAAACTTCTTCTGATCTACTTCCAATGTAGATACTCGGTATTATCCAATGCTAGTTATGCGTATTCGCACTATACCCCACTATATATGTATGTTGGTCTCCCTACGAGCGGTATGTCGTCTCACCGCTGCGCGCGCGCATCACGCGGAGGCCTCCTCCCCTCCCCCGTTGACCGCGTCAGTCTCGCTGGTCGTGTCCTGGCTGGAAGTATCCATATCTTTAGAGTCCCCTTGTGTGTCTGTCTGTTCGTCCCGTTTGTCCGTTGTTGTCTGTTCGTTTTGTTCCTGTGTATCCATTTTATCTTCAATATCCTCTTGTTTGTCTGTAGATGTATATTATTATTATATAAATATTATGCCATTCATTTTAATTAGAATGTAAACTAATCTCTACTAATATTATAAATGCGAAAGTAGCTCTGTCTGTCTGTCTGTTACGCTTTCACGCCTAAACCGCTGAACTGATTTTAATGAAATTTGATTCAGACAGAGTTGACCTTGAGAAAGAACATAGGATAGGAACATAGTTTTTATCAAAGACTTTTGAAAGGTTCTCTTGGTAAGGCGAACTCCACGCGGGCGAAGCTGTGGGCGAAAAGCTAATGTTCATATAATGAACAGTAGGCGAATAATTCAAATAATAAATAATCAGGTTGTACAGTAATACTTATGATCATCGACATATACTAATGGACATGCCTTAGAGATGAGTATTGTGGCACTCCGAAAGAAAGAGAGGAAACGAAGTTTCGGTCTATCTTTATCTCTCTCTAAATAGAGATAGTGCTAGACGGAAATTTAGGCCATCTGTCTCACTCTTTTCAAACCAAAAAATTACTGAAGATTATACGCTTACGGCATGTCCATTAGTATAAGTCGATGCTTATGATCATATTGTAACAAGTATAAATTCAATACTTATATACTATTTTAGCTTTTTAACTTGATTATGGACTTAAATATCTTGTTAGAATCCTCATTATTTACATAATAATAATATATATTAACATATTATATGACATATTCATACCAGTTTCGTTAACGTCCATAGGTGTTTCCGGTTCCGTGTCTTTCTTTTCGTTTCCGTTAACTTTCTGTAACACAAAAACATACATTAAGAACATTTCATACAAATTGCAACAAGACGATACGAACATATACACCGAACTAGAACCAATAATATATTATATGAATGAGTTAAATTTCTACCACATTTACACCGACACCATATGTCTACTATTAGTATCCTGAATCCTCAATCACACCGACACGCACGGACAGACACATACTAAACAGATTTTGATAACATTTCTATGTAATCTACTAGTCGATATTTCAACAGTATATTAACCCTAGTTTCTTCTCGTTTTAGTTTTTGTTTTCGGCGTCTTTGTTTCTTTTTGTTGCGATGCCTTTTTGATTGATTTCTTACTTTTTTTAACCTGTGACGTTTAAATCATATTGTTATAATTGATTTAATGAAATCCAACTAATAATATTAATACGTATGTTTGTGAGGTGGACGGATGTATGTTGGTCTTGCACACAAAACCTACTAAACGGATTTTGATGGAGTTTTTTAATATAAATAGTTTAGAAATGAGAGTAACATATATATAGATTATATGATTTTTTATTATGTATGAAACACGTCATACCGTAGATCTCGCTGAGAATTATAAATATCTATCTGTATTATTAACGAGCTCATTATTAATTTTAATTTATCTATAATTCCATTCTAGGATGAACTCTAACAAATTCGTTAGCATATACTAGTTATATATGTACATTAAATCAGTTACACTATATGTGTGTTAGTGATGTATTTCATTGTGTATGTGTGTGTTAGTTATTATTTTAAGTTTTTTGTTACTAACACTCAGCTTTTAATGTATTTTTAATATGGATGTAATGGGTCTGAAATAAATTATTATTATTATTAACCGTTAAATGTGTCTGTGTATGTCTGTCTGTATGTGTGTGTGTGTGTCTGTTAGTTATTATTAACCTTACCTCAGGTTCATCTTTAACCTCTGTGTTCTGCGCGCTCGATGTAGACGTTATTTCTTCATCTTGTTCTTGTTTCTTCTGTCTTCTATTCTGTTTCTTCTTATCTTCTGTACTCTCCGTATTCTCTCCTTCTTTTTCACTCTCCGGAGTCGGTGTAACTTCTGTTTGCGCTGTGGGATCCTCCTGTATGAATGAAAATATTTTCATATATTAATGTGTTTAACAATCACTGTATGATAGTTATCATGGAACATTTTTTATTCTTATGATCAGTATTCATTCAAGGCAGACCCTGGCTAAAGCTGAGAAATTGCCAGGTAGAAGAAGAAGTAATATATGTATGTCTGTATATACTCACAACCAGCACGACCGTATGCTGCCCGCCCGCCGTCACTCTAACAGCTCGTCCCTCAAGCTGTACTAGTGCTGGTTCAAGCTGGTCGTCCGCCGCCCCGCCGCCCAGCTGGCCCTCCCCGCCCGCCCCCCACGACATCAGCCGCCCAGCTTGAGTGACAGCAAACGAGCTGCTTGTACCAGCTGATACACACACGCATTGATCCTGTTGTAGCTTGGGTATAGCTTCCCATGATTCCGCGTCGCCCTCTCGGCCTAGACCTAGCCTGGAAACATATATATACTAGATTAATATATTATGTATGTTAAAGTAAGCAATAATAATAGAAATTTAAGTATGGATGTCTGTTAATATACTTGTATCAGATATTGTTAATTTTATTCAATGTTAATTTGAACATATTTTGGATTTCAGGGTGTCGCTTCACTGCTGAAATATTTACATATTTCTGTTTAAATACTAGTGTCCGACCAAAGGTCTATTTTCGGCCGAAGCCGAAGGATTATAAGCTCTTGTCTACAAGCTACAATTAATGTTATAGAAGTGGATTCAAAGATGATAAAAAGTTCGTGATTTATTCTTATAAAAATAATCATTTATTTATTAAGTAATTCATAAATCATAATCAGACCAATCAATCAGTCTTTGTTTACTCGACTAAGCCGTAACTAGACTAATAAATAAAATGAACAAACACCAATGTCTTAATAAATAATTAAATGTTTGTCAATTAAATGCACAGTTTAGAAAATATTAGAAAATTCAAAATAACAGTTCGTTCAATTCCGATGGTTGCTCGGATCTTCGGCTTCGGCTCAAAACCCGGCCGATTTTTTGGCCGAAGGTAGCCGAAGCTACGATCGGACACTACTAACTATTAACTTTTTTGACTCTTTCCCCTATATACAGGGTGACTGGTGAATTACTATCAATATTTAAGGAGCATACTCGGTACATGATTCTCATTCGAATTATGTAAAAAAAATAGGTACTTAATTTTTGACCAAGTTTCCGTATAAATAAATAAAGTGTGGACACTTTCCAAGTGTTCCAAGTGTGGACGCGTGCGGCGGCGTGCTGATACAACACTACGCCGCCGCCGCGTCTGTGTGAGTGTGTGTGTATACCTAATCTGTAGGGTGTTCACACGATGCGTAATTAATTACATAACTTTTGGTTAACTTTACTTAGAAGTTTATTAATATTTATGTTATATTAATTTTTATTTTGTCATATATGATCGTCAAATATCACGTCCTCAAATATCGATAGTAATTCACCAGTCACCCTGTATATATATATATATATGTGTGTGTGTGTCTCACCGTCCATATTCACAGCGGCCCACACTGTAGGCCAGCCCCCGCTCGTCCACGGCCAGTGAGTGGTGCTGCCCCGCGCTCACGTCGCTCCACCGCCTGCCTCGCATGCCGTCACACTCCGTGGGAGAGTATATGGCTGTTTTGCGTTTCTCACCCGTTATACCTGCACAGATATATAACATTATATATATAACAAAGAAACTAACATGGAGATCGATGGTAAAATGCTAGAAGATTTAATTGTATTTCATTTATTAATACATTTGGAAACCCTCTAAATTTCAAGTGTTAGGAAATAAGAATAGATACTATGAAGAGCCTTGTTGGGTTGAGCAATTAATATTATTGTGGCCTAGTACGGCACCTACTAGTTATGATTTTTATGACAAACTTTGATCACTTAAAGTGTTTTTTTATTATTTATTTTGTCCATAATAATAATAATTATTATTTAATAGGTTTACCGCCAATTGTTTACACCAATACAAAGTAAAATAGGTATCTATAATCTAGGGTACAGTGTAACAACTACTTAAAGGTAAACTCCGCATGCACAAAAATTTTAACAAGTCTACTTTAAAAAACCATAGAACTAATTTTTTTGTCACTATAAAAAGTACAAAGTTCGCAAAAAAAAAATTATATTCAATACATATACAGGGTGACTGGTGAATTACTATCGATATTTGAGGACGTGATATTTGACGATCATATATGACGAAATAAAAATTAATATAACATAAATATTAATAAACTTCTAAGTAAAGTTAACCAAAAGTTATGTAATTAATTACGCATCGTGTGAACACCCTACAGATTAGGTATACACTGCCACTCACACAGACGCGTGTCGTGACGTAGTGTTGTATCAGCACGCCGCCGCACGCGTCCACACTTGAACACTTGGAACGTGTCAACACTTTACTTATTTATACGGAAATTTTGTCAAAAATTAAGTGCCTATTTTTTTTACATAATTCGAATGAGAATCATGTACCGAGTATTCTCCTTAAATATTGATAGTAATTCACCAGTCACCCTGTATACAAATATGTGTATGTGTGTGTCTGTCTGTGTGTATACAAACCCAGTTGTCCATAGTTATTGAGTCCCCACGCGAACATCTTGTCGCTGGTCGCGTCCATAACGAATGTAGCGTGATAGCCGGCCCACACGCGACACGCGCCACCCTTTAAGATCACTTTAGACGGAACTAACAGAGCGCCTGCAAGTATTTAATAATAAATATTAATTAATACGTAAAATGTATTGCATTACACGTGGCGCCATCTGTGAAGTACTAATTATAATCCCTAGTAATATTATAAGTGCGAAAGTTACTCTGTCTGTCTGTTACGCTTTCACGCCTAAACTACTGATTTTAATGAAATTTGGTGAAATGACTGATTATAATTAATTATAATATTGATCCATTGTACTGTTGTATCAATTTGTTTATGAAAACAGCAGCATAAATAGCAGGTTCAGGTATTTTGTAAGATTTAACTGTAAGTAATGCTGAACATTAAAGAACAAGTCTGAAACTGGACATCAAACTATATATATATAATTATATATTTTATTAACCACAATTTTATAAATCTATATGATTAATCAAATTTATGTTTTGTACCTAATTGTAAATCTTTTTAGTCTTTATGATCGACTACTGAGTGATAAATTATACTTTCCTACTTAGGAATGAGAAACTATTTGAATGTTTGTTGTTTCATATATATACTAAAGATATGAGTTTCTTGAAACATTTCTATGACTTCAGAATGACATATTTACCAGAATATATATAAAATATTCATAAAATTCTTTAAGAATTGTGATATATAAGTTTCAAATCCTAGTATTATATATATGAAGATAAGAAAATACTAACTGAATCCCTGCCTAGCATCCCTGGAGGCAGACCTCTGTGCTAGCCGTCCCAACTGGCCTTGTTCACCACAACCCATTGTGTATACTGATCCTGTGTTCTGGAAATATGACAATTATATATATATATATTTATTTTATTTGATTTGTTTAACAAATATATAAATGTTAAATTTCTATAATAGAAGTAGTCTAAGATACTGTTGTTTACATAAACTATGCTATAGTGAAAGTCCTATCAAAAGTAATGAAGCTTTTTCATAGACAGAACAAATGTAAAATACACAGACTGTAATAGAAATTGAAAAAAATATATTTCAAGTCAACGGAGTGGTTATTTACATATCACAGATATTTTCAATTTCATATATTTATCCATATTAATCCATACTTTAAAGTAATTTATAATGTTTTTGGTACTGTATTTTAATTTTCATACAATACATAACTTATATTATAATAATACTACTTTATATATATAATATACAATACCGTCAATATAACTAGATGATCTCCACCCGAGGCGACTCCCACTGCTGATTCTCCGATGTCAACTCGAACTGGTTCCTTGCAAGGCTTGCCTTCTCTACCACGAACCACTAAACCCATACTGCCGTGAGAATCCTGAAATATATATAAACATCAATAGCTTAATAATTATAAAATATAGATTATTAGTAATTATATATAGATTTAATTCTTTAATATATTAAAATTCTTTAATAATGATAAGATCGTAACATCTTGGGTAAAACTAGTTTATAAATAAATTTAACTCACTCTAAATGATCCCCATGCAAAAACATCTCCGTTCTCTAACAATGCAGCTGAATGTGAGTCTCCGGCTGACACAGCAACCGCTGGCAGCGGTAGAGTCACTTGTTTGGGAGTACCCTCGTCTGTGTCACTTGACGTAGGACGGCCTAGGGCTCCTTCATCATTACAACCAAATGTCCATACCTGAAAATAATAATATATATGAAGTCAGTGGTGGCCTAGTGGTTAAAAGGCCCGCCTCTCATACACGAGGGCGCGGATTCGATCCTGGCAAGTGCCAAGGTGATTTTTCCGAGTCATATGTACTTTAAGAGTATATACAAAATAATCATCATCAGCCTATCAGAGCCCACTGCTGAGTCTCTTCTCATATGAAGGTTTGAGCATTAATCACCACGCTTGCTCAAAACGGGTTGGTGATTTCAAACTTATAATTCTGATATTGAAGTCCATGTTTCCTCACAATGTTTTCCTTCATCTGTCAGTGATGTCTAAATACTCTTACAAAGTACATAAAGACTTTAAAAAATCACATTGATACTTGTCAGGTATCGAACCCGCGACCTCATGCATGAGAGTCGGGCCTTTAACCATTGAGCTACCACAACCTTGTGTATGTATAAAATACATTATATATATTTCAAGGTTTTGTTCAAAAACCCTCATATAATTACCATATAATTCATACAGAAGCCTGCATATTTTAAATATATTGAATACATTTCTTAGTTTCTATATAACTGTATACTAATATTTATTATGTCTACTCACTTTTCCATCACTATCGAGCGCCACAGTGTGCATTCCCCCCGCCACTACATCAACTATCTTGTTACCGAGCACCGAAACTGTTTTGAACCTGGAAATGTTAATAAATATATTACTATATATAAATCAATATCATTAAATATAAAGGTACATCATCATCATATCATATACAATATATAAAATTCGCATATGACAATGCTTGTTCCCCTACTTCTCCAAAATGGCTTGACCAAATCTCATGAAATTTAGTGAGCATATTGAGTAGGTCTGAGAATCGGCCAATTTTTTCATACCCCTAAGACATAAGGGTTGCTCAACCCTAATTTTTAGTTGTTTAATTTGGACGAAAGGTTTTGTTTTTATTTTTTTATCATGTGGCATAAGAAAATATATAAAACCCCAAATTTTTACTTATATATTTTTAAATACTAAATTTTAACAAATCCCTACTTTTGATATTGCAAAACAATGTTTTCCGGGTCAGCTAGTTAATTTCTATATATACCTTATATTAATACCGAGTCTAACTTTCTAATATAATACATTATCCTCACTTTGTTGTTTCCATGACATCTTCTCCGAGCCCGAGCTGCCCCACATCTCCCTGGCCGCATGTCATCACACATCCTTTACGTTTCGGTGGAACTGGTATCTCCAATTGAATTGCTGGTGATGAAAAAACATAAATTATTAAATCTGTGTCTTTATATATAAAGAAGATATTTGAGAGTAGGCTATTAATTAGATACCGAGTTATTCATATTGAATCGGAATAACTTTAAATACAAACTTGGTACTTTAATGGACTACAAAAATATGATTTTTAAATAGAGAAATGTAAATTTATACATCAGGAAATATAGTTAAATAGATCGCGATAAATAAAAGTTTTTTTATTTATCAAAATCTCATTGTTATTTTTGCATAATGTTAAGTCACAATTACATTCAGTTTATCTATGAGTTAGTTTTTATTACCTAACACTATAATTTTTCCATTATTATCACAAAACCTACAATGTTGTTGTCAAATATACATCCTAATACTAATATAAATATTTTTTTATATAGCTAACGCTAATGATGAATCAAATCAAGGCTATTGTAAACATAGACATATTTCAAAATAGAATGGCGTACGCGTAATTACTTCCGATAATTTGACTAACCTCAAAAATATGGCTTCTAAAACATTGCTTACGTAACTTTAAAGAATACAACTCTTTAATAGTTATAATAAACATAAAATTATAAACGCATTATAAATAAATCATAGCTGTGTAAAGGTAATAGTAAAAACGCGCCAATAATATTATGCTGTACGCTCCGCATTTCCCGCCATCATGGTTTGACAGGTCATTGACGTAGGATGGAAATGTAAAGAAAACAACTGCTATAAAATGTTTCAAGCACTGACCTCCACGTTTTTTCTTATTTTTGGGCCCCGTCGATGCCGTGGCCGCTGAAGACTTGGACGCTGTCCGCTTTACGCCTCGCGCCGCCGGCATTTTGCCTGCAATATTGTTAGTAAGATTCAGTAAACACACAGGAGCGCGGCAAACGCTATGCGACCGATTGCTTCGGACTGATGACGTTTTCACTGATTTTATAATTACTTTACGTTATGACTATCGTAAAGCGGGCTTCTGCATCATCAACAACGCGATAAAATCATAGATTTATGCAAAGCCAAGATAGGTTATATTATGCGTTTGTATAGAAGTTCACTATGGACAAACAACGCATCAACAGCTCACAAGTAAACACAGTAAATAACTACAATATTTTACTTACTGTTTTATTATGTAACGATAAAGTAATCCAAATTACTAATAATTATATTATTCCACTAAAATATACGAGGTGACGTATTATTTCAACAGAGTACAAATATCGTGCATCTCTTCCGCTTGCTTCGCTTGGTCTACGTACCACAGATATTCTAAAATTGTAGAGTAACGTCTAGTGATGTCATCCTCAAAACAGATTATCAAATTAACTATAGTCTATAGTACTCTCTAGTGTTAAATAATTTTAAAATTTAATTTTTACTTTAAACAGATGGCTAAGGCTATAACATATTTAAAAAATATATTTTACACCAATTTCCGAAAACCGAGTTTCATTTTTGTCTATTAAAATATACATTGGTATTGGATCATGATGGTTACTTTAATAGTCGTATTATTTGAATGAGATAATTATTTTCCCTTTTCATATATTTGATTAGGGTTTTGTAATTTACCTATGTTATTAATGTACTTTACATATTATATAATTTATAATATTTTATGAGCGTTGTTTGTCTTTTGTACCGATTATTCATTTTTAGATAAAGAAAGGAAATTTTTTGATGAAATTACTTATAGTGTCTATTCAATATAACTTAAACCGTATTTTATTAAAACTATTACACAACTACATTTTCTGCATTTAAATCACGAATTATTTTAGACAGCATAATTATCATTTTGAGATTTTTATTTATATCTTAATAATTATACTAAGTTCTGTCTTTCCATTTCACCAAATTCATCAAAGTCGTTTGAGCGGGTTATTCGTGAAAGCGTAAAAGACATAGTTACTTTCGCTTTTATAATATGTATGTATTTGTAGGTATAGATTCTTGTAAAAGTTATTCCGTAGTCCATAGAAGTATAGAAGTAAAGCCCCTGTCGACAAGTTTATCAAAAGAGTAACAGCGATGCAATTGATCTGTTTGAAAAATTGTTGAATTTGAATCCTTTTCTTATTGTAAATTCTGTACTGAAAATTAAAAAATTTTTTTTTTTGGAGATTAATAAGATGCGGTATCATAATTTGTAAGCATAGTTCTAAAAATTCATCTGGTTTTAAAGTGAACTTGCGTATTTTATTATCAGTACAAAGTAGGGTATAAAAAATTAGAACATATGTTAATTTTTTGTAGTGCTTTGATGAATAGTAGAAATAATTGGGCTGTGAAAAAATAAATAACACTTTTTGAGATTTTACCAATGTTTATTTTAATGGTCAGCATTTTTACTAAATATAAACATATGGTATTCACGTAAGTTATTAGATAACAAACGAGAGTCGGTTCGTATGTAGTGTGACCATACATTATTTAGTAAACAGGTACTTATATTTTGAGTATTTGCTTTGTCTGTTTTCTGGACCGTAAGTTTAATTATTCTAAACATAAAATTATACATTATGTACCAAAGTCCAAAATTTTTAGATTGTTTAGAGACTTCTGTATCTGTATGTCTCTGTGACCGTAAATTTTCAAGCTCCGAAACTTTTTGCAGAATTGGTATCAGACTTTAAATAATCATAGTTGGATTCTTTGGAGAAGTACTTCATCTTATAACGAAGATGAAACTCTATTATTTAGGAACTAAAAATGTAATAATACATCAACATATCCAGAAATTAATACAAAAATTAAGTCCCATTTTCAATGTTCGTAAAATATAGGTATACAATAACTTAGTCATAATTTTATTCCCTATAGCCTATCTATATGCAAATTTTGGCATTTTGTTCGTACCAGCTTGTACCGAGGCTAAGTAGTGAAATGCTCATTTTGCCATAATATCAACAAAATTGCAATTTTATTATAAAAGGTATGATGTATTGACAAGTATATTTTCTTTATTCATATGTACTGTCTTGGTTTATGTAGTCATGTAATTCAAAATATTATTTGGTATCGCCACACTGAATACTCTGCGTTTTTAGTTTTTCATACATAAGTCTACGTTAATACTATCATTTGAAAGTGTATGACATGTAAATTGTCTTGGAAAATATGTATAAGAGTGGAGTTTTGTGACAGAAAGACAACATTTAGGAAAAATTATTCTGATGAACATACTAACTTTTTTTTATGTCAAAGGTGGCAAACGAGCAGACGGCCTAGCTCATGGGCAGTATTGACCATCGCCCATAGACGTTGCCGACCTTGGTTTTTGAGGAAAAGGAAGGGGTGGGAATAGGGAAATAGCAGGAAAGGGAGGGAATAGGGAAAAGGCAACCGGCTCTCTCACTCATCGAACGAAGCGCAACCACTGAAGGCTACTTCACGCCGATCTTCTGTGAGAGGGTGGTACTTCCACGATCGAGCCAGCTCATGTTCGAGCTGTAGTAACTGACTACAACTAGGGTCTACCCTCTAAACCTAACTGATAATCAAACGATTTGTTACATAAGTAAAAAGATAGATTGACTTAAATGAAACTAATATTATTTTCGGATTACTACGCGTTATTTTATTATTATAAACTACATACTCACGACGTTTTGGTTAGTTTACAGAAACCGTGATCACTGTTACATAAATAATAGTAAAATTACACGTTGTATTCCTATAATATTAGTTTCATTTAAATGAGTACTCTCGAAAGTCTTAGATATCATCATGTAGTCAGTAGTTTGTTTGTCAAAGCGACTGGAACGCTTTATATCGAAGGTCGCAGGGTCGTCTCCTGATCGTGGAAATGAATTTTGTTCTAGGTATATTTATTACTAGCTTTCCGCCCGCAGCTTCACCCGCGTGGAGTATGGTTACATCGCGTTTCCAAGAGAACCTTTCAAAAGTCTGGGATAAAAACTATCCTACGTTCTTTCTCAAGGTCAACTCTATGTCTGTACCAAATTTCATTAAAATCCGTTCAGTGGTTTAGGCGTGAAAGCGTAACAGACAGACAGACAGAGTTACTTTCGCATTTATAATATTAGTAGGGATATCAGTAACTACTCAATGCGAAATATCTATACTAATATTATAAAGCTGAAGAGTTTGTTTGTTTGTTTGAAAGCGCTAATCTCCGAAACTACTGTTTCGAATTAAATAATTCTTTTTTTGTTGGATAGTCCAGTTATCAAGAAAGGCTTTGGGCTATATAACATCACGCTACGACCAATAGGAGCAGAGATATAGTGGTAAATGTGTAAAAAACGGGAGAAATTATTTCATCTTTGAAGCCTTCCGTTGCGTGCGCCGTGAAAACGGTTCAAGATACACAAAACATATGTATTAAAGAATTATAGCTCTTTTAATGATCTAAAAAACAGTCCGTGACAGTATATGTCTATCTTTTAAGATTAACTCACAAAAACCGTTTTTATGGTACCTAATTTGGTCGAAATAATTTGTTTAAGTTGTATAAACATAATAATATTAATCTTTATTCAAATAAACAAATAAATATGTTGTTGGTTAAGAGTATATCATTGTGAATAAAAAAACATAGGTTTTATCCTGAAAATTCTACGGGAACTTGACCATTCCGAAAACCCCGCAAGAACGGGAACTATGTGGGAAAAACCAAAAATCTGCCGGAAGTCACTATTCCACGCGCACGAAGTCGCGGCAAAAGCTAGTATGTATATATTTAGAAATTCTTACATGTAATGTTTTATATTTTAATACAAATACACTTTTTTACATGTAAGAAATTAGTTAGTTTTGTAATAAATATTGTTTATTAAACAACATCTTTTTATACTTCTCACAGTATTTTAGTTTTATGCATGAATATAAAATCATTAATAACATATAAATCTTATTGGAAATGGTCTTTTTTAATACAGTTCTTTAAACCTCGGGACTGGTCATCAACATTAACAAGGTTTTAAGAAAATTCACCACTCATAGTAATGTGAATTGTTCAGGAAGTCCAAAGTATTAGTCATTTAGAGTAGACCTTATTATAATCCAGTGTATTCACTTAAAATTAATTTCTAATGAAGTTTCGTCTCTCAACCCGTCTCTGAGTCTCACTAATACTGATTATTAAACGTGTTGCTAAAACTCTAACTACCTTCAACAATGTGTTGAGCCACGCGTGTATGTTATAATACCTTCATCACAATATCTGTCTATCATACATATAAACCTCATCAAACTTGAGTTATAGTTTAAAGTGTGAAGCGTTTAGAGCTTTCAGTATGCCATGAATGTTGGTTAAAATATGGTTAATATGTGAAAAATTCCTTAGTCATGTACAAATTCTGTGACCTGTCTCATTTTACTGCCTAATTATTCTTCTACCTGGCAATTTCCCAGCTATAGCCAGGGTCTGCCTTACATGTGTGAATAGTTTGTTGACTAATTGTTTTTACGATCGGCCGCCTGCCTGACATCAACCCTCTTTGGGAATGCATTAATTAGTGATATGTAAATACTCTTAGAAAGTACATATCACTCGGAAAAATCACATTGGTACTTGCCAGGATCGAACCCGCGCCCTTGTGCATGAGAGGCGGGTCTTTTAACCACTAGGCGACCACTGACTATATTTACTGCCTAACTATTATGTTTACTTAATTGTTTGATATCATTATAATTTTGTTTTTATTTTATGTAATCGTTACTCTTACTGTTAATCAAAGTAACATACCCCAAATATTTTTTTTCAATATTTTAAAATCTTTCCTAATTTTATTCTGTATGCAATGCATATTTTTTTATATTGAGATGCATTGAATTATTATTTAATTTTTAAATAGATAGGTACATATTATCTCATTTCTCAGTGAAAAGTTTAAACAAATATAACTGAAATATAAATAGACTATATATTAACCTTATTTTAATAATTTGCGAAGATTTGTGAATGAAAAGTGTGACTATAAGATCTAGGGTTATACATTTTTACATATATCAAGAAGAGTATATCTAAATGTAGTTTAAACAACACACTAAAGCGAAACTTCCAAATAGATTTTTCTCCTTTTTGCCATATTTTTCATTACTATTCTCTATAATACGCAGTATTGTAATAATATACAGCCTTAAAGCCTTCGTTAATCAGACTACACAACATACGAAAAATATCGATTCTAACCAGCAGTTCCTGAGTTATTTCACACAAACAAACACACTTTAACTTTATAAAATGAATGTATGTATTATTTCCGGGTTTTTCATACAATATTCACTTCGATAACAAATAACCATCTGATGGGGGAAGTCCCCTATTGGGAATGACGTAATTCTGAGAAAGGATTTGGTTAGCAGAAGTAGGTATGAGGGTTTGATTTAAAACGATTGGTAAATCACAATATTATATGTTTAAGGTAATTTTATTATAGTGATGCTAGATTTAAATTAGAGATGAAGAGAGCTCTTAATATTATACAGGCGTTAAAATGATTCACATTTATACATACTTGTACTTATTTGTCTTTTGGTTATAATTTGTTTGATATAATTAAACATATCCAAAAAATTAAATACATTTGTTCTATGAGATAATGACACTGACTGATATGTAAATAATGTCTTTTATCGAAATAAAAGTCATAGGTATTTAGCGGTTTTAATATGCGTTTAAATTAAGAAAAAAATTGTTTTATTTCAATGCTCATGAGATCTTATATATCATAACGTATTTGGCCATATTAAATTAAGTTTCATAAGTTTAAATTAACTAAGAATTTAAAGGAAGGAAGAAGATTAACTGATTTCATAGGTGGTAGAGCCTAGCTGTGGTCAGTTACTACAGCTCGAACATGTGCTGTCTCGACCGTAAGTACCACCCTCTCACAGAAGATCGGCGTGAAGTAGTCTTTAATGGTTGAGTTTCGTCTGATGAGTGAGAGAGACGGTTGCCCTTTCCCTTTTCCCACCCTTTCATTTCCCTCCCTTTCCCACCTTTTCCTCCCCCTTTTCCCCCAATCAAGGGCGGCAATACATCCTCAAATCTACGTTGCAGATATCTATGGGCGAAAGTAACTACCTACCACCAAGTAGGCGCCTACTCGGTTGCCCCCTTTTCCCATAAAAAAAATATTATTGATCCCTTAAGATGAGGAAACTGGTATATCTTTCGTTTGTCAAGTCCTGAATGGATGAAGTGCTTTTAATAATTGTTTGTGCCCTGTATTAAGTATAAAATTAGTAGTACAAAAAGAATTTAATGCAATAGTTATATTAATGATATTTAACTGTCAAGAAAGCTTTATTCAGGTTATCTTTAGGATAATTTAATTTCAAGATTACATATACCTTTAAAATAATGTTGCGTTATCATATTTTTTTCTACAAGCTGGCTTCATTTGCACTGGAATCGTGGAATCCTACTAATATTATAATTGTGAAAGTTTGTGAGTATGTGCGTATGTTTGTTACTTCTTCACGCTCAAACGGCTGAACTGATTTTGATAAAATTTTGTATACAGGAAGCTGACGTTCAGGATAAACACATAGGCTACTTTATAACCCGAAATCCGCGGCTAACACCGCGGGATGCAGCTAGTCAGGTATAATCTTGAGTACCGTGACAAGAAAATACGAAGGAGTTTGTCGGTTTTCTGTATTTTGATATAAAAAAAAATTTAGCGTAAGTTAAATTATTTATTCTTAAGAATAATTAATATTTCCCATGTAAACATTTCATTCTGATCTTATATAAATAAAATAGAATACTTACATTCCAGTAAACATAAAATTAATAAAGAGTATATTTAAAGACTGATAGAATTTTATCTGAAACTTATTTCTGTCAATAACCTAATACACGAAATTTTTAGCATACTAAAAATATATTAGAATACATAATAATCTCAACCTTAACATATTGTGATAAGGTTCATTATTAATAAAATTATTAATACATTCATCTTATTTGGTGTACAATCGGGTAATTGATACCTCTGTGCTTTGGGCATGTTTAAATTAGGATTTTCCTTAATACCTATTCCCCAACATTGATACTGACTTTAATTAAATTTATAACACAACACAGCTTCTATATAATATTATCATATTAATAAGTATCTATTTATATTATTTAAATATTGATAAAGCAAAGATTTGGATTTGGCATAAAAAAGATAAGTTAAATATTTTAAAAAAGAACATTGAATATATTTTTATAATCTATACTTATTATATTATATATAAATCGAATTTATATATTATATAAAAATTTATCATCATTATAATGAAAATATTTTTTACTGGGTGTATCAGAGGTAGTAAGACCCGCCCACCTATAGAGCCTCAATATAGCTATCTGTCTCACTCTCTCTCTCTCTCTCTCTCCAACACGACCTCACACCTCAAAACTATACCGTCGTTTGAATTAAAAAAAAAAAAAAAAACCTCCTCGCTATAAACCTCCTTTGTCAGAACTACATTTCAGTAATAGGACTTGTATATAGGATTTTGAATTTGGAATATCGATTTACATTTTATATTGAGTTTCAATTTGAACTTGGAACATCGTCGTAAATTAAATTGTTATAATTTTTGAATTTGGAATATTTTTAAATTTGAAATATTTGTTTTATTTTGACTTTTGTTTTTATAAGACTACCCACATTGAAATAAAAATCACAAAAGTTTTTTTTTTATTCAATGAAGTGTATTGATTTAGTGTATAATATAATTTTTATGATGTTATAAATAATTTTAACGCTATCCGTGTACCGCGCAGGTCCTCGTATTCTCGGAACTCCAAGCTTGTAACATTAGAACGTAATATATTTTCATATTAACAATGTTTTATTTCTATACATTTATTGGTGATATTTTAAACTGATGTATGTATGCGTTTCAAATTTTCTTTTTTTTAACTTAAATTGTTAGGTATAGTTACTTTTTTGTTTTAATATATAGGAATGTTAACCAATCGTTAGTGACATATATGTATAATGTATGTCACGTGACTTCATACACTATTACTGTTGTCTTGTTTCTATGGGAACTTCACTGAACTTTAAGCTAAATCTATAGTCTATACTAATATTATAAAGCTGAAGAGTTTGTTTGTTTGTTTGAAAGCACTAATCTCCGAAACTACTGATTCGAATTGAATAATTCTTTTTGTGTTGGGTAGTCCAGTTATCGAGGAAGGCTGTAGGCTATATAACATCACGCTACGACCAATAGGAGCAAAGATATAGTGGTAAATGTGTAAAAAACGGGAGAAATTATTTCATCTTTGAAGCCTTCCGTTGCGTGCGCCGTGAAAACGATTCAAGATACACAAAAAATATGTATGAAAGAATAATAGCTCGTTTAATGATCTAAAAAACAGTCCGGAACAGTATATGTCTATCTTTTAAGATTAACTCACAAAAACCGTTTTTATGGTACCTAATTTGATCGAAATAATTTGTTTAAGTTGTATCAACATAATAATATTAATCTTTATTCAAATAAACTAATAAATATGTTGTGGGTTAAGAGTACTTCATTGTGAATTAAAAAAAACATAGGTTTTATCCTGAAAATTCTACGGGAACTCGACCATTCCGAAAACCCCGCAAGAACGGGAACTATGTGGGAAGAACCAAAAATCTGTCGGAAGTCACTATTCCACGCGGACGGAGTCGCGGCAAAAGCTAGTTATAGCCTATGTCTCATTCTGATATGTTACCTACTTCACTGTAAATCTTCATCGAAATCGGCTGAGTACTTTATTGAGAGGAGTCACGAACATAAATACTTATGTCACAAACTCCATTCATAATTAGATACTCTTTATAATAATAAAACAACGAAAATCTCTACAGTACCGTTAAACATAGAGACTATAAATTTATTTCTTATTTAATTAATAACATACATATATTTTTTCATATTAAACATAGTTTAATTATTCCTTTATTTTATCACATATATTTAGTATGTTAATTTAATACGAGTATATATAAAAGACTATTTATAAAAGCATTACTATGTGTAGTTTTGAATTCGTAAGTAAAACATACATACAAATTAAATTTATATACATATGTATATGTAATTAAATTATTTTTTATCAATCATACATTTCTTTGACAATAACTTTAGGAAACATAGTATTAATTTAATTACCTACCTATATGTAATATGAGTAATAATTTTGTATATCATATGACATATAAATATAAACATTAAACACAGTGGGCGGCTGATAGTATTATATGTAGGAGGTCTCTCACGGGAGGCCCGGGCCTGGCGCCTAGGCCTGGGGCCTAAGGCCTAGGCCCTGGGGCCTTATTGGTGATAAGAGAACTTACAGGTGACTTAGATACTGCAGATTATAAGAAAAACATATATATATATATCACATCAATTCATTCTTGGAACGTACTTCGAAAACAGCCCTAGTAGGTTCTTTTCAAATTTGGTAGAGAGAGGAGCTTGTACGGTGGAGGTGAGCGTATAACGTTAGATATGACAACTTAAACAAATTATTTCGACCAAATTAGGTGCCATAAAAACTGTTTTTGTGAGTTAATCTTAAAAGATAGACATATACTGTCGCGGACTGTTTTTTAGATCATTAAAAGAGCTATTATTCTTTAATACATATTTTTTGTGTATCTTGAACCGTTTTCACGGCGCACGCAACGGAAGGCTTCAAAGGTGAAATAATTTCTCCCGTTTTTTACACATTTACCACAATATCTTTACTCCTATTGGTCGTAGCGTGATGTTATATAGCCTACAGCCTTCCTCGATAACTGGACTATCCAACACAAAAAGAATTATTCAATTCGAATCAGTAGTTTCGGAGATTAGCGCTTTCAAACAAACAAACTCTTCAGCTTTATAATATTAGTATAGATATTATAAGTCCAGGTTTCCTCACGATGTTTTCCTTCATCAGTCAGTGATGTCTAAATACTCTTATAAACTACATATGACTTGGACAAATCACATTGGTGCTAGCCAGGAGCGAACCCGCACCCTTAGTTTGTGCAATAATTTAAGTTTTAACCGAATAAGAACATGATATTTCAGCATCTCTAATTCAAGAACGAATTATGCACTAATTCTAAATTTATTAATAAACAATGAAAAAGTCAAAGTAATTACTTTTTTCAAGCAACTTAATAGCCTTAATTTTTTATAATTACATAATATTATATATATTAATAATTTAAATATGTAACTATTCATTTATTTAGGTATACTAATAGTTAAATATCCTCTCCCTAACTCATATTTTAACCGAACTTAAGTCCAGGACTTTGGTTTGAATTGAAGTGCACTTAACTATATTGTTGTTACACCATATTGTATGTATGTTTGTTCATACGTTACGAAATAACTATTAAATTGATTTTTGCCTAATAAAAACATTTTTTAATATTTGCGGTTATATCGGAAATTATAAAACTGTCATGGTTTTATTGTGAATAATTTATAATTATGTTTTTTTATAAGATTGTTATTATTATGGAATTTTATATCAAACCGTATAATATAAATAAGTTTATAATATTGAAATTAAATTAATATTAACCGATTTTCTATGCTCTTTATTATTATTTTAAACTTCATACTCCCGACTTGTCAGACTAGGTATACCTAGTTTAAAAATAATAAAAAACGCGTAGTTATCCGTAAAAAATAGTTTTATATAAATGAATACTCGTAGAAGATTCCATATCATTAGTTTATAATACCTATATTAGGAATTATATTTTGATAAAAAAAAATGTTTTTGTATTGGATTTAATTTGAAATAATTAATTCAAAGTTAAACATCGCTCGTCTGTGTGTTACGAATTTTTTTTTATATTTGTTAATATTAAAGAAATCTTTTTAAATTATTTGCTTACAGTGTTAGATCTCTATTTAAAAATCTTCGTATCTACATTATTTACATAGGCTATTGAAAAAACGAATTATATGTAGTGTGACGATGAACCTAAAATATATTTGACTAAGAAATATATCATCATATACAGGGTGACTGGTGAATTACTATCAATAATATTTAAAGAGCATACTCGGTACATGATTCTCATTCGAATTATGTAAAAAAAATAGCCACTTAATTTTTGACAAAATTTCCGTATAAATAAATAAAGTGTTGACACGTTCCAAGTGTTCCGCCGCACGCGTGTGTGTGTATGTGTATGTGTATACCTAATCTGTAGGGTGTTCACACGATGCGTAATTAATTACATAACTTTTGGTTAACTTTACGTAGAAGTTTATTAATATTTATGTTATATTAATTTTTATTTTGTCATATATGATCGTCAAATATCACGTCCTCAAGTATCGATAGTAATTCACCAGTCACCCTGTATATGGTTAACAAATAAATAACAATTATTTACCTAGATGAAATAATAGTCAGTGGTGGCCTAGTGGTTAAAAGCCCGCCTCTCATGCATGAGGGCGTGGGTTCGATCCTGGCAAGTACCAATGTGATTTATCCGAGTCATATGTACTTTGTAAGAGTATTTAGTCATCACTGATTAATGCATTCCCAAAGAGGGTTGATGTCAGGCAGGCGGCCGGTCGTAAAAACAATTAGCGAAAACTATTCACAACACGTAAGGCAGACTCTGGCTAAAGCTTAGAAATTGCCAGAAAAAAGATTTACCTAGATGAAATATAATAATTCTTTGAAACTATAAAAAAATATAACAAGTAGATAAATTATTTAAAGTAACTTTCTTTGAAGGAGCTTATAAATTTATTTCAAATGTATTATAATTGTAATCTATTGTGGTTTCAATTATGTCGTTAGGGTGCGCTACGGGTGTTATTGTGTCACCCTCTCACCCTCATTCATCCTAAGAGGGTGTTTATTACACTCTAGTTTATTGGGGCGTGTTACACTAAATGGAATATCATTTAATGTATTTGAATGATTGGTTTTTTATGTTAGCTTTATTTAAATATTTTTTTTCGTAATTATAAGTCATCTTTCGTAAACTGTATGTTACTACCTACTTATAATGTATTTACGTATCAAACAACATTTAATTTGTACTAAAAACAAATACTTAATTGTAATAAATTCTCGATAAAAAATAATTTTCGTCAATAATACTTACAGAAAGTTAAATGATTTACGAGTCAATTGAGTGTCTTTTAATTTTAATATAACGACGACGTATCAACTCAATAATAGCTATACATATATTAAACTTGTATTCATTTTAAATATCTTCAAATCCAATCTCGTTAATCCCATACAGTTTATAAAAACTAACAAACATCTTATCTTTGACATCTCTATTGTGAAGAACAACAAAGCTTTAAGAATAGCTCTTGACTGCCGGTTAACAGAAAAAAAACACAAAAGAATAACCGTAATACGGTTCCGTATATATAATTTTATATTCGAAACATAATATAACTTTAAAATATGTGAATAATCAAGGTTTTAATAGAAATATTATTACTAACCTTCAAGACGTCACAGTTTAATGTTATTTATATTTCTCCTCCGATGTAGTTCATACTAATATATAACAAAAGATCACCAAACTACACATAGTTACACAAGAAACAAGATGTCTACACACTATTCAACTCACTTCCCCTATAAAAAAAATCACAAAGCCCACAAATAAGCATATAATGAGCATATTCAATAAATTATTTGACAGAGCACTTAACACAATCTCCCGCCTTTAATGCGTTCCGTATTGGGTGTTTTATCGCGTACGGTTTGCACAATTGTTTGTTTTTTGGGTTCTTTTAATGTAAAGAATGGAACGAAATGAGCAAACGCGCCGCCTTTGTGTGTTGGTGCACCGTTTTGTTTAAACATATGGCTAGATGTCTTAATATGATTAAAATGATTCAATGATATTTATAAATTATAATATGGCCAAGACTATTCTGTAGTAATATTAACACTTATTGTATAAAAATCGCTTTATTAAGTTTTTTTAATCTCTTTACGTGTATCTAGGTATTTTATAGATTCTTTAATTCTAGTTTCTGAATTTATTCACCGAGATACAAGGTCGCAGTACGATCTAGCTTCTATGCTAAATTATGTAAGTTACACTTTTATATTATTAATCTAAGTAATTTATTTATTCAAAATGCAGCCCAGATAATAGGTAGGTATAAAGAAATACTTACCTACATCTGATTCTTATCTTGAGTGATATTAACATAAAATGATTTTATTAGTCTATTAATTAAAAACTTATAAATCAGAAGAATAATTAATGTGTCCGTATGTTTATTTAGTTTAATAGTTGATACATTTTAATAATTAAGTTTTAATTTTAATAATTAAAAACTAAGTGTTCACAACACGTAAGGCAGACCCTGGCTATACCTGGGAAATTGCCAGGAAGAAGAAGAAGATATTGTATGATGACAATTTCGCAATTGTCGCAAATGATATTTATAAAAAAAAGGAATGGAAAAGACTAAAAAGGTTTACCATAACATTTCAAAACTTTGTTGTTTTAACGGTTAGCCTTAAGACATCACTAACAAAATAATAATTTAATAATCTTATCAAAACTAAAATGGAGTGAACTAGACATAATATGAAAATACCTCTATGACATTGTTAACAACACCTATAAATAAATATTTAAATACGACTGGCCTTATAAATTAATATTCAATAGTTTATTTTAAGCATAATTTATGTTATTATTAATATGGAAACGTCATAATAGAAACAAATTCATATAATTTTAATATTTCCTAGAAACAAACAAGTTTCGAATTTGGCTATACCTACCTAATTATAGCATCTCTCTCATGTTGTACACCGTAGGTATGTATAATAAATGAATTAGAACTTTTTAAATATTACTCATGTACAAAAATAAGTATTTATTTAATATTAAGAATAATATAATACTTAGATTATAATAATTTATACAGGTACAAGAAACAAAATTAGGCTAATATCTATAAATAGAGCATATATTAAAAGAGTTGACAAATCTTCAAACAATTGAACAAATGTGATTAATTCTATATATTTTTTAATCTTTTATAGACTGCTTACTTATATCGAATAGATATTTTAATAATCCAATTATATTTCATGCCTACATCCCGCATCGAATAACTCTATCAATGTATCTTAGTTGAATAATGAGAGACAAAAATGTAAACACTCAAATTATGTTAATTGAACATGAAGATTTTTGTCATAATATATTTTTAAAGCTATTTCGGTATCATAAACAACAATATGGCTGAATGACTTTGGACGAATATTAAGACATGAATTAAAAAATATATCTATGAGAAAAAAAAAGAAACAAGCAATGTGTAATAACTAAAAGTGTAACACCTTACGTAATATCCTTATGATTAAACACCATCAGCTGAATATGTTTTGAAGACGGGACGGAAATATCTTGTTTTTCGAATTTACATTAAATACGCCCAGTTTGAGTCCCAATTGTTTCACAATCTCGAAAATGGCGAACTCAGACAACGACCAATGGGAGGCGTCGACGTTCCGATGACCAAAAACAAACGATTGGTCGATACGACGTCTGTTATAAGCTTCGGCCAATCAGGATTGAGAACGGGAGTTCGATTCAAACTAGTACCATTTATGCTCTCAACGGTTTTAGACGTGCGTGTTCATTCCAAGTTTTTGAGTGTAAAATAACGAATATTTTTGTGATAATATTATTTGTGGTGTTGTGTTGTCTATAAACTATAGTCAGCGGTAATGTTTGAATGTTTTATGGTTGCCAGTGGACTGTATATAGGTTGTGGCTGACGATATTTTATTTTTAGTTTAGCTTGTTAAAGCTGCGAGATGTTCTTAATATAGACTTGCTGTGAGTGTGAATTCCTTATAATGTTGAACGATCTTTGTAGGACATATTATATATTTACTTATACTCTTAGTATTTCCATACAAGTTATATACATTATGTCTAAAATTTAAAGATATTGTCGTTATATTAAAATAGAAAAATAAAATATTTAAAATAACGTTTAGCTTTAGCGTTTAGCAATAGCTCTACATTCGATTAGAGAAATTTTCAGTCAGAAATTAGATTTTAAAGAAAGACTCTACATACCAAATATGTAATGCTAAGTTTATTATTAATTTCAATGATCAATATAAACAGATTTAAAATGATTAAAAAAGTAGATGATACGTACTAATAGAATTTTTTCGTCTAAAATAAAACTCATTTGAGTTAGCGACGGTAACTAAAGGTTGCTGGTTCAATTCCTGCTCGTGCTAATTCTAAATTAATTTAATTCTTATATATACATATATATTAGTAAGTTTTTGACGTTAATGCTTCCTTTTAAGTAATTCTGTCCTATTTCTTCACCAATAGTCGGAATCTCTTCTAAATGCCGAGATGATTATTGGTACATCAGAAACGGCTCAGCATTTTACGCGAATAACAAGACAAATACATATGTATATATTATTTATTCAAATGATTTTGTATAATCATATATATGTACATAATGCTTATTTCTTAAGCGTCTTTCGTTATTAGTATTTTTGTGAGTATAAAGTTTTAGAGATAGGTACCTATTTGTAATAAAAAATAATTTAACTATTATAGGACTGCACAACAAATTTAAGATTTATAAGTATGTTAATATATGAATTCGCAGTTATAAGTTTTGTTTAAACAGATTACGGTGAACGGAAATATCTACATATATGTATATAAGGTATATATGACCTTACAAAAGCTTTTATAGAAATGTATCTATTAAATTATAAATACTGAGAAAGTATTTATGCCGATTAATTGAAATAAATTAATAAATAAGAGATTTTTTTTTAGAGGAAGCATATACATATGTATAATTTCTATACATTATGAAGTAAAAATGTAGTATAGAGAGAGAGAGAGAAATGCTGAAAAAATATGAATAATGAAGCACACATATTATGACGTATTTATCCGCCATTTTGTTTTTAATTCAGACTATTATACTCAAGAATTAATTTTGCAAATGGAGTTAAAATTCAATCTACCTGGCAATTTCCCAGCTTTAGCCAGGGTCTGCCTTACATGTTGTGAATAGTTTTGGCTAATTGTTTTTACGACCGGCCGCCTGCCTGACATCAACCCTCTTTGGGAATGCATTAATCAGTGATGTCTAAATACTCTTAGAATGTAGGTCACAACTGGTAGAATAAATCACATTGGTACTTGCCAGGATCGAACCCGCGGACTCAATCCTATGTATGAGATGCGGGCCTTTTAACCACTAGGCCACTACTGACTGAAGTTAAAATTCAATATTTATCTATACTAATATTATAAAGCTGAAGAGTTTGTTTGTTTGTTTGAAAGCGCTAATCTCCGAAACTACTGGTTCGAATTGAATAATTATTTTTGTGTTGGATAGTCCAGTTATCGAGGAAGGCTGTAGGCTATATAACATCACGCTACGACCAATAGGAGCAAAGATATAGTGGTAAATGTGTAAAAAACGGGAGAAATTATTTCATCTTTGAAGCCTTCCGTTGCGTGCGCCGTTAAAACGGTTCAAGATACACAAAAAATATGTATTAAAGAATAATAGCTCTTTTAATGATCTAAAAAACAGTCCGCGACAGTATATGTCTATCTTTTAAGATTAACTTATAAAAACCGTTTTTATGGTACCGAATTTGGTCGAAATAATTTGTTTAAGTTGTATCAACATAATAATATTAAGATTTATTCAAATAAACAAATAAATATGTTGTTGGTTAAGAGTACTTCATTGTGATTAAAATAAAAACATAGGTTTTATCCTGAAAATTCTACGGGAACTCGACCATTCCGAAAACCCCGCAAGAACGGGAACTATGTGGGAAGAACCAAAAATCTGCCGGAAGTCACTATTCCACGCGGACGAAGTCGCGGCAAAAGCTAGTATATTATAAATAGATATTATTACATTAATGATATTTAGTATTATCTAATTTATGGATTATAAACGGTAATACAAATAAATAACTTGATGATGTAATGTCTTTTTGGACTGATAACGTCGGGATAAATCCAGAATATTCTCTTGATGTATCACGTGACTAGGCTAAATACGGTCTAGACTTAATACACTCTAGAGTAGTCTACGTGTATTGCTATAAAGTTTAATGATAATTTGTTCAATCATACTAAGTAGGTACTGATACCTCTACTATGTAGGTACTTATTTAAAATTTAAAATACATTTAAATTTAAACTTGCGTATTTAATCATTATTAATATTACAAATAAACGTGAAAGTAAGTTTAACTTTCAAGAGAAAAAAATATTATTATATCACAGTTAGTAATATAATAATTTTTAGAAAACAAAAAAGCAATTTAGGAGTTACGTATAAACAAACAAACAAACAAAATCAATAAGTTAAAAACAACTATATATCTAAAGAAATTTAAAGAAAACTGTACAAAACGTTGATTACTATCTACGGGCCGTTAACACGCCGTGGGGGTCTAATTAATGACCGTATAAGGTCAAGGACCCCCTAATTATACATTGATTGTAGGTACCTATAGATGTCATCTGAGATAGCATCGATAAGACATACCATACGTATACAAGTATTACCCGGGGCGTCGTCTGTATTGTAATATTATAAATAGGGTAAATATAAAGTATAAGAAAGTTGGGGATGTTTGTTGATGTTTAACACAAAAATTAATTGATAGATTTTGATGAAATTCTACAATAATGTAGTTTAGATATGAGAGTAAGACAAGCTGTAATTTATATGAAATTGAAAGCTCAAGATATTAACAAAAATTTTTTTTATGTTAAGTTGTGTAAAATTATAAAAACAGTTATTAAACAGCATTATGTAGGTACGTTGTGTAATAATAGTATGTTTTCTAGTACAATTAAAAGTTTTGTTGATATATCAATATATAATCTTGTATTTTGTGATTGCTTTAACATAAATAGTAAAGTTGAAAATTAGTTATAGACTTCCATGTAGGAGATACACAAATGAAGTTAAGTACGTTCTTGTTTAATCATAAATTGATAATAATTTAGTGATTTTCTTATAAAATAATAATAATAATTTTAACTTTTGATCTTATTATTATTTTGTTAAAATAACTAAACAACTAAAAATGGTTTATTATGCATGAATCATGCGGGACCGGTCAGTACATACCTACCCTACTACATAGTTTAGAATTAAAATTATTTTTATTAAAATTATATATTGATTTCAATTATAATTTAACTTAGAAATTAATTTTGTATGTGTATTTTATTAATTATAACTTCAGACGGTAAGAGAAAACATACATACAAATTACAAAACCAAATTCATAATTTTCCTGTGTAAATGGAACATACATACAATAATATATATATATATGAATATACAAAATATAAAATAATTTATAATAAGTATATGTACATACTAGTTTTGTTCACTGGATATTCTCGTATGTGACGTCAGAAGCAGCTCTTGATGTCATTGACCTTTTGCTCTACTAATATAAAATAAAATAAAATTAGACTTTATTGCTGTTTAAATTGCAAAAACTACTTCTACTAAATAACTACATTTTATAATATCCTATTTATTAATCTAATCTTAAATTAGTTATAATAAAATGATTTCATCAACGTTCGTTTTTAACAGCTTGTCTTTCGACATAGGTCTCCTCTGAAGACTTCCATGAATCTCAATCTTTGCTACCCGGGTCCATAATGGACCAGCTACTTTATTAATGTGGTCTTTTAGCTGGTCGTCCCTAATTTCTTTTTCCATCACTCTGTTATAATTTTCGTCCATTTCTCTTGATGCTCCCTCAACATGTGTCCTGTCCAATACTTCTGTGTTCGATATAATGAATAATATAATGAATAATATAATGAATTGCTTGAGTAAATTGTTATCTTTTCTACTTCTGTTAGTCTTACTTTATCTTTCTTGTTAATTCCAATAACACTCCCCTCTATACTATTTTGGTACACGTTTAGTTTTTGTTCTAATTTTTCTGTTATATTCAAGAATTCTCAAATCAGCATAGGGCAAGTGAAAACACTTTATTGTGTATGAAGTCACGTGACATACTATATGTCACTGACATAGTTGACATAGGTAGGTACATATATTATTTTAACACACTTTCCATATTTATATCTGAATCATATTTAGAAGACCACGTGAACGAAATCGCGGGTAAAAACTAGTTATATTTTTATTATTGAAATTAGAAAAATGTATACAAAGTTTTATTTACGTTGAAGCTAAATCATCTAATATGAAATTGAGGATTATGTTATTTTAATATGGAATAATAAAATTTGGTTACTAAAATTTAATTTATTTAAATTTATAAAACGTTACATTCATATCTGTTCAAGTTTAGTGAAAACAAAGTTTAAAGCATAGCGCAATTAATATATTTTAAAGACATTTTAATTATCATATAGATACATATATTATAAAACGTAAAAACTAGAACTATACTTTATAAAATAATTAATTATTAAACCAATAAAGAACTACAGTCTTTACTTAACTAACAATAATATCAATAAACTGTTTTGTTAAAAAAAAACTAAAAGTCATCTTTGTATACAAATGGGAATACTTGAAATAGCTGAGGATCATTAATAGTGAGGTGCTCCAGCGTTATCGACGGACTAATCTGTCGATAAATCTTGTGTTTTACAGCTGACCACGATAACATCGCGACACGTGGCTCTATAGGGATGGGAATGTATCGATAACTTACATATAGACATACATTAGATACTATTATATTAAATAGAATTTGAAAATTATAAAAAAATGTAGGTAGGTATATAGTTCATTATCATCACCCTATCAGAGCCTGCTGAAAGGCCTCTTCACATATAGAGAAGGTTTGAGCATTAATCACCACGCTTGCTCAAGAAGGGTTGGCGATTTCAAACTTATAATTAGAAATTATAAGTCCAGGTTTCCTCACGATGTTTTCTGATCTGTCAGTGATGTCTAAATACTCTTAGAAAGTACATATGACCCGGAAAAAATCACATTGATTGGCCACCACGATATATAGGTTTTTAAAAATCCTAATATTTATAGTATAATAACATCATGTTTATTATATTTAAACCGTTCTACTTGTGTTATAGAAGTCTTGAAATAGAAGCATCAAAATAATCGCCACCAGAAATAGTTGAAGTCGCTAACTTCAATAAAACTTAAAATATTCGTTTGACAAATGAGACCTGGGACCTCATTGGACTGAGGCCAGCTTTAAAAAATTCGGATCAGACGATAAATAAGAATGTATTAAAAATAAGAAGATGAAGTAAACAATATTATTTTTAATAGAAACGTAATTTACATGTAATGTTAGTTGGGTCATTTTATGATAAAACAAAAAGTAATAGGTTTGTTATACAAGTTATATATATATATAAAAGAAAGTCGTGTTTGTTACACTATTTATAACTCAAGAACGACTGTAGAAATGTGGTTGAACAGTGGTGGAAAGATAGATTAGAACAAGGAGACGGACATAGGATATTTAATTCTGTTCTATCGAAACTTAATTTTTTTGTAATAAACTCCAATATCTGGTTATTTACGGCCTCTAGTGCGGAATAGAGTTCGCCTGGTCAGCTATACATATATTACTAATTCCGAAATTAACGCGGATGAAGTCTCGGGCGAAAACTAGTATTTAGTAAAATAAATAATTAATTATATGTGACACGATAGCTCAGTGGTTATAATGATCGGTGATAATAGTCGCAGGTTTGATTCCCGCTTCGAGTTATAAAAAACATTAGGTGCGTTGGCAAATATCTTAATATTCTGACATAGAATAGTTTTAAAGATCTTAAATTCAATTCTTGTTCATCATCATCAGCCTATCAGAGCCCACTGCTGAGTCTCTTCACACATGGAGAAGATTAGTGCATTAATCACCACGTTTGCTCCATTAATTTAGTCAAAGAGTCTAAGATATTTTTTCATTTCATAACATATTATGACTAACAACCTACAAATAGTGTGATCAGTATTAATTTTTATACATATAAATTCAAAATTATAATTTTTGTATGGCTATATTGTTTATATTTTAAAATATTTATATTTCCATATGTGCAGTGGCGGCTGGTGGGTTATCAAACTGGTGGTGCACTTTACTAAAATATTAAAAATAGAAAATGCAACCACACAACAATTGACAATAAATATGTTTATTTTTCTGAAGCAAAATGTTCAATCACCTTTTTATTAAAATCGGATATTGTTTGTATAATTATAATTAAAAAAAATATTTTTTTCAATACTACGCACAGAAAGTGCATTTAGCAAGTGCATAGTATTTCGGAGAAAAGTTTTGATTCTTTTCAATTCCAATTCGTCATACATCGGGTGCTCTCGGTAATCTTCGGCCGCTCGTGCGGCGCTCGAGAACCGACTCATTACTCGGTACATTTCTATGAACTATCTTTTGTTTCACGCGTCAGGCGTATTAATGCGTATCTCGTACAACATGTATTAGCAGTCCTCGTGCACTCACCGAAGCGCACGAGATATTAGTTTAGTAAAGCGCTCAAACTTTTTGACCATAATTAGAAATTTAATTTTTTATACGTTTTTATATGTTTAAAAAATAAATATTAAAATGGTAATTTAAAAATATAGATGAAGTAATTTTTTGTAATTTTTAAATCTTTTGAATTGGTGGTTCAGCGCACGAGTGCACTTAAGGTACAGCCGCCACTGCTTATGTGTTCGAAGTTTTATTATACTATAGTATTTTTCTTATTTTAACATCTGTAATATCTTTTTCAATGTAATTATATTTTATCTTTCTCAGTTTGTTTTAAACTTATATATATGTATATATTACTATCATAGCATAGTTTGTTAAGCAGATATTGAACAAACTAGAAACCTATTGATATATATATCTACATTAAATTCTTAATTTTATTTTGGATATTACGTTTACCAAAACTGATATAAATTTATATAATTTTTAATACGTATATTTTAAGTTTCTACACATTGAACGTCATGCCAATAGATTCTATATATAATATATATATGATAATTTATATGTTAATTTAAAAATAATCATGACATCACATTACAATATATTAGCATAAAACATGTTCGTGTGTTTATAAATAAACATAGAAACATTTGATTTATACTAATAGTGGTTAGTGATGTAATAAATAATATAAAATTATCTATATTTTATTATAGAATTAAACATAATATCGATACTACAAGTGTCCCATCCCTAAAACTCAAGTTCCATATTTCACGGGAGGCCCGTCTAGATCGTGTCGATGATAAAAATTACTTAAAACACCACACATTTAACATGGGGACCCTCCGACCCTCACACGGACACACACACACACACACACACATAGACACACACACACATAGACACACATGCATACTATTCATATTAAACAATACAAACTCTATACAATTGTAATAGAGTATAATTTTGTATATCGCTAAGTTCCCTGCAGTACGTGAATATATCTGGACTATAAAAATGCCTGTACCCGAATTGATAGCGTTTTAGATGGTTGTCTGATAATGAAATGATTTGTCGTTAACATTGCTGTAGTAATAACTTGCTTTTGATTTAATACGGTCGCCTCGTGGAATACTTTCAAGTTTGTCGTATAGTTTACTATGAGTTTGTATGGTTACACGAAATACAGATAGTTTGTAGTATTTTCATACATTTACCTCCGATGATAACTGGAAATTATTTTTTTATTATTTTTTTGAGTCAGTGGTGGCTCAGTGGTTAAAGGGCCCGCCTGTCGTTGCCGAGGGCGCGGGTTCGATCCTGGCCCGGGCAAGTACCAATGTGATTTTTCCGAATCATATGTACTTTCTAAGAGTACTTAGACATCACTGATTAATGTTGATTCCCAAAAGAGGGTTGATGTCAGGCAGGCGCCCGGTCGTAAAAACAATTAGCCAAAAACTTTTCACAACATGTAAGGCAGACCCTGGCTATAGCTGGGGATTTGCCAGGTAGAAGAAGAGAAGAAGATAACTGGATATTATTTTGTGTAAAATCTACGTCACAGTATTGTGGATAAATTAATATCAAATATTTTATATTAGAAAATGACTTTCTATTATACTTATTTTTTACTAAGCGAACTATTCTAAATATACAGTATATTAAAACCGATCTCAATACTTTATGTACATAAAGAAGTAAAATATGCATTTATTCAGAAAACCTATGTGAAGATATAAATATTTTTATATTTAATTTAAACTTTATGGAACATTTATAAAACCAGAATCAAAAACAAAAATGATAAATTATATTTGTTCAAGATATATCCTATTATACAAATTACAGTAGCTTTAAATTATATTTCTCTAACCTTTGTTTACTTGAAAATTGAAATTTTATAATGATCAAACATAATTACTTATTTTTATATAGTTTTAGTTTGTTTGAAACTTTGAAACGGCTGAACAAAGTTTCATGATGCTTTCGCTGGGGCATAGATTTCTTTTGTAATTTTATCAATATTTTGTAAGTTTACATTAAAATGAAGATAGATACTTATAAAGTAACCGTGATCACGGTAGTATGTAGTTTCTATTAAGAATAAAGTGGCGTAGTATATCCGAAAAATATTAGTTTCATTTAAATGACTCGCGAAAATCTAAGACTTCATTATATAACATTTATTTTGTAATACAAGTATATTAATAGTTAATTTCACTTTGCTATATTTATTAACTACTTAGGCTCTACATATCGTTTTAAAGTAAAACATATTTATTACTGTACGTTATATTTATTACTATTACTGGAACTTATTGATTAATAATCCAGTGTATATTTACTTAGAGTTCATCTCTGATGATGTTCTATCAGTCAGTGGTGGCCTAGTGGTTAAAGGGCCCGACTCTCGTTACCAGGGGCGCGGGTTCAAACCTGGCAAGTACTAATGTGATTTTTCGAAGTCATATGTACTTTCTAAGAGTATTTAGACACCACTGATAGAAGAAGAAAAACATAGTGAGGAAACCTGGACTTATAGTATCACAATTATAAGTTTGAAATCACCAACCCGTCTTACAAGCGTGGTGATTAATGCTCAAACCTTCTCCATGTGAGAAGAGGCTCAGCAGTGGGCTCTGATAGGATGATGATGATGTTGAGTCTCTCAACCAGTCACTGAGTCTCATGGTCTTTCCTCATTATTAAACGTGTTGTTATAACTCTAACTACCTTCAATAATGTGTTGAGCCACGCGTGTATGTTATAATACCTTCATCACAATATGTGTCTATCATTCATTTAAACCTCATCAAACCATCATACTCTGTTCTTCTTCTTGTACCTGGCAATGTCCCAGGGTCTGCCATACTCTGTTCTATAAGTGTGAAGCTAATATTACATTCAGCATATATATCACAATTTTGTTAATTAAAATATTGCTTATATACAAAAAATTCATATATGTAAATTATCTTTTTATTTTCAATCTATTTGGATTAAAAATTAACCAGTATATCCTATAGATTACAAGTTCTAAGTCATATTTAATAATCAACTTGATTCTGTATTATATTCATCTTCCAAGATATCTTTTGCTTTTAATCAAGATTTCATCCACTTTTTTCTTTTATCACTTCTATCGTCTTTCCGTTCAGATACCAAATGGACGATCAGGTCATATTTCCATTTTTTTGGTACTTGGTACACAAATATTACTCTTTTATCAAGCGTATGAAAGTTTTTGAACTTTGTATTTCGATATTTAGTCCTTATATTACCTACATTATAATGCAATCATAGATATTCATTACTCCTGATCTACCTGCTATATTTTAATATCACGAAATTAACTATATTTTAGAAAATAAGAAAATAGTCGTATATAATATAGTCGTAAATATATTAATGAAAAAGTCTCTGTTTGAAAAAAATGTGCCATTAAACAGCTGGACCGATATGGATTTAATTTTTTACGGACGTAGATTATATTTCAGAGAAAGATATAGGAATTAGGATAAGTTTATAGCTCATTACAAACCATACTTATAAAAAAATCTTTCATACGAGTGAGTTCATTTAAACTTTAAAGAAAATATTGTATTGTACTTGGAGAGTAAAATTTATAATAGTTGAATATTTTTACAGTTATTTTAACTAAAACTTTATGATTTACAATTTTAGAAATAAATATTACCATAGTAATATATCAGTATACATTATTAATTAAGATTTTTCTTTAAAAAAACCAAGGATTTATCACACAAATCACTTATTAACATTATATTTTGTTTAATTTAAGTAAAAATCTGTTTCAGGTAAACAACAAAGATAGAGGATAACTAAAATGAGAAAAAAGAGGAAAACAAGGGCGAAGGTTTAAAAAAATATATTTAAAGGAACAAAAACAGACAGAACGAAGATACGACAAATATTTATATAACAAACAAATATTTTAACACAAAATATAAGAAGAGTCGAGTGATTAAAATTACAATCAAAAACTAAACCATTACTAAGTGTTAAGTGTTATAAAGTTTACGTAAAACGTGCAAGTGTAAGTGAAATCCTTAGTACGAACAAGTGTAACTGTGTAGTGTGAGTGTATTTCGTCAAAGTGGCGGGTGACGAGCATTTAGATATGCTGGGGGGTCCGGAGTGGCCCCAGCGGGAGGCGAGCCCCCCCAGGGACCCCCTACCTAGCTTTGGATTCACACAGGAGCAGGTCGCGTGTGTATGTGAGGTGAGATCTTTGTTTTATATCAAATCTGGCTAATGATAAACGGTCTACTTAATCTTCTTCTACCTGGCAAGTTCCCAGATTAAGCCAGGCTCTGCTTTACATGTTGTGAATAGTTTTGGCTATTTTTACGACCAGCCGCCTGCCTGACATCAACCCTCTTTGGGAATAGTCACAGTCGACTATAGACATTTGTAACATATAATAGGAGTTATGGATGCGTTTCCAACTTTGATTGTTTTTGAGAGGAAAAGGTAGCAAAAGGGAACCGTCTCCCTCACTCATCGGATGAAACTCATCCGTTAAAGACCAGTCGAGCCAGCACATGTTCGAGCTGTAGTAACTTGACCACAGCTAGGCTCTACCACCTTAAAAGATCACTCGCTACATACAATGACACTATCAGTATACCTTTTAAATAAGCTCTTTCTATAACATTACCTTTTAACACTCGTTAACAGATATACGAGAACCTTTTAAAAGTCTGGGATAAAAACTATCCTATGTTCTTTGTCAAGGTCTACTCTATGTCTGTACCAAATTTCATTAAAATCAGTTCAGTTGTTTAAGCGTGAAAGCGTAACAGACAGACAGACAGAGTAACTTTCGCATTTATAATATTAGTAGGGATTATTAATTTTATAGCATTTAGGTAGGTATTTTGTTTAATTTAACCTTAATGTTATATTTTTATTGTACGTACATCTGATAATGCCTTATGTTTGACTTTCATATTTAAAAAATTATGTTACGAATGATAGTATTCCTTCAATCGATATACCTATTGTCATCATTTTATTCATCATGATAAGTAATGAATTAACCGTTGAATGTAATTATAATTAATATTAGAACTAGTAAATATTTAATACAAATATATTATTATCTAATAATATTGAATATCATCTCAATTCAGAATGTGTATTGTCTGACAATCGCCTAATAACCATATGTGAGATATAACTCTCATCTCGTCTGTACGTGATCACAGATGCTGTAAAGAAATCGAAATTATGCGAAAATGTAAAATTTATTAATAAAACTTATTAAATATATCCAAAAACGTATTAATTTTGAATTATACAATGTCTTAGACACCATGTCATAAATATAAGACCCTTTGACTGGTTAAACAAATTAATATTTTTCCGATTACTACGCATTTTTTATTATTTTTAATTAATTAACTGCATAATTCCAACGTTTCGTTTACTTTACAGCAACCATGATCATTAAGACGAGATGTTAAATCTTATAATAAAATACGCGTAGTAATACAAATAATATTAGTTTCATTTAAATGAATACTCACGAAATTCTTAGACCTCATTACCCCTTTGCAGTGATAATAATGATTCCGCATCATTATATATATACAAGTATACTAGAGGAATAAGAAATCATAGGCAGTAGATGACACGTAAGTCGTAACAGAATTACAGACAGACACATATCTTGACTGATGACGGTTATTGCAAAGTAATTGAAAGTTGAGATCAAATAATCAAAAAAACGCGAGCTTTACTTACTGAACTAAAAAATAAAGTGGTTGGGATTTTTAATTAAAATACTTAATATGCCAATTTTTTTAAATTCTGTTATTATATCATTAGAATGTTCTATAAAACAAAGTCTTGTATGTAGTTTAATCGTCTGATAATGGGTATCGAACCCAGAGTACTCCAAGTATGAATCAAAACGTCTACTTCACGATGATCAATGTATTAAATACGTTGAAACTTCTCGTGTGGATAGATGCTAGACTATGGAAATTTGTACTAAGGATACTATCCTAAAAAAAATTAATCGAAACATTATACGAATTAAAAGTTGAATTTTATACCTCATAAAACTTATACTACTGAAGTAAAGTAACTATGTGAGTTAAAAAAGGTATTCATTCTTACTTAAACACGTTATATCGTTAAATAGTTTCCATCTATAATACATATTAAAAACTCAACGATATTTACAATAAAAGGTTTTAAAACTACTAACTCATTTCGGTATATTTTATTCAAAATTATATGCCTATCAAAATATTTATTATAAGTGTTCTTACACTACGTACTAAAAGTATTCCGTTTCTCATTCAATGTCGTACGTCAATTAATTAATGTTGGAGGATTTATTAATGTAAAACTGTTTTATATAAACTACACATAAGAGAAGAACGGAGATATAATTAGAGTATGCTCTATTCCCTTTTAAGACATATGATAATTTTTGCGAGACCACTTTTTCAGTTTATTCTTAAAACCGTCTAACTAATAGTAGGTATTATTCGTTAGTTTCGTTTTATTGAAATATAATATAATTTATTATATGCATTACTTTCAATTGGATAGTACTTGACTCTTCATTCCACCTATTGATATGTGGATTTGTGGATAACGAGATTTTGACTGAAGCTTGAAGACACTCATTATAATAGGAAGAAAACAAACAGACAAACTGTAGCTATACATAGCTGTGATCATGAGGAAGAAAGAAGCATATTGCTTAGTCAGTTTGAAAAAAAAATCATTTAATCTATACTAATATTATAAAGCTGAAGAGTTTGTTTGTTTGTTTGTTTGTTTGAAAGCGCTAATCTCCGAAACTACTGGTTCGAATTGAATAATTCTTTTTTTGTTGGATAGTCCAGTTATCGAGGAAGGCTTTGGGCTATATAACATCACGCTACGACCAATAGGAGCAAAGATATAGTGGTAAATGTGTAAAAAACGGGAGAAATTATTTCATCTTTGAAGCCTTTCGTTGCGTGCGCCGTGAAAACGGTTCAAGATACACAAAAAATATGTATGAAGGAAAAATAGCTCTTTTAATGATCTTAAAAACAGTCCGCGACAGTATATGTTTATCTTTTAAGATAAACTCACAAAAACCGTTTTTATGGTACCTAATTTGGTCGTAATAATTTGTTTAAGTTGTACCAACATAATAATATTAATCTTTATTCAAATAAACAAATAAATATGTTTTTGGTTAAGAGTACTTCATTATGAATAAAAAAAAACATAGGTTTTATCCTGAAAATTCTACAGGAACTCGACTATTCCGAAAACCCAGTAAGAACGGGAACTATGTGGGAAGAACCAAAAATCTGCCGGAAGCCACTATTCCACGCAGACGAAGTCGCGGCAAAAGCTAGTTACTCATATATATAAAAACATAAAATATTTTTGCCAACTTCTTCGTCGGCGTTACTTTCACAATTAAAAAAGTATAGCTGACCGGCCGAATTATTCCTCCTTAAAGACAGTAAATAAGAAGATTTTGGATTTTATCAAATTATTTTATGTATTTCTAATCAAGCATGAAAAGTATCCTATGCCCTTTTTCTTGTTCTAAGCTATCTTCTTCACCAATTTTCAGTATAATACGTAAAGCCTTTCTTGAGATATAAATAGTGTAACTAACGTGATTTTCTTTTATTTAGAATTAATTTTTTATGTATAAGTAAGTTGCATCTGTATACGTCTGGGTCAAAGATTAGCTAATCGTAAGAATTTAAATGACTTCCTTTCCCATCGAGATGTGACCTAATCTACAGTCTACACATTGTAACACCAACCTAAGCAATCTTTAAAAACAGGTACTCTAGACAAAACAATACAAGATGGTATAAAAAATAATTATAAACATTCATTCTACTTCATAGTAATTTTCTTATCTCAATAAATTTTTGAATGCGAAATGATATCTCAGACTTTCGCGAGTATTCATTTAAATGAAACTACATAATATGTATTTTCGGATTACGCGCAATTTATTTTTTTAACGGACAATCGAGATGTATGCCGTGATCACGGTTTCTGCAAAGTAACCAAAACGTCAGGAGTATGTAGAGAGACGGAACCTATTAGCATCCAATGTATTCACGGTGTGGGTGTCCAGTCCATTGTTGTAGAGAGGAGCTTCAACAGTGACTTTTTTTTCTTTTTTTCATAGGAGAAAATCATCAATTTACCCTTCTTGTTCTGGGTGGAGCAAGAGGGAGTGTCAGACTCTTACCGACTAAAAACTCCCCGTACATAATTCTGCTCCGAGCCTGGCCGCGGTACATCATTTCGCTTACACCCGCGACCTGGCCAGTCATCGGCTCTAGAGCCCCATCTGTGGTGGTCTGATGGCTCTTTGAGGTGTGCGCAGTACTCTACGCGCCTGATTTGGTTCTGCTTAGGTGGCAAGCTACCCTCGCTTGCCGTCCGGAGAACCACATTTACGGTGGCTTGAGATCATCTCGGTATCTCTAACGCCTGGAGCGTTCCTTGCGGGGCTGGCGCGTGAGAGGATCGTTCCCTCACGCGCTACGCATCCTCTTTAGCTAGCATGAGTGCTTCGCAGAAGGAGGACATATCTTCCCAGTTTCTTTTGCACCGCACCATGGCCTGAACTAAGGCCGGACGTGAGAGGTCGCCGCTACCGACGGCTTTTCCAAGCTGGACAGTCCACTACCGTCTTCTGGTTGGTCATAGCAATATCGACACCCGGGCGTTTCCTCCCTCTGAAAGCTTCAGCAGTGACTGTGACTTGTGACCCAGGTGTAGGTTTAAGGGACTCCTATCTAATGTTAAACGATCACCTCCACCGTACAAGCTCTCTCTACCTAACCTAATTTGAATAGAACCTACAGGTGTTTTAAAAATAATGAAACAGTAGTTATCCCAATAATATTAGTTTCTTTTAAATGTGTCATTCTATGTTTAATAATAATTATATAGGAACTTTGCATGAAGATATATGATTTTGTTAACACAAAAAACAGTTCTAAATTACTTCTCGTATAACTGAAGCTAGATTTTGAGCTTTTTCTTCGCATCCGTCGTAATTATTTTGAATATTATCAAAATACTACTTGTATACATATAGTACAGGTATAACAATGATTATTATTTAAAGACTAATGTAAGATTAAATTATGTGACTTCTATTAAAATATACTTGAGTAATAAGTTCAATATGAATTATTGAATATGTGTATACAAAATCTTTATTGGCAAGGACTTGTGATTTAATTAAATATTTGTTAAAAAATAACACTCTGTTTATATAATTTTAGAAATTAAAGAAAATACCGACATATGAAGTACCCATTAAAATTGAATGTGATAAAGTTATAAGTTACGAACTAATCTTTTACTTTATTACATAAATCTTTTAAATGAGAATATTTTTTAACTTCTACATATATTGAAGGCTGTTAAATTAAAAGTAATACGCAATATTATTTATGTAATTTATTTAAACTAACTGAGAAACAAAAAGCACATTACACGTATATTTTCGCAATGACAGTTTTTTATATTTAGAGAAACAAAAGACACACGTCGTCATATTTCTGTCTCATCTATTACATTAGTTGCAACTATAAGTTCCATACCCATATATATACACATATTTGTGACATATTCAATTTAAATATTATATTCACAGACAAAAATAATAAACCAAATATATTTTATACATTTTAGGCCAGTGCAGATGCCCTTAAAAAATCAAAATATCAGCTTTTTTAAAAAATTTGGTACATATGTTTTCTATTTGTTGAAATCTCTATTATCAGTAATTTTCCAAACGATATCGAGTGTCATTTCATTAAAATGGACATGATTATTTTATCCAAAATTGGTGCTGCAAGTAAAAACTTATATTTTTTTCTTCACCATCCGAAAATAGAGATTTCAACATATAGAAAGTACACCAATTTTTTTAAAAAAGCCGATATTTTGACACTTGATTTTTCGATTGAAATTGGGGCTGATTTTTCGGTATTTATTTGAAATAAGCTGAAAAAATAAATATTTCTTATCAAATAAATTACAGTGCATTTGTCAATTTCGTGACAAAAAATTGTTTTTTGGAAGAGATAAAAATAAAAAACCAATAAGAACTAACATAAAATTTGAGGCTACGTGAAAAAAATGTTAAGACAAAAGTTTTAGATCTTTTTATTACCTACAACTTTGTCATATAACTTTTTTCCGTAGGACGTTTAGTTTTGCCGGAAATCAAGAAAACCCATTTTTACCCTTAAATACCCATCCCCATACCCTTCCTGACCTTAGATCGCCCGTAAATTATTTTTCCTTTAATTTTTATAATAATCCCCTCCTTTTCTAATGAGTTTCATTCTACTATAATTTAATTATGTTTTAAAAGCTATCGGCACTGGTCTATTTCTATAAAGCCTTAGACATAGTACCTAAGTCACGAATATTATCACTAACTATTAACTATACGTACAGCTTAAGTCGTATTCTTCTTGTGATATAAATGGGTGGTCACCAATGATGATTGTCCTAAGTCAACACTCCTGGTAGTGGTATTCGATTCAGAAAGGTGTTCCTCATGCTCAATTTTGAGACGCTTATATGTTAAATTATCTCTCGTAGCGAAATTTAAAATGCACTGACAGTGGAAATGTAAGTTAAATTAAGTTAATCTATATACACTAGAAGACCCGACGAACTTCGTATCGCCCTATAATTAAGAAACATCTGTTACGTTTTTTATTTATATTTTTGGAGTTTACCTATTAAGGCCATAAATCTCCGTGTTTTGAAGTGCGACAGAATGATTGACATATTAGTTAGTTGTCAAATCTAATGTCAAAAAAAAAACGTTTGTATCAACAACTACTAATAAATTAAAAATTAATTAAAAAAAACATTGTCCAGTGGACAAAATTATGAATCAAATTTCATCAAAATCGGTCCAGTCGTTTGAGAGAAGTTCAGTGACATACACACTCACAGAAGAATTATATATACATATAAAGATATATAAAAGTCGTGTTAGTTACACTATTTATAACTCAAGGACTGCTGTAGGGATATGGTTGGAAATTGGTGGAGAAATAGCGTAAAACCAGGAGACGTATAAAGGATATTTAATACTGTTCGAACTAAAAAGAAAAAAATAAATTCCAATATCTGGTTATTTGTAACCTCTGCAATAGAGTTCGCCTGGTCAGCTACACATATATTACTAATTCCAAAATTAACGTGGACGAAGTAGCGACAAAAAACTAATAGGTAATATAATTTGTAAAAACCCATGAAAGTTCTGAAATGAAAACTTAAATGGAAACGTCAGTTTTGGAACCAAATCTCTACAATAATAGTAAAATCTGAAATTAGACAAATGTATAAATTAAAATCTTAAATATTAAAAAGTTCTAAATCTCCAAAATCAAGCTATCAATGGTTGTAAAGTAATAGAAATAAAAAAAGATAACTTAAAAATTTAAACTACTATTTATTGTACCATAAAATAAATAATTGTATTCCCTATATACAGAATTTGCCATCAAATTTCTAGAACATTGATATTTATTTCAGACATTATAGTTTTTAATATTTGGGTCTAGATTCAGATTTTAATTAGATTTAATCTTTAATGTACTACACAATATTATAGTATTCCACACTATGGTTGTTTCTCTACTGCATTATCCGAAAATTAAATTTCTATACCTTATATATAACGATACGATCGATATTAAGCAAACGAATTAGTAAATCTGGAGAATTAAATAAATATCTTTTAAATAAATACAGTAATGAGAAACATTTCTATCCGTAGCTAGTTGCTTTTGTACTTTTATTATTTAAGTGCTTATTTCATATGAAAAAAATTATATATTTTTCGATCTTCCTAAAATGCCAAATTAATTTTATTTATGTGAATTTAAATAATTTTATTTCATATTCATTTGTGTTCTAATTTCATTGTTAAAATGTTTTAATTTACAATTTAATTCACATATCCGTATATTTTTAGCAAACTTAAATATTAATCTCTTAAATCAGAAGTCTATCTGGATATCACCACTCCAAAGACTGAAGTGGCTATGTCAGATGCATGATCCTGGTCTTCTAGGGCTGCCAATCATCATAGTCCCTACAATTTAATGACGAAATCCATATCCTCATTTCCCTCCTTACTCCTATATCCTTAAAGCAAGCCCCCAACTTTCTTCTGATAATATCCTCAGATTAAATAGTCAAAAACATACACAATAACATTTAAGATAATTTTACTAAGAATCAATTCAGCGGCGATTTTGGTATTTAAAGTAAAAGTAGGCAAAAAAAGCGCTACAGGGGTAAAATGCTCTTTAACTTTCTCGAAAAGAAGGGGCTGTTCTTGATGAACACATTCTTTCAGAAAGGCCACAAAAAGTGGACTTGGTACAGCCACTTCTTGGTAGAGCCAAAAATTATCGATCTATCTTTCTATCTTTTCTTTTCGAGTGTTTTATTTAATTATTTTATTTTAGAGACACAAACAATAAGATAAACTCATGGGATATGAATAAACAAAATTTCATATAGGTATCAGCTAAGTTTCCATTGGTAATATGTTATGACAATTCCCCTCCCGCGAAGATTATATTTTTGCATACGTCACAATATCATCACAGCTTGCGGCTATGCCAGGTCGACGAATATTATGTGGAGGTATTGAGAAGTCTTAATAACGAAGCCACTATATCAGTCCATATTTAGGGTGATCAAACAAGACCAATCCATAATGAGGTCTAAGACTTTCGCGAGTATTTAAATGAAACTAATATCTTTGGATTACTCCCGTACTTAAAACAACACACTGTCGTCGTTTTGGTTAGTTTGCAGCAGCCGTGATCACGGACAGACGAGATGTTTAAGTCTGTCAGTTGGTCCATCAAGATGTTATTACATTGACAAGAATAGTCAATAGTGGGACCCCCCGGTCAAAATGAAGCCATAAGCTACGAAAAATTGCTGGCAGAACCTGGATGATTATGAAGCATTAATGGCGCGTAATGAGAGAGGCCTATGTCCAGTAGTGGACTACCTTATTATGTGTTTTCATTTATACATTAAACAAGAGGTGATAGAGCCTAGCTGTGGTCAAGTTACTACAGCTCGAACATGGGCTGTCTCGACCGGGAAAGTACCACCCTCTCATAGAAGATCGGCTTGAAGTAGTCAGTAATGACTGCGTTTCGTTGGGAAATCGTCACAGACAGACAGACAGACAAGAGTCTTCTGTTTTAAATAAATCTACCAAAATCATACTATCTTTTATTAAGTTTTTACGTTTGATAGCATCGATGTATCCTTTGAAAGTCACTAGCCCTTGATCAATATTTCCAGAGGTACCAGGTTATCCAGATTTCTATTTGGTATACATTTTGTAACCATTGCCTTCTAGTATTGATTTAAATCATAGTCATATTATTTTAACATACAAAATCTATATTTTTAAAGGACTCGTTTCCAGGTAGAGATTTATAACATTAAGAAGACAGTTAACGATTAAACAGTTAACATAATAGTTTAGTTAGAACTGAAAATAATAGTTTCATTGAAATTATTCTATGTTGAAACTTAACAGTAACAAAAAGATCCATATTTTTTTATATAATTTAACTTTCTTTCTACTATAAAGCAACCATTCAATATAATCCCAATTCCCATATATATAACTTATAATTGAAATAATTTCAAATCTCATTTTATTTCTATTTTATAGTATAACGAAGTTATTTCATCATTCCAACCGAGCCAGTGTTAACTGCGGAGTACAAAGTAAATATCATTTAGTGTGTAGCGCCCTTCAAACAAACCGAACCGCCCCTGTAACTTGATACACCCGTCACCAAGGATACCCGCTCGATGTGGCTTTACTTGAAAATTATATTAAATATACTATACTAGTATATAACGCGGGTTCGCTCGCTTAAAATATACTAGTAGGTCGCGACATCTATGTTCTTAAGCACACTGAATATTTGGATGAATTATATCCTATGTGTTAGTATATTAGAAGATCTATATTATAGTAGAATTTCATTTAAATATATTCAGTAGTTTTTCCGTAACAAAGTAACAGAGTAACAAACATACATACTACAAAATTTATTATATTAGTATGAATAATAATTTCTGATTCCTGACGTTTCGCTAGTTTAGAATGTTATGGCTCATTATATAATATGAATCTAAATTAATTTATTTTTTCTTTAAAACGAGCTACGTAATATGAAAATTTCATTAAAATCGTTACTATGTAGGACTTATAAGACATTTAATATCCTCACGAAGTGAAAAGATATTACATGTTTAATTCTTGCATGACAGAATAAAAACTATTTTATATTATACATTACGCTCTATCTATATATTTATATCTTACATATGTATAATCCTGCAACAGCTGACATTTATACATAATGAATATATACTCTCATGGTTATAATATTTTCTATGGTATATTTTTCTGTATAAAAGATAAATATATCTTATCCTATACAAATAAATAAACTTGACGCATATGTTTCAAATGAAGCAATTTTTTTCAGTCTGTCTGTTTGTAAAATCTTTTCTCTAGAATGTCGGTACTGAATTTGATAAGAATTTCACTTGGAAGTAGGTAATGTCATGAAAGTGACTTGGTAACTTTTTGGAGGATTTCAAAATTGTGGAACCTCTCAATTCAACCGTACGTTTGTTACGATGTTACGCGTTCAATTAAATTATTATTTCAAAATTATTATTTTAGTTGAAAGGTCATTGTCCTGAGGTAATATTGCTGTAACTAAGTCAGGCTTTTCAAGAAATTTAATGAATTTATATTTAGAGGAACGATAGAGTTTAATAATGTTTAATATGCAAGCAAACCAAAATTCAACGTCTAGTCTAACAAATCAAACAATAATTTTTAGAAATCCCATATATAATCGGTGTTAAAATTACTTACATTTTTAATGTTTTTTCCAATTCCATGATCTTTTTATGTCAAATATTTTTCACAATTTACGTAATTTTTAAATAGCGAAATTCTATTTGAACATCCTCATTATTCTATAGCTATATATTAATTATACAAGTTAGAGTCAGCTCTACTTCAGTCACCTGTACCCCCCTGTATGTATCTATTACTAATTCGTGGCCAAAATAACGAGCTAAGGGTCCATAATGACCCCCTATAGTGTTACTATAATGTGCTTTAAGAATGGTTTACAGATAATGGTATTGTACGTGCACTTACTGTTTAATAACAGGGGCTTGGCTTGAAATTAACGTGGAGAAAATTAATTTAAATATATATAAGGGGGGCAATGATTTATATAAATAGATTGAGTTAGAAAAATTTTGGTGTATTAGGTATTAAAATAAGATTCAGAAGTATATAATATACTAACAAAAAGAGTTTATAAATAAAATTTTATAAAACAATCATATATTTGTTTTTTTTTTTTTCTAAATAGACATGAATTCTACAATAATTTGATATTATTGTTATGAAATCTCTAATTGAATTAATAAAAGAGCATTAAGTAAAAAAAATGTTATAAATTATTTACATCAAAATTAATTGTTTATTATATGTAATATATGTACATCCGTCGTGTATACTATTCACATATTTAAAAAATCTATTAAACTGTATATTTTACTATCAGTGTTTAAAAAAAACAGAAAAGATAATAATTGTTCATCTGTCAGAAGTGATTCCATATTAGTCATCACCATTTTCATCACCCCTTAATATTGACTGACAGTTATTATAATTATATTCATCATATTTATGGCCTCACTACGAGGGTAAGTTATATTTATACATTGAAATAAAAAGCAATGTAATAATAATAATTATATGATTGTGTTTTATATTGAAAGAATTTCATTTTCGTGATTGTCACTGTAAATCGATAAGAAATATATTAATGGTAGAATAAGGTAATCTGCAAAAAAAAAAATATGTGCAAATGCTTTTCTGTTTATGTCTTGAAAACGATTATTCACCTCTACCTTTTTCAAGATAGTAGACTTTTTTTCATGTAGTTTTGATAAATTTCGACAGTTAAAGAATTATGTACGAAATAAAATAAGATTTAATATCCTTTAATTATATTTATATGAAAAATCTTCCTCATAGACTTAATATTAAATATGTTTACATGTTGTTATACAAGACTACTAAGAAATTAGTCTTATTTTTGTAACTCCAAAACTAATGAGAAGCGGAAGAAGGATTAGGTTCATCCATTTAACTGATGACAAGGATTTAAAATTCAGCACGTTCAATAATATTATTACAATGAACACCAAAAACGTCGACTTCGCAAAAAAATTAACCGACTGGCATCTGCGTTGTTTATTTAGACGATGTTTGCTGCCACCCAATAGTGTTCTGAGAAATATTTACACATACACACACACATATATGTATAATGTATCATCATCATCAGCCTATCAGAGCCCACTGCTGAGCCTCTTCTCACATGGAGAAGGTTTGAGCATTAATCACCACGCTTGTAAGACGGGTTGGTGATTTCAAACTTATAATTGGATATTATAAGTCCAGGTTTCCTCACGATGTTTTCCTTCATCTGTCAGTGGTGTCTAAATACTTTTAGAAAGTATATATGTATATATAATTTTAGTCCTATTAAAATTAATTTTGATTATAAACATGTATTTTTACATGAGAGTCCCTACCATGAGTTTACACTGTTAACTGTACACGGAAAGTTACCAGTTTATCACTAATAGATTATAGGTGACTTCAAGCTATCTGTTATTGACATGCTTACTATAAGTTCAATCGACACACTACATACGGAAAGTAAATAGTTTTTCATTCACAAATCTTCACATATTATAGTATTAACGTAGATTCATGAGTGAGATACGGGAAAACGTTGCGTATGTAGTGACGACGCGAAACTTGTGGTAAGAATAATAATTGCGTCATCATTTTCTAATAGTTAATTTCTAAACTATAGGCATAGGTATGCGAAATAACAATAACTTTATATTAATCCGATAAATTTAGTTGCAAGATATAACGTAATGAAATACAAGATTTTTCCTCCTCATTTACTTATTTGAAAATAAGTTTTTCGGATTCTACGCGGTTTTTTTATTGTTTTATATTTATAACGTTTCAATTCATTTACAGCAACCGTGATCATTAAGACGAGATGAAAGATCACTTAATCTCTTAGTAATATTTGAAAAACTAAGTTTCATTTAAATACAACACAGTGCAATCAATAATGTTTTTAATATGCCATTAATTAAACTTAGACATTAAAAGCTTGCCAGGATCGAAACCTCTCATGCATGAGATGTTCTTTTAACTTCTATGTCCCTACGACAACTTATTATGATCATTGTATTTCCAGGTACTTCAGCAGGCTGGTAATATTGAACGTCTGGGCAGGTTTTTATGGTCATTACCGGCTTGTGAGCGTCTGCATGCCCACGAATCAGTTCTTAAAGCCAAAGCCATGGTCGCCTTTCACCGCGGGAACTTTAAAGAGCTGTACAGACTTCTGGAATCACACAACTTCAGTGCACACAACCACGCTAAGCTTCAGAATCTATGGTTGAAAGGTTTGTTAAGATTTTCATACATGTATGTATATTAACTAGAACAGTAGTTCCCAACCTTTTTTGGACTAGGGACCACTTTGTATTCTTTGTTGGTCGCATGGGATCACGATGTATAAGAAAAATAAAGCGAATGACTAAAATAAATTTTAATAAAAAACTCAACTTATTTTGTATCAGCAAAAATATGTTATTAAAACATTAATAAATTAAAGAGTTTTGAATTTATTCGCGGACTATATATTGAATCAAGCGGACCACCGGTTGAGAACCACTGAACTATTAGAAAAAATATTGTTTATAAATGTCCCCTTATCTGAGATCTATTACAAAATGTAGGACTAATAATAAATGTCGATTTAAATTGTGGGCTAAGTATTCAGTGTTAATAATTTTCAGCTTAAACTATGTTTAATCTATAATACTAGTTGTTGACAAGAGCTTTGCTCGCATACCACGAGACAGAATCGGTCTGTTTTACCAGATTTCTGAATATCTCAATATATAATAAATTCCTATGCATTATCATGTAAAGGAAATACGAATAACAAGACCAACTGACAGACATTCATGTGTCTTAGTGATCACAGTTGCTGAAAAGTAACCGAAACGTAAACAATATGTAGTTAAAATAATAAAATACATATAGTAATACAAAAATATTAGTTTCATTTAAATTAATAAGTACTCTCGATAATCTTAGATCTCATTATGAACTACGAAAAAGTCTATACAAACAGATATATTCTGTTGACCAAGATATGTATTCTTCTTCTTCCTGCCAATCTCCCACCTTTACCCAGGGTCTGCCTTACATGGTTTAAATAGTTTTGGCTTATTGTTTTTACGATCCGCCTGCCTGACATCAACCCTCTTTGGGAATGCATTAATCAGTGATGTCTAAATACTCTTAATGTACATATGACTCGGAAAAATCACATTGGTACTTGCCAGGATCGAACCTGCGCCCTCATGTATGAGAGGCGGTACTTTTAACTATTAGGTCACCACTGACTGACCAAGATGTGTATTATGTGATCTCACAGCACATTATATGGAGGCGGAACGTCTTCGAGGTCGACCTTTGGGAGCTGTGGGGAAGTACAGAGTCAGGCGCAAGTTCCCACTACCAAGAACTATATGGGACGGAGAGGAAACTTCATACTGTTTTAAGGTATGTATGTAGATGCACATTTGACTACCGTACATACTAAGTAATATTATCTATACCAGTTTTTTTCAATCGTTTTGATTTACGGTTTGAAAAATTTTGGCGACCATGAGCTATATACAGGCAAGGAAATTTGTAAATTAAAAGTCTAAAGACATTATCTGCAATGGTAGGCATCCAAACAAAAAGAGTAATAAACTTCAAGTGCTAGTTGATTTGATAGAAAATACTACAAAAATAGTACTACGATTTTGAAATTTTTTTGAAAAATAAACAAGCCTATCCTTCTCATAAAGATTTGGTTTTTATTGTAGTGTAGAAGTTTATCTTTTTTCTTTTTGTCGACCACTTCCCGAGGAAGTCTTCTTGAGAAATACTGATCTATATATACATTAATTATTATATTAAACCTTATATAAACATATATATTGTAATTTACATACTGATTTTATTCCAAAATTAATGTATATGTTTATAGAAATGTAACAAATTTTATATATTTTATTGGTCATAGAAAAAGTAATATCTTTACATCCTTTTGGGTACATTTCTTTCCACTAAATGTTTCGTGTGTTCATTAGGAGAAGTCTCGTTCAGTGTTAAGAGATTGGTATCTTCACAATCCTTACCCTTCGCCTCGTGAGAAAAGGGAATTGGCTGAAACAACGGGACTCACCACTGTACAGGTAGGATATGATGTATGAAGCGTATTTATACATATTTCCAGGATTTCTGGACATCAGCTTCCTGTATACAAAATCTTATCAAAATCGATTCAGCCGTCTGAGCGTGAAGAAGTAACAAACATACACACACTCACAAACTTTCGCAATTATAATATTAGTAGGATTATAGAAGAAACTTAATTAAATTTTAAATATAGTCCAACTTATATATAATTTGAGCTAGTAAATTATGTCTGTAACACATTGAGTTAGTATAGACTATTTGAAATACTACTTGAAGTTTGTTCCCCTGGTACTTTGAACAGAGTATTGATAATGCAAAAACTTATTCCTCTCAATTTTAATTTTTTTTTAAAGAATTTAAGTATTTGACATACACAACAGAATACTAGATTCGAAGTAATTTTTTTTGTAATATACAAAAAAAAAATATCGTTTAATAGACGTTAAAAGCTGAATGTAGTAATCATTACTGAATACCCTTACGATAGTTATAATTTGTTTCAATTACTCTGGTAGTTTTTCCTTCGTACATTGATTATGGACTATAGTTTAAAACGCTACATTATATTATACATATCTAAGACTACCTGAACATGTTCCATCTAGTAAAAAATCTCGCCAAGAGCTAACTATATAGGAGTCTGAAAGTTCTTCAATGTGTCCTAAAACCCCAAAAAAATTCATGCCGTACCAAATAAATCAATGTATTTTTCACACTATTCGTCAAAAATCGATATTTTGAGGCCCATATGACATTTATATAGTACATTTTTCTAGATTCAATCCTTAAACTTTTTGGATAATTTAAAGAAATATTTTGTCATAAAATAAAAGAAAGTATTATTTACTTATTAGTAAAGGCACCGATCAAACAGTTATTTTTAAAGCAATGTTGATTTAGTCTACTAAGAAAACACTGTACTTTGTGTACCCAATCTTTTGTCTCAATAGAAAGTCCTTTCAATAAGTATAACTTATATTCTATGAACATATTGAATTTTATCCAAAATTATAGCTAAAGTTAACCTTAGAACATTTTTTTGACTTTCCTGGAATTAGAATAAATTACAAAAATAGTTATATTTTGTTGCGTAAGCATATTTTTTTTAGTCCTGAATTAACGTCTCTCTACTTTTGGTTAACACTAATTGTATGTGCCAAACGAAAATAATTATGAAATTATTAGTTTACCAGTTTCTTTTTAACCATACAAGTATTGTACCTAAATAAATTACTACCTTCATTGGCCATATCTTTTCATACATTTTGATTTTCAAAGAATTCAACTATCACCAGTCGGTTTTATGTATCAATTATAATATCATACATATGTACATAAAATAGTTTTTAAAAGACGTATTTTTGATTTCCTTTCAGGTGTCAAATTGGTTTAAAAATCGCAGACAACGCGACAGACAGGCCGAGCACAAAGATAGGTGAGTTATACATATAAAACACAATAGTAGTCTAATAGTTTTTGAATCTATCCATTACAAACGTACATACAAAATTTTTCTCTTTACAATATTAGTATAGACTAGTAATTGCCCGTAACATTGTCCGCGTGACTTAGAATTTGTTTTCTATGTATCATGAGCATGTACATAGATATGTTAATAAATAATAATTAATCAGTGACATCAAATTTATTACTTAATTATAATTATTCAATTATATCCTTTATATTAATTCGAAACGAGAGCTATATTACTTCAATGTTTCATCAAAATACATTTAGTAGTTTTTGAGTAAAGGAGAAACAAATATACACACATACATATTGATATTGATAGAAAAGTTAGCGTATATTATAAATATTTAATATTTCTAGAAAGTTTTAAGTCAATTAAGAATTATAATAAGTTCAAGCTTAGATCATAGCTTAATATAGAAAACTTGTAAAAAAAATAACTTGTCTATAAAGCTACGAACTACTTTCAAATTAAACTACATACATTTAACTTTAATATAATAAAACAATGAAATTATCTAATATGGGTTATTACCCTCGGTCGCTGAAATTCATAAATGATTTAAAATGACCGAATTGGAAACAAACAAAAAAACAAAAATTCTTGTTCCCTATTAAAAAAAATTGTTCAATTTCTTTAACCGTTTACTTTAAAATTAAACCTACTTAGAATAAGGAGGTTTTCGCTTACATCGTGTTAGCCTGAGTAACATATAAACATTTATATATATATATATATATATATGTATAATAACAAATAATTTATATGTTATTATTTAAATTACACTGACTTCCTACAAGTCCGTATTTCTATTGTTGGAGCGAGAGCGCGTCATGTGTTAGACAGAGACGGAGATATGTAACATGACACCGGGACATCTGCCCGGCGGGCACAGGGACGAACTCAAACACACACATATATATATATTTTACTAGCTTTTGCCGCGACTCCGTCCGCGTGGAGTAGTGACTGCCGGCAGATTTTTGGTTCTTCCCACATAGTTCCCGTTCTTGCGGGGTTTTCGGAATGGTCGAGTTCCCGTAGAATTTTCAGGATGAAACCTATGTTTTTTTAATTCACAATGAAGTATATACTCTTAACCAACAACATATTTATTTGTTTATTTGAATAAAGATTTTATAAAATTATTAGGTACCATTAGGACCAAATTAGGTACCATAAAAACGGTTTTTGTGACTTAATCTTAAAAGATAGACATATACTATCGCGGACTGTTTTTTAAATCATTAAAAGATAGATCATTAAAAGATATGTAAGTCTATGAAAATTGGTTATATAAGAAAAATCCTTTCTAATAAAAACAAGTAGTCTTATAAACTCTAGAGTTTAGAGTAATCTTTAAAAGCGGTTACTCTAAGGACTGTGTCACTTACCTTATACTTAAAAGTCTAAAACCTTCCAGTATAATTTCCTTTCTAATATAATTTCATCAGTATTGTTATCTAACAGACTGTAAACTAGTATAGTGTCGGGTGTCTCAAGATGGCGCCGGTATTGTTAAAAATCTTATAATTCCTAAATGTTTTCGCTCGATCAAGCGGAAGTCAACGGCTGAATGAACGCGTTAGAAGGAATGAAGAAAAAATAGAAAAAAATATAGGACCGAGGATCGAGTTACGAGATCGATGAACGACAGACAGACAAATATATATATATATATTATATATTAGTATATCACTATATAACTATTAAAAAATATTTATTTCTGAGAAACATATAGGTTAATATGTAATTCTATATTATAAGAGATCAATTGTAAATTTAACAAATAATAATCTTTTACTTATATAATATGCCTATAGACTAACTCTTTTACATGGAAAAACACAATGCATTAAAAAAAATTATGAAACGTATGAAATGTGCGTGAAAAGTTTTATTTTTTAATTCGGAGAGTTAAAATGGTAATAAATTTCTACAAGTAAATTTAATACCTTCAAAAACAAATTAAAAAACGTAGATTGAAAATTAAAAATACAGTTTACATATATAACATAATATATAACAGTCCGCGACATTATATGTCTATCTTTTAAGATTAACTCACAAAAACCGTTTTTATGGTACCTAATTTGATCGAAATAATATGTTTAAGTTGTATCAACATAATATTATTAATCTTTATTCAAATAAACAAATAAATATGTTTTTGGTTAAGAGTACTTCATTGTGAATTTAAAAAAACATAGGTTTTATCCTGAAAATTCTACGGGAACTCGACCATTCCGTAAACCCCGCAAGAACGGGAACTATGTGGGAAGAACCAAAAATCTGCCGGAAGTCACTATTCCACGCGGACGGAGTCGCGGCACAAGCTAGTATATTTATAATCTGAATACGGCCCTGTCCTCTCTATGAATTCGTCACTCAACTATTTTAATCTCACAGTTAAATTTATAACTCGCTAATGACTGGTTATGTTGTATGTACATTAACTGATTAACTGACAGACGTACTAAATGATTCGGTATATATATTATGATATTACTTAAAATATCACACTTACAGTAAATTAATAAGAAATTTACATTTATTTTATATTAATAATAATAAAAAGGCTCATAAAAGGCTGTAAACAAACATCCAAACCCATTTGGTCTATGGAACAACAAAAAACAAAAGTAAAACAAAATGGCGTCGGTGTCGAGTTACGTGGGGGCTGGCGGCGTTCAGGCTTGATTGAACTACCCTGGATACGTGAAACGAGATACGGCTTCTAGGATCCGGTTACAGATATATATTATATTGAAAATATTATTAAACTCTAATAAATATACTTTCCATTGTACCTATACATCTAGACTACAACATATGTTAAACTTTCGCGCGTAAAGTTAGTTAAACAAAGTTCGGATTGACTCAACTTCTATATATGACAATATCATCGCGACCTACGCGAAGTTAACTATAAAATACAGTTATATATATTTATATAGTGTTTAATATGAATATAATGTTTATTTCCAGCGGCGGTCCGGGAGACAAGCAACTGGATTCATCCACAGACGACGACAGCGACGCCCCGCACCCCGCGCCGCACGCGCCCCCCCTCTACCCGCTGTACGAACATCCGCTAGCTCACCTACAGTACCATCACTCGTGACGCGCAGCCACCGACTGACGCGATACAATATTTATTTAGACATCTAGTGTTCCAAATATGAATAATATAGACTTAAATTTGAATTTGGAATGTATAAACCATCACTTTGTAAATGAATTAAATTTGATTTTGGAACGTCTTGTGTTTCTGATTATGAGCTCCTACACTCGTGATATACATTTAAGTTTGAATTTGGAATGTATAAACCATCAGCTCCATGTGACGTAGTAAATGAATTAAATTTGATTTTGGAACGTCTTGTGTTTCTGATTATGAGCTCCTACACTCGTGATATACATTTAAGTTTGAATTTGGAATGTATAAACCATCAGCTCCATGTGACGTAGTAAATGAATTAAATTTGATTTTGGAACGTCTTGTGTTTCTAATGCGAGCTCCTTCACTCAAGATAGTATATGTAGCGCCCGTCGCGTTCCAAATTTAAAATTCGCTTCCAATAGATATTTAAATATCAGCAATAATGGATATCGGCTGAATAGAATTGTATCACATACATAGTTAGGTTTAGAAAATAAAATAAATGTCAGATATGTTTTGAAATCAAAATTATTACTTTTTTAATAACAATATTTAATTAAAGACATTTGAAATAATGTCCAAGATTGAATTGTCATTATTTATACTCTGTGAACATCACATATTCTTTTACATTAAATATCTGTAAATATACGTAATTATATCATAAGTATTTGTTTTGCAAATTATTTCAAAGCAATAATAATAATACATGAACTTGTAATTGTTAAAAATAATGAAAAATTCGTTTTTTTCATTTCATCAAAGCTGAAGATTTTAAGTATACTGCCATATGACATTTAACAGCTTAATATGATATTAATTGATTTCTCCAAGTGATTTAAGAAAATACTTTTCATTAATTTGTAGCCAATTATAAAATAAATGTAAATAATATTATTGTAACAAATGTATGTAGTTATTTAATTTTATATGTAGATTGTTTTTATACTTAGTCATAAATATAATTAAGTCATAACACATAATATAAATACTTTTTGAATTTAATGTTACGTCAGAATGTTTTTTTTTAATATCCACCACACGACCCACACCATACAGCCAGACAAATTAATATTATATAATAATAATAAAGTAATTATTTGTATCCTGTAACATTATTGAATGTATATTTATTATGTTAGAATCGTTTTAAGTATTTTAAAACAGACGTGTGTTGTTTCAAAATGTTGTTTTATTGAACTATCCTCAAATAAATTTAGTATAAATTAATATTAAATATTTATTAAAATAATAAAGAGAAGTAATTGATTAATTTTAGTTGGATATATCGTGGAATTTTAATTGCTATATTCAAATATGTAGTTGTAGATGTGATAGTCTTCATAATTAATTCAACAAAATCCAGTCTCATTTATTAATTTTGATACTTGGTAGTATCAATCTAAGTATATAAATGGTGAACTGCAAACTGTGCGTGTTTAGTTTGTGAATACGATTCCGAGTAAGGACTAAGGATACAGCGCTATGATGAACTTTAAATACCTACTTGTCTACTGAAGTAAAATACATAATAATCAGTCTCTGGAAATTGTTTTTTCATATTAGGTAAATCAGTAAATTAAGATTTTGAGCGATAGACGAAACCTCTCATCATTCCATGTATCCAGTGGTGGCGTAAGGCGTGGGCGACGTGGGCCATCGCCTACGGCCTCGCGGTACAAAGGGGCCTCGCGCCCCAAAAATTTTTAAAGCGAGAATTTAAAAAAATATATCTTCTTCCTGGCAATTTCCCAGCTATAACCAGGGTCTGCCTTACATGTTATGAATAGTTTTGGCTATTTGTTTTTACGACCGGTTGCCTGCCTGACATCAACCCTTTTTGGGAATCAGAATTAATTAAACCTATTTTAATAAGAATAGTGTGTTCAATGTTTTAATAATATTTAGCGAATAAATAGATAGAGTTTAAGTATATTGATTGCCCCACAAACAGTGACATTTTTTAATTGTTTTTGTTTTCTTTCTGATTTGTAATTACATCGGTACCTGTACTCGTCTATTTTACATAAAGTAACAAATATTTAATTGGTAATAAGTATGTAACGCAGTAATTACTTGTATATAAAATACGCTTTATAATGTCTTTTGAACGAAACCAAAGCTTTAAGGGTAAAAAACGTATCAACGTTTAAGTTTTTAAAACTAGCAGGTAGTAAGAGCTTCAAGTTGCCATAGAATAGGGCCACGCGAAATCTGTCTTGCCCACATATTTAGGTCTTACCCCGCCACTGTATGTATCCACCGTGCGTGTGTCGGGTCCGTCGTTGTAGTGAGAGGAGCTTTATTTATTTGGTTTTCCAACAATGTGTAGTCTAAATAAATACAATTTTCAATGAATAAATCTTAAAACTAAGTGTCACAATTATTTACAGGAGAACACATCATGCACGAATTATTTAGTGGAACAACATTTTATTATTTATGATATAGGTACATATATTATACGAAATATATGGTATGGAAGCAAAATCAAAGTGAAATAAGCAAACAAAAAACAAAAAAAGAGTCTAAATAAAATTAATTGGTTATTTCTATTTAAGTACTAAGTACCTATATTTTTTACTGATTTTATGGATGTAGTAGTTAAATCAATACTATCCTGGTACTCAGAAAATACATTATACATTCTTGATAGAGGACTGTACAATTATAGGTTAGTATAATGTCTAAGCCTGACAGAACAGGTGTAGATTACATGACCTTGGCAGTCTGGATGGAATACGCAAATTATTTTATTAATAGATTGGGATCATTTAAAGATCCCGTAACAATTTTGGTAAGAAATATTAAAGCCAAAAATTTTCTGCGATTAGACAATGTCGCAAAATTGAATAACTAAGACGATCCTGCCAGGAATTAAGTTTTCTTTTTAAATTACAACTATAAGTTAAATGCCTCATAAGTTTCTTTTTAATTTTTTCAATTCTTTCAACGTAGTATTTATAATGAGGAGACCACACTACAGATCCATGTTATAGGTGACTCCGTACCAAAGAATTATACATAATTATTTTAGTAAATGGTGCCTTAAAATTTCTACCTTCTCTTATTAAAAATCCTAAATTTTTAGTGGCTTTTAAAATTATTGTATTTATGTGTTTATCAAATTTAAGTTTTTAATCAAAGAAAATGAAAAGGTCACGTATAGAATCTACTTCTTCAAGGAAATTTCCATTTAAGTGATATCCAGTTAAAATCTTATTTTTATTTCTCGTGAATTTAATATGTTTACACTTATTCACGTTTAGAGACATTTTATTTTTTTGTACACCATTCGGACAATCTATTTAAGCTTCAACAGTGACTGGGACTTGTGACCCAGGTGTAGGTTTAAGGTTTAGGTTTAAGGTATATCTAACGTTTAACGATCACCTCCACCGTACAAGCTCCTCACTCTTTCTAATTAGAAAAGAACAAATATAACAAAATCATAATTGAAAGTTCGTTAAATATGTTTTAAATACATTTTTGATATAGATAAGATATAATGTGTTACAGTATGTGAGTTATATCAGAATGCTGACACATTGTTTAGTTTTAGGTCACACACGTTCGTCATAAGCACTAACACGACAAAATTACAACATTGGCAAAATCGACGGCGTACAGTCGTGACATAAATTATCATATATAATATTTATAATTACAGATATTATTAGAATTATCATTCATTTTATTGGATAAGAAATTTAAATACATTTACTAATAAGTTAAATGTATCTGTAGAATTGTGAGCGAATAAGTAATGATTAACAAATCTTATAATTAATTGCCGTGGTGAGATTTTGAATTACTAAATATGATATAACGATTTTTTAACCGCCAGTACTTAGTTATAATGAAATTCATATAAATAGAAGTATTTTATATTCCTCTTCAGAAGCACAACTTGAAATTCTCTCTAACGGTAAGTGTATTTTATTAACGTATTTTATTTTAAATGTTTTCATAATTTTCCTATTATTTTTTTAAGTTATCTTCAAAATTGTTAATTTAAAAATTATTTTAATTAGTTCGCAAACTTTGTTTATATGACTATTTTGCACTTTATACCAATTTATATTTCTTTAAAAATGTTTCTGTACAAGTGTTAATATTATTTTCTATTAGTAGATATTTCCATAACGTAATTATTATTTCAGAATCTATCAATCGGTGAATTTCAAGATGTTTAAACTAGCTTCTCTCCTGTTGTTACTGCCTGTTATATACGCCCACGTGCGTGTGGACGTGACGACCAGGGATGGCCAGGACGTGGGCGCCGTGGGCAGCTCCGTGAGAACCGTGACGGAAGCGGATATGAAGACATTTGGATTGACGGAGGAGGTGCTACGGAAATCCGTGTGGTCCTACCTCGGCGCTGTACCTGATAATGTGTTCTATAAAAGCCCGACCCTATTTGGAGATCTCTATAAGACGTTAAACTGGGAGCCAGTCAAGATGATGATGACGCCGATCAATACTTCAATACTCTCTGTAGCGATGGAACCGACCCTCGTGATGACGAAACATTTGTTCAATAATAAAACCGAAGATTTAGATATTAAGACTGATGTACATCAAACTTTTGTGAACACTGTGTCTGCGACGTGGGATAAAGAGGGAGAATTAGGTGTTGAGAAGATTCGTCACGGATTTGATTTCGATACTGCCATGGACCATAGTTATTTTTCCTTCGTTTCCAAGATGGGAGAAGATTTTGAAAGGAGTTGGCCGATGACTCTCCATACTGAAGTTCAAGTTACTTTGAAGCCGGATCAACATGTGATTGCTGAAGTTTACGCTACTAAGAGAACTGCTATTATGAGGGTAGATTTCGAGACCACTTTAACCGGGACTGTAGCTATTAACTTCGATAAGGAGTACAAGGGTCATCGTTTCTGGTCATTGGATATAAACACTCTACTTCTATCAGACGGCCTCAACCGCTCGATGCACTTCTCGGAGGTTTTGGAGTTAGTTCACTTCACGGAAGCTTCACTCGTCATTAAAGACGCTAACACTCACGAGCTTCTCTCAAAGACAGCTGTTCACTTCCATTAGAACGATCAATGTATAATAAATAATTTTGCGACGTAATTTGTATTAGTTTTATTTTATAGTTGTATTAAAACAATAAATTTATGTAGTAACACTGAAAGTATTATCTAACTATACTAATTTTGACTGCGACTTCGTCCGCGTTACTTTCAGAATTAGTAGTATATGTATAGTTGACCGGGCGAACTATTCCGCACGAGGCTGTAAATAACCAGACATTGAAGTTTATTTAATTCTTTTTCGATCAAACGGTATTAAATATCCCATGTCCTTTATAGAAAGGTTTATGTTCTAATCTATCTCTCCACCAATTTTCATCCAAATCCGTACAGCCGTTCTAGAGTTATAGTGTAACTAACACTACATTCTTTTATATATATAGATGGTTTTTCCTAAACTCTTTCTCAAATTTCATCTATTGTTACTTTGACTACATTTATTCTACTAGTAGGGTTTAATAAAAGCGTCGTCACATTTTATAAATTTATTCAATAATTTGAGCCTTATATCTAAAGACGTAAGGTGTATTGTTCAATGATCAAATAAATTAAACTGTTATGTAGTATATAACAGGTATATTATGTATCAGTGAGTATGAAGACTTATGAACATATTAAATTACTTTTACCCTTACTACAAGTTTGTAGAACACTACAGACAGATGAATAGTTTTTATCCATATATCTTCTTAGCGTTAACGTACATACGTAGAAAACTAAAAACGTCAAGTGCGTAGTATCTATACAAACTTGTAGTACGCGTAAAATCGACTTAACTGTCAGTATTCTTGTTTAGTTTCGTAGTTTCGTCGCGTTATGTATATTGGAGTATGAAATAAACTCTAAGAAACCTTACCACAAGTCTCATTAACTTAAACGCGTACTATTACGTGTGTAGTTTGTTGTAACTCTAAACTGATCGTATGTAGTGTCAGTATCGACTCATAGTAAGGTAGTTATAACAGAATGTAACTTCATTACACTAGCATCTTAACTCACTATTAAACTGACAGTATTTAGTATTTCCTTGAAGAAGTTTTTATAATTTAATCTCGACATATATTTAAATAACCCGTCATATATATTTGTAAAAACAGTTTGTTACTATAAATTTAGGTAAAATAAAATATTATTGAATATGAACAAGATAAATAACTTACTAAATAGTAAATTTCGTGAGAAATATTAGACAAATGGATCAAACATTTAATAACAGTCAATATTATTTCAAAATGTATTTTAGAGTCATGATTATATTATGTATTTTAATACTTTTATGGTAAAATTAAATTTCGATTTCACTTTCATATAATATATATTATGTATGTATGTGTGTTTGTATTGTATCATGTAACTCATAAACCAGTTTTTACATAATGAGATGTGTTTTAAATTATTTCATCATTATTATAAGTTTATCATATAAGTCCGTGCCTCTTCTTATAGTCGTCCAGGTTCAATGACCTCTTTGGGCCGGCGTCCTTTACTTTGATTGTTATCTGTTTGGAGTGAGATGATACCGGCTCTGAAACGAATAAACATACATACATATAATATATATCTTCTTTTACCTGGCAATTTCCCAGTTATAGCCAGGATCTGCCTTACATGCTGTGAATAGTTTTGGCTAATTTTTACGACCGGCCGCCTGCCTGACATCAACCCCCTTGGGAATACATTAATCAGTGATGTCTAAATACTCTTAGAAAGTACATATGACATTGGAATAATCACATTGGTACTTGTCCGTGGCAGGATCGAACCATCAATTAACTATAAATCAACAAATAAAACTAATATTTCCGTATTACTTCGCGTATTTTACTATTACTACATACTGTCGGCTTTTCAGTTACTTTGCAGCAACCGTGATCATTAAGACAAGATAATGATAGTAAAAAACACATAGTAATTCCATAATGTTAGTTACATTTAAATGTACACTCGCGAAAGTCTAAGATCTCATTGTATAAACAGATCGTGTGAAGGTGTCAATAATTAAATAATCCTACTACTATTATAATTGCGAAAGTTCGTGAGTGTGTGTGTATGTTTGTTACTTCTTCACGCTCAAACGGCTGAACTGATTTTTATAAAATTTTGTATACAGGAAGCTGACGTCCAGGAATAACACATAGGCTACTTTATATCCCGGTGTTACCGATGTATATATATTGTATATACTCACTGGGCGCGGGCAGGTCTATCTCAATATTAATGTCGAAGTCGTGTAAGGAATAAAGACTGCCGTCGGACGGGCGGGGCCGGGGGGCGGCTGGACGCTACAAAGATAATACATACATATAGAAACATTCATGTGAGGTTGCGTTAAATGTATAACGCTACTATAGAGCGAGAAGGTTGCGTTAAACGTTCAACGCTACTATAGGGGAAGGATAGAAAGAGACGGAACGAAAATAAACAAACTATATGGGTTAACTATTAATCAATTTCTACTTGTACCTAATTTCATTTCCACATTATTTAATTAAATTTCACATCAAAGGACTACAAACACTATTTTTTTTTATTCTCTCTTCAATTTCTGAATAAATCGATTTTGATGAAACTCTGACGGATAAGTGACACAGGGACTGACTTGGACTAATGTTATTTATTTAATTACATTATGCAAATTTTGAAGCTTATAGTTTAAATATTATAAAAATATATCGTACAGACAGACTAGTATAATTCTTTACTATATTATATAGTATATGTATACGAAATGAAAATACACTATAATATATAGGATATTACTTGATATATCTATAAAATATTCGTAATATCAAGTAATTCGTTGGACTGAGGTTTATATTGAGGTAAGAGGTCTAAAATTCGTTATAAATAGATTATTCAAAAAGAACGTTCGCAATGTAGAGGTATATTTTATATTGAATCGTATTGACAATTCAAGGGGATTACAAAAAGTTCGTTATATTGAGTTGCGTTATATTAAGGTTGCACTATATATATCTCTCACATTCATTATTTCTTGTTCTTTTTCCTTCTCTATCCTGTCTTCTTCGTCTTTCTGTTTCTGTTGCTCAGCTGCTTCTTGTTCATTCTTTAATAATTCCTGAAATTATAACATATTTATTATACACATACATATGTAATTTATTATGTTTTAATGGCATTCTTATATATTATTTAACAGTACTAGCTGTCCCGGCAAACGTTTTTCCATATAAAAATAGGGCTTGTTGATAAAAAATGTAAAAATTTTGGGTTGTATGTATTTGTTAAAGACAAAATCCAAAAATAAATTAACGCTAACAACCCTTATCACATAGGTGTATGAAAAATAGATGGTAGTTAATTCTCAGACCTACTGAACATGAATATAAAGTTTGGTGAAACTCAGTAAAGCCGTTTTGGAGAAGTACGGTAACTAACATTGTGATATACAAATTATATATATTAAACATCCTACTAATATTATAATTGCGAAAGTTTGTGAGTGTGTGTATGTTTGTTACTTCTTCACGCTCAAACGGCTGAAACGATTTTGATAAAATTTTGTATACAGGAAGCTGACGTCCAGGAATAACACATAGGCTATTTACATCCCGGAAATCGGGTAACACCGCGGGGCGCAGCTAGTATATATGTACCTGTGATCTATTTCCTCCGTGTGACTTAAAGTTCATGACGGGTTTCGTGTGTCTTCTAGTGAAAGGATCGTCCATTTTTTTACCCTTCATGGCTTTAACCTGAAACATAATTAAATTATATTCATTAATAAGTAAATAAAATTATTAGTAATAACTGACATATATATGAAATAACACAACTCTTATTTTACTCATAAGTACAGTTTAACTGAGTGTTAATAAAGATATTAAAATACATAGATAGTTGCATATTTGAAATCAGTTATAATATAAATATATCATTTATATATGAAATATTATAATTTATATGAGCCGTTCACGAAGTTTAAAGGAAGATGTGGTACTACAGACAAAAAAAATGGATGAAATGTATAGTCTTGGGTAATTTGTAATTTCATTTAGCTAGGATAAGTTTTAGTGGTCTATCAGAATGAAAAAAAAAATTATTTTCAAAATCAAAGGAGATGTAAAGTTTGGGGAATGTCTGATATGTAGTAAGATCTCTCAACAAAAAAACAAAACCAGTACTAATATTTGCAATCAATTATTTGTTCCTTGATTTATTTATATCTGTTCATTTTGAGATCTCATTGTCTATATATATCAAAAATCCATATGTTAATTTCTTTTTAAATCCTACACTACTTTCTTTTTTTAGTATGGGTGTTTGCATTTAATTATTTAGTTCAATTGATTAAGACTGCACTATCAATATGTCAAATGTCAATATGTTATTTTCTTTCTAATTTCTATACACATCTTTATATATATAATTCTTCTGTGAGTGTGTATGTCACTGAACTTCTCTCAAACGACTGGACCGATTTTGATGAAATTTTGTGTGTGTTCAAGGGGATCTGGGAATGATTTAGATTCACAATTTTGTCCGCTGGACAATGTTTTTTTAATTAATTTTTAATTTATTAGTAGTTGTTGATACAAACGTTTTTTGACATTAGATTTGACAACTAACTAATATGTCAATCATTCTGTCGCACTTCAAAACACGGAGATTTATGACTTTAATAGGTAAACTCCAAAAATATAAATAAAAAAATGTAACAGATATTTCTTGATCATAGGGCGATACGAAGTTCGCCGGGTCTTCTAGTATATGTATATACTTACATTGTTTGTTTCACTAAGACTTAATCAATATATTCTCTCTCTCTATATATATATGTCTGTCTCACCTCCTCCATGATGGCCCTCTCAGCCGTCTCCACGTTCAGTTTCCGGTTCCTGTTGTTAATGTAACTAATACTCTGTATGGAACTGGTTCTCGTCTTATCTAGAGCGCTCGCTCGCTCTTCCAATTCTTGAAGCTTCGAGTTTAGTTCCACTACTAATTCTTCGTCACCTCTGAAAAATATACATATATATAGATAAAGAGACAAAATAGACAGAAAAAATATATAAATAGATTTTTTTTTTTAAATATAGATGGAGTTAGGCTTGACGTTTAATTTCCTTCTCTCACAAAACCTACTGATCGTTCGTTTGTGGTTATTTCCCTTTGCGTTCTGGCTACCGAAAGACTAACCGCTTCACGTATGACTTCTAGAACCCTATCGTGACGACGCGAGTATTGACCGCTGTCCAGGAGTACCTTACATCCCACCAGCAGATGCTTAGCAGTTTCAAGAGATATAGCAATATATATTACCGTATGATACACCCTGTATAATATACTTCAATTCATTTTATATGTCTAAAAATTTATTTTATTCATTTTTATATATTATTGTTTTAAACCGCGACTTCGTCTGAATTAGTTTCAGCATAAGAAAAGTGTAGAAAGGGCGGACTATATTCATCCTTAAAGACAGGAAATAAGACGATTTAGGATCCATTTTTTTTTCAATCGGATGAAAAGTATCCTATGTCCGTCTCCTTATTCTAATCTATATCTCCTCACCAATTTTCATCCACATCCGTACAGTCATTCTTGAGTTATAAATAGTGCAACTAACATGACTTTCATTTATATATATACTAGAGACTAGAGATATTATATATGTACCTCAGTTGAGCCACATCCCTCTCCTTCATAAGTTGTGTTTTCTTCATAGCGTAGTTAGTTGGGTGTGATCTGAATCTTTCCTTCTCAGCTACAATCTTCTCAATATCCTCTTCCTGTAACAAAATATATAAAATTTAAATATTTCTTAATAAAATATGTAAAAACTAACAAATAACGTAAATTATAATATATCGAATTAAAATTAATGTTAATTTTTAAATATACCAGTGTTCTGTTATAGTATAGATTTAATAGATCATTCATTTACAATGTTATTTTTATATTAGAGAATTAGATACAATACAATTTATGTTTCGAAAATATTTATGTTTTTCCATAAACAAATTCCTTTGACATAAATGTATATACATAATGAATATAATCCTACTTCTCTGTACACATATATAATCTCAACAATTTTCTATGTCTGTCTGTCTGTCTGTCTGTATGTATGTGTATATCTCCTCACCTTAAACTCATACATAAGCGCATCTTTAACCTCCAGTATCTTATTCCGCACAAACTCCATGGTCGGGGGCTTCTTATTTGCTTCTTTAATAGCTCGATGCCATTTTTGAAACTCATTCTCTGTGAACTCCTGAAAAATAACAATGAAGATATATTAATTAAATTATAATACATAAATAATATATAAAATAAAGCTGGAATATAAATAACCCGCCACACCATTCCAATGCATAGCGGGTTATTCGAAATTTCGTTACTATTATGAATACTACATTTACTTCTATTCTACATACATAACTCTTTTGACATTACTATATTTTTTTGTTTGGCATAATTTTTATATATCATTTATTACACAAGTATTTTTATTCAACTTTAAATTTAAAAAAATTATATAATGATAAGTGTTCAACTATACATCAACTATCTATTACAACAAAATACTTCATTTTGTCCGGGTAGTTTTTGAGATAACTATGAACAAACATATCTATACTAATATTATAAAGCTGAAGAGTTTGTTTGTTTGTTTGTTTGAAAGCGCTAATCTCCGAAACTACTGGTTCGAATTGAATAATTCTTTTTGTGTTGGATAGTCCAGTTATCGAGGAAGGCTGTAGGCTATATAACATCACGCTACGACCAATAGGAGCAAAGATATAGTGGTAAATGTGTAAAAAACGGGAGAATTTATTTCATCTTTGAAGCCTTCCGTTGCGTGCGCCGTGAAAACGGTTCAAGATACACAAAAAATATGTATGAAAGAATAATAGCTCTTTTAATGATCTAAAAAACAGTCCGCGACAGTATATGTCTATCTTTTAAGATTAACTCACAAAAACCGTTTTTATGGTACCTAATTGGGTTTTTGAATAATTTTTTTTTGTGATAAATGGAAAGATCATATATAAGTTTTATAGCAAAACTAATTTATTTATTTTTTCTTTGCAATAATTAAAAAGTTATTTCAAAATAAAAATTAAATTTTAAATTCAGTACCGAAGATCCGCCGACAGCTCCCGAATAAATCCGAGCGCGTGTGACGTCACAATGTTAGTTTTTGCTCATTGCAGCATACAGAGATATAATAATTAGTACAGTGTTTTGAGTTTTTATCTAGTAAATTCTGTTGGCATTGTTAAATAATCAAAAATGTTAAAACTCAAAAGTTATCGCTCTTGTTTTGTACCATTATGTACAAATACGACAAAAACAACTCCTGAAAAAATGTTTTTAAATGTTCCACAAGACGAAAAACGTCGAAAAAAATGGTTTCAAGCAGTGCTCCGAGCATATTCAAAAACAAAATCAATTTTTTTTTGTTGTGAAAATCATTTCGATGTAAGTATAATAATAATATAATCATAATAATATTGTTATTAATTATTTTATATCTAAGAGTATAAACGAATAAGTATAGTTCAGTAATTAAATTTTTACCTGGGCTCCAAATCATAACCTTTAGAATCGTAGCATTAAAAAATTTTTAATTGATAATTCAAAGCTATTAAATAGTAAATCTATATGTATGTTTGTCTAATAATTGGAATTCAATTAATAGATATTTTCATAATTTTATAACATTCTAGGTTCTGTATCAGACTACATTTAAATTTTTAAAGTATATGTTATATTGGTTTTTTATAATTTTATAATAACATTTTATTAATTCTTCTTTTATTATTCTTCTTCTTAATTTTTCATTGATAGTTAGAGTAACTGAGTAAGCTTTACTCCGAACTCAGTGTTCTGGACACACACGTCCTTTTAAAACACAAATACCATTCTTACGATTAAGTTGACCATAACCTATGGCTTTATCACCGTAACTCTCACGTGATGCTCTACAATTAATGAAATAATTATTAATTATATTTAATAGAAAATAAATACTTATTTTCATTTAGAATGGTATTTTTAACAGATTTACCTTGATGCCTTAGCACCTCGAACTTCAGCAGAATTAAACCGGACGTCATTTTAAAAAAAAATAGTTATAAATATATCAAAATCAGGAATATTATCCGATTTTGCTTTTATAAATCCTTTATCACACATAGTTAGTCGAAATAAACTTTTCAAATCGTTTTTCACTAATAAATTTGAGATATTTTTATCAAGTCAAAAATAATAGCCATAAACACTGTACTATTATGAAATTGCTTTAACATTATGACGTCACAAGTATGCCGACCAATCATGGCGCGTTTACAGTCACGTGATTTGTTTTTGAATTTTATAAATTTTTAATTGTTTATAATTAATTTAAAAAAAATGTTTTCAAGTTTTTTGCATTAAAAATCAATATAATTAATAATAAAGTTTTAAAATACATAAAAAAAAATCAATACTTTTTTTTTCAAAATCCCAATTTGGTCGAAATAATTTGTTTAAGTTGTATCAACATAATAATATAAATCTTTATTCAAATAAACAAATAAATATGTTGTTGGTTAAGAGTACTTCATTGTGAAGAAAATTGTCTTTGACATAACTTAATTTCAACAAAAAACTTTAAAGATTACAATGATGAATAACTCCGAAACAAAACCAACTCGCTCTCTACGCTGGCCGGCGCGGCGGGAGAGAGGCGGTTCTTGCGGGCAAGCCGGTGGAATGCAGCGCTAATTTGTTTATGCGATATAATTATCATCGTAATATTACTTTAGTACTTCATTGTTAATTAAAAAAAAAACATAGGTTTTATCCTGAAAACTCTACGGGAACTCGACCATTCCGAAAACCCCGCAAGAACGGGAACTATATGGGAAGAACCAAAAATCTGCCGGAAGTCACTATTCCACGTGGACGAAGTCGCGGCAAAAGCTAGTCTCTAATATATGTATATATATGTATGTAGTCAGTGATGGCCTAGTGGTTAATAGGCCCGCTTCTCATGCATGAGGGCGCGGGTTCGATCCTGGCAAGTACCAATGTAATTTTTCCGAGTCATATGTACTTTCTAAGAGTATTTAGACATCATTGATTAATGCATTCCCAGAGATGGTTGATGTCAGGCAGACGGATCGTAAAAACAATTAGCCAAAACTATTAACATGTAAGGCAGACCCTGGCTATAGCTGGGGAATTGCCAGGTAGAAGAAGAAGATATATGTATGTTCGTTACCTGATTACTAACAAACTCCAGTCTGAATACTCGATCTTGTGTTCCGTGTCTCAATTTAAATCCTTTATTAGTTCTTGTATTTCCTAAATTATATACTTTCGCTGTTTCGTATACATCTATAATTTCTGCAACCTGGAAAATATAATAATTATATAATAAAATTTGAGAAATTAACTAAATTCTATTATTATATTATAATATATATACAGGGTGACTGGTGAATTACTATCAATATTTAAGGAGAATACTCGGTACATGATTCTCATTCGAATTATGTAAAAAAAATAGGTACTTAATTTTTGATAAAATTTCCGTACCAATAAATAAAGCGTGGACACGTTCCAAGTGTTCCAAGTGTGGACGCGTGCGGCGGCGTGCTGACACAACACCACGCCGCCGCACGCGTGTGTGTGTGTGTGTGTATACCTAATCTGTAGGGTGTTCATACGATGCGTAATTAATTACATAACTTTTGGTTAACTTTACTTAGAAGTTTATTAATATTTATGTTATATTAATTTTTATTTTGTCATATATGATCGTCAAATATCACGTCCTCAAATATCGATAGTAATTCACCAGTCACCCTGTATATTGAATTGTTTTAATTGTTAAATTTTTTCGCAAATTTCTAGTCTGCATTTTTGATTATTCTCGTTTTGAATGTTTTTAATTATTATTTATTGATTTCACCTTGTATTTTCAACTAATTATGTTTGCATGCAGTGTTTGTTTTTAACTGATTTAACACAATTTATGCATGTTTTTTAATTTTATATGTAACTTTATTTAATTATTAATTTGTGTAAAAATCGCTAGCGAACCTATAAATATATATATACTTACTCTGTACACCGGATTTCCGTTATTATTCCCAATTCCGATACGTACGAAACATCCGGAAACGACGCGAGAAAAGAAAGGTAAATGTACTAGACGCTCTAACTTGAACCTGGAAATAAAGATTATATAGATAAGTGACTCAGGTCGACTACAGGCTTATATTATAAATGCGAAAGTAACTCTGTCTGTGTCTGTTACACTTTCACGCCTAAGCCACTGAACTGATTTTAATGAAATTTTGTACAGACATAGAGTTGACCTTGAGAAAGAACAGGATAGTTTTTATCTCAGACTTTTGAAAGGTTCTCTTGGAAACGCGATATAAGAGAACTCCACGCGGGCGAAGCTGCGGACGGAAATGGTGTATGTTTTGTTAGTTGCCCTTATATAAATAAATAAATAAATAAACAATAGTAAATTACAATCACACAGAGTGGTACTGTACTTAATATTGTTCAAACACTCATTATATCAATTCTTTCCATACCCACCTACTAAGTCTCAGTTTATTAATCTGTTCCCTCGTGTCAGCGTACTTCACTTCAACTTCTTCCCTTTCCCTCTTTTTATCTTCTTCCTCGTTATCTGAAGTTGACGAACTTGATGAACTTCTTTTTCCTGGAAATATATGAGAAGTTTATTTCCAAAAAGAACAAAGTTCGCTTACAAAGGAAATTTTTAAAACTATAACTACAATTAAAATTACAAATAATAAACAGTAGTGATATTAAACAAGATCAGTAAAATCTTCTAACATATGGGTTCTTAATCGTTTTTTAAATATATTTAGAGATTTTGAATTGACAACACTTAGAGGCAAAGAGTTATACAGGAAATATATAATATTATATTAAACTCATATATGTATTGTTATGTATCAATACTGAATTGTGGAATCTAATATAATAAACTTATCTACCTACATTACGCTTGACATAACTAATATACATATATGCATATACAGGGTGACTGGTGAATTACTATCGATATTTGAGGACGTGATATTTGACGATCATATATGACAAAATAAAAATTAATATAACATAAATATTAATAAACTTCTAAGTAAAGTTAACCAAAAGTTATGTAATTAATTACGCATCGTGTGAACACCCTACAGATTAGGTATACACACACACGCACACAAACGCGCGCGGCGGCGTAGTGTTGTATCAGCACGCCGCCGCACGCGTCCACACTTGGAACACTTGGAAGGCGTCCTCACTTTATCTATTTATACGGAAATTGTGTCTAAAATTAAGTGCCTATTTTTTTACATAATTCGAATGAGAATCATGTACCGAGTATTCTCCTTAAATATTGATAGTAATTCACCAGTCATCCTGTATATCCTACTAATATTATAATTGCGAAAGTTTGTGAGTGTGTGTGTATGTTTATTACTTCTTCACGGTCAAACGGCTGAAACGATTTTGATAAAATTTTGTATACATGAAGCTGAAGTCCAGGAATAACACATAGGCTACTTTACATCCCGGAAATCCGCGGGGCGCAGCTAGTATATATATATGTCTCATGTATACTAACCCTGTGACTTATCTTCCGAGTCAGACCCTGAGTCATCAGAATATATATCCGAAGCCTTCAGTTTCACACTCTGTTTGCTCGTGCCACCTATTATTTCCGGATCCGCTTCCTGTGAATTAAAATATACAAAGTACATAAGATATACTAATTATATAATATATAAAATTGATTTATATTATGGTAATGAGATTTCTGTATGGGTTATGTCGAGTGTGTCACATCTGTGTCGAATGGGTGCCGGTTGTGTGTCGAGAGTGTGTTACATCTGTGTCAAATGGGTGCCGAGAGTGTGTTAGATCCGTGCCGGATGTATGTTCATGTGTATTTGTCTGTCTGTCTGTCTCTCTCTGTCTGTCTGTTTCTCTGTCTGTATGTGTCTGTCTGTCTGTCTGTATCCCTCACATCGTCCTCGTCCTTCCTCTCCAAGGCCCTCTTCTTCTGTTTCGTCTCCACGTTCCTCTGTCTCGCGTCTCTCTGTGCTCGTAGCGCGGCCATAGCGTTCACTCTCCTGTCATCTACGTTCCTCTTCCTCTCAGTCTTAGCACCGAACAGCGGGGATGCTGATCGGTCTTGATCTCTCTCTGGAAACAGAGATAGAAATAGAGTCATCATCATCAGCCTATCAGAGCCCACTGCTGTAAGGCCTCTTTCTCACACGGAGAAGGTTTGAGCATTAATCACCACGCTTGTAAAACGGATTGGTGATTACAAACTTATAATATGAAATTATAAGTCCAGGTTTCCTCACGATGTTTTCCTTCACCGTATGTCAGCGATGTCTAAATACTCTTAGAAAGTACATATGATTCCGAAAAATCACATTGGTACTTGCCAGGTTTGAACCTGCGCCATCGGCAACGAGAGGCGGGCTTTTTAACCACTAGACTATGACCATAAATAGAGTAGTTCATCCAAATAGATGTTTTATTAAAAATCTTTCAAGGTTGTCATCATCATCCTATCAGAGCCCACTGCTGAGCAAAGGCCTCTTCTCACATGGAAGTCATGGTCATAAGTAACATACTAATTTAATCCAAACTACTATTATAAATGCGAAAGTAACTCTGTCTGTCTGTTACGCTTTCACGTCTAAACCGCTGAACTGACTTGAATGAAATTTGCTACAGACATAGAGTTGACCTTGAGAAAGAACGTAGGATAATATTTATCCCAGACTTTTGAAAGGATCTCTTGGAGACGCGATATAACCGAACTCCATCCGTCGAAGCAACGGGCGGAAAACTAGTGATTTATAATTCAATAAAAACTATAAGGTACTATGTATGTAGGATTTATCTCTATATCTAATTCCTTATATAAATCATGAGTGTATCCATATCATAATCATATCATTAACATATCATATACCTGTATCTTTATTATCATCCGTAACCTCTCCGGGACTGGGCGGAGGTTTTTCCCTCTCTTTCTCGTCTTCACGTTCCTCTTTCCTCTTTTCTTCTACAACAGCCTCTGAAAATATATATATAATTAATATTACTTATTTGTTATATTTATCTTTATATATATATAAAAAAATCGTGTCATATGTTTGTCCGCGATGGACTCCTAAACTACTAAACCGATTTAAAATTTGATTTGCATTCCGTGTGCATTTTGATCCAACTTGAAAGATAGGATAGCTTACATCTCAATTTATAGTCACAATACTATTTTATAGCATATTATTTGTCTATTAAAGAAAATTATCTTTTGTTAAGTATTCAATAGATGGCCCTATGTTAAAAATACAAACGTCATATATGAGCGACTAGTTAATAATAGCATAACCACCACGTGTTTCTCAGGCTAAGGTATAATCTAAATTTATTAAAAAAAACGTAACAGATATTTCTTGATTATAGGGCGATACGGAGTTCGCCGGGTCTTCTAGTCTTTATATAATTCTTCTGTGAGTGTGTATGTTACTGAAGTTCTCTCAAACGACTGGACCGATTTCGACGAAATTTTTTGTGTGTTTTCAAGGAGATCTGGGAATGGTTTAGATTCACAATTTTGTCCGCTGGACAATGTTTTTTTTAATTAATTTTTAATTTATTAGTAGTTGTTGATGCAAACGTTTTTTTTTACATTAGATTTGACAACTAACTAATATGTCAATCATCCTGTCGCACTTCAAAACACGGAGATTTATGGCTTTAATAGGTAAACTCCAAAAATATAAATAAAAAAACGTAACAGATATTTCTTGATTATAGGGCGATACGAAGTTCGCCGGGTCTTCTAGTATGTTACATGATTCCCTTTATAGATACAACACTAGTATTCCTCCTTCCTCCTCTACTTACCTCGTTCCCCCCTCCTCTCCTTCCTCTCCCTCCTCCTCCTCCGCGCCTCCCTCCTCCTCTGTATCTCAGTTGGAGACACATCCCTCTCGGCCGCTGAACGTCTAGCTAGACGCAGCTTACGTTCGATCTCCCATCTGTATTATATTCAATATTAATAAACATATAATAATAAATAACTTTAAAGACACATATTGATACTGAATTAGGGGGTGTTCATAAATTGCGTGGTGTTTTTTGAAATTTATGACCTTGGTGAGATATCGTGGGATTTTTATTCATTCCCCAATCTCACGTGAGATTAAATCCTATATGTACAATCTGGATTAAATGGACCAAATATGGTTTATTTTTTTGTTTTTTCAGAAAAAAATTACGTGATATTTGGCAAAATCCCCTCTCCCTCCAACGTAAGATTAGATGAATTTTGATTGGACCTCCTTTAAATATCTCACGTATTTAATGAACGCCTTACTACTACAGCATCTGAATGAAAATAGGTTTAATGAATTAATTATAAGAATTCATTTCTATAATTTTCTTATGAATCTGTTTAGCTTTACTATATGTACGATGACAGTAGTAAATTCATACATATTACACACACACATATATATTGATATGTATCGTCTGGTATAGTGCAAATCCGCGTAACTAACATTGTATAATTCCATATCTACATTGGAAGCAGATTATCAGCAGAAAGTTTGAACTGAATTTTTAATATATTTTCTATATTAACGACTTTTAAGGTAATTTTTTCACAATTAGTAACTATTTTGTGTTCAATTTATTTATATCTCTGTGTGTGTGTGTAATTAAGGTATTTTTTTTTTCACAATTACAAATTATTTAGTGTTTAGTTCATTTATATCTGTATATGTGTGTGTGTGTGTCTGTGTGTGTGTATCAATCTCCTATACCTGGTCTTCATAAGATCCCTCCTCTCTATCCGTTTGAATATTTCTTGTTCCCTCTCCTTCTCAGACATAGCCGCCAGACGAGCTCTGTCCGCTTCATCACCCATCAAGTTCTCATCATATCTAGAACATTATAATTTATAACTAAATATATTACATAATATTAATTAATAACTACATCTAAATATATTTCCTATATCTGTTATAACAAAAATACAAATCCGCATAACTAGCATTGAATAAAACCACGTATTTATATTAGAAGCCGATTATCAGAAGAAAGTTTAAGCTGAAAAATTTCCTATATTAACGACGTTTAAGGTAATTTTTTCTCTATTAGCAATAAATTAAAAACTGGATAATTACAGTGTGATTAAACACTTTACGTGTCCGCAAATTATCCGTTTCATTGAAGTCTGTCAAAAAATGGATCACACACCGGCGATATCTAGTTAAAATATCGATTTGTAGTACATGCTATGTATCAGAGATGGCGCTATATGTGACAAAAGATTTTCCCGCTTTTCTGCTGAATTTTTTTCGAATTATTTATTATAAACCTCACGGAGCCCGACCTTTCCAACGAATGCAAAACCGTGGGAATCGGTTCGTGAATTCTGGAGTTATAGCGTCAGGAAGGAAAACCCGTATCATTTTTTTTATATTAGATAAACTTAAAATAATACCTAAGTTCTCTTATAAACATGTACTATATTATTTGGTGTATACCAAATACATAGGTAATGAACAGATTTTGTCATATCTATTTATAATTTTATATGAATATATATTTAATATTAATAATAATCTCACCCATCATCAAATTCTTCTTCAGAGTCTATGGAATCATTGTCCGATGAGTGTGATGAAACTTCACCTGGAAAAATACATGTACACTTATGTACTAATGTATTGTAACCACAAGTGTGTATTGTTAAACTCTTATATAGTTGTCATAATCATTATCAATATAATTATTTTAATAGAAATATGTTTTTAAGGTTTTGATGTATTAAAATCAATCAAATATATATAAGAGCTGTTAGTTGAGTTGGCAAAGTGATTGAAATGTCTTAATCTAGAGATTGTAGGTACAAATCTGGCTAATTTAAGATGTATATATTAATTATGTATACTGAATGTGATATTTATAAATTTTATTCATATATTATAAACAAATAATTGGGGTGGATGTACTATACTTGAACATATAATAATGGTTTAAAAGAATAAAATGTAAATAAAATCACAAAAGAGATTAATACTTTTAAGTAATTAGGTTTGGATCATTCTATAGAAAATCTCTCAAACGGGTTGTGTTAAAAAAGCTTACGATTTCTTGGGAAACCAACATCCCCAAAGACCATACCATTAAGGTCAACAAATATTACGAGCTCACTAACGAACTAACTCGAAATAGGTCCGTCGTTGATTTGTACGCGGTAGAAGTGGGAGCGAGAGGTATAACAAATCTCTCTACAAGCTACTAAAAGACTTGGGCTTGTCCAGAACCAACATTAATTCATTCTTGGAACGTATTTCAAAGGCAGAACTAGTAGGTTCTTTTCAAATTTGGTAGAGAGAGGAGCTTGGATTGTGGAGGTGAGCGTTTAATGTTAGATAGGGTAAAACCCTTAAACCTACACCTGGGTCACAAGTCCCAGTCACTGTTGAAGCTCCTCTCACTACAACGATGGACCCGACACACGCATATGAATACATTGAATGATGAGAGGTTTCGTTTTAACTTACCTTCCTCAGGTTCACTATATGTGTCCTTCTTTTTGGATCCCGAGCTATCTGTACTTTTACGTATTTCATTCTGTTTGACCTCCGACCTTTTGATTTCTGGTTCTGTGTTTTTGTGTTCCTCATAATGATCCGATGAGTTTTTTCTGCTTGGATTTTCAGGTGATTTCTTTTTGGATGTATCGCTGTGGGAATCGCTGTTTGATTCAGAGTCCGATGATGATGATTTGTCTGAAATTATTGTAATAATATATATATACTTTGTAGTGTAATAAGTAGTATGTAAGTCAGATGTTGTATAAATATTAAGATTGTTGCGTTGATTATTCAGTAATAAATCATCATCTACCAAATACACTCGTTTCAATACCATGTATGTATGTTGTATACTTCAAAATGGCTTGGCTTTTAGTAAGCAATCGTAATATTCTACTAATAAGTAACATTAAGATAGTAAAAGTAAGATAAGAAAAAAACTATCACAAATAAATAGCATGCTTTTTATATACTTTTATCAAATATTATGTTTTCTGTTAGCAGGTTTTGATCTATAATCATAACTTTCTTTGCTATAAGAACTTCACATATCTTAAGTTTAATAAATTTTTACCACAAGTTTGAAAAGTCAAACAAAACATCGCTTAACATAGTATAAATGAAAACTCTAAATTTTCAGTGTACACTTTAAACTAAACTCAATAGTACTCAAAGCAACAATTTTCGTATACTTAATATATACAAAAGTCACTAATTTGTATTGTTTTGTATACAAATCTTATTTCTTTACTAGCTTTCCGCCCGCAGCTTCGCCCGCGTGGAATTCGGTTATATCGAGTTTCCAAGAACACTTTTCAAAAGTTTGATATAAAAACTATCCTATGTTCTTTGTCAAGGTCAACTCTGTACCAAATTTCATTAAAATCAGTTTAGTGGTTTAGTCGTGAAAGCGTAACAAACAGACAGACAGAGTTATTTTCGCATTAATATTAGTAGGGATATATAATCACCATTTTTCTTTTCGTTGTCGTCCCACTCCGATTCACTGTCGGATGTCTTGTTGTTTATTTTCTGTGCTGCTATTTCTTCAGGTTTCTTTTTCTTCTTTGCTAAGTTTAAAAATTGCTGAAAAGAAAAAAAATATTTCATGAATTCTTTTTAATCTTAATTGTTGTCGTCATTGAGAGTGGGTGTGACGCTATGTACAGTGTATCATTGTATGTTAGACAAGCTAAAGTCTAAACCAACCAAAGTCAAATGATTTCGACGCTTTAGAGAGTTTGTCATTAAATCGAGTGACGTTACATGGAGTTTACACTGTATATGGCTTGAAACTTGTTAAGAAAAAATATATTATATATTATTGTAGTATTCAATAAATCTGTATCAAATTTGTCATAATGTATTGTGGTAAGTATCAACACTGAATGACAGTAACTAATATAATAAAGTGATCTACATACATTACACTTGACATTATGTTATTATAACTATACCGAGCATGTATAACTAATATATAAGAGATATAAACATAACATTTATTTATGAAAACATAAGTATATTTGAGTAATCATTTTAGGAATAGATGATGGTAGTCAAATCATTTTTATATAACTTACAAAGATCATTAGTTTTTTATTTCGATTGGATAGTGCTTGACAATCATACCACGCATTGGAAGGTGGAAATGAAGTAATAGGTAGTGAACACACTATCTCAGTATTAGCAAATTTATAATATTTTGAAGACACTTTAATCATAACTTAAAGAAAACATATGCAGTAGAACTGTGCAAATAACTAGCCTTTTTTATTTTATTGATATATACATATATGGTTTTAATATAAAAATACTTGTAACTAAATATGACCATTACTTGCATTTCATTATAAAGTAAATGATGATGCTTTAACAAATATAAGTTCTCATTTTTGTAAAATTTTAAGATCAATATGGAGTATGTTGATGTAGCTAAATAATGTGTGAAATATTATAATAAAAAAAAATAACAAATAATATATATTTTTTTACTTTTACAACGTAGTTTTCAATATTATGTAAGTTTATGAACAAAACTGGCTTTCAAATCGATTTGCACGGTAGTAAAGCAGTTTAATCACATGAGTTTTTGGTTATTTACTAACGATGTTTTGAATGAACATATTCCACTAACAGTAAGTAAGTAACTTAGATGAAAGATGCGTTTACAATATTTTCATGAGTCATGCCCGTAAATGCCTTTCGAACTGCGGTATGCGACTGAATTGACGAAAATTTCGAGTGTGTTTATTAGCTTTAAGCAATTCTATTTACTACCCAATAATTTTGTGTTTGAAGATCATCTATGGTAATGCGCATTGGACGTAATGAGATCCTTCAGACATTGATCTTGGCCCAAATACGCAAGATATAAGAGGAATGTCGTATGAAATTTTAGGACGAAAATCTAACCTAGGCAATCATAAACTTACCGAATCTAGATCTGAACAGTCGCTGCTTGAATCTGAATCGATTAAGGGCTTATTTTTCCTTTTAGCCATTATGATAAACTTTTCACAGCAAAATACGTTATGAGATTTTTTCTTTATGTTACTAAGCCGTCCGTCAACTACACAAGCAAAACGACACCAGTGTTGCCAAGTTTTCGATTCTCTAGTAAAAATATTATAGATCTAGAGCTTCTTTTGCCACTTCTAGACATTTACTAATGAATTAAACATATCTAAAAACACTGCATTACCTCATTTTAATTTTTAAAATGATCAGTAGGTGAAAATGTCGTTAAATTTGTAATTTATTTATTTATTGAAATAAATATTTATGCCATTTTTGAATGAATCGCTTACCATTCATAACGTCAAATACTATTACTACTGTCAATATTCAATAACGCTATCGTACATGAAGATAATTGCTTTGTATATATATCAATTTATATTTACCTTCTCGTGAATTCTACGTCACGTTGATTTTTTCTTGTTATTCATTTTTGACAAATACCTTACTTGTTTTTGATTGTGTATTACTTGTTTATACTAAATATTGACGAAGCAACAGTAAAGAAAACATCGTAACGGAGACCCCGTTACATTTGCTCTCAAAACTCTATTATGCCTCATGATTTGAAAGGTTTGGGTGTAAGGAAAGCAATTATGGTTAGTAAAACAATATTTTAATAACAGTTTACCGATATTTAGATATTTCAATCAATTAGAATGTTCTCGTTCTTTTTTACGTTCGATGTTCTTTATGTTGCTCTAAACATATAATTTCAGTAAAACTAACATTATTACCACCATTAAACGTAAAATTGTATGTTAAATAGGGTATAGAACTGTATTTCTATTATCTAAATATTAAGATTATCTAATTATATGTAATAATTCTTCAAGGCTCCCTTGTCGCCGACTCCATGTGCTGAAATTAGTGATGATGAACTGGTTTCCATCTCAGTTAGAGACTTGAATCGTCAGCTCAAGCTGAGAGGATTGACGAGAGATCAGATTGTGAGGTATAACTCAAATATATTAATAATATATGAATATTATAGATTTTAGTGAGAATATAGACTATAGAAGTTAAATTATAATAAAATAACTATCTTTTACTAAATGCCTATCTATTTGTAGTTGTACATATAATACATATGTACTTATTTTTAATTTTTTTTGTATATCCGTTTTCATCAATGCTTGTTCCAATTAATTTCTGAAGTGACTGAGTTTGGATAATAAATATGTATTAACAATATTAATGGCTTGTTTATCTAGAAAATTCTTTGTAGTTAAAAAATATCTAATTAAAACTAATATAAGATTCAAAATTGATAACAATATTATAATATCCTTCTCCTTCTACCTGGCAGTTTCCCAGCTTTAGCCAGGGTCTGCCTAACAATATTATAATATGTTTGTAATTATTTATTTATATACAGAAATATTTATCAATTATATAATTAAGTTCAATCAGAACATAACGAGTAAGTGCTTAATAGATACATATAGTTTAGAAAAATCTTACTTTAAACTCAAATATATGTACTTTACCTTTAATATATAATTTATTATTTGTACAGAATGAAGCAGCGTCGTCGTACACTCAAGAATCGTGGCTACGCTGCCTCGTGTCGGATCAAACGAATAGAACAGAAAGATGAATTGGAAACGGAGAAAAGTCAGGTATATAACACTATATACAATTGTACACACACACAGAAATAGATACACTCACACATACATATACATATATATATAAAAAGGTTGCATATTAAAACCTTATTTGATATATATTTTTTCTACTGGCAACTTTCTTCTACTTCTATTATATGGAGTTAAAATTGTCCTTATTTATCTGAGTTATTGAAATAATAAGTTAAACTGTAATATATCTTCCTGGCAACCTCCCAGCTTTAGCCGGGGTCTGCCGAGTTAAACTATAATATATGTATATATTCTTTGTTTAAGGAATGGCATGACATGGAATCGATGCAGGAAGAAAATACAAGGATAAGAGAAGAAATTGAGGCTCTTAGAAGTAAATATGATGCTTTAAAGAGATTTGCACACATGAAGAATATACCACTGCCTTCGGAACTGGAAATGTGGCCGTAAAAGTTAATGAAGTATGATGATATGTAATAATAAATGTTTTATATACTTTCAAAGATATTTGAAATGTATTAATTTTTTTAGCAATAATTTTAAGTACAAAAGTAATGTATTAAATATTAATTTATATATTATGGTGTTTCTTTCTTTATAATTATATTTCCTTTATTTTGTAACTTTGAGTTTATTGTTAATGAAAAAGGTTACAGTTCAGTAATATGTATATATTTATATATATGTTTTTGTACATGTTATATAATATAATTATTTAATTTTTATCATACTTATATCTTTGGGATACTTTCCACTTATAAAAACTGAAGCAGCATTAAAAGTAAATTGATAACATTTATTAGTTTATAAACAATAGCTAGAGTAATCTAATTAATTTTATTTTGAAAATATTAGTAAATTTTTTTGTGACTTGCTCAAGCTTCGCCTTTCTAAAAAAATTGTTTTTACAATAACGTCTACAATTATTATTATTCTGTGGTCAGGGATTTTTAAAATAATTTGAACATAATGAATTGATGAGAAAATCCTGCGATGACTACCTATAATTAACACGATATCAGTTTCCAAGTTTTTACTGGTGTCATATAAGTTTTATTAAAAAAAATTGTCAAGTTTAGTTTCAGTAATTCATAATTTAATTATTTTCTTTCTATGTGTTCATTATTAAAAACAATATTGGTAAATTAAAATGATTTGTTAGTTTGAAAATTATATAAACGCTCCGAATCAGAAATACTAAAATAAATATCTTGAAAATAATTTGACGTTTAAATAAGTCCAAATATTTTTAAATAAGTAGGTACATAAAACGTTTAGGAACTGATTTCGAAAGTAATAACTATAAAGTTAATTTTGATAGAACGACATTAAATATTTAAAAATAAAAGAATGCACTGTAGTGTAATTGTTATCCTTTTATTTTCGCTGGACGTGATAAAGTATGTATACCTACTTCAATAATGACAAAAACGGTTACGCTCTCAATAGCTTAAAAATTTACTTTTATTTAGTTAAATTAAAATAGTTGTTTAAAAATCTCACACTTTGTTATTAAGACTTTAAAGACGTAGCTAAAAAAGTAAAATGTTCTTGTATTTGATTTTATATTTAACAAGATATTAAAAACAGACTACCTTTTTATTTATGTACTACACCGTAATGTAATTAAAGATTATGATTCTTTTTATTATTGACTAGCTGACCCGGCAGACTTCGTACTGCCTCAATCAAGAAATAAATTATGTCTTATTTATTTTTTTGGAGTTTACCTTTAAGCCATAAATCTCCGTGTTCTAAAGTGCGACAGAATGATTGACATATTAGTTAGTTGTCAAATCTAATGTCAAAAAACCCGTATGTATGGGAAATAGAAAAGCGCTGTTTTTAGGGTTTTCCCGGAAATTATTTTTTTTTTTCAGCTTTTATACCTTCCCTGAACCTCCACGAACATTTCAAGACTAAGTTAAGATAAATCCGTTCAGCTGTTCTCAAGTTTTATCGAGACTAAGGAACAGCAATCCATTTTTATATATGTAGATTTTATATCAAATTAGTAGTTTTTAAATTTTATTACGTAAGAAAATTGTTACTAACACTGCAAAAATTGCTATAGAAATTGCATCACATTTTGGTTGTATCAGTTGCCAACGTCCATACCACGTTGAATACACCGGTTCTCGTCCGATCACCGAAGTTAAGCAACGTCGGGCGCGGTCAGTACTTGGATGGGTGACCGCCTGGGAACACCGCGTGATTGTTGGCTTTTTGTTGTTACATACTTCCCACGAGTAGTTTTTATTTATTTTTTATAATTATATAACTGGTAGATTTACGAGACACTATAGTTTCTTTTATTGCAATGTATGTTGTGGATTCATTTATAACATAATTATATTATACGGGAATGAGATATCGATTTGTGTGCTCAAGTGAAGGATTTTTATTTCTGTTGAAAAACAGGGGTTACATATTTATTATGAGAATTTGAATAGAGATGTATTTTTTTAAAGATCCTTCTTTGTGTACTCGTTTCACTTTGTTTAGGCTGTCTATGTCTGCTCCCTTGTATGTTTGATCATAGACTACAAATGTCTACATTCAGAGTCTTGTATCAAAGCTCCTACTCATCATGCTTTTTGGAGTAATGCAACTGAGATTCGTATGTTCAAATTCAAAAGTCAGATTTGTCTCTCTTTACCAGATTTCATTGAACTTACTGTGTTATAGAGCTAAGGTTCTTCTTACTTTTGCGATTTCATACCAGAAGATTTTGATATGAAAAAAGATATACTTATTTTATATCATTGGATACCTTTAAATTATTTGAATTCATTATAAAGATACTCTCAGAGGATAAAGGATAATTTTAATGTTTTTAACACTTCTAAGATGTTTGTCTTTAAAAACTTGACGTAGTTATGAGTCAGTAAGAGTTCAGATAGTTAAATAATGAGTTGTCATTAAAACTTAATGAAAATGGATGTCGGCTAAATAGTTTGATCATATTGGTTTTAGAATTCAATTATTATATTTGTTCTTACACACGACCTGCCGATTACAATTAATGAACAACTCTAGAACATTGTAGAAGCACAAATATATAATATAATGTTATGTGTTATTGTATATAATATGTTATATTTCGTATTTGAAAGGACATGTAGTTGTTATTGTAAAATAAAGATTGTTCATGTAACTAACTTGTGGACAGTTTTTAGTCTCTGTTTAACTTGACACAATTTTTTTATTGTATGGTGTATTAATAAAAATTCAATATGGTATACAATTAAACATATTTTCATTTACTTACACACGTAATTGGTATAATCTCAAAGTTTTTTCCTCCTTTAAATTTTGGAGATTTATTCTGTCTAAAGTTAGAAAGCTGCAAGGAAACTAGTTGTCCATGAAAATTTCCTTAAAACTGATCGCTGGAACAGTTTCTTAGTCTATACAAAGCACGGCTCCAGTTGTGTATGAAATGCTGTTATCACCTCACTGCTTTGGATGGTTAGGTACCTATTGGTTAAAACCAGTCCATCAAGCGTTGAGTACAGGCGTAAAATAACCCAACTCTCCTGAAGTATGCCCAAGAACTTCACACTTCAATTCCTCATTCCATTTCTACTATCAGACGCACCACTCAACCTAATTCACGATGGGTTTCTTTCTGTGTAGACCTTCCACGCATCAGAACAAGTGATAGACAGAAGCTGTTCCTTCTGAATAACAAAGGATTGGAACAGATTCGCCAGCGTCTGTGTTTCTTTCTTATAGTAATTTGTGTATCTCAAACGACTAACGTGAGTCGTGCGTCCACCAAGGGTTTTATTTCTACCTAGCAACATGTGGAATACATTAAAAGAGAAACGAAACCTCTCATCATTCAATCTATTCACGGTGCGTGTGTCGGGTCCATCGTTGTAGTGAGAGGAGCTTCAACAGTGCCTGGGACTTGTTACCCAGGTGTAGGGCCCCTTACCTAACGCGCGTTATACGCTCACCTCCACTGTCCAAGCTCCTCTCCCTACCCAACCAAATTTGAAAAGAACCTACTAGGGCTGCCTTCGACGTACGTTCCAAGAATGTATTAATGTGAGTTCTGGACAGGCCCAAGTCTTTTAGTAGGTTATAGAGAGAGATTTAGCTGTAATATCTGGACGATGTATGACGTATGTATTTGGTTGTTTTGTATGTATGTATGTACAGGGTCTGCCTGCCATGTATTGATAATAACTTGTAATAATTGACAAACGTTTTATATTTCACGGTTGTCTATGTTCCGTGTTGTATAAACAGAGTTGTGGTCGAAATGTAATTAAGAGCTCAATAACAAAGCGTTCATTTTAATGTGTTTTGTGTTTAATGTATCAGCTTACATTGAGTGTGACGCAATTTGATAGTTATTACTTTACAGAGAATTCATTACAAATATACTATAGATATCGGCGTATTAATTTAAGTATTAAAACTGGCAAGTACCGATGTGATTTTCCGTGTCATATGTACTTTCTAAGAGTATTTAGACACCACTGACAGATGAAGGAAAACATCGTGAGGAAACATGGACTTATAATATTCAATAATAAGTTTGAAATCACCAACCCGTCTTACAAGCGTGGTGATTAATGCTCAAACCTTCTCCATGTGAGAAGAGGCCTCTCAGCAGGCTCTGATAGGCTGATGATGATTAAACGTCTCCAGGTACAGACCTGTACTCCTTATGGAGAGTCTTTAACCCGTTGATTTATAAAAACAGCTCATTACTCATTAATAGATATAAAACATATTCTATAAGTAATAATGAACTACTTACTACACCTCCATCATTCATAGGAAGTACTCAGTAGAAGAGATGAGTCTTTTAGTTGAAATGTTGTCAAATAAGACGTTCAACTTAAGTTTATTGTTTGAAGTTGTTTTATATGAATTATAATAAATGTTATTTACTCTTTATATCTTAGAATATATCATTAATGTATCTTCTAACGTCAAATGTATTGTTAATATATGTAGTAGCCTACAAATATCATTAAGTATAATATAGTTGCACGTAACTGTACTCGTGTTACTATAATACAGATAGTTTGTTCGTCTCTACTTCCTATATCCTCGTGAGTTACCTTTATGTGTGTATTTGAATGAATATAAATGTCACTCAGATTAAGGATAGTAATAATAATAAAGCTTTATTTATTCCATGCATAATAATAAACTATAATAATATTTATAACATTCGATTGTAATTTAATACCAGATTAAGGATACAAGTGTGAAATAAGCAAAACAAATACAATTCTATTGTTAGTTAGTTAAGTCAATAATAATAATTAATACCTAAATGTAATCTGTCTTTTGATAATATTTTATGTTGAATAAAAGACTAAAGTCGAGGAATTTAACTTACCTACATTTATTGAGAGACAAAACAATGTGATTTGATAGTACAACTTAAAAATGCACAACAAATGATACTTACCTCTTTTGTAAATGATTATAAAATTATCTCTACTAATACTATAAATGCGAAAGTAACTCTGTCTGTTTGTTTGTCTGTCTGTTACGCTTTCACGCCCAAACCCAGTGGTTTAGTTCAGTAACTGATTTTAATGATATTTGGTACAGATAGAGTTGACCTTGAGAGAGAACATAGGATAGTTTTTACCCAAACTTTTGAAAAGTTTTCTTGAAAACGCGATATAACCGAACTCCACGCGGCGAAGCTGCGGGCGGAAAGCTAGTATTCGTATATTATTGATGCGTATTGTTTGTGATAGTTTATTTATAACAACTAATTTAAATGTAGTTTTGTATGAATAACAGTAAAATAATTCCAATGTCCATCCTCGTGGCTTGACCTTTTTACCTCAAAGAATTTAACTTCAATAATACTAAAGAACACACCATTGTCGGAACATTTATCATCAACATTCTAGAAGCTTCTATAGCGCTGTTTAGACTGAGGTGTAATGTTACAGTTGTTCAAAGAACTAATGAGCTCCTTGTTCTTATTATAAAAAGAGTTAATAATGTTATGTTATTAAATATTTCAACTAAATTATGAGCTAGAGCACATGAAAACTATTGTTTGTAAGGAATTCATACTATTTAAATGTTGGGTAGAGTAAAGTTTTATTCCGCTATTCGGAAAATTCTATAAAAATACACACTTATCAACTTTGAACTACAGAAAACTGTTATAAATGATTTATAATAAATGTAGTAATTTTTGATCTTACAGGTCGCCAACGTCCATACCACGTTGAATACACCGGTTCTCGTCCGATCACCGAAGTTAAGCAACGTCGGGCGCGGTCAGTACTTGGATGGGTGACCGCCTGGGAACACCGCGTGATGTTGGCTTTTTGCTCTCTCAATACTACCCACGATTAGGTTTTATTTGATTTTTATTATCATATAACTGTTACATTTACGAGACACGATAGATTACATTACTGAAATATATGTTGTGGATTCATTTATAACAGAATTATATTATACGGGAATGAGATATCGATTTGTGTACTCAAGTAAAGGATTTTTAGTTCTGTTAAAACAGGTGTTACATATTTGTGATATGAATTGAAAAACGACAAATAATAAGTTAATGAAATCCAAAATGCTCTTATCTACTGCCTTAAAGGATAAATAGAGTTTGTCTGGCCAGATGTACATTTCTAATTCTGAAACTAACGCAGACGAAGTCGCGGGCTAAAACTAGTTTGTTATAATAATTGATGCGAAATGTCAAATTACTTAAAAGGTACATGCGATGGAAATAAAAATAAGTCTGTCTTTTCCATTTGTTAAAGTCATTGCTAAAGAAATATCTCTTAACTTTTAGGTTTCTTTATAGAGAGGCCCTTTTTTAAAACTAAAACACATTTTCTATAATTTACCAGAGAACATATACTAGTAAAAGCATTTACTATTTAGTCTATTCTACTTCATTACTTCGCAAAATGTAATGTCAACCAAAATATTTCTTTTGGTCGGTTGTTGAAAATATGGCCTTCAAAGTCTTCAAAATGACGTGCACAGTATATTCTGCCAGTGTCAAAAATAACTGTTTTATAATTAAGTTCATTAAACTGATCATTTAAATCCCAGAGAGTATATACTGACCAGATATTTATAATATATAATTGGTGTCTAATTAATGTCATTAGGTCTAACCGCGTCCAACACTAGGGACACCGGTGACGTTCCACGTAGCTGTCACCTGTCAAAAGCATAATTAAACGTTCAAAATTAAACGGGATCGGTTTCCGAACGGATTTTTCGTTTAATAATAATTTTATAAACGGTTAATCATTCCTTTTTATCTGTTATATTTCGTACAAAATTGTAGTATTTTTATTAATATTCATACTAAATATAATTATTGTACGCAACAGATATGTGAAATTTCTTCACTATTAATATTAGTTATTTTTAATTAAAGTATATTTTGTTTTAATTAACCCTTACAATAAAACAATATTATATAACATCCAAAATGTTTAATTTATCCGTAACGAAGACTCCCAAGTTGCAACACACAATTAATTACACCAGCTTCAAATATTGATATTAAACAAAATTGAATTTGATAAAGGATATAAATTTACTGATAAACTTTCAATTGAATCGAGTTTTGTGTTCCTGTTTGTTTTATACAAAGTTTATTTAACGGCTTTGTTCGTTAATGTTTTGATTGTGAGCAATAGGATATGGATATATTTTGTATCGAGCGCCTTGGTTAAAAATATAGCAAATGTTATCAAATTAAAATTGCGTTATAAATTAATAAGGAGTTGATCCACCTGACTAAATTGTTCTTGGACGTGTATGATTTAATTACAGATGCGACCTTTGGAGAATTGGATATTGCCAAAATTGTTGGATGGAATTAACTAGAAAATTAAAGCTTTCATCTTATTAATTGTACGTGATATTGTAACATTGGTCGCCATTTAAGTCGATTTTTAATGACTTTGTCTACATTAGTTTAAATGAAACTAATGTTTTTCGGATACTACGCGACTTTATTTTTGTAACAAACTACATATTCTCGACGTTTCGGCTACTTTTCAGGAATTGTGAACACGGGCTGACGAGATCACGGTATAATCCGAAAATATTAGTTTCATTTAAATGAATAAAACTCGAAAAAAATCTTAGATCTCATTTTCTACATTAGTTTCATGCAGTCTTTGCTTGAATCAGTAAATCCTAAATTTTTTCAAACATCAAAGTAATAGTGTAAATGAAAACCCACCATATATTTCTATTGTATCGTTTTTAATTATATTACAAACAGTAAAAGGAAACAATGTTATTAATTGCTATTGATTTCGTCTGAACAACTAAGACGTCTTATAATTTATTGTTATTAAATTTAACTTTATGAACAGTCAATAATATATATATTTTTTGAATGGAATTAATTAATATTTCTACAATGGGACTGAAGAATCATTTGTTACGGGAATATTTGACTACTGATATTTTGGTCTTTGAGATTTTGATGAAAAAGTTATTTATTTATTAGAATTTATGCTTTTTTTGTTAGTGGTGGACAAACGAGGTGATATTCTACATCATTATATCTACTATAGAAGGTCTAAGATAAATAAACCAAATATACAAAATAGGGACCAAATTATAAGATTCATTTCATAGGAAAAAGGTATAAGCATTTCTGTAACTATCCATTATAGAAATAAAAAAGCTTCTGTGAGAAGGTGGTTTAGTCTTATGAAAACACTCTAGTCTAGTTTCCACAGACTAGAGTCTAGACTAGTCTACGATATTACTTTTTTGGAATCATAAAATTATTGACTTAAACTAAACATAATACATGTTGAGCTGAATATAATGATACTATAATATTTTATTAATCTAATTATTATATCTTCTAGTAAACAAAAATATATTAACTCAATTTCTATTTAATTTAAAACTTTTTCTCCAAGTTAGGTCATTTTTTTTAATAATCCATATGAATTGAAATGATTATTTTATTAAGAACTACTTAAACTACTTATAAATACAGTAATTCTTCTTCTTTGTATGGAGTAAACATGTTTAACTTTTTTCGTCTCAAGTCCATCATTTCAGTGCACGTCCCGAGTCCGAAGACAAATTATTCTTTCCCTATTTATTTATTATGTCTCCTTTAGATCTCATTGTTTTTTTGCGTCTCCTTATTTACCAACTTTATTTTCCTGTTCCTCAAGTATATTCGTTATGGTGTGAATATGAACCTAATTATAAATATGTTACTAGTTTTTGCCCGCGACTTCGTCCGCGTTAGTTTGGTCAAGAGTAATATATGTAGGTATAGCTGACCAGGCGAACTCTATTCCGTCTTAGAGGCCATAAATAATCAGGTTTTTCCTGTTTCAATCAAACAGAATGATTGACATATTAGTTAGTTGTCAAATCTAATGTCAAAATAAACGTTTGTATGGGAAATAGAAAAGGGCTGTTTTTAGGGTTTTTCCGGCAATTATTCCAATTTTTCTCACCTTTTAAACCTTCCCTGGACTTCCAGGAGTATTTCAAGACTAAAATTAGCCAAATCGGTTTAGCCGTTCTCGAGTTTTAGCGAGACTAAGGAACAGCAATCCATTTTTATATATATAGAAGATTATAATATATGCTAATTGTTTTTAATATGTTAGTATGTGAAAGTAACATATTACGATACTCTTGTAGATAATGCATGATTTTAATACTTTCTTTCATATAGATGTTGTGTTTAAGATTTTTATTGTATATAATACTAGTTTTTGCAAGTGATTTCGTCTGTGTTAGTTTCAGAATTAGAAATGTATAGCCAGGCGAACTCTATTCCTCCTTAAAGACAGTAGATGATAAGATTTTGGGTTTTATCAACTTATTTTGTTTCTTTTTTCAATCAGATGAAAAGTATTCCATGTCCTTTCTATGTTCTAATCTATCTCTTTACCAATTTTCATCCAAACCCGTACCGTTATTGCGTTATAAATATAGTAACTAACACGAATTTATTTTATACTAGCTTTCCGCCCGCAGCTTCATTCGCATGGAGTTCGGTTATATCGCGTTTCCAAGAGTACTTTTCAAAAGTCTGGGATAAAAACTATCCTATGTTGTTTCTCGAGGTCAACTCTATCTCTGTATCAAATTTCATTAAAATCAGTTCAGTGGTTTAGGCGTGAAAGCGTAACAGACAGAGTTACTTTCGCATTTATAATATCAGTAGGGATATATTTATATTATATATGTCGGAGAAGATGCCAAATCGTGGTTTTTAAAATGAGTGACGTCAGCATAACTGACGTCACCAGTGCGATTTGTTCTCGAATGTCGTCAGCCCTTGAGGCTATCGAAGGTAACCTCACAGCCCTCACAGCCGGTTGGATGATGTCTCACTTCCAAGAGGTTCGATCCCCGCGACGGCTCCAGCACGACTATCTGTAATCAGTAATCTCGCCTCTATTTATAATGACTAACAGCCATTGTTATGATTTCACTCGGACAGGCTGTTACGCGAACGACACCTGATAATTTATCTACCCTCAATTATTGATTATTTAAAATGGTAACTGCGCCGACAGAAATATTAAACTGTAACGAATAATCTTAGTTATTCAAATAATCACAACACATTACATTAGTTTTAGTAATAAATTATTAAAACATCCAATCTTTATATTGCCACTTAACAGTTTATAGAATACTGTAATTGATTAGCATTGATTACGATTTGATTACTAATTAAGTTCCCTTTTTACTAAAAGTTGCTAAATGAATAATCGTCACATATTACAAATCACCTTACGAATTAACTTTTACTATTCTTTAATACAAACCATACAATGATCTCTAGAACAAATAATTTTGTTAAAGAAATCACTAACGTAATGGCGTCAGTGATTTGTTTGTCATATTCACCCTCTAAAATAAAATACTTATGAAACAAATACCCCTTATAAGGATTTGGATTTTGTTGCGCCGACATATAACAAAGGTTTATAACAAAACAAACCCAAAGGGACCTCCTGTGGCAGGTGGTCGTTGTATTTCAAACTCGTCTTAAATATTCACTGTGGACCAACAAAGTTCCTTATAATTTTTTCTCCATCAAAAACTTCATTTGACTTATAGCGTAAGTAGGACGCCTGTTGTTGAATGTATATTTGAAAGATATGTAAAAGAATTAGTGGAGTGATAGAATGATTAAAGAAGAATTATAAAGAAATTAACAAAATAATATTAGAATATGAGTATAGTGCTTGATAAATTGTATATCGGCGCTACCAGCTTTAATAACGGATACGACTTGAAAATAATTTGAGGCTGTCATCAATTCTTATTAAACCTCATTAGTATTTATGATTATTGTTAAAAGTAAAACGAAATCAAAGGAGAATAGAACTATGTTTAAATTTTGTTATAAATATGACTAGTAATGGTCGCGATCTGGAAATTTTTGGACTTAGAAAATATTCAGCTGTAGAGCCGATGACGTCACGATGTCAAGGTCAGTCTACGTGATCAATGGCGTCATAAAAGGTTTATATTAAGGGCCCGCTGAGTGTTTAGCTCCAGTTCATGTGTATTCGTTACGTAGGTTAGGTCGTTGGCTCCTATGATACGGCCCTGACCTATATTATGTAGTTCAATAAAGGTGCATTTACATTGTGAACATCTTGTTTACTTCTAAGGTCCAATTATTGAATAAAGTAGACATAAAGGGTATAGTATACAGCTTTCTAAGTTTAGAATCAAAATGTTGAACAAATCTCATCTGTATGGCAACAAGTGAAGACCAAATTCTCGATTTATCAGGGTGACTAATAAACGTTAATATAGCTCGAGGAAAAAATCGTTTTAAATTTGCTAGCAAATATTGTTATTATTTAAACCGCACTCGGTTTTAAATGCGCTATCGGCAAAATTGGTAAATACCCAAGTTTTATTTGTGGTTCATAACAACAATAGTATAGGTACTGGAAATGACCAATCCGATAAGTGTTTGATAAACAGGAAAACAGTTTTTTTTTTGATGACGTAGTGGAAACTCTTTTTACGAGCCGTCCAACCGGCCTTGGTGGGGCCGGAAGGGATGTGTGAGGCTCGGCCTGGGCAGGCCCTTACTCACTAAAACCACTGCGAAAGCCATCGGCCGCTATGTCGGTGTACCCCGGATCTGTCAGCGACAGGGCACACCAGCGACTGGCCGGTCCTGGCAAAGACCGGACTTACTCCCTCGGAGAATGGGCGCGATCCCGGCAATTAGGACCGCCCCGACGACGCCGGACTTTCAATAGGGCCGGGTTACCACGCCGACCCCAGCCCGGAACACAGGGGTGCTATTGGAGGCGTAGGAATTGCCTCCGTCGCACCCCCGTACGTCGCCTGCGGGGGGAGGGAGCATCAGCCGCCCTCTCCCTTTCCCGCTGAGATGCCTCCTTCGTGGACATGACCGTCTCACAGAAGGAGGACACCGCCAACCAGGACCCATCACTCTCGAGCATCTTCTCCACGACACTCGAAAGCAGGAAAACAGTGGCCTATTCCCTGCTAATGAAAGGTATAACAATCTGTCGATAATAATTGATAGGTTGAACTGGTTTTATTACGAAGCATGTATTGCTACTTATAAATTCGTAACTACGAGTATCAACAGATTCCTTTTTGGACTTCATTATGTTTTAGTTAACAACATGCTTACTTGAAAATCAATTAGTATTGTTGGCATTAAGGTCTGAATTTTACGCAGTTAAAAATTTAAGAACAATATTTGTTCCAGGTATATTAATCCATTTACACACTCCCGACAATTTTATTCTGATAACATCGGATAACCCTGTAATTACCATGTTTACAGTACTTCTATCAATACCTATTGAAAGCTCTCATTTGATCAATTCTAAGAAACTATTGAAAAAAATAAACTCGTAAAAAATATTGATCGTATAAAAGCAAAAAAACTGCGGAGACAAGTACAGTTGAGTTTCAGCAGCTCTGACAAGATGTTCAGTAAAGTAGTTATCATTGCGTTGGTTGAGCTCATCGGAATCTCATGTAAGTAACAATTTTATTTATACAGGGTGACTGGTGAATTACTATCGATATTTGAGGACGTGATATTTGACGATCATATATGACAAAATAAAAATTAATATAACATAAATATTAATAAACTTCTAAGTAAAGTTAACCAAAAGTTATATAATTAATTACGCATCGCATGAACACCCTACAGATTAGGTATACACACACACACACATACGCGCGCGGCGGCGTGTTGTTGTATCAGCACGCCGCCACACGCGTCCACACTTGGAACACTTGGAACGTGTACACACTTTATTTATTTATACGGAAATTTGGTCAAAAATTAAGTGCCTATTTTTTTTACATAATTCGAATGAGAATCATGTACCGAGTATGCTCCTTAAATATTGATAGTAATTCACCAGTCACCCTGTATACACTGATAGAAAGATTTAGTTCTATTTAATAAGATTTAGTAATAGTTACTAAATGATTTAATAACAAACCTTTCATTACCAAATATTTAGTAGTACTTAGGTACTAAATCATTTATTAAAGCCCATTTAATTCTATCAAATAAATATTGAGTAGTATTTAATAAATGATTTATTGGTACCCAATAAATCGTTTATTAATATCAAAAAAATTATTTTTTTAACTAATTTTAACGTGTAACCTAACTTTTTAACTTAAAATAAATAAAAATAATTAAATAAATAATTTTAAGTGAAAACAGAAGGTATAATAAAAAAAATAATCTCATTAAATTATATTTTTTGGTTTGAGACATTTATAAAATTAAAAATTAAATAAGTTTTTAACATAACAATAATAAACAAATTAAAAAATGTAAACTAAACTTTACTGAGAAAACACGTAAATGAAAGACATTTATTAGAAGTATGTGTGTTTTTAAAAGTTAATAATCCCATAATAAAAAGGAGATGAAATTTATGTGTAACATTTTATTCGTCATGTGATTGGTCGAAAATAAATATTCTCATTCTGATTGATTAAAAGTGAATATAATATAGATAAACGACACATAAATATATCATGACAAGAAATATGAATAAAATAATCTACGTTAAAGCATAGCCATCTACCGACCATACTTGCCAACGAAATATTTAGTAACTGTTACTAAATATTATTTCGTATAACTAAATATTTATTTCTATGTAATAAAGCTTTGTTCATACAAACAAATCGTTTATTAAACTGTACTAAATATTATTAATGGGTACAAAATATTTGTTACTCCCAAATAAATGAATAAAAATTTTGTTACTAAATCAGTTTAGTACCTACTCCGTACTAAATCCTTCTAAGAATTTGGACCAATTCTTGATCTAAAATCTTTCTAAAGTATCTTGATCCCTACTGGTGCAAGGCTTTTATCAAATTGCTACTAGGGTAAATGAAAATTCCACTATCCGTGTATTTGGTGAAGAATTTAATGAAATCAAGGATTTAAAAAAAAAAATATTTTCATTTAATTCACTTGAATTATTGCCAAATAAAAAGTTTTTAATAATAGAAAATATCTTATTTAATTGCACTTTAATGGTCAGTATTTTTAACAACAAAAAATTATCGTTTAAAAAATTGTCAAATTAAAGTCAGTGTTATTTTTTATGTTTATTATAGCAGTGGCGGATTCTATCATTCTACCAAGTTATTATTTGTCCATCGGCGTTCGCTTCGAAATGGGAATTAATCGTAAGTAATTTTTGAATCCAACAGTTCTTCCTAAATCCAAACTCCAATCTTATTTTCAATTGATACTTTTTATAGATACCCCAAGAGATGATGTCTATCCTGAGTGTCATGATGGAAATTGTGAATGATCAAAATATATCGGATACAACAATGTATGCTACGGTCTTTTGGGTGCCAGTTGTCTTAATTCATTCAATTGTCTGTCAACCTCTTATGCATGTGTATCAGGCACTTGTCAAATGGTTGAATATAAGGAGGATGATAAAACTTTATCTTCAAAACCTGGAGGTTAGTATTTTCATGATTTAATTAATAATTTCAGAGTTGATTATATTCACAGTTTTATTATCAGAATTGAAAAGTCAAAATTTGATTATTATCCTTTTGTCAAATAAAAGTAGCTTCTTTCTAGTACACCTTTAATCTATTCGTATTTCTAACAGTTACAGCATTTTGGGTCAATTTTACATCTGATTTACAAATTAGTGAAGGATTTTTTGCTGGAAAGGATAGTACAATTGATGTATATGTCTGTCGTGGAGTTCACCAAGGTTTATTAATTCCCGGAAAATTATTAAAATTCCCTGGTATTGAAGACACCCGATGTGATGTAGCATATCTCGATAAAGAACCAAAGTTGTACCAATTCGAAGTAAGTATTTTATGATGTTAAAAGTTATCTGATTTGTTTTTAATTTCCCGCTAAGAAAATTGAAAATTTTCTCAAAAATCAGAAAGTTATTGGTTTTACTCCGTTTTTCAAAAATCGAGTTTTCATTAGATCTTGACGTTTCGAGGTCCTAGTAAGCTTCTCTGATGGTTTTCGCGGTGATTTCTGTATGTATGTATGTGCATACGTATGCATGTGACCCTCTTATAACTTTTGAACGGCTAGACTGATTTTATCGCGGTTGGTGTTATTCAAAAGGGCTTGGCCAAACTTAGATTTTGAATACAATTTGAACGGATTCGAATCAGTAGACTTTGTGAAATCTCTAAAAAAACTATAATTTTTTTTTTTTCCAAATGTGGTTTTTTTGAATTACTTTTAAATGGCTCTACCGATCAATTCCAAAATCTAATCAGCTCTTAAGATCAAAAAACCACGTCGATCACCGTAAACCCGGTCAAAATTGGATGATTTGTTCGTGAGTTATCGTTGTCGAAATAAAACCTAAAAAAGTGGTTTTTTTTTCGGAATCGCTTTGAATTTCTTAGTTTAATCAATCTCAACTTGAATATTCTTTATGGAGCTTCAAAAACTGCGCCAACTGTGTAAAAATCGGTTTATTCATTAAAAAGTTATTGCGGTTTGAAAATTCAAAAAATAGTGTTTTATTCAACAGCTATAAGAATTTTGAGCTCGTAGAGCTTAAAATGACACAAAAATCATACTTTTGAGCTCGAAAAGCTCAAAAACGTGATGTGTAATTTGAAAGCTTGAAAGTGCAAAATGAGCGGGAAGTTGTACGGATAGCCTTTAGGGTCAACTGTCGTCCTAATTTTTTTATGTTTATTTGATAACCTTATACTTTTTTACAGATGCTCCAAGGTTCACATCTAAAATGGACTAATTCTTCGCACACACTTGACAAAGCCATTTATGGAGGTGCTAACGCAGATAATCAACCATATCTTATTTGTCGCACTAAGTATCCGAACTCTTATGATCAGGTTATCGTTGGAAATCTTGTACCTCCGCTATACAATATTTGTGTCGCGCCTTACCCTAATGCGATATATTATAACGAAAAATTCGATATCTTAGTTCACGATTGATAACAATAGAAAATTTAATGAAACATATAACATTCAGAATAGTTAATCACAAAACTGACATATATTTCTGCTTAGTTAAGTTAAATTGTAATAGATAATGAGATTTCGCTTCATCAATTATCGCTAAATAAAAAGTTCTTAATAAATAACAATGTTTTATTTAATTGCACTTCAATGGTCATTATTTTGAACCATGAAAAATTGGATTTTTTTTAATAATTTTATAGCCATAAAATTATTATAAAAAAATTTGATCAAAGAATTTTATACAAGGAGAAAAAAATATCGTTAGAATACAGATCCTCACGTTAACAAAACAGTTGTCTGTTTTGACGAAACGACATATATATTTATAAGAGCTATCCTAAATCTGAATCCTAAAGGAATCCTTAAATCGATAATTCGGATCGTTATTTTAAGAAAATGTCATTTGAAGATACGTTAAATAGTCATTTTAACAATATTTTTTTTTGAAAAAAATTTAGGAAAACGTATGACCCTGAAGATCATCCCGGAAACTTCCTGCTAATTCTATACCTAAGCGTTTAAAATTGCACTTATGACGCTTTTGAGCTGATAACTGATGGAGTCAAGTTATCTTTCAGCTAATAGGATTTTGTAAGTATAGTTTATTTCTCCTCCGTCGAGGAGAAAAGTAGTATACTCACCTTGAGCAGGAAATAAGAAAGCCTTAGATCACATGTAACTGGCGGCCGAGGCGATTAATTTCTTAATTTTCTGTCCAGGTGAATAATACTAATACTAATATTTCTACTAAGGAATAAATTAAATTGAAGTCATTAATTGAGTTTAAAAAATATATATATTTTTGTTTGTTAAAATACATAACTTTTTACAGAATATGAATTAGAGTTTACACCAAATAAATTCATGAAAAACTTTCTTAAGAATTAATTACAATTTTCAAACATCTGACTTTTACATTCGATCATTACCTAATTACAAATATTTATATCACAAATACACAATGGAAAGTATTTAAATTTTTAATAAATTACAATGATCTATTTGTACAACTAAAAACGTATTAGGCTATAAACAGATTAAGGAAATTTAACATTGAGCAAAGCAAGACTTATAACTATAGTTATAATCAACATTATGTTATTCAAATAAAACTTGCGTGATATTTAACCCTTCGTAGGTAGTGTGATTTTTCCGAACAAAGTCGGTCGCACGGTGAGCGTTGCGCCGCCGTGTTATTTAAATGGGGACACTAGCGCCTCATGGTCATCGCGGAATTTAGAGAACTATGAATTTAGAAAACTTGCCGCCCGTGTTAAAAAATAATTTTTTTTTATGTTGTCAGAACATTTTATTGAACTTTTTTTGCATTAAGACCTTTAGGAAGGTTCAAAGAAAGAACAGAATTTTTTTCAAAGACTTCTTCAAAAATTTTTTTAAGAAAAAATTACGAAATGTAAAAAAGGCGGCGCCGCGCTCATTACGCGACCTACGAAAGGTTAAAGGAAGTAAGCATTGATCGTAAAGTTTACTGATGTCATACTTTGGTTTCCAGTATTTGAGGACAAAAATAGTAAATTGATAACAATTATTAATTATAAATTTAACGTTAGTCAGAAGTTGAATTAATTGTATTGGAAGCGACTCAAAATAATCATGAGAGTTACATACAAGCTAGCATTATGCTTTACTCATATCGGTTACCAATTTGAACGGTTTTTGATCCAAAAACTATTGAACCAGCTACTGTTTTATTACGAATAATATAGCCATTGTTGTTAGTGAGTGATCCGTAGATTGTTTGAGAAGTCTTGCCTCTGGATTGTTGATTTGAATTTGGTTTAGGTATGATATTCTGAAAAATATCCCTGAACGATCCCATACCATCGAGGAAAGCACCTACCCCAGGCACCCTCCCAGACCTTGCGTATGCAAGCCCTGTTGAGTAACCATTCGGAAACACTGTAAAAAAAAAGGTTGTATTAATAATCATTTCTCGCTGATACTGTCTAATATGTCAGACCCTGAATCGACTACTTGGTAGAATACCTTCGGGCCAATAATCTTTCGAATCTGTTTTTACTCGATTGGTTGCAAAATGTACACAAAAATTGTAATATCACTGGAGTAAATGATTTTTATACTAGAAAATTTTAAAGTAAGTAAGAAGTTGTAGGGATAGCCTTTAGGGTCAACTGTCGTCCTAATTTTTTTATGTTTATTTGATAACCTTATACTTTTTTACAGATGCTCCAAGGTTCACTTCTAAAATGGACTAATTCTTCGCACACACTTGACAAAGCCATTTATGGAGGTGCTAACGCAGATAATCAACCATATCTTATTTGTCGCACTAAGTATCCGAACTGTTATGATCAAATTATCGTTGGAAATCTTGTACCTCCGCTATACAATATTTGTGTCGCGCCTTACCGTAATGTGACATATTATAACGAAAAATTCGATATCTTAGTTCACGATTGATAACAATAGAAAATTTAATGAAACATATAACATTCAGAATAGTTAATCACAAGACTGACATATATTTCTGCTTAGTTAAGTTAAATTGTAATAGATAATGAGATTTCCCTTCATCAATTATCGCTAAATAAAAAGTTCTTAATAAATAACAATGTTTTATTTCATTGCACTTCAATGGTCATTATTTTAAACCATGAAAAATTGGAATTTTTTTAATAATTTTATAGCCATAAAATTATTAAAAAAAAATTTGATCAAAACAATTTTATACAAGGAGAAAAAAAATATCGTTAGAATGAGGACACGTTTCGTTAATCTGACTATACGCCGTATAGTCATTTTTTTTAGAGATACGCTGTATAGCCAATTCAGTTATACAGCGGATCCTCACGTTAACAAAACAGTTGTCTGTTTTGACGAAACGACATATATGTATATTTATAAGAGCTATCCTAAATCTGAATCCTAAAGGAATCCTTAAATCGGTGATTCGGATCGTTATTTTAAGAAAATGTCATTTGAAGATACGTTAAATAGTCATTTTAACAATATTTTTTTTTTAAAAAAATTAGGAAAACGTATGACCCTGAAGATCATCCCGGAAACTTCCTGCTAATTCTATACCTAAGCGTTTAAAATTGCACTTATGACGCTTTTGAGCTGATAACTGATTGACTCAAGTTATCTTTCAGCTAATAGGATTTTGTAAGTATAGTTTATTTTTCTCCCCTCTGGAAGGAAGGTGACAACTTTCGTTTCGCTGTATTAAACCAAGTTGCTGCTTTCCTCCTCCGTCGAGGAGAAAAGTAGTATACTCACCTTGAGCAGGAAATAAGAAAGCCTTAGATCACATGTAATTGGCGGCCAAGGCGATTAATTTCTTAATTTTTAAAAGGAAAAAATTAAATAGAAGTCATTAATTGAGTTTAAAAAAATATATATTTTTGTTCGTTAAAATACATAACTTTTTACACAATATGAATTAGAGTTTACACCAAATAAATTCATGAAAAACTTTCTTAAGAATTAATTACAATTTTCAAACATCTGACTTTTACATTCGATCATTACCTAATTACAAATATTTATATAACAAATACACAATGGAAAGTATTTAAATTTTTGATAAATTACAATTATCTATTTGTACAACTAAAAACGTATTAGGCTATAAACAGATTAAGAAAAATTAACATTGAGCAGAGCAAGACTTATCACTATGGTTATAATCAACATTATGTTATTCAAATAAAACTTGCGTGATATTTAACCCTTCGTAGGTAGCGTGATTTTTCCGAACAAAGTCGGTCGCACGGTGAGCGTTACGACAGTTAGCGGCACGGCGCCGCCCGTGTTAAAAAATATTTTTTTTTATGTTGTCAGAACATTTTATTGAACTTTTTTTGCATTAAGACCTTTAGGAAGGTTCAAAGAAAGAACTTAATTTTTTTCAAAGACTTCTTCAAAAATTTTTTTAAGAAAAAATTACGAAATGTAAAAAAGGCGGCGCCGCGCTCATTACGCGACCTACGAAAGGTTAAAGGAAGTAAGCATTGATCGTAAAGTTTACTGATGTCATACTTTGGTTTCCAGTATTTGAGGACAAAAACAGTAAATTGATAACAATTATTAATTATAAATTTAACGTTAGTCAGATGTTGAATTAATTGTATTGTGAGCGACTCAAAATAATCATGAGACTTACAAGCTAGTATTATGCTTTACTCATATCGGTTACCAATTTGAACGGTTTTTGATCCAAAAACTATTGAACCAGCTACTGTTTTATTACGAATAATATAGCCATTGTTGTTAGTGAGTGATCCGTAGATTCTTTTAGAAGTCTTGCGTCTGGATTGTTGATTTGAATTTGGATTAGGTATGATATTCTGAAAAATATCCCTGACCGATCCCATACCATCGAGGAAAGCACCTACCCCACGCATCCTCCCAGACCTTGCGTATGCAAGCCCTGTTGAGTAACCATTCGGAAACACTGTAAAAAAAAGGTTGTATTAATAATCATTTCTCGCTGATACTGTCTAATATGTCAGACCCTGAATCGACTACTTGGTAGAATACCTTCGGGCCAATAATCTTTCGAATCTGTTTTTACTCGATTGGTTGCAAAATGTACACAAAAATTGTAATATCACTGGAGTAAATGATTTTTATACTAGAAAATTTTAAAGTACAAATATTTGATAATATTAGAACTTACCTGACGTGCCGATGATGAGAAAAAATAAGAAGATTGAAGTCTTGGTGTGAACCATGGTTGTCAGTTTTTAAAAGTGATTAAGCGACTATAGATGATAGCTCTATCACTGCTCGAACCTAAGTGTGAGTCGTTGAATTCCGTCGTTGATTAAATAAATTAGAAGTGACATATATTGAATATTCAACCAATCAGAAGTTATAATTAATTATCAGTAACGTTTGAAATATCAAACATACTAATAACCGTTTATTACACTTCATTTTTTATTAAAAAATACACTAAGCAAATTACATATATAAGCTTATTATTTGTCACTCACAAACGACCTCTTCGTACGTTATACTAAGCGTAATAAAGCTCCTGTGACACCATACCGCTTCATATAGACTTTATTATCAGTTTTCGGTTATTCGTCATATGCTCAACTTGACATTTTCCTCCAGAAATCCATCTATACAAGTCAAAAGTAATAAAATACGATAAAATCTTACATTGAAACATCTATTATTTATCAACTTTTAGAATTAAAAATCCGACCGAGAATATCCATATCAAGTAATAACCGGTCGATAATAATTAGTGAAGCTGGAAGAAATTCCAAACCAAAAAATCCAAAGTCTCAAGTCTCAGGGTAAGTAATTTTGAAACATCAAATATTTTTAGATTTTAATAATAAAACCGTGACGACAGGAGATTTTTCTATAATATATTGCTTTCTTGTTCATTTGCAGATTAGGCCATGATACTAGAAGAACTAGCCCAGGGCGATCTAATTCTGGTAGAGTAAGTCCTACTCGAACCAATTTCGGAGGAAATCCAGTTTGGGTTGCATCACACCCAAATAGAACTCCAGTCCAACCCACACCAGTTCGATCTTCACTTTGGGCCAACTCTCAACCTCGTGCTATATTTCCCGTGAATAGACCTCAAACTTCTAGTGCTACATCTTGGTTCAGATTTAGAACTCCAGGACCTTCTTCTACAGCTCTAGATACAAATGAAAATGAAATCTTTAAAAGGAGCGAGCTCGAATGTGTGCAGACAATTGGTTACAACATCTACATAAGAAGCACTATTAACACACACATACACACATAACATTTGTTATTACCCTTGACCTAATCTCGTGTCCATGGTGTATTCTCAAGAGAACCATGAGATTCTGTAGGGAAGCCTTGTGGAGCCGTGAGGAGACAAGTATTACACCATAGATCTGGAGAGCGTGGCCTCTGAGCTAATCACGAGTTACCCTTGAGCTAACCACGGGTCCTTGATGTATCCGAAAGAGAACCAAGTGATTACGTAGGGATGCCTTGTGGAACCGTGATAAGACAAGTAAACGTCACAGATGTGGAGAGCGTACCTCTGAGCTAATCACGTGTTACCCTTGAGCTGACCACAGGTCCTTGCTGTATCCTTGAGAATACCATGCGATGACGAAAAGCGGCCTTGGGAAACTATGAGTAAATATGAAATCACTTAATCTATAAGAACTTACATGATTTTGATATCAAACAGCCGGCGCCACGGTTTTATTTAGAATCGACTGTAGAAGGTGAAGGTTAATCGACTGTGAAGGGAATACATTGTCGGTCAACACACACAACAGTGCCACTAAAAAACGATGTTAGAATTTAAATGATAGCATAATTGACTCCAAATTTCTAATCAAATACACCTATTGCGAGTACAGCTAAGTTTTGTTCCATTTTAGCTAACCGTGGTCAAACGTTTGAATCATGTTGTCGACGGGAAAAGGATATCACGCCGAATTTAAATTTAATATCAACTGGTAAATTTAATCTTAATAAAATGCATGATTTCAGGGGTGCGTTATACAAGAATCAATGGCAAATAACATCTCCGGGAATAGAAAACAAATCAGTCAACTATTTGCGAGGATTGAGGCCGGGCTCTATTATTCCTATAAATAGTTTTATGTGATTACAGGCATCAGCGTACATCTGACAAATTTAGTATCCTTGCCGATGCTATGAACATACGAATTCAATCCGGCTTTAACAGTTTAGATTACAATTTGACAATCCGTCCGTGGATATCGAAGCAACACATTTAAAACAGGATGGTCGAGGCGGAGAAAAGATAAAAAATTGGATTTTAGAGATTTCGAGCTAAAATTTAAATAATTTCAGAATGGAGATTTAATATAAAAACAAATATCACAGAAAAAGTAATAGAAACCGAGGAACACTTTAAAATGTGGTTCGTGACCAGCCAGACGAAGTTTCACTGGAGTGACGAGAGAGTATAAGTAAACGAGCAGCAAGGTGGACTGTTCGACTACCGAATAGTTATCCGGTGAGCGTATTTCATTTTGTTCAATTTACTTCATTTCAAACGCATTACATATTTCGTAGATAGAAGTGTGATTTTGAAACACTTACTTTGAGATATATTACTATAAAAAATGCCTTTGATGGCGGATCCGAACCATAACAAAATAATAATAATAATAATATTAATAATAAAAAAATGGTTACTAAAATAAAATTGTTGTAGACGGGTGGAGACGTCTTACGACAAATAAATAAAAATAAAAAATGTTGTAGGCGGGCGGAGACGTCCTATGACAAATATGTTATGAATGTTCGTGTGATGCCCCAAAGCCATAGTAGCTTAGATAATTGGACGTGATATTATGACCATCTCAAAGTTGTGTCGTAGTAAACAACGTCACCCATACGATCAAAACAAATTTGATATTCATAATTGTAACAATATAAAGTTATCTAGGGTTACTGTGGAAGTACCTAGACTACAAAAGCATTTATCTTTTATCACAGAGCAAACATCAGTATGACCGTATCGGCATGACTTCGGAAGATGAAGCATCAATTCTTGATCCTGTCCCATCTACTTTAGGAGACGCGCGACTGGTCCAAGCACATAACGAAAACAAACCAAGAGAGAACACATCACCAGGCAGGTGCAGAGCACGCACCGCCTGTCAGAATGGCCGTATCGGCGCTACCAGCTTTAATAACGGATGCGACTTGAAAATAATTTGAGGCTGCCATCAATTCTTATTAAACCTCATTAGTATTTATGATTATTGTTAAAAGTAAAACGAAATCAAAAGAGAATAGAATTATGTTTGAATCTTGTTATAAATATGACGTCTGGATGCACGACGGCAGACTCCAGATTGGAGAATTCAGAATTGGTAATTCAGAGTTCAGTGAGTGTGTATCATTGAAGTATGTTATTATGAAGAATCTTTGAGAAATACAGGAGCATTAAGATCAATTGCATTTTCATTTTAAAATATCATGGACCGTACTTGAAGAAGTGACATTTGTAACATCAGCGAGGCTGGCGTCCCTCTCTCTTTAAAATCAACGAATTTGTAATAAATCCGATATGTATGAATGAAATATAATTCATTTTTAAATTATATGTATCCATATAATGATAAAATATTTATATTAAAATTATTTTGCATGAATCTTATTCTTATATTATATAAAATTTTGATATTTAAAACTGTAAGTAGCATGTCTACTAATATTATAAATGCGAAAGTAACTTTGTCTGTCTGTTTGTCTGTTACGCTTTCACGTCTAAACCACTGAACTGATTTTAATGAAATTTGGCACAGAGATGTAATTAACCTTGAGAAAGAACATAGGATAGTTTTTATCCCACACTTTTGAAAGGTTCTCTTGGAAACGCAATATAACCGAACTCCACGCGGGCGAAGCTACGGGCGGAAAGCTAGTAATATATATATATATCTCAAATCAATTATAGTATTTAAGTACGTAGCTTGAATTTTCATTTTGTTTCTGATTATGGAGTATTTGTAAATTTTATATTGATAAAATAGACTTCTAAAAAACAGAAGGAGTTTATTTTAAAGTAAATCAAGAGCAAGATGTAAATAGCATGAGTGATACTTAGTCATTCAGAAACTTTTACTTTTACAATGAAAACTTAAATGTTAGAAGACTGAAGCCTTTTTCTGTTTTACTTTATGTTACAACCGTGAACAAAGGTTTGGCTCATAAATAATAATATATGTTCTATACAAAATAACTAATTGTATGTAACATGACTAAAATTGGTTAGTATTTTTTGTAACATGTATATATAATAATCAATTTATTAATATTATATTTATGTAAAAGGCTTTTTTATATATAATATTTATTATGTAATTGACCTGATATTTTGTTTTTAGTATGTATGTATGTTTTAACTCAAATATATCGCAAGTGGAAGCTCCTCTCACTACAACGATGGACCCGGCACCCGCACCGTGAATACATTGAATGATGAGAGGTTTCGTCTCTCTATATATATTAAACCTACACCTGGGTCGCAAGTCCCAGTCACTGTTGAAGTTCCTCTCACTACAACGATGGACCCGACACACGCACCGTGAATACATTGAATGATGAGAGGTTTCGTCTCTCTATATATATTAAACCTACACCTGGGTCGCAAGTCCCAGTCACTGTTGAAGCTCCTCTCACTACAACGATGGACCCGACACACGCACCGTGAATACATTGAATGATGAGAGGTTTCGTCTCTCTATATATATTAAACCTACACCTGGGTCGCAAGTCCCAGTCACTGTTGAAGTTCCTCTCACTACAACGATGGACCCGACACACGCACCGTGAATACATTGAATGATGAGAGGTTTCGTCTCTCTATATATATTAAACCTACACCTGGGTCGCAAGTCCCAGTCACTGTTGAAGCTCCTCTCACTACAACGATGGACCCGACACACGCACCGTGAATACATTGAATGATGAGAGGTTTCGTCTCTCTATATATATTAAACCTACACCTGGGTCACAAGTCCCAGTCACTGTTGAAGCTCCTCTCACTACAACGATGGACCCGACACACGCACCGTGAATACATTGAATGATGAGAGGTTTCGTTTCTCTATATATATTAAACCTACACCTGGGTCGGAAGTCCCAGTCACTGTTGAAGTTCCTCTCACTACAACGATGGACCCGACACACGCACCGTGAATACATTGAATGATGAGAGGTTTCGTCTCTCTATATATATTAAACCTACACCTGGGTCGCAAGTCCCAGTCACTGTTGAAGCTCCTCTCACTACAACGATGGACCCGACACACGCACCGTGAATACATTGAATGATGAGAGGTTTCGTCTCTCTATATATATTAAACCTACACCTGGGTCACAAGTCCCAGTCACTGTTGAAGCTCCTCTCACTACAACGATGGACCCGACACACGCACCGTGAATACATTGAATGATGAGAGGTTTCGTCTCTTGTTAATATTTCCATTGTAATGTCTATTAGATTTTACTTCTTTGTACTTGTAATTATTATATTTTTTTATACTTAATAACAAATTTATTAACATTCAGATATTCTTGTTATTTCCAAATAAACATTCATTAAAGATTCTTACAAGAAATCCATTGATATCTTTTTTTTACTAGTATTTTTTTATGATTAAGTTATAATTAAAATTATTAGTTCTTTGGATATATGTTTTATTATAGTATGCCGGGTATTATTTACCCGGGTTTCAGATACCTGGGTAAGTTAAAATATTTTGTTCTTGCGATGTAAAATCAGCTGTGTTGAATATTGTAAGTTCGTTACCGGCTTGTTTCTGTTTTGTTAATTTTATTGTTTTTTTTTTAGTTGACATTTCGTGTACTTTTAGGTAAATTGCTTTCTTGATTTTGAGTTAAAATTCGATAGCCTTAATTGTGTATGAATTATTTATTTTCTTACATTTATTAACTAACTATGTAGAAGAGCTGGCGAACTTCGTATCGCCCTATAATCAAGAATAACCATTACGTTTTTTTATTTATATTTTTGGAGTTTACCTATTAAAGCCATAAATCTCCGCGTTTCGAAGTGCGACAGAATGATTGACATATTAGTTAGTTGTCAAATCTAATGTCAAAAAACGTTTGTATGGGAAATAGAAAAGGGCTGTTTTTATGGTTTTCCCAGTAATGAATCAATTTTTTTCAGCTTTTATACCTTCCCTGAACCTCCACGAACATTTCAAGACTAAGATAAGATAAATCCGATCAGCTGTTCTCGAGTTTTAGCGAGACTAAGGAACAGCAATCCATTTTTATATATATAGAAGATTTAATAAATCCGACTTACTTCTTGATTTTTTAAATTTCAGGAGAGACGGAACCTCTCATCATTCTATGTATTCACCTTGCATGTCGGGTCTAGTGCTTCAACAGTGCCTGGGACTTGCGACCCAGGTGTAGGTTTTATTGTAATATGAATCTAGTTTAGAAAACATTTTTAAAACTTTTCTTTGTTGAGAAACACTAAAATTTGCTATTTTGAAGACAAGTCGGAACCCACAAGCATACGCTACACGAAATTTAATTAGAAATATTACTTTAACATCACAAGCAATTATCAATACATATTTAATTTGTATATAATTATTAAATTTAACCCACTTTTATTACCTACTAAAAAAAAACTTCTACAACGTCCAAGTAATATCTTAAAAGCCACTGACTTCTTACAGTCTTTATCCTGAAATACACATAAATATTCTTAATAATATTTAAATATATTTTACTACCAGATGTATATTAAATTCACATAATTCTCTTTAGTCTCGGTCCAATAAAAACCGGTATATACTCATTACCATAACGACGAAAAAAACCGGTGTCCAAAAACTTTTTTAACCTAATTCATGTCATTTTTATTCTGGACCCGGGTAGCGTATTTTTTGCTTTTTTCTTACTCACAAATGACTAACATTACGGTTCAAATATTAACCGGTTTTTGTGTTATAACCGAAAATGGTTTATTTATTATCGGGTATATGTTCTGTGGTTTTAATGGTTTATAACCAGTATTGAATTAACATATGGTTTAGATATTAATTCGCTACTGTTATATTCGTATTTGATTTTAGTAAATTAAAATAAGCCTTAATATAAATAATTATGCAATTTTTTTCTAGATATTTCTATTTTATAATGAAAGACTATATTTTTACATTAGGGCTTGCCAGTATGACTAATTATTAAGATTATGTGAAGTTTTTATTGAAAATAACAAATAATTCTTACGTCAAGAGAAACCGCAGGAGTATAATAGTATGTAAGAGATAATAACAAGTAAATAAATTGATATTTCATTAATAAATCTTAATACACAAAAAAGTATTCTGCTGATATAAAACATCGAAAGTTTCTGAGGAAAAATGAATGTGTGTTTGTTGGCTATTACTGCAAAAATGCTGAATTAATTTCATTGAAAGTTCATTGTTATATTTGAGAAGTTAGAATTTACTTAAGTTAGAATTGATACTTTCAAATCTCTTGAACAAAAAATATTTCGTTTATTTATATTTATTAATATCAATATTACGTACATATAATTAATTGTGAATTATTTTGTACTACGCTATGCCCGCGTCTTCGTCTCTTTTGGTATTAAGAATGTGCAGGACTTCATGCAGTCACAACTATTAATAATGTTCCCACTATAAACACACAGATTTATGTAAAAAATCATCGTATATATTATTCGTGGTGGCCTAGTGTTTAAAGGCCTCTCATGCATGAAATCTGGCAAGTACCAATGTGATTGTTCCGAGTCATATGTACTGTCTAAGAATATTTAGACATCACTGACGTACGAAGGAAAACATCGTGAGAAAACCTGGACTTATAATCAAGTTATAAGTTTGAAATCACCAACCCGTCTTGAGTAAACGTAGTGATTAATGCTCAAACCTTCTCCATGTGAGAAGAGACTCAGCAGTGGGCTCTGATAGGATGATGATTATATATTATTCTTTAACATTAAAATCCATTCAGTAGTTTATTCACGATTGAACAACAAACCTATCGTTATGTTATCGTTATCGTATCGTTATGTTATCGTTAACTTATCGTTATCATTTCGTTATCTTATCGTTATCTTACCGTTTATGAGTCGTATCAGACCTTTGTCAATAGAATATAACATTATGTTAAGCAGATAGTTCCTCTTATAAATCTTCAGTCCTATTTCCATTCCAGCGACAGGTGTACGTAACTCTCGGTTCAAGATAAATTAGCATCTGATTTGTCTGCTTAATATAGTGTTTTTGTTAACACCGCTTTAGGGTTGGCACTTGTTTGAAATATCATGAATTCGAGCAATAAAAGTTCTCAATATTGGACGAGTTTATCCCTACTAATATTATAAATACGAAAGTAACTCTGTCTGTCTGTCTGTTACGCTTTCACGACTAAACCACTGAACTGATTTTAATGAAATTTTGTACAGAGATAGAATTTACCTTGAGAGAGAACATAGGATAGTTTTTATCCCAGACTTTTGATAGGTTCTCTTGGAAACGCGATATAACCGAACTCCACGCGGGCGAGCGGAAAGCTAGTTAGATAATAAGTAAAGGAATGTAGTCTTAATATGTCTAAAGATTTGTGTATATTGTGTGTTATATGTTATAAATAAGATGAATATTATTCGGATTACTACGCGTATTTTATTATTTTAAAACCGTGATCGCGGTTGCTGAAAAGTAACCGAAACGTCGGGAGAATATCGTTTTTTCATATAATTATTATTAGTTTCATTTAAATGAATACTCGCGAAAGTCTTAGATCTCATTATGTTTCATAAATCCGTTATGAATGATTTTCGATTAATAATTAATGCTTAATTTCTTAGAGTTTCATTTGAAAGCATCAATCAATTAACACAATTATAATAAAAAAAAACTTAAATTATTTTAAACAAGAAATTACATAAAAACGAGAAAATAGTTTATGATAATACGATCGAATGTAAATATCTGACAAATTCATAAACTTTTGAGGTTTACTATAAAATAAAGATTATTTAACCGTCTGGTTAAAATTAAACCGTTCGTTAAATTTTTGATAAATCTAAGTTTAAAATTGGTCGATGTCCCTAAGTTTAATCTCCGTTCATCTCGAACATTAATTCGTTGTATCTGAGTTATCGTTTGGGTTGAAACAGTAAAAGACCCTACCATTTGTTACAAAAAATATACGAAAGAAAAATAAGAAAATAAAAATATTACATAATAATATGAACTCTTCTTCTACCTGGCAACTTCCCAGCTTTAGCCAGGGTCTGCCTTACCTATTGTGAATAGTTTCGGCTAATTGTTTTTACGACCGGACGCCTGCCTGACATCAACCCTCTTTTGGGAATGCATTAATCAGTGATATCTACTCTTAGAAAGTACATATGACTCGGAAAAATCACATTGGTACTTGCCCGGGCCAGGATCGAACCCGCATATAGTTCGTTGTTCATAATACATAATATTATGAACTATTCGGTATATTTTAATATTATGAAAGAAAGAAATTTTATTTCAAAGATAGCTTTATGACAGAATTTAAATTTTAGATATTTTTAGCCATATAAGTATATATGCATTTGCTAACATTTGATACACAAGATAATATCTTTTGAAGACCCTTAATTTCTAATTAGTATAATATTATCTAATCTTGACTTAATGATAATGTTTCTATCCCAGAAGAATGCCAAAAAAATAAGACAATTTCTTATCTTTCTATATGAGATATTTAAAAAATACATTAATTATAATTTGATTGAAGTTACGACACACTTAATTTGTTTTCAGACAACATTTACTTTCCAAGTTTTCTATTTTTCAACAATATAAATGTTATGAGAAAATACTTCGAAACAAAAACCTGTATTTATTGAAACTATTGAAACAATATAATTGTTTTAGTCATCATTTTTATTAAAATAATACAAAAAATATTAAAGTACAAATCAAGTGAAGTCGATTTTGTTTAAGTCACAATATTTTTTGTGATCGAGTTTAAATAGTAGGGGCTGTATCAGATGGAACGGGTTTTAGCGAAACTAAAACTATTTATATTTCAAAATAACATTTTACAGATATATATCTTTTTATTATTTGTTTCTCTGACGTTAGTGACGAACAAATCAATAAAACACATATATATCTTCTTCTTCTTTTATCTGGCAATTTCGCAGCTTTAGCCAGGGTCTGCCTTACATGTTGTAAATAGTTTTGGCTAATTGTTTTTATGACCGGCCGTCTGCCTGACATCAACCCTCTTTGGGAATATATATGTATTATTCAATAAGTGAATAGATTCTTAAAAAAGTCTTAAAATAAAAATATATAATTTGTTTATAATTCTTACCTAAATGAATAAATTTTTAACCGATTTGTAAATATGGTGATTCTTCTATACATTTAATTGTTTATAAGACAAATAATTAACTTGTTTTAATTTAATTCCCCTATAAAAACTTTCATTTAAAACGTTATAAATTTCCAACATATACGAAAGTTAAAATTTTTACTTCGCTTGCAACTGACAGACAAATTTTATTACAGAAAATGAATGAAATAAAGTCAATTCATTTGAAGTAGATCGGAAATAAATGGAGTTGATATAAGAAAAGTAAGTTTTGTAAATCATTCCTTTAGTTATATATTATATTGAACCAGGCTTTACGCTCTCTTTAACTATTCAAAAAGGATTATTGAGATCAAAAGCAATCAAAGTTATTTTGGCATTATAGATTCGAGGAAATAATAATAAAATTGGTATATATTTGAATAAACAAACAGTAAAGAACTCTCATATTTGAGACGAAACCTCTCATCATTCAATGTATTCACGGTGCGTGTGTCGGGTCCATCGTTGTAGTGAGAGGAGCTTCAACTGTGACTGGGACTTGTGACCCAGGTGTAGGTTTAATATATATAGAGAGACGAAACCTCTCATCATTCAATGTATTCACGGTGCGTGTGTCGGGTCCATCGTTGTAGTGAGAGGAGCTTCAACAGTGACTGGGACTTGTGACCCAGGTGTAGGTTTAATATATTTAGAGAGACGAAACCTCTCATCATTCAATGTATTCACGGTGCGTGTGTCGGGTCCATCGTTGTAGTGAGAGGAGCTTCAACAGTGACTGGGACTTGTGACCCAGGTGTAGGTTTAATATATATAGAGAGACGAAACCTCTCATCATTCAATGTATTCACGGTGCGTGTGTCGGGTCCATCGTTGTAGTGAGAGGAGCTTCAACAGTGACTGGGACTTGTGACCCAGGTGTAGGTTTAATATATTTAGAGAGACGAAACCTCTCATCATTCAATGTATTCACGGTGCGTGTGTCGGGTCCATCGTTGTAGTGAGAGGAGCTTCAACAGTGACTGGGACTTGTGACCCAGGTGTAGGTTTAATATATTTAGAGAGACGAAACCTCTCATCATTCAATGTATTCACGGTGCGTGTGTCGGGTCCATCGTTGTAGTGAGAGGAGCTTCAACAGTGACTGGGACTTGTGACCCAGGTGTAGGTTTAAGGGACCCCTATCTAACGTTAAACGATCACCTCCACCGTCCAAGCTTCTCTGTAAATATATTTAAATACAAAGCAACTTATACATCCTATAGGATATTTGTTTAAAAAAAGATAAATTTTGTAAAGGAAAAAGGAATAAAAGGTAAATAAAAGATACACAGAGCTATAATTGAACAAACCTGCGTTAGCCTCTCTATTACAAAGAGACAAAAAAGACTATTCTTTGAATCGAAATATAACTGTAACTATGAATAAGAATTATGGATGTGGCTTATGTTTGTAGTTTTAGTGGATGCATTTGTTTTGTATATAAACAAATAATATATGGTTAACGATAAGTACGTATATTCTACAAAATTAATGTTAGTTCATAATGCAAACATAATTATAAAATTTTGTTTTTTTGTTGTTCGGCAAATATGGAAAGAATTTTTTAAGTCGATTTAAGTTGGTTTAAAAAAAAAATTAAAGAATTCAAAACTGAATTATCAAATAGAAAAATAACTCAATATGAAGAACCTATTATGTTATTTTATAGAAAAACATCGTGAAGAAACTTGGGCTTATAATATCCAATTATAAGTTTGAAATCACCAACCCGTCTTACAAGCGTGGTGATTAATGCTCAAACCTTCTCCATGTGAGAAGAGGCTCAGCAGTAGGCTCTGATAGGCTGATGATGATAAAGTAATATTTTGAAAACATTGAACTAACTCTTCTATTCGATGTACAGCAGTGATTTTTACAAAAAGGTGTCTATGTCAGAGGTACGGTGCGCAAAAACGTCTACAGCTCGACTCTCAGTAAAGTGAGCTTGTAGCGACAACAAAAAAATATTCATTTGGTTTTTATTTACATATATTTTACTTTTTTCATGCAATTTCATTTGCACTAGTCTTATTTACTTAAAAATTTAAGAGCATTGGGTTTGTATAACTTTATTGTGTAAATATGTTTGAGTTTTTCATTATAATTTTTTAATAAATATTATATAAATTGGAGAGCTGTTAAATAAAAATAATGCAAAAACAGTTATTTTTTTGTCTAGGGTTATAAGTATGTATTCTAGATAAATTTATTATCTTAAAATAAAAGAAATATCAATACAAAAATTATTAAACACACAAAATAAATTTCTATAAGAAAAATATTGCTTTTTGCTGCTATTTATTTGAGTATTGAAATTTTCGATTAAACAAAAGTAACAAGTATAACATATTACTTGCTATATAAGAAAAAATCTCTTATAAATTGCTCACATTTAAATACTATACGAATGTACATTTTTTTGCTGACCGTACCTCTAATAATTTGCACCAAGCGAACCGTCACTTTTAATCTCAATATTGAGATGAGCAGAATATGACATGATGTTTCCATCCCTCTCTGACACAGCATCCATCTGTATCTTGCATCCTTGTCGTTGTATAATGTCACCACGTTACGATGGGAATCAAAGTTCCAATGTTGAATAGTTGTCGAATTTCATTAACAGAATTTTGAATATTTTGTTATTAATTAATAATAATAAACAATTAATATTATCCAATCAAAAAACCTTTCAGTACTCTTATTTATAATTAAATGTTTTTATTCAGTAATTACTTATACGATTTAATTAAACGTCAAAAAATTAATTTACCGCGGCTTTTTGTACCGACGATGCAGGTTAAAGTTTTTTGGGTTGCGTGTTTGATTTTAATTTAATAATTAAAAAGTGAAAGTTTTATTTAATTTTAAATCAATGGTGGACGGAATTATAATTTTAATTGTATAATTTATTAATACACAGTTGCATTGATGGTGAAAAGAATTCTGATACTAATAAGTAACTTTAAAAAACCTTCAAATTTAGCAATTACGCTGAAAAAATTACCGCGACGTCGACCCACGTACAGTCTTGCAACTAAATGTATTGTTCCAATAGGATTTATAGATTTATTTGGTCATTTACATAAATAATTACTAGAATGTTTTTGATAAAAACAGATAGTTATGTAGCTTAGACATCGAGACAGGACATAAGCTATAATTTATCCTGAATTTCCATATAATTTTCGTAGGATTAAGACATGGCAGTTGTATTGTTTATGAAGTGAAGTCACACACTATTGTTTTAATACTAAATAATTCTCTCAGAGTTTAAAAGCGAAGTTTTGAATAAACGAAAACTTAGTTTAGACCAAAAACAACTTTACTCTTTTTTAAGGTTATTTAACAAAGAAATTCATCTTTATTTTCTAAAAATAAAACTAAAATAAACTTAAGATATATTTGACATACAAAAAACCAATTTTCTTGACACTATACATATAATCAATGCAGATATCCAAAACAAATTAATATTGTAAATTCTTTTTTATTTTTAACTTTTCCGTTTAGACATATTTTATTATTATTACTCGTATGTATATAAATATATTTTTTGAATCAAAATATCGTATTATTTAAATCTTTTCTATATGAAAACATGAGGGTACTAAGTTTAACACAAACTAAAATCTAGTTCAGACAAATGCTAGTAATTTATCAGTTCAGCGGACAGCTATGTGTTAACAGTAGCCGAAACTGGCTCCAATAGATCGATATAGATGGTCACAGTAGCGGGTTCGATTCCCGTGATGAATGGCCGAAACTTGATACTATTGCATCAATGATTCTCAATATATGTTACTTAGTTTGTAAACATATGAGATTTTAATATAATTAAATGATAAAACGAAAAATGTTATGAAATATTGACGATAGCTGTATTACCTACTTCTCAAAGAGGCTTGATGTCAGGCAAGCGGCCGGTAGTAAAAACGATTAGCCAAAACTATTAACAACATGTAAGGCAGACCCTGGCTATAGCTGGGAAATTGCCGGGTAGAAGAAGAAGCTGTATTACCTACATAATCTAATGTAGTATAATGTAATACACATGCCGATAGTTTTGTATAATTGTATTTAAATTTAATCAGTTTATAAGAAAAAAAATATCTTATTTACATATATACATACATACAGCAAGTTATATTATGTTATACTATTTGTTAACTCTTTTAAATCGATAAATCCAACATTCAAAACAATATCAAAAAGCAATCTTTTTTTTATGGAAATTCATTTAGTGTATTCAACAATATTTGTATTGATATTTTAATCAATTGGTAAGTATATTATATAAATTCCTATTTATATAATATACTGTATAATATATAATAAAAGTCCTATTTTATAATATAAGCTAAGGAATATATATATGTATATATTACGGACTTTTAAAATGTAATTTATTCCTGTTTTATTAACAAAAATATTCACTTATGTTTACCTATAAACGCCTGCAAATAATTCCAGATGTATCCTGGAAATTATTATAATTATTATAATCAAAACATAGAGAACTTGGATTCCATTTCACCATGAAATGCTGCATAATATATATTTTATTTTTCTTCTCTCTATTTGTAAGTCGTACTACATATTTGCATTTACTTGATTCAATTGACTTAGGCTTTGTCATAACGAAAAATAACAGCCTTATATTTCGTTTTTTTCCACATATTGATTCCAATAAGGCTCTATCAAAGCTCATCCAATCTGGTTTGGAAATCTTGTATATTTTTGCAACACATTCATGCTCGTTTTCTTTGAATAGAAAAATAGGATTCTACTAGGGACCAAACTGATTTAGCCAAAGAAAATTATACTGGCTGTTTCATTAAAAGATTACATATATAATAGTTTTTAATAAGCATAACTATTGCTTATTAAAGTCAGTAAGTCAAAAGTTAATAAAAACATTATCTTTCATCATCAACCTATCAGAGCCCACTGCTGAGCAAGCCTCTTTCTCACATGGAGAAGGTTAGAGCATTAATCACCACGCTTGCTCAAGACGGGTTGGTGATTTCAAACTTATAATTTGAAATTATAAGTCCAGGTTTCCTCACTATGTTTTTCCTTTACCGTCTGTCGGTTGTGTCTAAAATCTAAATACTAAACTTAAAATTCATTATACATTATCAACCCGCTGTCGTATTTTATAACAATATTATTTTTAAAACAAACGAAAGGCTTGATTAATTTTTTCTGTGTTTAAAAAACAATAATTCATTATAAAAATTGTGACTTTTAATCTCGTAAAGCCCAAAAGATTAGCGCACCCCGTCTCTCCGACCTACATATATTTACAAGCCAAATATTGTTCTACTCTTTGTTTGGTCATCCTGGCCTCGGTTTAATGAAATGTTAAATAGATTTTGTATGAAAAATCCCATTTATAAACACACACACACACACACATACACACACACACATTCACACAGACACATATATATATATGTAATAAAGAGATCTAAGATTTTCGCGAGTATTCATTTAAATGAAACTAATATTTTTCGAATTACTACGTGATTTTTATTTTTGTCAAAAACTACATCCACACACTACTACATCTCGTCTTTGAGATCACGGTGGCTATAAAGTAATAAAAGTAATAAAAAAAAATCAAATAATACATCCGAAAAATATTAGTTTCATTTAAATATATATAATAACTTAGTTTGATGTTATTTAAATTTAATTTTCAAGTACACTTTTATATAATCAGTCATCTATGTTCTTTGTTAGTATAAAGTTATTGTACAAAAGAAATCTTACAATAGTTACTAGAGATTGAGATCGAGATGTACGAGAGGCAAAATAAATTATTAAATATAAATTAAAATAAATAACAAATATATGTTATATGAAAAACTGATTTATAATTCACATATACATATAATACATATAAATATAATTATCACTTGTATTTTTACGTTAAAATTTTAGTATAAAAAATGAAATAATTTATTTCTCATTACAAACTATGTTATATATAACATTTGTGCTAAATTGCTAAATAATTATAATGATCAAAAAAATATTTTGTGTTACAAATTATAATAGGAGAAAAACTTAAGATTCTTCAAGTATGAGTTTTAAAATATTATATATATATATATATATTTCTTTCTAGTAAATAATTTTTTCTTCTATCGCTACCACTTTTGAGACTGTGTTTTTCAAATTGCATTATCCTACAAAGATCTTTGATGTTAATTACGAATCAAGACAAAATAAGTGACATTTACAAAGACATACTTATTTAATAATATTTGTAATTTAAATACTAAATATAATATTAATATTTAACCTTATATAGCTTAATTAATTAACTTGAGTTTATAAAGCCTTAGAATATAAAATTAAAGTTTTTCAATATTTTATTTAGTATTTTTTGATACTATAAAAAACTTATCGTAACTCTTGATTAATGATACAACTTAGTCGACAATATCTTATCTTAAGGTTCGGTTATTTGTTAAAAAAATGTTATTTTACTTGAAAAATATATTTTTAATATATACTAGAAGACCTGGCGAACTTCGTATCGCCCTATAATCAAGAAATATCTATTACGTTTTTTTATTTATATTTTTGGAGTTTACCTGTAAGCCATAAATCTCCGTGTTTTGAAGTGCGACAGAATTATTGACATATTAGTTAGTTGTCAAATCTAATGTCAAAAAAAACGTTTGTATGGGAAATAGAAAAGGGCTGTTTTTATGGTTTTCCCAGTAATGAATCAATTTTTTTCAGTTTTTATACCTTCCCTGAACCTTCACGAACATTTCAAGACTAAGATAAGATAAATCCGTTCAGCTGTTCTCGAGTTTTAGCGAGACTAAGGAACAGCAATCCATTTTTATATATATAGAAGGTAATTAATAGTTCTTAGCACTTCGTAGACCTTTGTAGACTTTCGTAGATCATCGTAGAGCTTCGTAGACACACCTACGAATCTACAATTAAGTAGTATTGAAGTAAAAATAACACGGATTTTTTTAATTATATATATTTTTTGTAATTGAATGAAAGATTATAATTTAAGCTCTCTTCATATTTAGAACGGAGGCTTTGAAGCCATTTAATAGACGAAATATAGAATAGACTAAAAACTATTTTTAAATCTTGATACTGTTTTGTAATTTTTTTATTGATTTCTAAATTTATTTTGTAACATTTTTTCTAATACATGAGCAATTATATCATAACTAAATAAAATAACACTTATATATATATCTATATATATATAAAAGTTCCCATGAGGTAAAGCATATAAGAAAAAGAAGTATGGGTGTGAATTTCCTTTATTCGTATCTCAATCAAATCAATGAACGCATTTGTTAAATTAATTGCTGTAATTTATTATTTTAATCTGGTTTAACTTAACCTGGAGTTAGTGTAACCACATCTGGGGTGAGTAAGGGATTGAAATGTTCATGTATAGTAAGTTTTAAAACAGAATGCAGTTAATTTGATAATACATTTAAATTAAACTAATATTTTTGAGTAACCGAAACGTCGGGAGTATGTAGTTTTTAAAAATAATAAAATACGCTAAGTAATTTGAAAATCTTTAATTCATTTAAATAAATACTCGCGAAATCTTAAATTTATATTAATATTAAAAAATTGAGGAACTATTTTCATTTTTAATGAAATTACTAAGCTTTACTTTCCTTTTAATAGAAATCAAAACAAAAAAAATACCGATTCATATACGAAGCTTCTAGAAATACTTCCAAAAATTATATCTTTATATGTATATGTTATATACATTGCCAAACATTCTCCTACCTACTAAATCGTTACTATGAAAGAAAGCACAACAGCCTAATTGTCTAAACAGGCTGTTAGTGTCATAAAACGTTAGATAATCAAGATATACTCATAGGTGAGGTAACTGAAGGTATGCGTGAGAACAGACGGGGGCTGGCGTGATGTATATTGACAATAACTTAGTGGCACGTAGCTTGAGAAACAGAACAGGAGATGCATGGAGTCGAACTAGTTTATATATTATGTATGTTTGGTTTTTTGTTACAGAAATAGGTTTGAGTAAGTCGAGTTTTATTGTAAGTGGATTTGAGGTTGGTTTATTTAGTAAATAAGTATTGATGAGTTTTGGAATTGAGTTTTATAGGTTGAAAAATGAAATGTTATCAAGAAAAATATGAGGGATATGAAAGTTTGGATATATCTCGTGGTTAAAGAATATATGTTTTATTAGATGCATGTGAAAATAATAAATAAAATAAGAAAGAAATTCTCAAATATAAATATAAGTTTTCAGATCATTTTTTTTTGTAAAATTAATATACATATATATTATAATATTTTTTTTATAGTAAATCTACTTCATTCATTCTCTGTCCAGTTGCCCACCACGTGCCGGACACCAATACCCCAATAAAACGGACATTAGGCGTTCCATCGTACAATCTAACATATACACATACACACCAAACTAACTTTTATTTGTATACACACAAAGAAAAAAATCCCATGACACAAATAACACATTAACAACCGATGGGAATGTAACCCATAAACAAATGAATCATCGAGTTATAAAGATAATGATTTAAAAATATTGTTATTTGTGCAAAAGAGATTCACACGTACGAATTATGTGAGCAACCGGAGGTTCCAGGAAAACTACGAAACTTACTTATATGTATATTCTTCTTCTACCTGGCAATTTCCCAGCTTTAGCCAGGGTCTGCCTTACATGTTGTGAATAGTTTTGGCTAATTGTTTTTACGGCCGCCTGCCTGATATCAATCTCTTTGGGAATGCATTAATCAGTGATGTCTAAATACTCTTAGAATGTACATATGACTCGGAAAAATCACATTGGTACTTGCCAGGATCGAACCCGCGTCCTCATGCATGAGAGGCGGGTCTTTTAACCACTAGGCCACCACTGACTTATATGTAGATTATAACAAGAATTACATATTAAAACTTATAACCTACACCTAACACTACATGATTGACCCGATGTTATGATAGCCATACCATTCCATAGCTTGTGTGGTATCATGAATCTTCTGGTTCACACGGCTTGGTGTTCGTTCCGCGGAGTCAGCGGCGTCACTCGTTATATATTTTATCCATACAACGACGTCACCCCGGCGATGTTCATTTATTTTAAAAATTTTTATAAGGTTTCGACTCCACAGTTTTCTTTATAATATATTCATATAATATTCTTTATTCTCATATATTTTTTATCGTTAACAACCTCATAAAACTGGTATGGGAAGGTTTGTGTAAATAATTTAAAAGGCTGGCAGTTTCAAGTCAGATGTGATAAGGCTTTGAAATGACGCTGTTATCAAATAAAGGTCATAAAATATATGAAATTAATGTAGAAATGAATACAGCATATAGAATGGAAGCTAATATTATATCCAATTATTTATAGGACTAGTTTTTGCTCGCGAGTTCGTCTACGTTAGTTTCAGAATTAGAAATGTATAGCTGACCGGGCAAACTCTGTCCTTCGTTAAAGGCAGTAAATACGAAGATTTTGGATTTGATCAAGTTATTTTTATTTTATTTTTTTGTCAAATAAAAAGTATCCTATGTCCTTTTCCTGGTTCTAAGCTATCTTTCCACCAATGTTCATCTAAACTCGTACAATTGTTCTTGAGTTATAAATAGTGTAACTAACACGACTTTCATTTATATATAAAGATTTCTTTTAAGTAACTGAAATGCAGTAAAGTTTAATACAAATCTCCATCGTTAATTAATTATACAACAATAATTATTGGTACAGATTTTAATTTGAAACATATTAACCCAGAATTATTAATCTATTTAATAATACATTCATTTATTTAACAAAACACAAATTTCTATTTTAATGCACAAATTCATTACAAGACATAAGTGGTGTATGTAATTTTATATCACTAAAGATTTCTGCATTGCAGAATTTTAAATATAAAAATAGATTTTAAAGAAAAAAGTATTACGAGATCGTAAATGTATGCCCAATAGTCTTTTTTAGTTATATTTTCTGAACACATTCTCTATACTTTTCTGGGAGTAGAGGCTTTTATATGGACTTATATAATTATAAAACGCCTTACGAAATATATTTTTTTCATTTTTACTCAGCCTATCAGAGAACACTGCTGAGTAAAGGCCTCTTTCTCACATGGAGAAGGTTTGAGCATTAATCACCACGCTTGTAAGACGGGTTGGTGATTTCAAACTTATAATTATGAAATTATAAGTCCAGGTTTCTTTACGATGTTTTCCTTCATCTGTCAGTGGTGTCTTAATACTCTTAGAAAGTAGGTACATATGACTCAAAAAAATCACATTGGTGCTTGCCAGGATCGAACCCACGCTTTGGCAAAAAGCGGCGGGCCCTTTAACCACTAGGCCACCCCTGACTTATATAAGCAATTATCATTTGATGTTATTGATATTAAATTTCAATATTTGAAATTTTTATCATTGTATAGTTATAAAAAGCTTTGAAATCAAGTCTCTCAGTGTTGAGTGTATTCGTTATTTTTTTTTCGTTCGTCTAACACAACCCTGTACTGACATTTGACGGGCGTTGACTTTGTTTCAGTTACTCAAAGACTATTTATTGATTTTACTTTGCAAATACGTCATACTGCAACGTCGTACACTCTGCATGTATGAAACTAGTGTGAACACGCTGTTTCTGTCGTTATAAACATTATAGAACTTATTAAATCTAAGCTATACATATCCCTACTAATATTATAAATGCGAAAGTAACTCTGTCTGTCTGTCTGTTACGCTTTCACGCCTAAACCACTGAACTGATTTTAATAAAATTTGATACAGAGATAGAGTTTACCTTGAGAAAGAACATAGGATAGTTTTTATGTCAGATTTTTGAAAGGTTCTCTTGGAAACGCGATATAACGCGATAGAAAGCTAGTATTATATATAAATATAAAATAAATCATATAATTAAAGATATATTTCTATATATTAAATGTAACAAAATCTTCTATATCAAATAGAGACACAGATTAACCGACGAGGTGCCGAAATCCGGTTTAAAGCGGAAAAATCCAGTACGAGCCAGTCTGAACCGGCCGATTGGTGGCGTAATATATTAGCTGGTGTCCATTCCGGAGTGTCGCTTTAGATTCAGCTTTAAAGCTTAAAATTAACGTTCCCAGTAAACCTTACCGTATCATTAATATGGGAAATTTGATGTAGAATTTTATAAGCAATATTATTATATATGATAATTATGATGATTATCTATACTTATGAATTTATGTTCACTTTAAACAACTATTAGGTTAGGTTTAGAGATGATTCATTTCCAATTAAGAACAAATTTCACTTACATAGGAAACTTAAACTAGTAATATAATAAACATTTATAAAGTTAATGGTGACCGTATTTATACAAACATTCAATTATAATTATAAAGTTTGACATAATGTTTTTAATTTAGCCTTAAATTTGAAAAAAAGGTTTTCGTTAAATATTTCTTTCGATAGATTATTGTACATTACTATTAGTTTTTAAGATTAAATTTTAATTAGACATAAAAAATATGCTATTAACTAAAGTGTAATTCAATTCAGTATTAATATATAATTAAATTGAAATTCCGTGTAAGCTTGTTGCCTCCGATCGCATTACAAAGGACTTCAATGTTGAAACGGGACGGTCTTTGAGAAACAGAGGTTTTTTAATTTCGTTAAAAGGAATCTTTAAAGCCCTAAATCTATCCGAAATCTGCGATGGAAAAAAATACATCCCAATGCTACAAGCTTGTAACTGATTGGCCCGACGATCTATCAATCCGGGTAGAGCTATCCGGATTTGGAAATACCAATGATTTTAATTTGTCAACCGAAAAATGTGCTAGTGAAATTTCCATACATTCTGTATCAATATTTTAATTCATGACGTAATAATTGATGACGTATACAAACAGTGACGTCATAATTTATAGTGTATGATCACAATAAGCTAGATTTAGGTCTCAGCCTAGAAATGCTAGACTTAATTGAGCTATGGATCCCGTTCATTTAAATTTAACTAATTTATTACTGACGTGGATTGACGAATGATTGATTACATGGATGCGGCATTTATTAGATCGTATCAAATGTAGATGATATTGTTATTTTCTAACGAGAATAGATTTATAATTAATTATAAAGAAAATATATTTATTTTAGTGTATTCATCCACTTGTATAAAAGTTCGGTATATAATTTTATATCATATTGTTTCTTTAATTGTAATAACTCATATAATTGGAGTTGTACATAGTAACTCATAATATAATTGTTATAATATTGCCGCATCCATTATATTAATTTAATGTAATATTTTTTAAATTAAAGTAAAAACCTCTCCCCGGGACATTGATACTTCGTTATTGGTGTAATAAAGCGTCTTAGAATTTTTCTTGGAAGAAAATTTTATGTTCATTAATTTAAAAAATGGACCCTTTAATGATTTTGTTCGGGAAATTTGAACTCTAATAGACAAAGACTTTAATTATAACAAAATTCATTATCATTATAGGTAGCAAGAGTCTGTTTGTATAGAAATTCATTCTTCTACCTGGCAATTTCCCAGCTTTAGCCAGGGTCTGCCTTACATGTTGTGTATAGTTTTGGCTAATTGTTTTTACGACCGGCCGCCTGCCTGACATCAACCCCCTTTGGGAATGCATTAATCAGTGATGTCTAAATACTCTGAGAAAGTATATATGACTCGGATAAATCACATTAGTACTTGCCAGGATCGAACCCGCGCCCTCATGCATGAGAGGCGGGCCCTTAACCACTAGGCCACCATTGTATAGAAATTCATTGCCTAAGTTAGTTCATATTTTAATATATAAAGAAAATCTTTACTTAATATGTTTTATTACTAAAAAGTATCCAAAAAATATTGGTTTAATAGTGACTTTCTAAATATATCTTTTAAATTATTAATATCTATTTATTTTAGGAATACTTTAATGATAGTATAATATACAGTATTTATATTATTAAAGCTACATAAAACCAAATCTCACCATCCTTAAGATTTAATAAGAGGAATGAATGAATAAATTCAATCAAATGCTTTTTCGTGAAGCATTTCCATTGTTGAAACACTCAGTCTTGTGACATTAAATTCTGATCTTTTTGAATCTGTTTGAGATTATTTTTCGTTGAATTTTTCTCTTATATACATGAAGAATTTTAAAAATGTTATTTATATATAATAAATATTAATTTTTAGAAATGAATTGGAGTTAATTTAATTGATTAAATGGTAATTTAAAATCAATTATAGTGAAAAAAACTAATATCACTTATTCTATGCTTCATTTTTCTTTTATATATTACTTATATTTTCTTATTTTATAAATAAGCAGGCAATTTTTACCCTCATTTTATTTAAACTATAATTCTGTGACGTCTGAAATAAAAAATGTTTCAAATAATTTTAAATTTATCATCTTACAATACAATACATTGTCTTCCCGAATACAAATAAAATTAAATATTATAATTTCTATCAATTAGGTCATATTATTTTAATTTTCTATATTAATAAATTTCGAATCTTTATTATGACTTTGTTAAAAAATTAAATATATATAATACATTTAAAATATAATAAAATTACAATTTAATATAATATTTAAATCCGTTATCCTGGTCACCCTACTCTCGGAATGCTAAAAGGGCTTGCTGTTAGGTTTTACATAAATTTTTATTTCGTTATCTTTTCCATTTTCGCCGAAAGTCATGGTTCCTATTGGTTTATGTTCTTATATTGTGTTGCATTATTCTCAATAAAACATGGACAATGTTAGAATTCTTATATTCCTACTAACTCTGTCTGTCTGTCTGTTTGTCTGTTACGCTTTCACTTTGAATATAAGATGCTTCTTCATCCAAAAATATTATCGGGATTTTGAAGAAACTTTTCATTACGATAGCCTATAGATTGCTATAAATCATGAAGAAATTCAATATAGTTATTAGGAGATCGCGACATAACAGTTGTATTTTGTCAGTAGTCACCTGACTAAGACAACAGATTGCAGTATTTTTAACAATATAGGTACCTACATATTGATATTTTACCACAATTCCGTAAAACTCAGACAAAGTCACAAGCGTAAACTAGTAAAACTAGTTAAGTACTCTCAATATATACAAAAAAAAATAAACATCGACGGGGAAAGATAATTGTATGGATAAAATATCATATAACAAGTGACGCCGCTGACTCCGCGGAACGAACACCAAGCCTTGTGAACCAGAAGATTCCTGATACACACAAGCTATGGAATGGTATTGCTATCATAACATCGGGGCAATCATGTAGTCTTAAGTAGGTTATAAGTTTTAATATGTAATTCTTCTTATTTTTTTTTTTTTTTTTTTTCTACGAGGGGAATCTTTTAAAGACTTCCTGCCGCGGGGGAAACGCGACAGGGGCATGTGGGATTTCCACCCACTAAACTCCTCGACGTTCTCTGCGCTGTGCGTAGGCTAGTGAGCGGGAACGGCAAGCCATACTTCCGCTCACTACGCACGAGTCCCGAAAGGGACTCCGCCATCGGCAGGGGCATCAGTGGCTGACCACACCACCCCTCCGACTCAAGAGCAGCGTGCCGGGAACGCCAAACACGCCGCTCTTCCTCTAGCCTATGTTACCCGGACGCCGGTTCCCCACCGACGCCCGGAGGCTTCCTCACTGGGGAGGCAGGTCGCGAGCATAAGCCCGCTGCCTTCGACCCAGCCTTCGTCGGCGCAGCGGCGCCGAGGAGGGGATGTAATTCTTCTTATAAGACACATATAAGTAAGTTTCGTAGTCTTCCTAGAACCTTTGATTACCATTCTACATAATTAAGTATCAATTATTATTATTATTAAAAATATTACCAATTAATCGTGGATTTTCAATCATTCTATGCGTATTGTAACCACAACAATACCCTTTATCACAGTAGGTGCTTCAATGTATTAAGTGATCAAGTGATAGGTATTTGTGTTAGCCATTACACGAGGGCCCTCGACTCCTAAACTGACATCACATTGTATTAACAGTAATTAATATCAACACTTCATGACTTCATTGTTGTAACATTGTTATCTACAACTATTGTGATTTAAACAACTGTAATAGTTGTCATTGTACGATTGAATTGTTTGGATTTTTGTTTTATTTGTATACCGGTTTGTTTGTTATGGCTTATCTTAGAAACTGCTAGATCGATTTTGATGTGATCTACACTGATAGACAGATGATGATTAGCTTATTTAATGAGTAACTCGGACTGTTTTTTAGAAGATTTATTTAGTTTTGTTAATTTAAAAATTATAATGAAGCAACTACTTGGAGAAATATTAAGATTTTGATGAGGTTTAAGACTTTCTTGAGTATTAATATAAATAAAACTAATACCTTTGAAAGTACTACGCCTCTTTTTTACATATCCCCGAGGTTTCACATGTTTTCTATCTCTTCTGTTCGTGATATCGCTTTCTGCAAAGCAATCTAAACGTCAATAGTATATAGTTTAAAATAATAATAAAAAACGCCCAGTAAGACTAAAAATCTAAGTTTCTTTAATAAAAAAACTAGTTTATATTTAAGTTGACTCTTATAAATAAAACCTTTTGTATTATTCTTTGAGTGAGTACTATGAGCTATTAAAAGAGGTACTTCCTATTAATCACAATTTCATTCTTCCTACATCTTCAAAGACCAAAGAAGCCCATCGTAATAATACTTATTGGTCCATGAATAATGTTCCCACAATGTTTTCAAAATGTTCTCACAACAAACACATGCATGAAAGAGTTAGTGAGATCATATTTAAATTATAAAATAAATAGAAATTCTTATATTACTTAAAAAACCTTTATAGACGTAGCTCGGGAAATATATGACCGGGAACAGTCCGCCAAAGAGAATATTATCAGATTTTCTTTGTGAAGTGAAGTAAAGTATGCGATTGTAACATCGTTTGGCCTCCGAATGCAATTGTGCAAGTGACTTCAGAATTTAAATGAGCCATATATCTTGAACGTCTTTGAGATAAAATAGGTTCGTGAATTATTTTTGAGACACAATGAAATGTTTGATGTTTTAGAAATTGAGAAATAATGTGAATGGAAGTAGAAAGAGTGTAATAATGTAGTTTGAAAAGACAATACAACAGTATAAAATACTTTTTATCAAATACACTGGATTAATTATAATTGTGATTATTTTTGTAAATCTAAAATATTATCATGTAGCTAGCTGTTAACCGCGACTTTGTCTGCATAAAAAACTATAAAGCAATAAAAATCTTTTAATAACATACTATGCACACACAGGAATAATAAAAACGTATATTTTTTTCAGTAATAGACGAAACTTCTCATCATTCTATGTTTTTACCGTGAGGGTGTCGAATACGGGATATTACTTTTTTCATATAAATTTGATTTCCACTATTCTTGATGATAACTTATATTAAGAAGAATCCAATGCTCCTAATCTTTATGTATTGTCAGTTTTCATTGGATCTCTCAAGTGGCCCCGCGGGAACTCTATCAAGTAGTATTGACGACCCTACAGTGACCTTACTACGGCAGGCTTTATTAGGAGGCTCTATCAGAATACGTGTGAAATAATATTAATATTAAAGGAATACTATACTTCTATTATAAATATTTGTTCTGTTAAATTAAATGTGTTAGTGGAATTTCTTGATAATTTTCAATTTTATACTGATTATTTATTTACAGATGAAATTATCTAAGTATATATATTAATTGTTAAACATTAGTGTGTGTCAAAAAAGACGATTGCAAGTGAAAAGTTATATTTTTAATGTGTATTTTTTTGGTTTATTTCTAATTACAATAAATTATATTTTATATTTAAAAAACAACTTTAATGTCCAGAATTTTGTATAAGTGTTATAAAATATATATATATAACTATAGAATAGTTTGTAACTAAATATTTTTGTAATAAAACCGATATTTGCATATCACAACAAACTGTACGCTCAGGGCTTTTAATATAATAATGTCTCTTTGTCCTCACGTAAATAGATTTAGTTTTTAAACATCGCAGACCCTTTGTGTTAGACGTTTAATAAATTCAGTAATAACTTTATGTATTCTCAAAGGGTTCACTCAATTAAGATAGTGTTGTTAAATGAAAATAAACATTATATACATATAAATTATTAACAGAAATTAGTTTAATTAAAATGATTTGCATTAATTGTTTGATTTTGGAGATTTTTTAACTTTTTGTATTAATATAAGCTGATAATAATATACTCAAGTCGTGGTGTCCTAGTGGTTAAAGGCCCGTCTCTCGTGCATGAGAGCGCGGGTTCGAAACCTGGTAAGTACCAATGTGATTTTTCCGAGTCATATGTACTTTATCAGAGAATTTAGACACCACTGATTGATGAAGGAAAACATCGTGAGGAAACCTAGACTTATAAATTCAAATTATAAGTTTGAAATCACCATCCCGTCTTGAGCAAGCGTGGTGATTAATGCTTAAATCTTCTCCATGTGAGAAGAGGCCTTTCAGCAGTGGGCTCTGATAGGCTGATGATGAATAAATACACAAATGATTCATTATTCTAGTCAAACTTTTATAATATGATTATTACTAAGTTCTAAGTCACAATCATGAGAAACAATATATTTTCCGTATATTCTCCCGTACTAAGAAAGTCTTGATGCGTCCGCATTAAAGACGTATATAAAAGAAAACCCACGTTCTGTCCTATAACATGAAAATTTGATGTTCCTACCTGTAATAATGCCTTACGTATTAAAGGCCTTCGACACTAGTCCATCCTTTTATTTACAACCGAATAAAAGGTGAATTGTCTTTAGTGGAAGGTTCTGTCCTTTTTCCCTACGTTGCGAAATGTGATTGCGTTGAATTAAAGTTATTATTATATATTAGAATATCCTTACATATATAAAAATTTATTAAAATTCAAGTTAAAGTATATAGAATAAAAAAATATCGATAGTGATACGATAGTTTAGTTGTTAGAGCAACTGTAACAAAAAATTATAAAGGTTTTAGGTTCGAATCTCGATCGGATTGATGAATAATTAATTCTATCATCATAATCAGCCTATCAGAGCCCACTGCTGAGCAAAGGCTTTTTCTCACATGGAGAAGGTTAGAGCATTAATCACCACGCATGCTCAAGACGGATTGGCGATTTCAAACTTATACTTATGTAATTATAAATCTAGGTCCAAGACTATATCAATTATATGTTCAAAATAAATGTTTATAACAATTGTAGGAAAACAATTTTTATATTAATTAAAAAAGGAAAAATTTAAATCAGTCTGATATGACCGGGCCAGGAGTTAATCAATGTTTTGTATCAAAAATCCTTGTTTATCCACGTTTGGCGATTGCACTCTGGTGTAATTTACAAGCTATATATAGCGTTTATTGAACATAATAAAGTGAAATAAATACCAGAGAACTTAGTTCTTGAAACTATCTCTTAGAATGTATTCAGTTGTTGTAAATTAATCATAAAAATAAGCTTTTTTATAACTTTTAAACCTTCAATTTCGCTGAAATTTTTTATTTTGTATTTGTTTTATTGTGAAATAAAAGTTATAAAAAAAATGTTAGTGAAAAATTGTCAAAAACATAAATGAAATTAATCCACTTATGTTTTTGATGTACATAGTAATCGAAGTGTTATGAAACTTGAAATCTATATATCTATGTAAAAACATTGGTACGAATTGGGATAGAACAGAAAATGAAAAAAACGACGTTACTCATAAAAGTTTAAATCACTTACTTCACAAAGAATCAATATAGCTTCCAATGACCTATGATCTTTGATCTGGAACTATGTTATTGTTTTATATTTAAAAACTAGAAACTACTAGATGTCATTATAATTTTATTTTTTTGCAACAACATATATGTACCTCTATATTCAGTAACCCTACTTACTTTTTGATATTACTAATTAATTATGGATATAATGATATTTATAAGAGCAATAAATAGCTTGGAAGATGCAGAACATGTAGGATGAGATTTATTGCAATTTAATAAATCTTCATGTTCATCTTACATTCCAAGAGAAATATTGCTTTAAAATTTCTATTGTCTAGAGATTTTTAAAGACATGCTTCAATATACCGTGCCGTCTTATATGTGGGGTACAAAACAAAATACATAAGCAAAAAAAATACGGACCGTCTTTGCGAGAATAAAATATAGAATTTAAAGTGAACCTTAATAAATTCTAAGACTAACATTGATTAAATATCATTCAAACTATTAAACCGGCAAACTTGATTCATATTAACGAGTAATCATAGATAAAAAATGCTCTACATCATTTTTCAATAAAACTGGTTGCTGAAAAGTAGCCGAAACGTCGGGAAGATGTAGTTTTTACAAAAATAAAACTCGTAGTTTATTCAAAAATATTAGTTTCTTTTAAATAACTAAAACTTGCGAAAGTCTTATATCTCATTAATAGAGCTGAAACATTTAATTTATTGTATGAGATATAGGATAATAAACACAGTCTATAATCAACTTGAAACTTAACACCTTAAACTTACACAATTTTGCGTGGGAAGTCAAAATAGAGATAAAAATTATTGGATATATAGAAAAGGCTAGTGAGTAGACTGTTATGAATTAGTTATACATGCTTGTTAAAATAATAATATGTCAAGTCTAATGTAGGTAGATCACTTTATTATATTAGTGGCTGCCATTCAGTGTTAATTTAGTTTTATTGAATACTACATATAAATTCTGAAGGAGTAGAAGAAAGTCATGAATAGTCGAATCATAGGATAGACGAATACAACCAAAAAGAAAGATAGGCTTTATAATAACAGCTAAATATATAATCATAATCGCAATTTCTTATGACTTGTACCACACGTTATGTCAAACGATGTATTACTTTAATCTCAAAGCCGACGTATTGCTACCTGTAATGACACACGCACCGACGGTCAAAGTCCTTTACTTTGGCAACAAACTTTATTAATATTTCTTTTTCATGTTAAATATGCAGTTTTTTAACGAAAACTTCTTATATTGTACTATTTTATATACAGTATATATAAGTATACGAAGATTTTAGAAGTGGGAGCTAGAGGTAAAACAGCTAAGTCTCTCCACAAATTACTAAAATACTTGGGCCTGTCCAGAACTCACATTAACTCAATCTTGGAACGTACTTCGAAGGCAACCTTAGTAGGTTCATTTCAAATTCGATAGAGAGAAGAGCTTGGATGGTGGAGGAAAGCGTTTAAAGCGCGTTAGATAGGGTCCCTTAAACCTACACCTGGGTCACAAGTCCCAGTCACTGTTGAAGCTCCTCTCACTACAACGATGGACCCGACACACGCACCGTGAATACATTGAATGATGAGAGGTTTCGTCTCTCTATATACATATATTAAACCTACACCTGGGTCACAAGTCCCAGTCACTGTTGAAGCTCCTCTCACTACAACGATGGACCCGACACACGCACTGTGAATATATTGAATGATGAGAGGTTTCGTCTCTCTATATATATTAAACCTACACCTGGGTCACAAGTCCCAGTCACTGTTGAAGCTCCTCTCACTACAACGATGGACCCGACACACGCACTGTGAATATATTGAATGATGAGAGGATTCGTCTCTCTATATATATTAAACCTACACCTGGGTCACAAGTCCCAGTCACTGTTGAAGCTCCTCTCACTACAACGATGGACCCGACACACGCACCGGGAATACATTGAATGATGAGAGGTTTCGTCTCTAGTTATGGAAATAAAAAAAATAATGATTATACAGTATATGCATATATAAATTAATTTTATCAATAAACATACAACGATATATTTTGAAGCGAAATTTTTAATTTAAATATTTACTTTTCATATAACTGAAAGTAATTATACACGTGAGATTTAAAAATTTATTTATACATTTCATTCCATACGGATTGAACTCAACGATGTAGTTTGAAATTTTCATATAAATGTAATATTTCTACAATAATTTTTTTATTTAACATTTATTCGCTTCCAAAAAGTTATTAAAGGATTAACAAATATAGAAAGCATAATATTGGAAAACATAAAACTATTGTTATGTTTTAAATTTTTTAGAAGAAAAATATTAGTAATATATTTTTTATATGAATAGTAGATATTATTTATTAACAAAGAAAATTATTTTATTTCAGTTAGTATAAAAAAAATATTCATAATTAAAGAAATTTTGTTAAGTACAATATATATTAAATCCTTAACGTTCTTGGAGATGCTTCAGTATGTTCAATTACAGTATCTTCTTCTACCTGGCAATTTCACAGCTATAGCCAGGGTCTGCCTTACATGTTGTGAATAGTTTTGGCTAATTGTTTTTACGACCGGCCACCTGACATCAACCCTCTTTGGGAATGCATTAATCAGTGATGTCTAAATACTCTTAGAAAGTACATATGACTCGGAAAAATCACATTGGTACTTGCCAGGGCCAGGATCGAATCCGCGCTCTCGTGCATGAGAGGCGGGCCTTTTAAACACTATGCCACCACTTACTTTTAATTATACAATAAAAATGTACTATAATTAGATGACAAAGTAACCTTTTACTTGCCTGATGGAGTATCCTGCCGCTATGTTTGATGTCTTTTTTAGGTGATATTTTGACACATGTTGGTATGATGTCATGATCCCGGCATCTCTTGAGAAAATTCAAGGATGTTAATAATCTAGCTTTCTTCGTCTTGAGGTACTCCAACCGGCGTATTTTGTTGGCAATTTCCAGTCCCTACTGGTTCACATAATGAGATCTAAGATTTTCGCGAGTACACATTTAAATGAAACTAATATTTTCGGATTTTACTTCGCGTTTTACATCTCGTCTGCCCGTGATCACGGTTGCTGAAAAGTAGCCGAAACGTCGGGAGTATGTAGTTTTCTAATCAAAAATAAAACGCGAAGAAAAATCCGAAAATATTAGTTTCATTTAAATGTAATATAATTATTTGTATGTATTGTATGTTCTTTCCTATATTCAGTGTTGTAATTTAAGATAATATGTATATGAAACATAATTGATTTAAATCCCAAAATTGTTGAACGATTTTAAAATTAATATTATCATTATATATAATGAATGGCCGATAAAATGATTGTAACGAATTTAAAGCTTTTATTAATTTATGTTCGCGGTTAAGGGGAATTAAAACTTCATTATATGTATATTACTTAACACTTTTGTTTATTTTCTATTATATTTTACATTATTGTATATTTTTTTAGTTTTTCGATGTAAGATAACCGAATTTGTTACTATATATTTTTTATATATGTATTTATGTATTTCAATTATGAGACAGTTAAAAGTATTTATTATGTTTGATGATAATGTTTTTCATATTTCTAAGATACATATATTACATATAGTATGTTTTTATATACATACCATATATCTTATACATATATAAAATTCTGGTGTCGCAGTGTCAGACAGAGAACTCTTCCGAAACGGCTGGACCGATTTAGATGAAATTTTGTGAGCATATTGAGTAGGTCTGAGAATCGGCCAACATCTATTTTTCATACTCCTAAGTGATAAGGATTGATCACCCTTATTTTGTTTTTACGGAAGAAATTTTTTGTATATGTATCTGTAATTTTTTGTATTAACATATATTGTTGTAAAATAATATAATATTATTTTCGTTTCTTTCATTATGTTGAGATTTTTAGCAGAAATTTATCACACTCCGATTCAGATCTCAATTTTGATAGCGTTTTGTATGAAAATTGTTACACAAATATGAAAATATTTAAAAACTACGTGAAAAATCTCGATGTCAATAAAAATGTCACCAATTAAATATGATAGCAAGCTTTTGTCAATTTGTTGTACAACTTATAATTTTACATATACATACATATATAAATTATATATAAATATTTAGAAATGGGTATGTATAAGAAAATACGACTAGAGAAATGACGTGAAATATCTGAAACTATATCAATTTGATTTCATATATATATATATATATAGGCAAAATGTTCAACTGTTGTACATTCATCTTCTTCTACCTGGAAATTTCCCAGCTTTAGCCAGGGTCTGCCTTACATGTTGTGAATAGTTTTGGCTAATTGCGTTTACGACCGACCGCCTGCCTGACATCAACCCTCTTTTGGGAATGCATAATCAGTGATGTCTAAATACTCTTAGAAAGTACATATGACTCGAAAAAATCACATTGATACTTGCCAGGACCGAACCCGTGCCCTCATACATGAGAGGCGGGCCTTTTAACCACTAGGTCACCACTGACTGTTGTACATTTATATAAATAAATGTAAAATATCTCAGAACTGAAACAGAAAGTAACAAAGGGCCGTTTAATTTGATGAAATTAATTATATTATACAATCGACAGATACCATTGCTCACGTCATAACCAGTGAGGAGACAGGGCTTGCGTTTAATGCGTAAATATCTAAGGACTTCAATAATGGACCAAACAATGGGGAAGCCGGGCGAAAATGGACCTTATTACAATGGAATATAAAACAATCGAAACGTCTGCAAATGACGGTTGTAAAACTTGCAAGAAATATGACTTGGTCTATGAGTGAGAAGGATGGATGAGGTAATTTATTATTATGTTTTGTTAGAACTTTCACTGAGTTATATGGGAGGGTCGCGGTCAAGGGTTTGACGAAAACCACGAGACTATTGTGATATATATATATATATGAAACCTCTCATCTTTGTAGTGAGAGGAGCTTCAACAGTGACTGGGACTTGTGGCCCAGGTGTAGGTTTAAGAGACCCTATCTAACGCGTTTTAAACGTTCACCTCCACTGCCCAAGCTCCTCTCGCTATTTAACCAAAGGAGAAATATATATATGATATATTGGTAAGACTACATGATTGACCCGATGTTAGGATAACAACACCATTCCATAGCTTGTGTGGTATCAGGAATCATCTGGTTTACACGGCTTGGTGTTCGTTCCGCGGAGTCAGCAGCTTTACTGGGTATATATTCTACCATACAACGTATCTGCCCTGGCTATGTTCATTTAATTTTCAATATATAACAATTAAATGCATTTGTTGGAAAATAATTTTCATTATTAACATGTTTTAAACTTATTTTATATCTGTATATATTCACTACTGTCGCTATTCAAGATTGGTGATCATAAATCGTTGTATTTATTTGTAATTTGCGAGAAAAATAAGTAATATTATATCAATATATTGATTCTAAATGAAAGTATATAACTTTTGAACTACTTAATATTATATGGGATATATAAGAAAGAAATATTTTAAAGCATGTCCATTGTTTACAACATCAAAGCTTCTTCGAAATCTGATGTCTTTGCCGCGGCCTTATTAATCTCAGAGCGAGGGCAATTCATATTGTTTAAATACTTCCCTTAAACGGTTTATTATTAATTCCTTTTTAACTGAATTAAATATTAATTCAAAAAAGTTATATTTGATACCCAGATACATTCTCTATACAAATACGATATTAAGAATATTTTCTTTCTAGTTTCAAACGAGATATTATAAAAGTAATCAAATAATTCTAGTATATATATACGACTTCTAGTTTAGTTATTTGATTTCGGTTATAAAATTCATATAAAGATTCATTGAAGTTTACTAAACCAAAACAACTGAGCACTGATGCGTACTTCAAGTTGCTTCGTCACACGACACACGGAGAGTTAACAGTTTTCATCCATAATCTTCGTACATTATAGTATTACCGTATTTTCTTCAACAACAAAAGAGAAACGCTTTGTGTATTTTGACGTTTGTTACGTACGCGCAGCATATGTAGAAATAAATGAACATCGCCGGGGCACCATCGTTGTATGGATAACATATATAACGAGTGACGCCACTGACTCCGCGGAACGAACACCAAGCCGTGTGAACCAGAAGATTTCTGATACCACACAAGCTATAGAATGTCATTGCTATCCTAACATAGGGGCAATCATACAGTCTTAGGAGTAGGTTATAAGTTTTAACATGTAATTCTCATTATAATATACATATATGTAAGTTTCTTCGTTTTCCTAGAACCACCCGTTATCATCCTACATAATTCATTAAAAACCTGTAATTAGCGTAAAGGAATCGAATAAAACAAAACCTTCTATCATATACATATACAAGATCATTATTTATGCTTAATAAATAAACATTTAATTTTATTTATAACTAGCTTTCCGAGTTTGGTTATATCGCGTTTCCAGGAGAACCTATCAAAAGTCTGTGATAAAAACTATGCTACGTTCTTTCTCAAGGTCAATTCTATCTCTGTACCAAATTTCATTAAAATCAGTTCAGTGGTTTAGGCGTGAAAGCGTAACAAACAGACAGACAGACAGAGTTACTTTCACATATTTTATAATATTAGTAGAGATTCCGCCTCATTCCAAGTTCAAGAATCAATATTTTCCAGGTAAAACCTCACATATACTTGTTTTATTGAGTGATGAAGGAAATAAATATTGACGAGATATAAGTTGAAAATTGCGTTTACATGATATATTTGATATGACAAATTTTCTTATATGTTTACTGCATATAAAGAGCACCTGGTATGAACCACTGAAATGATATCAAATTGAAAACGTATTTTTCTAATATATTTAGAATGGCTTCGATTTGAATTTCTCAAATAAAATTGAATCCAATCTTACTTCCTTTGAAGCGGAAACTTTGATATTGTGATGATAAAGAGAACATTTATAATAAAACTATCAGATTCTTGAAGATCTACTTGAAAATTTTATCAATAATATAGAAAATATATTTAGAAAGACATTTTTGTTATGCTTTTGGAACGTAAAGTGTTTTCTCGTGAAAATATGTTAAGTAGTTTTCGAGGAAACTTTTCTGTTTAAAACTAACGTTTACACTTCGATATTTATTAAACTTTAATAATAAATAAAATAATATTTAAATAGAAAAGTACCTCAGCAGTTTCCGTGAATTTAAAATAGTTACTTTTATGTCTGTTCTAATATAAATATTAATTTACTATAATAAAAAGACATCAAATATATTAGGAGTTTAATTGAATTTAAATTAGATTACAAAATATAAAAACAGTTTGAAACTAACTATTCCCAAAAAAACTAGTTGAACTTGCAAAAACGACTAGAAATATTTAATTTAGTCAGTAATTTACTATTATAATTAAACGACATACAGGTGGCTTTCGACAAGCTGATGATGATATAGTACATATATCATAAAATGAAAATCATTACCAAAATTAAAATAGCTTAAAAAATATGAGTGTTAAGTCCAATATCTGAAATATAACAATGTATAAAGTTTACACGCAAATGTATTTAATATGACACAATGGTCATTTTCATAAAACCATGGCTATGTGTGTAAAAATACGTAACAAATTCACACACATACGCGCCCGTTAGTCACGATAGTAAATTGCCGGTTACAATTCATTCCGGCGCTGCTCAAATTTACGGGTTGCCAACTGTGTACGTCATTGAGTTGGAAACACACGGTCTGTGATTGCAACGTTCATGACGACTTGTATTTTCAATAGATTTTTATAAATGAAAACGATTTATATGTATGTTTGAATAACTTTTAAAGGTGGGAGAGCCCAGCTGTGCTCAAGTGATTGCAGCTCGAATATGTGCTGGCTCGACCGGGGAAGTACCACCCTCTCACAGAAGATCGGCGTGAAGTAGACTTTAATGGCTGCGTTTCGTCCGATGAGTGAGAGAGCCGGTTGCCCTTTCCCTTTTACCATTCTTTCCCTCCTCTTCCCTTTTTCCTCCCCGTCCCATTTTTCCTCTCCATCTTCCAAATCAAGGGTGGTGACACATCCGCAACATGTCATATGTTGCGTATGTCCATGGGTGATGGTACTACCTCCATCATGTAGGCCGTCTGCTCGGTTGCCCCCTTTAACCTTAAAAAAAACCTTTGAAATAACACATTTTTCATTTCATTTTTCTTATCCTTATAACTAATGTATAATGCTTTGAAATAATTGTAATACATATGTAACTATAACTTCTTATAATGAATGAAGTTTAATGATTTGATACATTTAATTATTCATAGAAAAAATATTCCAGTATTACAAGGTTTAGAGTACAAATCATACAAAGTTTAGAAGATTATTAACATGATTACCACCCGTGTGTACCCACGATTATTCCGACACGAAGTATTTATGCCAGGTAAGCCGATTTTCGGGCAGGTTCGTTTCTAAAACCACCGCTAACTAGTACGCTTGTTACCTAATCAGTTATATCCTGCGGTTTCATCTGCTTTATTTACTCTATAACTATCATATCTTTGTTTTTATTTATTTCAGTTACTATGCATACTGTACTTACGAGCTATATATGAAGAAATAAGTGAACGCCGCCGGAGCGACGCTTTGTATGCGTAAAATATCATATAACGAGTGACTCTGCTGACTCCGCGGAACGAACACCAAGCCGTGTGAACCAGAAGATTCATGATACCACACAAGCTATGGAATGGTATGGCTATCATAACATCGGGACAATCATGTGGTCTTAGGTGTAGGTTATAAGTTGTAATATGTAATTCTTATTATAATATACATATAAGTAAGTTTCGTAGTTTTTCTGGAACCTCCAGTCGTACTAACGTAATTATTCTTTTCATCATATTCATGCAAATATATATTCGATATCAATTTAAAAGGTTTTAAATTTGATATACAGAATTTTAAAAGGTTTAATACGATAAAATAATTGACTTAACAGTAGCTTTGTTTGGTAAATTTTCGACTATGTTTTTTTTAATATTCTCCTCTCCGATTTTTATAGGGTAATAGAGCTTGACTATTACGACCTTAGAAGGGAAGGTGATTTTGAAGATATCCTTACTAAGAAGCATTCGTCCCTCTTATATACTTGACCCATGACCCATGACACACGACGGTCAAATAGGATATTGTTATTACAAGACATTTTTCTAGTCACATCTTACTGATACATTAACATACATATGAGAGTAAATATGTAATGAAAATATGGAAGTGGTTTGAATTTGAACCCACCACGCTATTTGTAAAGTTAAGATTATAAATATAATATCATCATCAGCCTATCAGAGCCCACTGCTAATCAAAGGCCTCTTTCTCACATGGAGAAGGTTTGAGCATTAATCACCACGCTTGTAAGACGGGTTGGTGATTTCAAACTTATAATTTGATATTGTAAGTCCAGGTTTCCTCACGATGTTTTCCTTCATCAGTCAGTGATGTCTAAATACTCTTAGAAAGTACATAAGACTCGGAAAAATCACATTGGTACTTGCTAGGTTTTGAATATATTTATACATAATATATTTATTTCGTATAGTTAGACAAAGTATATATGTATATATATGAGCATACGCTATGGCTTGCAGCTTAATGGCTGGCTTCTATGCGGTAACAAGTATAGTTAATCCTAACAGAAGATTATCTAACCAGCTATAGTGGAGCTGTAGAGAATAAGTATTTTATAGAAAGATTATTTGAAATGGTAGCATTATGGTGGGTCATGTATATTGAATACAAGAATTCGGTGTTAAATCAATGGATAAATAATTTTAAGTATATTATATTTAATTTACATATATATTTTCATATAGAACATACAAAATGTATATACTTTTTAATATTTGGTACCAAATATGACTAATGTAAAAATATATATATTAATAAATTTCATATTTGAAGAAAAGATTAATTATTATCGACCTATATATATATACATATTAAACGAAGGTTTAGATAATATAAAATTGTACCTTATAAAATTTAAAATAACCTTTAAAGTAGTTCAATTTAAACGTTGTTAAAATTTAATATATGCTGAATAAAATAACAAAACAGAACGCCTACTACGCGAGTATAAAATGTTTTAAATAACAAAATTTGTGATTCATCCCATTCGAATAACAAATCTGAGTTACGAGGGTACTTTTCATAGAAATGTTTCTTTAAAAAAAATTATTACAATTTTAAAATACTCTCTGCATACATACAGATGGACAATTGAAATAAATTAAATATAGTGCTAAAGAATTCTTGTTTACTTGACATTATTTTTGAAAGCGTTGGGAGTCAGTTGAAGTGTAGTGGAATGGTAACGAAGGAATGGTGCTATTGGTTTTAAAGATACTATCATTGTTGGTTTAAGGACTTTTCTAGGAGAGTCTGTCTGTTTGTTACGCTTTCACGCCTAAATCACTGAACTGATTTTAATGAAATTTGGTACAGAAATAGAGTTGATCTTGAGAAAGAACACAGGATAGTTTTTATCCAAGATTTTTGTCAGGTTTTCTTGGAAACGCGATATAACCGAAATCCACGCGGGCGAAGCTGCGGGCGGAAAACTCGTTTAATATACTCTCGATTTTCAATAAAATCTAATTTTAATTGCCATTTTAACATTATAAATAAAAAACATGTACAATAAATAAGTCAATACATGTATTTCTTTATTAGTAAAAGAAAATAATTATGAATTATTAGAATCACTGATTCTTAAAAGATTTCAGTTAAAAGATGAAATGATAAAGCTTAAGGTGCCAAGTGTTTAAAGCATATATAAATATATATAATAATATTAATTATATTAAATGTTGTACAATTAAAGTAAACAGTTCTGAAGTTTTTGTGAACATTCTTTAAAGATATATCTTTTTTGTTTGAATAAAGTTTATTAAAGTTTTTATGTTTCTCTTAATTGTGAAGATGATTTATGACATATCAGTCAGAGCATTAATTTCTCTCCGTTTCAGTCGTCATTTTTACATTATTTTCTAGTTTTTCGAACCGTTTAATAAACTTAAATTTATTAAATATCACTTACCTTATCATAAGTTTCAATTATACTACATACGAGGCTTTTCGCATTTTTTATTGTAAAGATATTTGTTTAGTTTAAACACTAATTGAAAACTATTTTCTCCCGTCTTTAAGCACCTTTGAAGAGAATTAATTTATATTGTCTTACAAAAAAATATCTCCTTATTTACTAAAAGGAATTGGATGTTGTATAAAGGAATTTCTTGATATATTTCTAGAAGGACATGTATTTCTGTATCCACATTCTAGTAAAATATGTATATTGTGTAGTTCAATTCTTCTATAGCCATCTCGTAAAAACAACAAACCAACTGAATATTCTTCTTTAACATTTGATTAAACATATATAAATATCTAAGTAACCATTCAATTAATTATTTATAATCTTATTTATTTCATAATTGTGTCCACAAATTGGACAACAATTTTGCTTGCAATTCATTTATTTCTAGTTCTATAAAACGTAAAGTATAAACAATTAGTAAATTTAAATAATGTTTAAATAAGGTACTATACGTAACTTGCTTTTAAGATTGCAATTTAGTCAATTGCATTTAGATTGTTATATTATTTCTTAATATTAATCAAGTTTTTATTCAACGGTTATCAGTTTCCGTAGTGTAGTGGTTATCACGTGTGCTTCACACGCACAAGGTCCCCGGTTCGATCCCGGGCGGAAACATTATTTTTTAAGATTCCTGTAAAATAAATGTTTGTTAATGAAGACAGTTTGTAACGAATATTTCTTATGAACTTTGTTATTTAAAACATTTTTAAGATTAATAGGTATCTTTGAAGACAAAATATGCGTAATAATAATAGTAAAAAAATTTAAGTAAGTAAAAAATTTGAAGTAACTTTTCTCATTAAAATTTAAAGTTAGTAATAATAAGACCATGTTTCAAAAACTAAATCTTTAAAATTCTTATTTAATCTCTTTTGTCTTTATAATTTAACCTTTTTAAAATGAGTTTATTTATTTTGTCTAGATGTACATCATATTAAATTAGGGAATTAATGAACCAATTTTGTAAATACATAATTAAATAATTTGAGAATTAGACAAAACATTGCACATTTATTATTTGATACCCAAAATCAATTAAAACTAAATACGATGGGTTTTATGCAGTAACTAGCTGTTACCCACGATTCCGTCTAGGTGAACAAAAAAAACAGTGAAAAATCTTTTAAAAGCCTTTTGCGCCTAGCTTCCCACTATACTAATTTAGTTTTTACTACTGAGTTTTTTCTTACATTAGCTACGATTCAATAAAAATTCCATCAAAATCGGTACAGCTATTTCAGAGATTACCCATGAGCTCATACACTCCATCTACTTGTATGTAGAATTCATCCTTCTACATAAAGTAGCTAGCTAGCTAGGCAATGCTTAAGTATCTCTCTGAATTCTATAATCAAATTATATTTACACTCACAAAGAAGACAATTAACTTACTAATTTCATTAATTTCTGGATATCATTCCTAATATGTAATGATTATTCTCTTAAGAAGTGAAAAATTCTCTCTACAGTCTTAATATTTTCTTATTAAAATGTTCAAGTATACTCAATTCATAAATATGCATCAGTTTACATAATTTTGGGAAAGTGTTATAAATTATTAAGTGTTTTAAATCAGCATAAACAAAATGTACATAATAAGTTAATTAATTAATATTAATTCATTACAACAAAATGTATTACAAAAGAATTGAGGCGATTGGATTAACCGAAGTAATTGTAATATTATGTCTTTTTCATATAAAGATGTACGTGTACTATTGGAAATAGTATGATCATTAAAATCGCTAAGATTTGCATAAAAAAACGTTCCAAATAAAAAAATTCTCTGCCTTAATTCTGAACACTGAAATGCACCGTCAAATCATCTTTTTAACACGCGTATATTAGCTTGGTCTGTATGTATGTATGTAACAGAATCTTTGAGCACGATTTTAACCGGTTTCTAAACATCTGATTAACTTGAAACTTTACATATGTCTTAAGGACCAATGACAATGCAATAATTCGTTAACAATTTCCAATTATCCTTGTTAGGGCCGCTAGGATTAATAAATATGTTCTTTTCATAGATCCTCTATGAGAGTGAAAGGGACAGAGCTAGTGTACGATCTGCCCATGTCCACAAAAAACTAACTAATAAATAATTTTAAAAAATATATAAAAAATAATAGTTTAAAATATAAAAGCGTGGTTTTTAAGTTTTTTGAAGCTATTATTTATATTTATAAGTTAATTTATATAACACAAATTATTTCATGACAAATAACATTATAAAATAAATAAAAAACGTTTTAATTATCATTACATTAAATAAATTTTATATAGAAATTAATTTTCTATTTGACTTAATATCGTAAGAGGATAAAGAAGAAAAAATATCCTGTCAGATATAATATTCCTTCAACAGATACATGTAACAATGTAATATAAGTACGTGGTGGCCTAGTGGTTAAAAGGTCCGCCTCTCATATATGAGTTAGCGGGTTCGATCCTGGCAAGTACCAATGTGATTTTTCCGAATCATATGTACTTTCTAAGAGTATTTAGACATCACTAATTAATCCATTCCTAAAGAGGGTTGATGTCAGGCAGGCGGTCGGTCGTAAAAACAATTAGCCAAAACTATTCACAACGTGTAAGACAGACCCTGGCTAAAGCTGGGAAATTGCCAGGAAGAAGAAGAAGATACATGTAATAATTTTGTTAAATCTTGTTTTGAATACTTCTTGACTTAAATAGGATTAGGAGACCCACAAATTAACCCTTCTATAGTATAACTGAAACATTGTTTAATTTTATAAATGGATTGACTCCAGACGATATTAGTTCAAGGTAATATAAATAATTAACTGTCTAGTCGACAGTCAATATTTATTCACTTGGTAAGCTTATTACAAAGGTTGTTGTCTTAAACTCACTTAAATAACTGAATTCGATGGGGGCGTTGGAATCACTTAATTTATTTTTATGCTTTGTGAGTATACTATGTACTTAAACCGTTATTTCTTAAATTTTTGGAATTGTAATGAATGTGATTTTAAGATGATTATGCTTTCATTGTTTAATAATTTAATATCATTGACATTTTATATCTCTTTAAGAATGTAAATGATTTTTTTTTCATTCCGAAAATTAATGTTATAAATTTTATTGTACAATATTTTAAAAAGACATGATCGATTGTGTACTATTTTTTATTTCTATTCATTTCACGTAAAATCTATGTGTATTCAAATAATTATGTTTCTATGAATCAATATGTAGGAGGGCGTTGTAAGAACAGGAGGGCCTTCATGGGAACTCATACTTTGAAAGGGATAAAGTACAGTCTATTCAATACGACACCAACTCAATCGAAACACTAGATATAACTATCACTTCGATACACAGCGATTCGTCACGAGCGCGGTGCGCGGGCGTCATCCCGAACGAAACTGTATAATAAAGATGGCCGCCCACGCTACCATCGACAATGACGCTTCACTAGGCTAACCTCAGACAGCTAAAGGTCAACCTGACGTATGATTTTTGACGGATGCGCCGTCAAATAATTAAAATAACGTCAAATAAATATTGATTAATTTATTATTAATAACATGTTAGTCAGTGGTGGCTCAGTGGTTAAAGGGCCCGCCTCTCGTCGCCGAGGGCGCGGGTTCGATCCTGGCCCGGGCAAGTACCAATGTGATTTTTCCGAATCATATGTACTTTCTAAGAGTATTTAGACATCACTGATTAATGTTGATTCCCAAAAAGAGGGTTGATGTCAGGCAGGCGACCGGTCGTAAAAACAAATAGCCAAAAACTATTCAAACATGTAAGGCAGACCCTGGCTATAGCTGGGAAATTGCCAGGTAGAAGAAGATTATTAATAACATGTTTAAAGTCAGTATTTTATTTTAAATAGAACTTTGTTTTTTTTTAATTATCGTCAAATAAGTTTTAAGCAAATATATCACTGGTTAGGATTTAAAAAATTCGAATTAAAATGTATTAAAACTTCTTATAATATGATGAATGCGTAATGTAAAAAAGGAGATAAAAATATTTTAATGTTCCCGCCCGGGATCGAACCGGGGACCTTGTGCGTGTGAAGCACACGTGATAACCACTACACTACGGAAACTATGTACAAGTTGTTAGTAAAAGCTATTCTCGTTTTTTATTTCGACTAGACTTGTTGATTTGTTTGTATGTGATGAAAGCTCTATCTCAGTAACAAGCTATTGACTTTAGCTTGAAGACACTCATTATAATAAGAAGAAAACACGCAGACAAACTATTGTAATACATGACTGTGATCATGAGGAAGAAAGCAACAACGAAAGCATGAATCCTGTTCTGAGTCTGCTTATACGATTAAAAAATTATTGAGTTGCCAAAGTAACAAAACTAAATATATTCTTGTTCTTTCCTAATATTAATATCTTGTTTTTTTCTATATTGTTAAAAATATTTACAAATGCATCTGTAAAATCAAACAAAATACATAAAAAAATATCTGTATATGAATGATTTCTCAAATGGACTTGACGTATCATAAATCATCTTCACACAGAATTATAAAAAACTTTAATTAACTCTATTCAAAAAACAAAGATATATTTTTAAAGAATGTTCACAAAACTGTACAACTGTTTACTTAATTTGTACAACATTTAATATAATAATAGTTATTAATATAAATTTATATATGCTTTAAACACTTGGCAACTTAACCTTTATCTTTCATCTTTGTACTTAAAACTTTAACGAATCAATGAAGTTGATAATTTATAGTTAATTATTGTTTTATGTCTTATATGTATAAAAATGTAATTAAAAATACTAACAAGTTCTATTGTTTAGGCCTTCATATAAAACAAAGTTAAACAGCAGCGGGTTAGAAAATCCGTCGTCTATTATAATTTTATTTAATCCAGTCGATTTAGAAACATTTTTCATAAAGATTATTGATAAAATAGTATATATTATGAATGATTAAGGCAAAAAATAATAATCAAAAATTCACATCTCGTTTACCTGTGTCAAGGTCGCTGAAAAGTAACCGAAACGTCGGTATTACGTAGTTTTTACAATAATAAAATACACGTTGTATATACGAAAAATATTAGTTTCATTTAAAGAGAAAAATTACAATAAAATACATTTATTAATTAACATTAGACAAAATACTATTGGCAAGTCAGTGGTGGCCTATTGGTTAAAGGGCCCGCCACTCGTTCCCGAGGGCGAAGGTTGAAACCTGGCAAGTACCAATGTGATTTTTCCGAGTCATATGTACTTTCTGAGAGTATTTAGACACCACTGACATAGGGTAAAGGAAATCCTCGTGAGGAAACCTGGACTTATAGTTTCACAATTATAAGTTTGAAATCACCAACCCGTCTTGAGCAAGCGTGGTGATTAATGCTCAAACCTTCTCCATGTGAGAAAAAGGCCTTTGCTCAGCAGTGAGCATTGATAGGCTGATGATGAAATACTATTGATTGTTGTACGACCTACACAATACCTATACAATACAATGGTGACTAAAATTATGATAAGCAATTAATATAATTATTAAGTAACCATTTATTGATAAAGGTACATCATTGTTCGGTTTGAAAGAAATATACATATATATATAGTTAATAAAGTGGATTACAGTGAGGAATACTCGTAAGTATAAGAAAGAATGTAATTCCTGATTGTTAATTTATCATTCTTGATAAATGTACATTGTTGTTCAAGGTATATTCACATCAGCTAACTGAATTGTTATATAGAAAATAGTTTCTAAGTAGCAATTTTAGTAGCACTTGATGGGAATCTATTTCAGGTATCTTATACTACTACTATTCGTAATATTATTAATGATACTTCTAATTCAATAGTATCTTAAAGTTACTACTTTAAAAATTCTACTTAGATTTCAATAAAAATTATATATTTTATTTAGTGGTTTGTATATATTTTTTGTTGTAAGTTATTAAAATAAAATTGTGCCTTTGTTGATGTTGAGTTGAAAAAATTAGGATATATTTCAATGAAACTCTGTGAATATAATATCAGAGGATATACATAGTATATATTAGTATCTTCTTCTACCTGGCATTTTCCTAGCTTTAGCCAGGGTCTGCCTTACATGTTCTGAATAGTTTTGGCTAATTATTTTCACGACCGGCCGCCTGCCTGACATCAACCCTCTTTGGGAATGCATTAATCAGTGATGTCTAAATACTCTTAGAAAATACATATGACTCGGCAAAATCACATTGGTATTTGCCAGGGCCAGGATTGAACCTTTTAACCACTAGGCCACCACTGATTTTTTAAAATATATATTAGTATGTAGTTAAAAAACGGTTTCGTTTTTACGACCGAAACTAAAAGGAGACTGAAATACAAGTAATATTTTTTCGGTAACTTTTAAATCAACAGTCATGTTTTGTAATATAAATTCTCAATAAACCTTTCCATTTACTAAAATTCTGTGAAATATAGAACTGTAATTTTGGTTCGTAAAATTTTTACTGTTATTCATAAAACAAGAAATGTAATTGCTTAAATCAATAATTATTCTCACAATCAAATGACCAGATTAAATACTAGTCCAAAAAAGCTGAAAAGTAACCGAAACGTCGTCAGAAGTATTTAGTTTTTAAAAGAATAAAATACATACGAGTAGAAATTCGAATATTAGTTTCATTTAAATGAATACTCGCGAAAGTCTTAGATCACATTATCACATTATCCTTATACACAGGTAAGAATTTAAATTCTTGTTACTTGAAAACATACAAGGGAAAAACTATTTTGCTTAAATTATCTAAACGAGTGAAGTATTAAATTATATTAATTATACACAAGTCAATCCTAATGATTAAAAAAAATCAATTATTATTCGGCACAACCAATTCAACTAGTAGATATAGTTCTAAAAGCTCTAACTCAATTTAAATAATGAACCAACCAACATAGGTTGACTAGAATTTTAACTTTCATTTCCTCTAGGTGTAGATCATGGTAATTATCACATCATTAGACTTAAGATACCTTGAGGTCATGAGAAATTGAGACCCGAATATTGTCTAAACTCAGGTCAGCTTGAAGAGCTGAGATATTAATGCTTATGGGTCCTTGTGGTTCCCACACAATGAGTGTAGATCATCTTCTAGACTTATTCTAGACCTGGCAATAATGTATAAATCTCAGTGACTTATTTAGATAAAAACATTGTCCAAAGAAAGAAAGAAAGAATGATGCGCAAAAAGAGTTAATGTTTAGGAAATATACTGTGTATTCTTATAGAGTCAGTGGCGGCCTAGTGGTTAAAAGGCCCGCCTCTCATGCATGAGGGCGATTCTGGCAAGTACCGATGTGATTTTTCCGAGTCATATGTACTTTCTAAATGTATTTAGACATCACTGATTAATGCATTCCCAAAGAGGGTTGATGTCAGGCAGGCGGCCGGTCGTAAAAACAATTAGCCAAAATTATTTACAACCTGTAAGGCAGACCCTGGCTTATGCTGGGAAATTGCCAGGTGGAAGAAGACGAAGACTGTGGATTCTTTATCTAGAATATCTAAAACCTGATTTTATTATACTAACTTCAGTGTAATATTATAACAACAACGATTCAATCATCATAGAATTATTTTAAATATATCGTCTGTAAAAATAAATCTTTTATACCTTACAGTCCTTTTATAGACAAGATCAAAGCTTGTAAACAAAATATTTTAATCCATAAGTTAGGACTTAAGTCTAAAATAGACGCTTTAAAATTAGTCTTTTGAACTGTCAATCTTATAATACCCAGTATATTTTGTTAATGATATCAAAGTACTTGTCACATCTTTTGATATTCATACACGGCTTTAATTTAATCTTCTTAATTAATATTCTTCTCCCACGCTATGTTTGAATCATGGCCTTTTATATAATTTGTATCAGATACAATTTTTTCGTCATCTATCAGTTTTTTCATAGTTTTCTTGTTTCATGTTTTATAATTGTATTTATTTTTATACATTTTGCTTAATGTTATAAGTCTTCTTCTTATGTTATACTATTTTCAAATTCTGATAATATACATGAAGATTTTTATACGTGAATATTGAGGAGAAATGTATAGAGTTATTTTTCTTTTTCTATATGGCATACATTTGAAATTAATTGATCGTAATTATGTGTTATGTAACTGCTTGTATAGTGGTAATGGTTTTTTGCAAGAATTCCTTCAAATTATGACTAAACCGACAGAGTTAGCACGATTTTGTTAAAGGAAAAACAAAGGAATCTACTTTTATAGCTTCCGTATGTCAAAATATGTTCTGTTAGGGACTATCAAATTAAATACTTTCTTAAATATTCATTATTGTTAAACCCACAACAAAAATAATTGTTGTTTCACACTCAATATTGTTTTCGTGTTCACTACATCTCCTTGATTTTCTGATGATTTATTTTCTGTGACGTTTCTGATAACTCAGTTATTGAACTTACTTAAAAAAAAAACAGATCTGTAATCTTTTATGTGAATCTACGTGCCATCATTCTTTATGTCTCCATTTTGACAGAATTTAGAAGCCACTTTGTAGTAATATAACGAATTATTTTGCTTTTTTCACAGCTTTGTTCTTT